>OX439365.1:4061603-5267791 GCA_949319445.1 Mythimna lalbum
TATTGTTTCTGTATTTTGTATTACTTTCCTGATAATAATAAAAACATTATTAATTAAAAGTATCGCGTCGCATCTTGGTGTGTCAAAACCCTAACCGTAGCCATACTTGTCGACACTGCAATATTTGCATTTTATTTTCGATATTTATTTTACATGCATCATCTACCACCTGTTCAACCGAATGATTAACCACTTGGGTTTCCTAGAGAAATTGTGTGTTTACAGTATGTCAACAGGCTGTAAATATTGTGTCTAACTGCGTTCCGTTTATTTTTGCTATACCCCGATTGATTGGAGTCAACGACCCGTTATTTTGAGTTGAACCAATTTAGATGTTGGGTAATAATTACGTAATTTGCGTACAAGGCAACCATTGGTTCTAGCTTTAGTGTACTTAGTAACTAATTTGCGCAGGAGGTAAGCAATGAGTTTAGTTTTACTGTACCTAGTAAGTAATTTGCGTACGAGGTAAGGAATGGGTTTAGTTTTAGTGTACCTAGTAAGTGATTTGCGTACAAGGCAACCATTGGTTCTAGCTTTAGTGTACTTAGTAACTAATTTGCGCAGGAGGTAAGCAATGAGTTTAGTTTTACTGTACCTAGTAAGTAATTTGCGTACGAGGTAAGGAATGGGTTTAGTTTTAGTGTACCTAGTAAGTGATTTGCGTACAAGGCAACCATTGGTTCTAGCTTTAGTGTACTTAGTAACTAATTTGCGCAGGAGGTAAGCAATGAGTTTAGTTTTACTGTACCTAGTAAGTAATTTGCGTACGAGGTAAGGAATGGGTTTAGTTTTAGTGTACCTAGTAAGTAATTTGCGTACAAGGTTGGGTTTAGTTTTAGTGTACTTAATAATTTAGTTCCAGCTATTCTTTCTTTTTTATCTGACAGTTTAGATATTGTATGATTTGGTTTAATAATTTATAGATGTTATAATACGGAATAACAGACTGCAATCCAAAAGGGGCTTAATAGATGTAGGCAAAAAGGCTGCTAGGCCGAAATAGGATTGAATGGATTACTTTCCGTAACCGCTGGACAAGAATTGGGACGCAGTGGGTACCGAAAGTAATGGTGACCTGGTTTAGACATATACCACGAGAATTGTTTCGAGACAGCACCGGGAAAGAATGTCTAGAAGGACTTGGGGGAGGATTTGCCCAATTGTGGGACAGTAACGACTTAGGAAAATCAGCTTTTATGTATGTGCTTGTTTTACGTTAAGGCGATCGACACGTTTATGACGTTCGGCGTTCCGATTGGCCTCCCGCAAGCTCTAAGCCAATCAGAGAACCAAACGTGACAAACATTTAGATTGCGTTAACGTGAATCAACTCACGCACTGCTATATACCGATTGTTTGAAATTTCAATGTATTTAATACAAAAAAGTAATAAAAAAGCTACCAGAGTGCCTGCTTTCTATTGTTCCATTTTATGTCTCACTAAAAGATATAGTTTAAAGGAACTTTCCATTATCTTGTTGTTAGGCCGCAAAAATAGACCGAAAGGGTACGTTATCAAATTTTTCCCCTCATTAAACGGTTTATAGTCACTTATCGCTTTTCTCATAGCAATAAAATAGAGATGAGGAACACCTCGATAAACACAACATTAAAATTGTCGACCAACATCCTTTATTTCGGTCCTCGTAAACTTTTTAATACCCTTAAAGCTGGCTATGGAAGGCGCGGTTTTTGAACGAGCTTTAAACTTGGAAACAAAAAAAAAACAATGTTAAGGATTAATATTTTTAAAATCTGTATTTGCAAAAGTTTAGTGTATTTAAAATATAGTAACGTTGGCGTCAGTTTGAAATAATTTTCTTTATGATTAGTTTTATATGTCTTAGTTGTAAGACATACTTACATAAAAAGAAAGAAATATTTTTTCTTTTTAATAAACTTAGTTTTTCTTACTTTCTTTATATCGAGTTTGTGTCCGCAAGTCCACGTCTAAGGCAAGTATTTTACTTATGAGTTGGATAAATGTGTTATTTATTTTTAGAAGATTTTTAGAAGACCTGCAGGTTGTTTTTAGGAAGACCTGTAGGTATAAAACTGTTAATTGACAAATACTCTCTTGATATTTCAACACGTGCGTAAAAAAGAAGACTTACTCAAACTCAAATAAAAAATTTTTTTGACACCTGCCCATCAAAGTCATATTGAAATGAGAACGCCGCCATGCGATTTTTTTCTTCCATTGTCAGAGAATATTTTTTTACAAGGAATTAATCTACGTATTATTAGCCGATCAAGACCTTAATTATATATTTATGACGGCCTTTTGGCTACTTTTGATGAGGTATTATCTTTTTGTCATTCATAACTTGCGTAGGTAGAGGTATCGAAAAAACCAGTCGAAGCCTTTTATGCACAAATCAGCGAATTTATGATTAGCCTAACTGGTTTTTTTTTTAAAGATTATTTGAATAAAAAACATTAGCACGCGCCCAGTGGTACCAAGTTTTAAGCTTATGGTATTTATAAATCTGATTTCTGTGTGTGTATTTAGCGGTGATTTCTATACAAAACGTTTTCCAATTGACTGTATTATTGACATTTAGAAAGCTATATTTCTTTTGTAAGGCCAATCATACATACCTACATAGCTTTAGCGTGCGTCATTGTGGGGTGCCAGCTGAAAATCAGCGTTGGGTGTTTGACACCCAGCAATTACTGAGTTGGTGTTTTTATTATTTTTGATGTTCTGGTATATTGTGTTGCTTGCTTCGAGTTAATGCAATTCTATTCTTTATAATGTTCGTAATGCTGGAACTTGCCCCTTCTCTCTAGGAGAAGGAATGGGCCGTAATACACCACGCGGGCCCACTACGGGTTGGTGGATATGTTTTCTAGTTTTCAGATTATAATATATTAGCTTTTTTCGATAAATGTGCTAACCGACATTAAAAAAATAAATCCATTCAAACTTGTACTTCCTAATGTGACTGTGTTTAAACAAACAAACAAATTCTTCAGGTTTATAATAACAGCATTTTAGCTTTATTTGAAATAAGCAGCACCTTAATGCTGTCTGTACCTATTTGTTATTTTGAATAATAAATAATTAGTAACGATTTTCATTAAATAAAAATATCGCCCACGTACATAAAATTCAGTTGGTAAAAAATTAATTAGGTAGCAATCGAACCAGTACTTTCAGAGATTACCTCCTACAAACAAAAAAAAACAATTTTACCTTTTTGTGATATTAGTGTAGTAATCGTTAATCGCACGATGAACAGCCTTCTTTATCCCACCACGTGATCAAAGCGAATCCAGGCAAAAATTTAGATTAGGCAGTAGTAAAATTTTTATGTACCGCATCATCTTTTGACTGCCCAAACCCGCTTAAAGCTTGAGATAAATAGAGCAGTAAACTGGTATCATTCTCTGTCGTCGGTATTTTTAATATCCTGTATTTGTTGATATTGTTTTAATAGTACATTAATTGGTTTTTTATGTTCTGTAATGTAGTGTTTAATGGGGTCGCAAAAAGGATGTTCGGAGATACTGGATAAGGCGAGACACAGTCCCTACTTATACACACCTTTTTACATCAAAAGAATAAAATTAAGTGGACTACAGGTGCTAATAGCAGGTTTTATATGCGAAAAAGTATACAAGGTGTAAGGGCAAACTTTAAGGGCTTGCTCAGTAGACGAAACTGAACAACCATCCAAAAATGTTTTTTCAGGAAACGAAAAAAAAATCGGCCTCGCCATACAAATGGTCCAATCAAGTTTATCATTTTGTATGGTGAGGATAATGTAGGTAGATAGTGTGTTCAAGACATGATACAGCTAATTTAGTACAATAGAAAAAAAAAAACACGAAGATGTCTATAAAAGTACCAGTTCCAGGTTGTAAATTTGTCGATAAAAAAACATACAATCAAAGTAAAAACACAGTGTCTACATCTCTTTCGCAGGTATGCTGGAAGAGATTTCGTTAGACATAAGCATTACCTTTGTACTATTCTTCTGTTACCTTCTTCTGTTTTTTTATTATTGTGTGTACAAAAATTGACAAATAAATAAATAAATATCAGTTTATCAATAAACTAATCTAAAATTGGTAGAAAAGCAAACGAAATATATTAATTTTTAATGAAACATATCAGTTTCTCTCGACAAGATGCCGCGCCATTTTCTATGGCGGCCATACGGTTGTCATGACCGTGTACTTCTGTAAATAAAATAATTGCAAGCATATTTCCTATTGTTTGAGTTACGATGGGACTGACATACGCTACGCTATGCATAAACACCCCTAAAAACAAATATAGAATGTTTGTCCTGTATTTTTTGGTTATATGGTGTACAATAAAGAATACAAAAAACTAGCTTTTGCCCGCACAGCTTCGCGCCCGCTCTTCCCACTCTACCCTACTGTACCCTACTCTACCCTACTAAACTTCATATAAACCATTTACTAATTAGTCCGAATAAAGCCTAAAAATTTGGTTTGGATAGGTGAGCCCGTTCTTGAATTATAAAATAACAACGAAAAGTGGCATTGATTTTTTATATTATAGATAATAAATAAATAATAAACACCAACCTACTCACCAAGTAAGTGGCTACCTACCCACTTACCTACTCTTGACTAATAAACACGTAAGATCACAATAAAAAAGGACAATATATATATTTTCTCATGTTTACAAGTTACATTACAGTTTTACGACATGTCATTGTGGTCTATTTTCATACTGCCAGTGTTTTATGTTGGTTACTCATCTGCTACCATATCACTACATTGGCAAAGAAGTAAATACATATTTATCAGTGCACTATAAGTGCATTCTCTAGTGATGATAGGTACTTAAAAGCACTAGCTTTGCTGTTAACCTTGCCTATTGGGTTATCTTTTTGGCATTAGCTGTTGATGTGTTGTTCTTGCTGGAACAAGTGAAGGTCACGCTAGTTCTCTTACATTCAGTCAAAAAAGTATCGGGAATGGATGATTTGTTATGGTTCCAAATTCAAATTTTTGTTTTTTTTTGTAGTTGTTAGATTGGCACAACTGTTTTCCATTTTGGCGCGGAGTTTGAGTTGCATCTGTTATTTATATTAAATACAGTGCTGGTTTTAGTAATATCATATATAGTGTGTATTGCGAATTTCATAATGGACAAAAATATCGAACAAAGAGTTTGTCTTAAATTTTGCATCGCCAATGGAATTTCGTGTTCGGAGTCACTGAAAATGTTACAGAAGGCTTACTGTGAATCGACTTTATCAAAAACTCGTGCTTATGAGTGGTTCAAAGCGTTCAAAAGCGGTCGAGATGTGATGGAAGATTTGCCTCACTCTGGTAGGCCGTCAACGTCTGCAACTGAAGTTAACATCGCAAAAGTGAAGGAAATAGTGACTGAAAATCCCCATTCAACTCTGAGAGAGATAGCCGCCGAACTTTCTGTATCTCACGAGTCGATCCGTACCATTTTAACTAATCATTTGGGTATGAAACATGTTGCTGCTCGGCTAGTCCCAAAAGATCTGAATTTTCTCCAAAAACTCAATCGCATGAAAGTCGCTGAGGACATGCTAGAACGAGTCAGTTCGGACCCAACATTCATGAAACGCATAGTTACTGGTGACGAGACGTGGGTTTACGAGTTTGACATGCAAACTAGTCAACAAGCTTCTGAGTGGCGCCTTCCAACTGATCCGAAACCGAAAAAACCACGCCAAAGTCGATCAAAAGGCAAAGTCATGTTGACTGTTTTCTTTGACTATCGCGGTGTTGTGCACTCTGAATTCTTACCGGAAGGTCTAACGGTAAATAAAGAATATTATTTGAGCGTTATGCGGCGTTTAAGAGAGCAAATTCGACGAAAAAGGCCAGATTTGTGGAAAGAAAATTCTTGGATTTTGCACCACGACAATGCGCCTTCCCACAAGGCTATCATTGTGAACGAATTTTTGACCAAACACTCAACAAATACCATCCAGCAACCACCATATTCACCAGATATGGCTCCTGCTGACTTTTTTCTTTTTCCTAAACTCAAATTACCACTTCGTGGCACCCGTTTTCAATCGATAGAAGACATAAAGGAGAAATCGCGGCGAGAACTGAACTCAATTCAGGAAGCAGCGTTTAAAAAATGTTTTGATGAATGGATTATTCGTTGGCGCAAGTGTATCGTTTCTAAAAGAGCATACTTTGAAGGTGATAAAATAAATTTGGATGAATAACAGACATTTTGTGTATTATTGATCTTTTCCCGGTACTTTCTTGACAGAGTAGTATTTAAAAAATATCAAATACAAGTTGGGCTTCGGGCGTTGGCGAGTGGTCGGCGGCACCTATTGTTTCACGCCAGCAAAATCGTAAGAACTCAGTAGGGCCCATATCCGCTAGGGCAGCAGGGATTTCTGAAAGGGACTCCGTGGTTTTGGGATGCAAAAAGCAACAGAAGAACACAGGTTGGTTTTAGTCAGGAAAAGTCTAAGCCCTCTCTCTCCACCCTAGAGCAGAGAAGTAATTGGATGAATTCTCACGTTAAAAACAAATCACAACCACAACTTGTAAAAAACTTATTCATTTATTTTCTTCCCTTAAAAATTTCTTACCTACTCAAAATTGTCGACGTGTACCTAGACATTGGATCAACTCATCAAATAATAATTTCTCCCGCTCGGTGAGGAACGAGAGAGTCAGACTTTAATTGACAAAACCCTTCTTCATACAATCCTGCAACCCTACATTGGCATCCAAACAAAATCCGAAAGAATCTTCATCAAAAAAAGTTTATCTGTGAACCCAAAAACTGTCGATATCTCAGCGAATCCACATAAAAATCCAAAGCGAATCATTCGTAATAAAAATCGAATCAAACAAGCAATTTAAATTAAAGTTTTTAAAATACTATACCCGTTCTTCACTTATCAAAGTTCTTTTGTGATTACGAACCCATCTCAAGAAAGTGAGCCCAAAATATTTAATTACATGAGCGGCTTACGACGCTTTGGAAAACGAGCGACAAAACATTTGGTTTCGCGTGACACTTTTATTAGGGTTGTCACTTTGAGAAAAAAAAATTTTTTTTTACTGTAGATAGCCTCGTGTTTGAGCTATCTCATCTTGTGGTAAGCAATGATGTAGAATAGAATAGAATAAACTTTATTGTACACCAAAATAGTAACAATGAGATGTAGTCGATGATGAAGCACACTTTTTTTTTATATATCATCAGGCAACTCCGCCTGCTCTGGCTGGTGCGAGAGAGTGTCTGAATTGACTGAAGCCCACCTGCACTCCTCCCGTTCTCTTTGCGCTCTAGGACCACGGTTACTCTATGAAACTAGGCACAAGGGTAGACCATGTCCTAGATTAAGACCAAGGACAATATTTATCCATTCAATACGTTCCCTTGGTATGACTTAGAACTTTCAGGCGGACGAAATTGCTGTCTAGGTAGTGCTAAAGCCAGTGTAATATAAAAAAACTCACGAGTACAGTTAAAAAAGCCGTTAGTTTTTTTGATTAGGGAAATCCATCTGTGTCCTTTAGTCATTCTTTCATTCTTTTACCAAAATTGTCATTTCATATGCAAACATTCTTTTAATTATTTGTACATCACACCTTCACAGCTATATCTAAAAAAAGTTATCAGAATATAAAAAAAAGGTCGGCATCACTTTTAAGAACTATTCCGAAAAAAAAAGTTCTTAAAAGTGACACCCCTGTGTATAAACTAAGGCCGGCTGCAGACGGAGGTCCGTTCTTATCAGCCGCTACAACTTTAGGCTGTAAACCACTCACACTCCGCTTGGCAAACAAATTTCGTAATAATATATTATGTTAGGATGCTGTGGATGAGACTGGCCCGCTGAGAGGCGAAGCAGCAACGACACAACACGGCATGATGGACTAGTTTTGTACGTAAAGAAAGAAAGAAAAAAAAAAGACAAATTCTACAAATATAAAAACAAATTTTACCTTTTTTTAATTTTAGTGTAGATTTTCAAAACGTTCTTCCATTATTACATTACTAACAATTTATTACAAATTCTGTTAAACGACAGATGTTCTGGTTACAAAATTTACAAATTTTGATAAAACGTGCGAGTAAATTTATACTAGCTTATATTCTTAAAAGATTTGGGCGTATAGGTAGGATATCCCCCTAGTATCGGTTTTGTATGGCAGTACGCTTGTAGTTCCGATGATGAAGGAAACAACAAGGGCAAAGCAAGTTCCACTCAATAAAAATATAACTTAGGCACTAAGTAGAAAGTAATCTATACTTATAATAAATCTGTAGAGAGGTCAATTCTGTACATGAAATATATTTCCAAAATAACTATCAGGGGGTGATTAGTGATCGATACTGATGCTAAAAATGCAAACAGTAAAATTTTTGTCTGTCTGTCTGTCTGTGTGTTCTTTATAGAAACAAAAACTACTCGATGGATTTTAACAAAACTTGCTACAATCATTCTTCATACTCCTGGGCAGGTTATAGTATACTTTTCATCACGCTACGATCAATAGGAGCAGAGCAGTGAAGGGAAATGTTGGGGAAACGGGAGAAATTACTCCATTTTTTAAGCTTCCGTCGCGTTTGCGGCCTTAATGGTTAAAGCTACACAGAAAACATGTATAACGGAAATGTTCTCCTCAAAATTATATAAAAAATGTCCCACGACAGCATACGTCTATCTTTTATGGTTAACTCACAATAACACGTGTAACTCCCGATAGCTTAGCAGTTCTGAGCTTTCTGTTTATTTTTGTCTACTCTTACGTTTATAACACTGAATGTCGCTGGCATAAGCAACAGGATCCGCGTACGAAGTCGCTGGCAGAAGCTAGTTAGGAATATAACCATTTACAATTTCCAGTTTCCACCTTAAGGTGTCATTTATATGCATTAAAATGTATAAACATGTAGAATCTTTTATACCACGACGGAAATCACCGATATTAAAGAAAATTATCTTATCAATACACAGGAAATAAAAAGCAATGATTTCAAATTTAAAAACGTAAATACACTTGCGAACGGAAGTTTTAAAGAAATCAAATACATAAGCTACCAATTACAAACACTTAAGTTCTACTTTAATGTTTGCAACTGTACTTAAGTACCCACAAAATTACTATTCAAGTACCATTTTAATATGAATCAAATATTTTTCCACTTGAATTTAGTTAGGTAAATTTTTGTAACGGAACAAAATTCTAACTTAAAATCATAGCATTTATTTTAATTGACCCAGTAAATACTCCATATACGTCGTACTGACAAGGAATATATCTCCTAGTTCTTAAGTAAGAGATCTAGAATATTAGGCTAAAAACCTTCATGATTCCATCGTCCTTTATGATTACTGTTACACGTAACATTATCAGCCTCATAATATTTCCTCTGCCTAAGCCTCAATGTGGGCCTCCTCTATAAGAGAGAGAATGGTCTCAAACCCACCACCTGGGCTCAGTGCGTTGGTAGATGTCACATGTCTTAGATTTTTTGTTTTAGGACACACCGGTTTTCTCACGATGTTTTCCATCACATTTTTGAGAGCAGTAATGTTGAGATAAATTACACAGAGTTAAGCCCCTGGGTTTAAATCCAAGACCTACAACTTGTAATACGGGGCTGTTACCACTGGGCCACCTTGGCAATTCTTAGTCGGGATCGTCACTATTGTATTGTAGTTGAACGCATAATCTATTTTATGAATCTATTCCTTCTACCAGTTACTCTTTTTACCTTTCAATTTTCGTCCATGCATCATTTTTAGTCTTCCTATCCAATTCCATTCTCCAATTTTATAGTAACATACGTTCCTATCCGCGTCACCCACAATTCCATGGTAAATTTTACTATATATATTCCAGATTTCTTCTTTGGCATATCCACTTATTTCTTCAAACTCTCCATTAACAAATCTGTTATCTTCCCCCTTCCCCCCTCCCTCTTCCTGTGGCTGCGCAAACGCACCGCATTCATTAGATACACATGTTACAGGTAGAAGCACTGGATTATAAATCTTTGTTATTGATAACAATCGGTTTTGTTCTTTTATTGTCTAATTTTGGATTAGGATTCTCGGTTAAGTTTGCATATCTGGAATATGGAACAGCTCTTTAGTTTTACTTTCAAATGCTTTTTAAATCTGCATACATTTTTGTTTTTGTTTTATGAGTATATTAGAAGACATTATTTTAATGAGTCCAATATAAGCTTATATTTTATACGTTTTAGGCTGGACTCAATCTAGTGGATACTTTTGGGTCTTGTCTCAGATACAAGCTACTGATGAAAATTTGATTTCTATAGAATCAGTATTAAGTCATCCACTCCCTGTGTTATTTTTTTGTTGTGTCCAGTTGCTTCCATTAAACACATACTCATGACGATTTAAAAGTGTTAGGTGTCGGTGACTGGAACAAAAGGTGCTCCGCTTGCTCAGCGCCTAAACTATCGATAAAACAATCAAATCATTTTTGGAGGAGTACTTCGACGCCTGAGTGTACTTTGTGTTTTTGTATTTTATTTATGTACGTTATGTATTTATTTAGGGTGTAGTATAAGTAAGTAGTTTAAGTTTTTTTTTTGTACATATGTAAATTTTTTGTCAAATAAACCATTTGCAAACACTTTTGAATTATCAAGAAGTGCATCAGTCAGAAGAATGATGTTAATTGCAAATAACAAAGCGTATATCTCTATGGAGAAGAATATACAAGAAACTTCATGACGCTCTTTTTGAATTCATCTCCTATTCTGGTTTTAACCACGATGAAGAAAAAACTAAATAGTATTTCTTTTTTTTTATTTGGAAAATCTTCTATCTACTAAATTGATGTAAGAATTTGGTGTATTTTATTATAGGATCGGACATATTATGGCAATATTTTCTCAATGGATTATGTGTGCCATACATTGTAATTTGTAGCACGTTTGTTTAGCAACACAAACGGTCCGTTGTCGGATTTGTTTTAAAACTCTTATTTATTGGGACCAGTCAGAATGATTAGTTCTAAATCCCAAACATGTCGTAACTCTTGTTCTGCGTTATTTTTAATTTTTAAATTTTCCTCTGACACTAATATTCAAATGTGTTACAAATAACTTGGAACATTTAGATTTTCGATTAAATAATTAACACCAAAAAAAGAGAAGGAAAAAAAAGGAAGTTAGTGATAGCATGACAGGTGACAAGATAGAATGGAAGAAAAAAACGTGTTGCGCTGACCCCAAATAACACGGGACAAGGGCAGGATGATGCATTAACACAAATCATAAATTCGATTTAAAATATCATCAGTAGTAGTAGTAGTAGCAGCATCTCTTTTCTATGTTATTGTCATGACTATAAGATAAGCAATTTCATAGGAGTATACACTACTCCAAATCTGGGTGGGGCGAGACAAGTGTCAGACTTTTACGGACTAAACCGCACCTATCCATCATACTATAATTCATCAGTTGCGCTTAGTCCCTTTGCGTTTTAGGACTGCGGGATTATTTCTGATGTTTTGACACTGACAACTCAAAATCTATGTCCTTTCGTTCAATCCATCTAAAGGTTGTCTGCAAAAGTTTGCCGATTACACTTGTCTTATCAGCCGTCCGTAGACCGGTCTTGACGTTGCTTAAAATCGCAGATCAACCCGTGTTATCTTCTGCCACGAGATTTTCATCATGCTGTACCTATATAATGAATATCTGCTCATCAAGACCGCTGATCGTGAGAGTCTAAAGACAGATCTCACTGAATTCTCATGGTTGCACAGTAGCACTGGTATTAAGATACTTATATTCACATCGACTCTTTAGGCCCCATTTTTAATGTTCATAATATCCTTTATCTCCACAATATTACAAAAGCGAAACTGGTCCCAATACAATACAAACTTATTCCATTTTCCATTTACAAACTCACAATGTCAAAGACCACTCCTCAAAGTAAATATCCTTTCTTCAACATACCAACCATTGACGCCAGTACCTTTGAGGAACCTTCCTCCTGTAGGTACATACCGGGTGGCCCCTGCTAAACAGTAATACGACATTAACCCAACTTTACGACAGAACCATAACTCACCCCAGATTGTGATGCTACTAATAAATACAAATATTTTCTTGTTATTTGATTTAATAGGGTGATCTCTGAACGTAAGTATGGTGCGGATACGACTTGGTACGGAAATATCGAGATAATTTTTGAGTGAATAAATATTGTTCTATTTTTGAATACGGATATATTGAGCGTATATTTTTTTTGTGTGAAGAATTTTGTTCTATTTTTGAAAGAAATGTGTGTTGATCATGTTTATAGAAGATATTTTTACCTAGCTAACATTTAAGTCGAGTTGTTAAGTAGTCGAGTTGTTAGAGTTGGTCGCAGGAATCCAATGGATGCGAGATGCAAAAAACCGTTCGTTGTGGCGACACTGAAAAAAGGTCTATGTCTAACAATAGACGGTTTCCGCCTGAAATGATGATGATGATGGTGAACAGTTCAGTATGGAGGTGATCAAGTACAGTGTTTTTCGGCATATATAATCATGTTGGATGACTGGCACCTGATCCAAATATCGATGGTACGAGTGCTCATAAAATGTATAAAAACCCTTCTAAACGCCTTGATAGATAGATTAAATGAAAGAAAAATTAAATGCCTTGTTGACGCTTTTAGTGATTCAAAGACTGGAATTTATCTTGGACAGAGGATAAGCATTGCCATACAACATGGCAATGCTACCAGTCTTTTATGGACATTCATAGTCAACAGCGATGCGGAGGAGTTCTATTGACGCCATATTTTGGTTAGTTTTTTTTAATGTTAGTGTAATTATAGTTATTTAAGTGTTTTTATCCGATGGATGCGAGACGCACAGGAACGTTCGTTGTGGCGACGCTTGGGGGAGGCCTATGTCCAACAGTGGACGTGTATCGGCTGAAATGATGAAGTGTTTTTTATCGATGTTATAGAAGGTGACTTTTAGTCATATAGCTAATTCAAAAATTGTATTAGTGTAATTGATAGGTACTATAAAATATAGATGGGTCAAATTACTTGATAATTCTGTTTTGACAAGCAATACCGTCGTAAACGTAATTTTATTTTTATCAACTGCCCCAGAGGTGGTTTATTTTAATTACCGAAGATGACATTTATGGGGATAATATTTTTGAATTAGACATCGGAATCCAAACAAACATTTTTATTACGATTTTAAATTATGCAAATATATTTATTAATCGTTCCACATTATTATTACGACCAATTAGGGGCTTCTTGCCAAATGGGTAGGCATATTATTTACTGTGTTTTGAGTATTTTTTAAAAGTCATTATTATACTATTAAAATGTGTCGTTAAAAGTCTTCAAAGCGCCATAAAATAAGTTGTTAATTAGTTATGCTTATTGCTTAACCTTTCAATAACTTTTATGTCAATGTTATCCTTTAATATATTCTGTTTCGGTAACATCCAATGAGAAAACACTTTACGAAGATACGCCAAAGCAATAAAAATAGTATTAAAGCCACAATTTTGCTTTCGAAAGTGTTATTTCTTAATTCTCGTAGATACTAATTAAACCATTAGTAGATGGCTACTCACTTTAGATTCCTTTAATATTTTTAAATAGACTTAAAGCAACCCACACAAACATATAAACTTTGCAATATATTTGTATTATAAAACAACACATAATAACTACTATTACACAATATATTACTACTATTATTATTTATTAATTTACAATATGTTTGTTATATATTATTTATATTGTAAAGTTTATTGTAAAATGTACTGACTACTTCACTCCTTGACGTTAAAATAGTTGGACGGAATTGAAAGGAAACACAAGGGGCAACTAAAGGACATAGGTATGGTTTTAGTCGGTAAGTTTGACACACCCTATCTCCCCACGCTAAGTCATCGGATTTTTTGTAACTTAAAAAAAGATATAGGTGCGACAATACGACAACGCGACAATGCGACAACGCGACAATGCGACAACGCGACAATACGACAACGGGTCAACACGACACCTATTTTTTATTGAAAATCAAAAACAAATCTCTAAACAGAACCATGTCCCAGTTATTCCAACCTTCTGCTTCATAAGTAGAAAATTAAAATCAGTTTATGTTTGTTTACGAGGAGCCGCTTCACCGTTAGGGCGGGTGCACACAAATAACTTACTAATCGATATTGGAATCAATGCGTGCCACGCCCGCGTACGATACTTAGGGTGTTCTCAGACTACGGGATTATGGGAAAGAGGTTTTTTTTCACTAGGTACTTTCCACCGATGACCTAGTGAGGGCTTGGGAATCCGATGGATGCGAGAGGCCCAGGTCCGTTCATTGTAGTGACACTTGGGAAAAGCTTATGTCCAGCAGTAAAAGTCTTTTGGCTGAAATGATGATGATGATATAAATACAGTTTTTTTTTTTAATCTAGCCCTTACTGTCCCACTGCTGGGCAAACCCCTTGCCAAGACACTTTCTTTTCCCGCGCCGTCTCAAACCAGTCCTCGTAGTACTCGTCCAGATCCTCCCGCCAGCTCTATACAAAATTAGTTTTAGTATATGCGAAAACCGAAACACCTATTTTATGTAAAGAATCTATGTAAGTACAAAATTTCATACCTGTGTCATGAAAAATCACAAAGTTATGTCAGCAAAAATACATAGTCACCGGGCTATCCAGGCGGCTGAAGGGTTGTTTTGCACTCGCACCCAGCTGTTTGCTGGCACCTAATGCCCGCTATGACCTGTGTTATATTTAGTGTCCATAGTGTCCCACTTGTGACATTTTTTTTATTTTTTTTGAGAAACATATAATATAGTGTACAAATGATTGAAATCGATTGAGTTAGGTACTGATTCTGAACAAACTATATTGGTTTCGTATAATTTAATTATACTAAAAATAATGTATAGTGATAAAACTGAAACAAATTGCGGAAATAATTATATTTTGTAGTTAATACTCATAATATAGTATGTTATAATAACATAGTACGTATTTGAACAGCATTCGTTTACGACAAACATAGATGTGAAAGTGAAACTAACTCTTACTTGCGCTCGCGCATACGATTAGCACATACGTAGTGTTTGCAGTTGTCGTGACATTCTCTATCCGTAGTCCCTAATGGGCAAGGGGCAAAAAATGAGGGGCGGCAAAATTGACTTATTCGTATCTTCCAACCTAGCCATTAGCAATCCACACCCAAGTTGGCAGGTAGAGTTTTATGTGCCACCTTCCAACCTACTGCAAGTTGGATAGTGGAAATATTTAAGACTTAAAACACCTGACTTATATGGTTTTGTATATGTAACGGGCCGCGAAAATTATCTTTGCACAGAGTGGCTAAATCGCCAGATCAGGCCTTGCGTAGTCTTATGTAAACTATTCTAAAAAAAAGCAACAAAAAGTACTGTAATTGTCATTTTTCTTCATAACCAAATACTTAAGGAGTAGCAAACCAAATTTTCTTTCATCATCATCATTTCAGCCGAAGACGTCCACTGCTGGACACAAACTTCTCCCGAGTGTCGCCACAATTACCAGTTTTACGCATCGCGTATCCGTTAATATTTCTTTACTTGTAACAAACACAACATAACCAAACGCCAAATTACCAGTACATAAGCTATATCTTACTGGGCTTGCGGACGACGAGCGTTTGCTGGCTCGCCGTCCGGCGGTCCCGTAATCGTCCGAACCGTACCGAAACGTCGACGACTCGTAGTGTTCCACGCGCGCCTCAAAGAAACGTTTGCGAAACCGTTGGGGCTTAGCAGGACCGAAGCCTACACGGACCAGGAGAACGCTAGGCACAGAAGAAATATACATGTAGTTTTGTCAGTAAAAGTCAGTGACGCGCCCTCTCGCTTCACCCTATAGCAAGAGAAGTCATTGAATGATTTCCCACCTAAAAAAACACACTTTTTTGCCTTAATAATATATGTAAGTGATATTAGACATAGACAAAAAAATGGCGTTTTTTTAAATCATACTGTATGTAATCCGAACGCCTTTTATGTGATCAAGAAAACAAACGGCCTGTAACTAAAACAAATAGTTAACGTGTGTTAAGTTTATTGTTATTAGACTGCGCGCGCCCAGGTTCGACGCCTGCGCAGGTGAAATACGTCAAATGTTTTACATGTAAGTAACTGCAGTAGGAACAACTAAGTAACTTTGTTTTTGTTTAACATCAAACGATTTTTTTTTCTTTGAATTGTTTGGGACTTCCGATGCAAGTTTTTTTTTGGGAAGTGGGAAAATATGACAGAATATTTTTGTTTTTCTACAGGATTAGGAAAATCAGAAACGTTTATCTCAAAAAGACCAATTACAGGCACTTTTGAATTGTCAGAATGTCGGTCAGTCAAAAACAAAAAAGTGAAGCGATAAGCATGTTCCAAAGTTAATATCTCTATGGAGAAGAACGTGCAAGAAACTCCATGGACCCGTAACTCCATAGTTTTCCTTTTAATAAGATACAGAGCCTTTTCAGGAAAAAAAGCGTTAGTTACAATTTGCGTTTACAGCTGGATTGAGTGTTCTCTTCTTTAATTGAAAAAGTTAGTTAGTTAGTTAGTTAGTCCATTTATGTCCCACTGCTGGGCGAAGGCCTCCCTCTCCCTTTTCCACACACATCTGTCTGAAAAAGTGTATCTGAAAATATATAATATAATAGCAACTACCCTCTCAGATCGGTAGTTATATGAACAATAAAATTATATTTTTTTCAGAATGATTTTATCACAAAAAACGCTATCTGCCGCATAAGATATTTTTCCAAAAAACTGTCGATATATCCGAACACGGGGTTTAAATTATCTAAAAAGTTAACAACTGAACGAAAAGAAGCATACATCAACATCCATACTCTATAAGAATAAAAAGAACTCAGTACAAGAAAAGAAGAAGTTTCATCATGAGAATTTTATTAATATTTTTTATTTAATTATCAAAAGGCAATATCACTCAAATAAGTTAACAAACCTAGCAATAGTATTCGTTTTGAGCAGAATAAAACAATTTATAGATACACAGAGGTCTAGATAATTACAAAACTAAATCAAACTGCGAGTCTGTGACCCAGAAACGTAAATCTTGCTTGCGAAGATTCTGTACTTTATCTTAACTACAAAGTAATAATATTTGCTAGCCAATACGAGTATTCATTACAAAACCTTGGGCAATTATTATTATAACTAATATACAAGGCTTAGAACATAGATCAGGCACACGAGCCATAAACCATGCTTAAACTTCATACATATTCAAATAGAAAATTAATGTGCGAATGTATACGGAAAATCTATTGTCTTGTGGTTAAATATTGTTTTCTTTAGCAATAATTTATCCAACATGCTCAAAAAGCTAAGAAAACTATACCCAATAATCAAAGAAATACACATAGCGGGCAACTAATAAATCTCTTATAACATGATAATAATTCTGTACATAATGCTCTTAAACACACGGACATGCAACCAACATGTCCGACAGATGACTTAATAAGGCCTAATAAAAATATACCGACGCACGAAAAGCAAACACTGACGAGAGCGAAAGTACAAAACCCAACAATTTTCTGTTTCAAAATTTGATAACTTCATCTCACATAATAATAGTGTAGGAAAAATAACGACCACCAATCACATGCGTCAGTTTTAACCGCCCGCGTTTGAATTTCGAATGCTACGCTCAAACGAAGACCGACCTCCGACGACGGTAGACGTGTGTTTAGTCAGTAATTTGATGATAATTTGCAAAATGAGATCGTGTGCGGTAGATTTTTTGCTGAATTTTCATATTAAAATGTCGCTGAACTTTAGGGGTGAAAGTACTTCAGCGGGTAATTGAATATTTTATCAGGCGTGGTAATAGGCTTGTTGAAGGTTCATGAATATAAATAAGCGTTGTTCCCGGGTTATCCGGCTTACTGTCCCTGATTTTCATTGCGGTTCAAAACTGCTTCTTGGTCGTTCAACTTTCGCTTTTACAGCGTTGTTTCAGTTTTATAGATGAGGTGGGCATTATTATTGTTGTTTTTACCTCCATTAAAATTTTAACTGAAACGTGGTCTTTGAACTTTGTTACTGTTACGTATAATATTTCTGTTGTCTTTCTTTTGTAGTAAATTCTTTCGGTGTTTTATGGCACACTAATTAGCTGGGCACAATTTATGTGGATATTAATTATGTGAAATCAGTACGAGTCAGTTTAATGCGAATTTTATTGATGTTGAACGATGTTACTGCGTAAATGTTTGTTAATGAAATATTATGTAGAGCCTACAAAAGGTACAAGGATACTTGCCGTTGGGTAATATTCATATTTAGTGAGGATACTTCCCGTAATCGGAATATCTGCCTGGTCTATTGACTTACCTACTATCAAAAGTGGATCTATTTCACATATGTACATACCATTACCTTTCTTGGAATATCGTTCGTTCATATCATTCATTTCGTCAATACAGGTGTTAGTCAGTTTACAGCATGACTTTCAATTTCTCATGTTCAAGAGTGCCAATATATATTTTTTTCCATTTTAAACAAATTTAAAACAACTTAGTAAATTTGCAAGTCTCCGGTTGATTTATGTGTGTTTCTGGCCAAGTCTGAAGGTTGAATGACATTATTACGACAGATCGCTTGCCACGAACGGCATTTAGCAAGGTAATGGATGGCAATAAAAATAAATGGATTAAGTAACTTTATTTATTTTTGGTTTTGTATGTGTCACATCTTCTTCGCTTAGGGCACGTAGGATTGTTATATCTTCTCCATTTACAGACAATGCGACCACTTGCTTTTCTGGTTTCGAAACCAGAAAAAATCTTCGACAGTATTCTGGCATTATTTCTAGTTGTCTAAAAATCCACTAAAAATTTTTAAATTTCTGAACTCTCATCTACTTGCTTAAACAGATCTAACTAATTATATAATAATCTCGGTTACTTATTTATTAGGTTCCTTTGAACCAAAATCCAGCTTCCAACGGAACTCTCTACGTTCCAAACGATACCAAATAAAGTACCATGTTAGTACCTATTGCAAATAATGACGTACAATGCATTTCGTTTGTTCGTTTCTGATTTATTTCATCAAGTAAAGTAAAGCAAAGCTGGCAATGTACTACTTAGTGGAAGATTTATCGTTTTATCAAGTGCAATGTGGTAAGGTTAGGTTAATTGGTGTCAGAGGCCAAGTAATAATTCTGAGTGTAATAAACAAAGATGATGGCTGGTGTTTTGATTTGATATGCACCTCTGTTTCTTGAAGTTTGCTTAGAGATGGCGCCGTTTATTAAGTCATTACTTCTTAATTGTTTTGGCTGTCTTGGTTCATTTTTAAAGCTTATTCTTCTTTAACTTGCAATGGTGAGTTGTAATGGCTTACGAGTTTGTAGGTCGTGAGTTCAAACTTAGCCAGGTCCATTACTTCGTGTAATTTATTTCATCATACTGCTCTCAAAACAATGGGTAACATAATATTCGAATACAAAATTCTAAGATATGTGACATCCACCAACCCGCACTAGTCCTGCTTCGTGGATTATATCGTCTATTCCGTCTCTTAGAGAGGAGGCCTGAGTTTCAGCTATAAGAACTATAAAAAGCCGATTATGCTATTATTATGCTATGGATGTGTGACGCACAGGACCGGTCGTTGTGGCGACGCTTGGGGGAGGCCTATGTACAGCAGTGGATGTCTTTCGACTGATATGATGACGATGATGCAACTTTAATTTTAAAAGTAGCGGTAGGCTTCGATTTAGCTTCTAATTTAGATAGTGTCACTCTTCTCCGAAATGCTCTATCTGTTCTCTTTTCATTTAGAACGCGAGTTTTGTTTGTAATCGTATATTGTTAAGTTCTTAATCATTCAAATATTCAAATACTGCTTGTAACTTTTACCTTTTGATAGTTTTAAAAGTAGCCGTACCAAAATGTACGCACTATTTTATTAAAAAATAACGCATGGCTACTGGGTAAAACATGGTGGTTTAGAAAATGCATCTTCTTTGCTTCATCTAGTGTTCGGTTACATTGCATAGCCTGCGACACAAGAAGAAAGCGTCAGCGATTTAAAATTCATATATTTTTTCCTTCTATCCGCATTCCAAATATCTTTTACTTCAAAATTACCGTCGGAAAATTTAACCTTCTGAGATTTTTTCCAATTTCTCAAATACTTAAATTACGATCTCTTTGGATCTAGATTGAATAGAAGCATAATATGTCACCGTCATTTTGATATTGTCATTTATATTAAAAGATTGTTAGTTGAATAATACTACAAAATATCTTTGATTAGCTATAATGTTTCTGGCACAATGCACTCACTCTATATCCGAACCAACATTTATCATCCAATAACGTATATATAAGTCATCTAAATGCAAACAATACTTCTCTGCCTAGCTTCAAAGATTATATTCTAAAGTTGTTTGAAACGTTTCGGTTCCTATTACAGCATTCAAAATACAGTTTTTGTCTATGGAGTAGCAATATTCTTGCATTACCTTTAGCATTTCAAATGTTATGGACTGGTATGTCCACATCTTCATGCGGTTCATTTTTTTCATTGCCACCATCATCAATTCATCTATCTAGATATATCTGCCGCTCCTGTACAGGCGTCCTCCAAACATAACGTGGTCCTAGTCAACAGTCTGTACCTCTTGCATCCAACAGACTCCGTCGACTGTGTTGATCGCCTACATGTATAATTTCTTTGTCACCTGCTTAATACAAAAAAGAGTAGTTTCCGTTACCCTAGTTCCCTTGCCATTTAAAACTCGTATTCAATTATATATTTACCTCAACACAATCATAACTGGAGATAACCTCTCGCTCAATAACTCTGTTACTATTTACGTTCCATTACGAGTATAAATTGAATTGTAACTTAATGTTACACTTGTCAATTGCTATCTAAGTTGCTATATATTTCAATTACACTTTATTGGCTTGGAACCGTTCGTGGGATATTAGAATCCAGAAGTTATCATTTACTTGGAGAAACTAATATTATAACTGACAGTTTCTTTGCTAAATGGCTTCCGAAATGCTTCCGAAGTGTAGTTTGATATGCTACCGGATATAGGCATATTGAAAGACAAGATAAGGTCTCACGATAATGTTCGTAGTGATAAGACATAGATACTGTTGCCCATAACTCTTGAGCACTTGACGTAACCATTCAGTTCTGAATTTAGAACCTACAAAGCGGAAAATTAAAAGGGTACCAAGCAAGAGAATACAAAGGAATTGCACTTCATAGAAAAGAAAGTGCATTGTATATTCGCGGATGAAATAACTCTGATTTGATAGAAATAACTTGCACATTTAGCCCGCTTATCTTATTACTAAGCCCCATCCTAGACACATCATTGTAAAATAATACTGTCATGTGCGTAAACGCACGCAATCTTTGACACGATGCACGTGCATACTTGGACTTTACGACAACATGGTACTCGCAAATATAAGCTTTAGAACGAACAATGTTATATATGTTTTGTAAATTTCAACTCCCAAGCTTTAATTTAAAAGCACTTCATAAGAAACCCTTAGATTTTGTTAAGTTTGAGCTATGAAAATTGATTTGGTTAAACTGACAGATAATCTTCATCAAATTGACTCTGAATCTCCTATTCCATTTTTGGATGTAGGTTCTACAATTTTGGCATCTAGTCTGTACTTGCTACTATATGAAGTTTTCGTCTTTTCTGAGTTAACGCATTTTTTTACTGGTTATAGTTTTCTTTTTTCATTGCATATTTTAAGTTTATACTATTGTGTGACGCACGAGTAAACTCTTTTTCTTTCTTTCTTTTATCTGTCATCTATCTGCCTCGTGCCAGAATCTATAGAAAAATGTGCTAGTCAACCAGAACTTAGATTGTGTTTTAATTATTATACTAATGTCGGTAATGACACGTTACATAAGTTTATATAACCGAGTGTATAAGCTTATCTTCTATATGTTTTGGGTACAAAATGTGCGTGACTTCATATATTTAGCGACATGGCCTACATTTGCAATCAATATTATTGCTAAGATTCGGCTAATATCGCAACTGGTTAGTTATAAAAGGTACTGGACTAAATAAATTGTATGCTGTTAGTTCATTTTAGATTCCAAAACTATATCTGAAGCTAACATAAATATATTGATCTAAATAGAAGAAACACAAATATCGATACCTCTAGATTCAAACAGCTTAGGGCATATAGCACAATACCCAAAATATGCTATACGCGCTTTGTGCCCAAAGGTATCGATATCACAATAGATAAATTCTAACAAAGTCAATTGCAAAACTTTTTTGACAATGAAAAAAATCAATAAACGAGAAACTATGTTTTTAATTTAGATCATTTAAGGTCTGTCAAATTGTATCATACCAAAAACACTGCGAGTCTTAATTATTTTGTGTGCAACGTCAATATTGATAACCTAGTCACCCATATATCCGAGAGATACAAACAAACAAAATTTTGCCACTAAATTCGCACTAGATTCGAGAATTTCCAGCAATTCTCTACAACATAGGCCCACTGGCCTTGAGAAAGACGAACGCAAAGCGAAATCAAATAACATTATCGCCATGTACGTAGCAAATAGACATATCTTGGAATCGTGATTACGTATTATCGGACCAGATTCGCGGAGTCAACGAACTCTTATCAAAGGAAGATATGCATTGCGTCTTCTGACAAAAAATACAGTAAGTGTTTATGAAGACATCTCTTTTCTCACCGGATGTGAGATACCAGGATAACTGTTTATTGTGGGATTAAAATTCAACACTTTGAAGTATTCTTTTGAGGATGGTGACTTTTACAAGTACAGTGGCTTTTTGTTTAAGAGGTTTGTTGTTAGAAATATGATGAGTTAGTTTTCCATTAATATTGTTAAGATTGCTACTCGTATGATACATTGCTATACTATGTATTATAACAAACAATTTGACTCACCCATTTTTCAACAAATTGTAACTTCATCATCATCGTCATCATCATTATATCAGCCGAAAGACTTCCACTGTCCTCGTGCTCACACTAGGTCGTCCGCCTTATGGGAGGCCTTCTAATGCTGCGTCTGCCGGTACGTTGTCGCCTTTCCAAAACTTTTCGTCTCCATCGACCATCTGTTCTGCGAGCAAAATGCCCTGCCCACTGCCACTTAAATTTGGCGATTCTTCGAGCTGTGTCGGTAACTTTTAATAAGTCTATTTATTTACGAACGGTGTATATTTACTTGATGCCGGATATTGTGAATTTTCCTCTATAAATTTGGGAATCAAATGGAGATTTAATGGCCTATATCTTAAATTAAGTCATTTTTGCAACGCGTCATATCTTTGAACAAGTCAAATAATTTAAAACCATTCGTCATTCTTACCTATGATCCTCATGGTATTTTGGCTTTCTGCCAGGTTCTAATTCGGTTAAAGACATCAGGCATGCGTTCATTGACAAGTGCATGGACAGTGCTATTCACACCACGCCCACTTTCAACCTAATTTTGATAAGAAATTTCTTCTCTTCAGTACTGATATGTGTAACGCCGAATGATTGTGGCGTTATTCATACAGCTAACCAGTATAACCAGATCCTTGGTTACTTTTCTCTTTCCTTAGCTTTGAATAACCTACAATTGCAGATTCATGATTAACAATACTTTTACTAAAAGTGGTAATTTTTCCAATAATGCCTTTTAGAAGTTTGTAAAACTAACTCAGTGTCCATCATCATCATCATATCAGCCGAAAGACGTCCACTGCTGGATATAGACCTCCCCCAAGCGTCGCCACAACGATCGGTCCTGTGCGTGACGCATCCATCGGATTCCCGCGACCTGACCAGGTCATCGGTCCACCTTGTTTGAGGCCTTCCAACGCTGCATCTTCTGGTACATGGTCGCCACTCCAGAACTTTTCGTCCCCATCAACCATCTATTCTGCGTGTAATGGACTCAATGCTGAGTTTTAAGCATATGAGAGAATAATACACAAATGATTCTTCACAATATATGCGATTTAAAACGCGCGCTAGCCCACATCTGTAGTTAAAAATGCGGTGACAAATTGGTTTGATGCCAATTTTTTTTTTTTATAATGCTTTCGGTCAAGCACCTCGTATGTAGACATAGAGTCTGCGATATATGCCTGGATTTTTTTCTACGGCTCTATGAAAAGAGCTTCGAATTCAGAGCATCTATAAAAACAATAATGGTTTTACGTAAACATCTTATTTCTTTTTTTTTTCTTTGAAATGTTTCGACGTAGATCTTGAGAGTGAAAATAGCGTTCAATAATAATATTAGCAGTGCCAAAACGATACAAATGTACAAAATTTAAACAGTTCAGTTAATGTTTGAAACTGTTTCTTTTAAAGTACATGCTTAATTTTAATAATTTCACTTCACAGCAAATTAGGTGTTAATTCAAATAACCAAAAATAAAAATCAATAAATTTATTATTATCTCTGTATTCACTTTTAAAAACATCCGTGAGGTAACTAGCATATCCTAGAAACAAACATTCGAAGACTTGTGACATCCACCAACCCGCACTGGGCCCGCGTGGTGAATTACGACGTATTCTCTCTCCTAGAAAAGAGACCTGAGTCCTAACAGTGGGAACATTATAAGGCAGAATATGCTATACTATGCTATTCACTTTTAAAATACAATACTTATATGAATTATATTTAAAAAAGAACATATATATATATATATATTAATTGTATATACCTAATATGATTATTAAATCCATGACCAGATATATTTGGTCAATCCGTGGACCATAGTGTGTGCTATATGTTACCTAATTATCTTTTTATATCCCGCTAACATGTAACTGTTTCTTCCTAATAAATAAAATAAAAATAAAACAACCTGACAATGTACTGTAACACATTTTCAGCAAGTTCAACCTACACTACATCTACTAATAGTTCATACGTGAGCACTTATTCTTGAATTTGAAAGCTAACGCGTCATAACCAGACATACACAACATCTAGTC
Source organism: Mythimna lalbum (assembly GCA_949319445.1). NCBI lineage: Eukaryota > Metazoa > Arthropoda > Insecta > Lepidoptera > Noctuidae > Mythimna > Mythimna lalbum. The sequence goes on from OX439365.1 coordinate 4,086,659, forward strand.
GATTTTCTAATAGTCTCTGGAGTAAGTAATGGTTAACAATGGTTCTAATGAGCTATAAACTGACGAGTCCGTATACAAAACAGCTCTAACGAATCATTCTCTCAACAGACATTTAGGAAACGTAATATTTTTTGTTCATTCCAGAACATGGATCTTTAAATATTACTGGTCTATGGATTTGCTCGCGTAAAATCAGCACCATCCACCTTTATAATATATAAAGGATAGGTATAAATACAGAATATAAACTATCTTGGTACAACATTTCATTCAAATTCGTTCAACCTATTGAGCGTGAAGTGAACAAATATACATTTACTAATATATACAAACCTTCGTTTTGACAATGTTTTATACTAAATGCTACCAGTGGCTTCGCCCGAGTGATAGTAAAAAATTGTCCCAAAGGAACATACTCTCGAGATAAAAAAAATGAATGCGTCAGAAAAATATTTGGGAATACAAGTACGACAACGTAACCCGGATACGTTGTTCTAATGCGAATGCATTGTATCTGTAGTTAATATCTGTCTGGCTTTTTTCCAATTACAGCTAAAGACCACCATTTACAACTACTATTACAATACCAGTTAACAATAAAACAAAATGTATGAATGACATAAATAGGCAAGCTGTAGACAATATAAAAGATGACAAATAACCTTCAGTGAATGAAGACATTGATACAGCAAATGCTGCAAATCATTCAATAGTAACATTTGCTGAGCCAAAATCTCCCAAAGCTTCGCCCGATGTAGCCACTTACGAAGCGCTAATTGTGTACTGACAGGCGATATCTTCATTAGCTGATCGGCAGCCATATGGAGTTTAAGGAGGTTAATCATCCCATTTGAATCTGCTGCCAAACATAATAAGGATGATTGATGAATTGATTGACTGCTCCGAAAAGTGGCCGTTAAAATCTTGCGAGGCAGAATATTCCTTGAAAAATAAAAATATGTTATGAAGGTTCTGATTCGACTTCAATTATAGATTTCTGTTTTATTTCTCAGTTCTAGTGTCTATTGTTAGATGAGGATGGAGATCCTGGAAATGAATCCTGGGCTGGATATCCCAGAAATTAATGGAATCGGTCAAGAAATAGTTATAAATCTAGTCTTTGTAAGAAGCGGTTGTGATTTTGAGTGTTTGGTAATTTAGGCTACTACGTATTGGTAGTCTGACGCATATGTTTGAAAATGTTTATAATACATTTTTTTCTCTCGCCATCTTCCTAAGCTCTCTCAATTTCCGTAACTTATGTTATTGTTAGAATTATTTTTGTACTAAAATTCATAGTTGGCGGGGTATTCACCTTTTTGGCAAGGCCGTCTGTCGAGAGAGACGGCGTTATCAGAGCTTTGTTATGTTAGAGCGAGATAGATACGTTGCTGAAAGATATTGCCGGCATGATTTATTCTCAATAGCATCTCTTCAACAGGTGCGTAACCCGTTGCGTTATGTTATTTCGATTCCATGCCAAATTGTGTATTTATAGAAATTGTGTGTCGCGAAAATATATCATTATCAATGAACTGTTTTATATCTTTCTTTGAAGTCGTGAATATGAATGCTTATATAATGGCCGCTCTCGTGGTATCTATTGTCTTTACTACTCTATTCCCGTTAACATCGTTAAGTCGTAACTGTATGTTTATCACCTTACTTCATTCAGTTATTCTTATCTATTTCGTTGGATTCCTAATATTTAGATATGTTTATAAATTAATTTTTGCTACAAAACGCTTACTGTTTACGCCGTTACAACGTCAAGTCTCACATTAATCACATGTTTGCTTTACACATGGATATCTCGATGTTAAATAGAATGTTGTTAATAATTAATATTGAAGAACCTTTCATTAATTTTAATATTTCTTTTCAGGTAAGTTCGTAAGCAGTTCAGATCTTTAAGAAAAATCCTGGAGTAAGTGACTTATTCAGAAATAAAAATAATCACGTACGATAAAATGCTTGTTCTAACATTTGATCTCCTCTGTCACATATATTCTTGTTTTACAACGAAAAAAATATTTCAGTCGTGTGAAGTACCAGCATTAAATTTTCCTATATAATTTATATTTTGGGATCGCTAATAAACTTAATTCAAATGATGAGATGGGTTTTGAGGTTGAACAGTTTTTATTATATATTTTTATTATATTCATTGCCGTTCATTCGGAGCAGTGGTGGCCGAGTGGTAATGGCCCCGACTTACGAGTTGTAGGTCGCGCATTCGAACCCAGCCAGGCGCATTACTTTGTGTTTTTAATTTCATCACCACTGCTCTCAAAACCGTAAAGGAAAACATCGTGAGTAAACCTATGTTCTAAAACCAAAAATTCGAAGACGTGTGACATTCACTAATCCGCACTTATCACGCGTGGTGGATAACGTAACGGCCCATTCCCTCTCCTAGAGAGGAGCCCTGAGTCCCAACAGTGAGAACATTAAAAAAGCTGATGATGATGACGATATTGATTGCCTCCGTGCTTTGCTTGTCGTCCAAATGTTGCTTTAGCAAAATTGTTGATTAAAAATAAGAAGTATGCGCTGTTATTACGCTACATATTTCAAACGGTACCTACGAGTAAGATAATAGATTTGTAACTGATAGGCTTGTATATTTTTGAAGTATATTCACTTTTCGCAGAATACAAGATAAAGTTTAGATTTTCATTTACCTTGAAAGCAATGTTTATCTACTTCTGTCTTAATTTTTAAACACATAAAAGTGTCGGAGTGTAGATCTAGGTGCTAGGAAATAAATGTACATCTCATCTCAACTAGCTTCGATTTCGGCTAACAGTAAAATATAGGATATTTGCTGTCTATCAACTGTTAGATACTTTTTTTTATATTTGTTAAAGTTTTCAAGGCGTAGAAAACTATTTACGAATGTATACTTTGCACTTTTATTAAATATACCTCATCTTTGACCTGCCCTTCTCCAATGTTACTTGGTTTTTATTTTATGGCGGAAAAATTATCTAATGACAACCCCCGCTCTTGGGCGGAGCGGGAGATAGTGTCCAAAAACCCACCTGTTCCTTCAAGCCTTCATACCAGGGATTGAGCTATCTTTCGAAACTAACCCTGGCCCTATATATATTTTGTTTGTAGGAGGTAATCTCTGATAGTACTGGTCCGATTGCTAAAATTTTTTCACCGATAGAAAGCTGCTTTATTTCTGAGTAACACAGGCTATATTTATTTTGTGTACGCGGGCGAAGCTGCGGGCATATAGTACTATATAATTTCATAATATCCAGTGCATTCAAATCTCAATAATGACTTCAAATTAACATCTTGTTGTTCACGTACCGTATCCAAAAATGGCGAAAACAGAGTTAATAAGAAGAACAAACTGCGCGTTTATTAGTACCTATCATTTAAAATAAAGTGAGAACTAACTGATGGTCAATCGTTTAAAATAATATATGTATTTAGCGTCAATTTATTGTGTCACGTGTCTGACAACATTTTTCAACATCGAGACCACACACCTATTTACTTAAGGCATAGACGATAATTTGAACACTAAATTTAGACATAGCGAATTTTTTTTGCCTGTTTTTTTTTGTTGCAATGTTTAGTCTCGAACCGGATGTTAAATCTGTGATAATTTACTTGTGAATTGAAACTGCGTTAGGCATGCGAATTTTGAGTAAGAACGTGATTTGCATTTATTTTTCTAGAATGTACCTACTTATTTCTGTATTTGCATTGGCCTTGTGATAATTAAAAGTGAGTTTTACGCACAAAGTGTTACTTATTTGATTTTCTTCTGATTGTGGTCGTGTAGTAAGAGTTTTGTCACTGGAAAAAAAGTGTATATACTTATTAATACATGGTTGAAACTGTTTGCTTCATCACTCGTCACTCAAGATTCTTTGGTAAACCAGCGCCAGACAGCATCTGTCTGGAACTATTTTAGCGTAGCCGTGAGACACACACAGAGTTTTTTTTTTATCGACTGTAATTAGGGTTCCGTCCTAGAATGAAAAAAAAAAAACAGAACCCTTATAGAATTACTTTGTTGTCCGTCTGTTCGTCTGTCAAGACCCTTTATCTAGGGAACGCGTTAAGGTATCGAGTTGAAATTAAATTTGATACCTTTGATCATCTTAAAAAGTGAATTTTCAAACAAAATCTACAAAGAACCACATGAAGACTCCTACGTGATCTTTGTTAGTTACACAAACAATCATATTTGATACTTCGCCTTAACGACGTTCGATAAATTTTGGCATTTTGCCAAAACGAACTGACTAATAAAAAGTTGTAAAAAATGTACCTAATGCTGTTGTCTAGTCTGACTGTCATTAGGGGGATACATGACGATTGATGGGAAAAGAATTTAGGAAATACCATAGGCTTGTTACTTAAGCTTTTTTTTATTATGGATAGGCTCACGTTTTACTACTAACCAGCCCGATGGTAAGCGATGATGTGGTCGACGATGGAGCGCGCATTTGGCACATTGCTCGTAGAACAAATTATCTGTTCTGCTCCCTTAGCCAAGTTACAACCGTTTCCCCCATTCTGTTGTTCTGTCTGACCACGTGACTGAGCGTTAAGATGGCGTCATTCCCGTACATTAACCACCCAATGTATAGGAGCATGCGCAGCGACGAAATCCAAATAGGTACACTGGAATAACAATTAATCCAGTGTACCTATTTGGATTTCGTCGCTGCGGCCAGCACTGCGCTCAAGGCGCTGTAATCGCTTACCATCAGGTGAGATAGTGGTCAAACCCAAGCCTATCAATAATAAATAAATAAATAATAATAATAAAATTCCTAAAACAAAGAATATTTTTTTGCCTACCTTGGGAATCAAAAGCAGGACCCCACTTTTTTTTTGTTGTTGTTGACCTTGACCGCTATCTCACCTGATAGAAAGTGACGATGCGGTCGACGATAGAACGCCCATACCTAGAAGAAACATATTCACTCTCGACTTAAAGATTCCCGGGTTGTAGCTATCAGAAAACACAGACGCCTTAAGCAAATGCTAAATCTATATTTATGCTGTTAGTATTGAATTATAAATAACTAGACGTTTCAAGCCTTATGAAATATTACAAAATAATTATAATATACAAAATCGAGTTGTCAAATCAAATGCCTATTAGTGACGTAATTGTGCAAAACATAGGCAAGCTCTCAATAAAGATAACGAATGAAGGAATGTATAAATTGACGATAATTACCTAACAATTTATACAATTATAATTATGTCACATCACAAGGTAGGAGCAGAAGGACCGTTTTACACAATAATCGTCTCGACCGTATTTATTTATTAACCGACTTCTAAAAAAGGAGAGAGAATTTTTATTTTTATGTTTGTTTGCGCATAACTTTGTCGCTTGCCAACCGATTTCAAAAATTCTTTTTTGTTGGAAAAGGTATACTTCTCAAATGGTCCCATAATCACCAAATTGGGATCTGATGATGGAATCTTGGCGAAATCGAGGGGACTCCTCAAATTTTTTTAGTGAAGTCGGTTATGTATTAAAACTTCATGCACTAGTAATAAATACTGTACAGTCCCCCTAGCCAAGTTACAACCGCTTCGCTTGCGTCGAACGCTTCGACTTGACCTTGCCGCCAATTCTTTTGTTCTGACCACGTGACTGAGCGTCATACCCGTACATTTGAAGCTTTCTACTAGCGTTAACTATTGCAGATTAGCAACTTGGCTAGGGGGGCAGAGGTGGACGAAACCACAGAGAGATGAAAGAGGTTAGAAAGGAAACACTTTCCGATTTGTACTACAACGAGTGTCGCCGCTTGTCTCCCACCCTTTAATTCCACTACAGGCAATAAACCAATTGGAGCGCGCAAGACCCTTATACTTCTGATATTATTTTCCAGGGATGCTGGCGGTTGATAAGTCGCGGGCCCGGCGCCTGCTCACCGCAGTGCAATTGTGTCACCTAATTGTCCGCTTGTCGCTTGAAAACTATAGAATCGCCTTATTTGTTGAAAATTTTTCAGTAGCAGAAGTAAAAGGTACATTGAATAAACGGAATTATCAAGGATAGAAGTGGCAGAAAGATAATATTTAATAAAAGTACTGCATAAAATAATATTTAATGAAAGCATCTTACAACTGTAATAAATTACTGTACACCAACAGTTGTATATTATTAGATACGGTATACTGTATTCCTTTAAAATCTATAGGTAGCTAAAGCTCATAATAAAAACATAAAAATATTGTTGCCAGAAAATTTTTGACATAAGGCGACTCTATCGCTCATTCGAATGCTTAGTATGATTGGTGTACGATTCGAGTCGACCGCATGTTTGCGGCTGATCGGTCTAATAACGATATGCGATTGGCGAGACACCGCTAGCAACAGGTTTTGGAGGTCCGTAGACATTTCTTAGTTTTTGAGGTCAAGCAAATATCCTAAACGCCTTGTTATACAGGGTTATTTGTAAAACACCGGCAACCTTTCAAGACTATGTTACTAACATCATGAACTGGATAACATCATGAACTGTATAAGGTGGATGAGACGAGATCAAAGCGGCTGTTGGCGGCCCATTGAATGACTATTTTTTTTTTATAGGTGCGAAAGTCATTCAATGATATCTCCGCGCCCTTGGTCGGAGCGTGAAATAGTGTCAGACTTTTACTGACTAGAAACCCACTCCTGTCCTTTCTTTGACTTTCGTTTCGCCGAATCTTCCTTTCAGAAGCAAACCCTTGGCCCCAGTAGGCTTTGACCCTGCTGGGCCCCTACGGTTTGCTGGCAATATGAAACAATATACGCCGTCAACGTGTTAGGCTCGGTCCTGACGGTTACCGGATGGTCGGACGGCTTGCTACCCATTGCTTGCCGTCCGTAATGCCGCGCCTATGGTGGCCAGAAATCGGGATCGGAAACCCGGCGGCGGCTGGGGCGTGAGGGCTGGCATATTTCTAGTGGTATGTTAGATAATTTTCCACATACACGCGAACGAAGCCGCCAGAAGGAAAAGAAAACTAATTCGTACGACAAGAAGCTTCTTCTTCAAACTCCAAAATCCTTACTAATATTATAAAAGCGAAAGTGAGTTTGTTTGTTTGTTACGTCTTCACACTTAAACGGCAAAACCAATTTTAATGAATTTTGGTACAGAGATAATTGGGACCCTGGACACGGACATAGGCTAATTAAAAAAAAAGTGAGAAAAGGGGGAGGAAGAGTAAAGTATATTAATAAACGCTGGCGAAGCCGCGGGTATAAGCTAGTAGTGTAATAGTAATCTGTCAAAACGTCTAGTTGATACTTGGCGTGACCCAAGGGCTGGCTTTTACCACGGACAGAGGATAAGCATTGCCATACAGCGTGGCAATACCGCCAGTCTTTTGGGCACATTACCTGTCGACAGCGATGTGGGAAAGTTTTTTGACGCCATATTTTAGTTAGTCGTAATTAACGTAGGGTGTTATTACTATTTTTATTTTATGTTACTGTAATTGTAGTTATTTAGTTGTTTATAAGCAGTAATATTATACAGGTCTATTTGTAAAACACTAGCAACCTCTTTTAAAAAATGTCATAGTTACAAAAGTTGTTTTTTATGATTTTTTCATTACTCATACTCTGTAAGTAGGTCTGAACTTGCCTGAGGAGCGAGCTGAAAAGTATCACACTTTTCATTCCTAGGGAGTTTTACTTTTAACTAACATCTGTCAAATTATTTAAAAAAAAAATTGTATTGGTAATGAAAAGCACAGTGCTTACTTCGGGGTTAAAGTTACTTATTTAGTCACTCGAATTAGCGACCTCGCTACGCTCGGCCGCCAACTCCTTCTCGGACCGAAATAAGTAACTTTCACCCCTAGTGTAACAATGTACTATAGTAATACATTTTGTAAGGTTGTTAGTGTTTTACAAATAACCCTGTATAATTTATATTGAAGAAAACATAAACACCTAAATATGGAAAAAAAAATTAATAATTGTCCAAAACGACTATTCAACCATCAAAAGTGAACTTATTTGGTAGTTCAGATTCTATGAATTGTGTCCACCATCAATTGTACGAGATTTAAATTGCATCCAAGGCTAGGAATCCGTCAGTTTTAATTAATAAACACAATTATTATTCCAATCAGTGCATGCATCACGTAGTTAAGACTATAACCGTTCATCATTTTAAAGTAAACTCAACGAACGGTCGTATAATTGTATTCCACCACTTTTTAGATCAGATTACGTAATCCTAATAATTGCTTTATGATTATGCACGGAATGTCATATAGATGGTCTCAGCTGCACCTAGGGTGTTGTCAATATCGTGCGGTTTTTATCACGCATGCGGGATTGCTCCGCACGTGTTACCCCCGCAAATGTCCATTTCTTACCAGTATTTATTGTAATGCATGGAATACGTACGCGGGATGCGATTTTTATTTGCTCTATGAAATTTACCGTATGCGGGGCAAACCCGCATGCGTGATGAAATGCGCACGATATTAAAAAATACTTAATTTTGTGAATAACAACAAAAACTCCTTTTCTGAACTAGTACTTGACTGCGATCCCACCTGATGGTATGCAGTGATGCAATCGATGATGGTAAAGCGCGGTAGTTTATTAAAAGCCTATTCACTCTAACCTTGAAGATATCTAAATTGTAATCGGAAGGGAAGACCGCAGCAAATTGTCCCAGTCCTTCGATTTATCTATGCGGTATACGAGGCGAAACGCTTAGTCCGGACCGTAGAGGTGTCAGCAATGTAAGGCCAACTTAAATACATACGAAAAAAAACTTTATTTTTCTATTATTTGAATTTTTTTTTTAATTATCTACAATTTGGCTGTTTATTATATCGCATACCAATTGAACTCAGAAAACAACTCAACTCAGAAAATTCCATGCAAACGTAATAAATTGAAATCGATCGTCATCATCATCATTTCAGCCGAAAGACGTCCCCTGCTGGACATAGGCCTCCCCCAAGCGTTGCCACAACGACCGATCCTGTGCGTCTCGCATCCACCGCACTCCCGCGACTCTCACCAGGTCGTCGGTCCACCTTGTGGGAGGCTTTCCTCGCTGCGTTTTCCGGTGCGCGATCGCCAGTCTAGAACCTTTTGGCCCTATCGACCACCCGTCCTATGAGTAATGTGCCCTTTTTTTTGGTGGGCAAAAATCATCCAATGAGAACCCCCGCTCTTGAGTGGAGCGGGAGATAGTGTTAACTCTTACTGACTAAAAACCCAACCCGTTCCTTCTAGCCTTCATATCGGGACTCGAGCCTTGATACTGGGGCTCAAAGCAATGTGCCCTGTCCACTGGCAATTTAGTAATTGTAATTGAAATCGATACACTATAATAATTCTCATATTTCCTTGACATCTCGTCAGGCTACTATTAAGTTATCGGCTGTCCAAGTAATGTCTTACCCCACCTTGTTGACTACTTAATTAACGACTTAGGAACCATTTTGACGCCATAAGTAATTTGTACCGATTTGTAAGCAAATTGCCTACAAATTGACCTGCTTGGTCAAAAGTTAACCAATGCTTGTTATACCCTTATACAACATTAATTTTAGTATATAATATAAAACCCGAAACACATGTCTAGTATTTTTATGTATAGAATCCATGTACAAAATTTTATAACTGTATCATGAAAAATCACAAAGTTATAAGCTTGTTTTGTCAACAAATATACCAGGTGTAAGGGACAGCCCTCCGCAAACTTTATGGGCTTGCTCAGTAGACGAAATTGAACAACCTTCCACAATTTTTTTTTCAGTAAGTAAACTAAAAAAAAATCGGCCTCGCATACGAATTGTCAAATACATTTATAATTTCGTATGGTGAGGCTGATTTTTTTTTTCGTTTACTTACACATTGTATATAGTCACCGGGCCAACCAGGCGACTCAAGGGTTTGCACTTGCACCCAGTTTGCTGGCACCTAATGCCCGCTATGACCTGCCCTGACCTGTGTTGTACTTAGTGTTGGTGGTGTCCAACTTGTGACTTTTTGAAGGTGTTCCCAAAACGTTTAATGTGGTGATGAAACGGGCTTGGCGGAATTAAGCTGTGCAATTTTCTTGCACACTCCCCGAAATGTATCCGGTTGATAATCGAAACGCTAGGTTAGGTTAGGTACTACTCAGTGTCGTTGCTCAAAACCCACTTTTACTATTATAAAAAACGCAAGAAGCGGCCACAAAAATAACGCTAGAAGCCACCGCAAAGAACAGACGAAGCGCGCGACAGCTTGTGGCCGGAGAAGCTTGAAGCCGCTTTTTATGGCGGCAGCGCCGCACACGAGCCACAAAACAAGGCCGCCTCAAAAAGAAGCCTGAAGCGGCGTTTTTTGTGGCCCGTGTACAGTTAAGTTTCATAAATTCTTTATTGTAAGTACCATCAAAGACACTTCCGCCTGACCATCGCTAAACTTAATTTTTTTCAGAGGTTAAGTTTGTTTTTTTGTCTGTAGGAGGTAATCTATGAAATTACTGGTCTGATTGCAAAAATTTTTTTACCGATAGAAAGCTGCTTTAATTCAATTCATTCATTCATTAACAATTTACATTGTGTCTGAATGCTTTACAAAAATAATAATAACAGAAAATAAATTAATAATAGCTAAAACATTTCCAATATAATAAATTAATTAATAAAATCACAATTATGAAACATGGTATTCCTGCTATATTTTATGTATGCGGGCGAAGCCGCGGGCAGAAGCTAGTGTTATATAAATGTCAACGTAACACGAGACAGACATAGGTAAAGAGATCAATTAACTAAAGAACATTTTGTATCTGTCAATGTATCCTAGTTAACGCAACTTGATACCAGTGGTTTTTAGTTTGGCCAGAAGCAGGTCATTGCGGTTCCTTATTTAGTCCAGCCCAAGATGTAAGCTGAAGCACTGGAAATAATACTACCTGTTTTTTTCTCATTATCTATTTTTACAAGCTTTTTTGGTTTCATCTGTCCCGATGTTTAACTGTCATCAAATCTTGTAAATTAAATTTGACCCACTTCCCAGTTACCGATTGAGCTGAAATTTTGCAAGACAGAAATCAGATGACAATGCAAAATTATTATTACATGGAACTGATCTGATGATGGAACCGGAAAGTGGCTATAGGAACTTGGTAGTTAAACGACATAACCCCATCGAGTTTCGGCTCGTACGAGTATGATTCATCTTGACATGTTTTAATATAATTTCCTTATAAGCTTGTTTACAAATTTTGAATAGTGCTTATTTTTTTTTTTTTGTATAAACCAGTGCTTGACTGCGATCGCAAGTGTCGGTTAGCGGCGTTGCGTCTATTTTAGTAATATATTAGATTTTCTTCGCAGAAGAAAACATAAAATAATTAAAAATAGAACAACCCTTTTATTCAGGATTGACGCAGCAAATCAGTTATAAACAAAAAGTTAAAGAAGAAAAATACAGAATGCGCTAAGCGTGCTCGTGATGAAGGCGTTACCACCTCAGCATTTGCTGGGTGTCAGATACCCAGCGCTGATTTTCAGCCGGCAACCTGCATTGACACAGACGAGGGTATATGAAATATAAATTCTCCCGCTCTAGGTGGTGAGGAAACAGTATCAATTTTTTTCTGAATAAAAACACCTGTGTTCTTTCAGTTTCCTTTCGCTTTCCAGAGCAGCAGTAACTCTTTTGAATATTTTTTTCTTCATCTCACACAACGCCATCTAGTCATATAATAATATACATGTTACAGATAAATTACACACAAACATATAACAAAAATGATCGTGATCATCACACTAACATTTGTTTTGGGTATGAATCTAACCCACGTCCTCTGGCATAGCAGTCAGGTCCTCTAACCATTAGACCAGTACCCTTAGCCAGGTTGCTAATCTGCAATAGACTAACGCTAGTAGAAAGCTTCAGATGTACGGGAATGACATCCTCTCAACGCTTAGTCACGTCAGAACAAAAGAATTGGCGGCAAGGTCAACTCGAAGCGTTCGACATAAGCAAAACGGTTGTAACTTGGCTAGGGGGGCAGGCTTGTCAAAATTTCGCAGAAGTGGTTGGCTTAAAAGCCTACAACTTGCACCCACACTAAACACTCAAAGTATGTGGTTATGTATAATATTAATAAAATTTAAATGTACAATATATTTGAGCAATAATATCACTTTACACGCCACAGTAATGACAACTATGTTTTACGATCTGTTTGCTTACTGGTTGAATAATTAATTGTGGTCATCCTTGCATGAGATAAGTGTGCAATAATATGCAGTGTTTATGGATTGTAGGTTGATATGCTAAACGTGGTGACATTGACTCTGTTATCCTCCCGCCCACACCCAGAAAGAAAGAATGACAAACGTTTATTTGAGTCTCGCACCAGACAAAGAAAAGAATAAAACTAAATATGTTAACTAATCGTATAAACAAAAATAACAATAACATTGAAAAAGAATTAAAAGTACCTGTATGAGGCTAAAAAAACTTCTAAACACCTTCATCTGGCGTACAGCTATGAAGTGGAATTTTCTACCGAAATCTGCGGTTCCTGATAACTACAACCACCCTTGGTGTTAAGAGTAAATAGGTTACTTCTAAGCAGGCGTGCTTTATCATCGTCGCTTACTATCAGGTGAGATAGGTAGTCAGTGGTCAAGTACGATCCTACCATAGAAAAAATAAGTAAAAATTACCAGTACTTGAAATTTTAATTGTTATGAAAATGATAGGAAAAGGACAAAAAAGGGGTTAATAGCTTGCTAAACTAATATAGCTTAGTGGCAGATACTCGTATTGCCAGTTACATTTTCTGTTAGCACACACATTTGAGCACTATAATGCATAGCATAACCTAATCAGCCTTTTAATGTTCCCACTGATATGACTCAGGCCTCCTCTCTAGGAGAGGAACAGATCAGTATTATACCTACATTGTGCAACTGCCTTCAGAACCCAATAACTGACTGACTGGAAAGACTAGTGTCAGATATCTCTACCCAAAACATAATAATAAATGTCAATTGCCACATCTTCCATATTACACAATGTATGGTTTGTACGGGTGTGATACACCTGCAGACAGGAGGTGTCATTAAAACAATATTAATTGTTATTATTATTGTAATAATATGCAGAAACAATAGGATATTGTTATTGCATATAGGAATTCATTATTACAGTTATTTATTTAGTTTTGTTTATATTATTCTCCTAATAAACTAGGCGTTTTACAATCAACGATTGCATCACTGTAAGCAATGATGCAATCGTTCCTTCAGATAGGATCGCAGTCAAGTACAAGTTTATATTATTGAAAAGAAATGCGGTTTTTAGTGGGGCTATACAGCGGGTTTCATAGACCCGACGGACACCCAATGGGTGTGCGGTGCCCATGTTCAGAATATGAGCCCTATGTTGGAGTGTCCTAAGTGTCCATACACCTGCACTTTGAAGGATTTAACAATTGTAATATCTATTCACATGCAAAATTTCACACCGACTTGTCGACACTGGTGACCAGAGGGCTAGCTCGTTCTTTGCCCAAAAAATTAGCATTGCCATTCAACGTGGCAATGCTACCAGTCTTCTGGGCTTTCCGGATGACAACGATGTGGAGGAGTAATTCGACGTCTGAGTGTATTGTGTGTTTTTAAATTATGTACCTGCATAGTTAGGTTTAGTATAAATAATTAGTAAATAAAAACACTCACTTAAAATTCAAGTTTCTCATTATAAATCTACATGCAGTATAAATTATTTTAGAATAAACAAATCAATCAGTCACTCATATTTCACCAATTATACAGTTTTCTGTTCATTTTTTCTTGGTAATAATAATTTCCCACCATAATTGAATCAACCAATAGTTTAAATAAATAAATGTGTACCAATCCATTCTCTTTTATGTATATCTTCTGTCTCCACAAAAATAAAACAATAAACAAGGACAGCTGACGCTAAAGCGTGACGTTGACGAGGGCGGCGCGGCGCGAATTGCTTAATACATTGCATTGTGCGTGATGAACTGATGAGGTATACAGGTATACTTGTAGCTAGTAGTAAGATTTACGACTATGTTGTTGAAAGTTTAATGTCTTTATTCGAATTTAATCTTTTACTTTGTTTCGACAATAAGCAATCGTTTTTTTTTTCTTACGCTTCAAATCGTTTTTTAATTGTTTGGTACTTAATATAAAACAAATGATGCTGAATGTGAGATCCTTTTTTGAGGATGGAAATGACTAAATTACTTCTTTCGTTCTAGTGTGGCTACAGCGCGTGTCAGACTTTTACTGACTAATACCCACCTGTGTCCTTCGGTAGCTCTTTGTGTTCCATGGCGGGTATTGACCATACTGAGCCGTTCCAGTTTTGCTGACATCTCTTTGAGGTGAGGTGTGCGTCGATGACGGACGGTGAAATTGTCCGTTGCTCGTCGACCGCAAGTAGAGAATTGCCCTTCGACTCGTGACGCCCGAAGTGTGAAGATGTCTGTACACTCGCGATTGCAGCCACCTTTTTTACTCGGATTGCTGCTTTTGCATGAGGTGACTGCTTTTCGAATCCTCTCACTCCAGATCATGGTCATACGTTCACGTAGCTTGCTAGAAAATCATCGTTTATGTGATACTGGTCAAAAACAAGACAAAAAAACTTGCACTTTTTGCAAAAAAACAAATAGACAGCTACTTCATTTTTAGACCCAGGTATACTCAACTGACATAAATTCTTCCATAAAGAGGCAGAACCGTCAGCAGTCGAGTATACCCGTCACAGATCATTACAGACGGGCACCACCTCCGTCCACCTAACTCGATATTTATTTATAGTCAGCCCACAGCAGCATAATGACGCCTCTATTTATTTTGCTATCTCTTCGCCCACATCAAGTTATTGTCAACGTAAGTGACTGGAGTTAATGCGAATTGACAGTGAGTTAAAGATGGTTGGTGCACTGGGGTTGATTTTGTTAGGTAGGTTGGTCTATTTTGACTAACCTTATAAAAAACAGCGCTGGGTGTCTGACACCCAGCAAATATTAGTCACCCTTTCGGTGCGGGTACGCCCGACTCATTCTGTGCTTTTGTCCACACTGGGGTTGATTTTGTAAGGTAGGCTTAGTAGTCAGTCGTCTAGTTAGACCAACTGCTTATAAAAACCAAGCACTGGGTGTCTGACACCCAGCAAATGCAGAGGTGGTCGCGCTTTCGGTGCGGGCACGCTCGGCGCATAATGTTGTGTCTGTTTTAAATAAAAGTATGTCTATGCTATTCTAAAAAATAACTTAGTACCATAGGTAGGACGATGGAGTACGCTTGCCTAGAAGCTACCTATACACTCTTGACTTAAAGACTCCTAGATTATAGCTATCAGGAAACACAAACCCCGGCAGGGAATTCCACTCCTTAGCTGCATGTATGATGAATTTGTTCCCAAAACGCTTAGTAAGTATGGGTGGGATGTCCACTATGTACCAATGCCACAACGCCATTGTACGTCTTGTGGTGTGTTAGTTACTGTAATTGTTTGTCTAACCGTTGTTATAATTCATCATCATCGTCTTCCTGCCCTTGTCCCATGTTATTTGGGGTCGGCGCAACACGTTTTTTTCTTCCATTTTATCCTGTCATCATGCTATCACTAACTTCCTTTTCTTTCATATCACTCTTCACACAATCCATCCTTTTTTTGGCCTTCCTCTCCCTCTCCACTTATCCACATGTATACTCATAACTGGTTGGTAAAATTATTATTTTTTTTTATTATTTTTTTTTTTTTTTTTACTAGCCATTACTGTCCCACTGCTGGGCAAAGGCCTCCCCCAAGTCCTTCCAAAATTTCTTTTCCAAAATTAATTTAAATAAATAATATCTGACTCCTCCACCCACCGAATCAATCAACATCATTACCTTTCAATAAAAGATTGGAAGACTATATTAAAATCTCCCTTGACCATGAATGCTATGATTGAATAATAAAACTTACCCACAATTGGATACATATTTTGACTGCAAATGAATCTGCCCATAAAAGGAGATCAAGATGAAATTATTAAATGAGTTCCTCATACAAGGCTTGATTATTTATACATTTTTGTGTTATGATTCCTATATTGTAATAAACTTGTCTACTTACACCCTATTTGTAATATATCTTGAGGCTTTGGTAAATTGCTCCATACTATATTCAGTAGTAACACTCCATTTCATGAAATTATTCTGAAGAAAGCTTGGAAAGTCTATTTGAAGATATTATTTCAAAAATTACTGCAGCATTTCAGATAGAATTGAAATAAATTAAATTGTAAACCTTATTTGAACTTATTTTATAGCATAGCATAGTCGGCCTTATAATGCTCCCACTGTTGAGACTCGGGCCTCCTCTCTAGGAGAAGGAATGGGCCGTAACGTAATCCACCACGCGGGCCTTAGATGGTGGATGACACCTGTCTTCGAATTTTTGGTTCTAGAATTCTTCTTCAATGTTTTGAGAGCAGTGGTGATAAAATAAATTACCTGGCTGGGTTATACTGCAACTTATTTTATTTATACAGAACTAGCGGTCCTCGCAACATTGTCTTGCACGAAAACTGGATTTTCATCAGAAAAAAACTGAAAACCTCAACCTTAACACTTGGACCCCACGATCCCAAAGACTCAGAATGACACACAAAAGCAAAAATGGTCAATATATTGCTTGTACATACTTAATTTTATCGTAGAATACAGATCAACACTAACAAAAAAGAAATACTCATATTCTCACGACCAAGCAAACAAATCAAAACTAGACCACAACCAAATACATACATAAATTAGGCCAAAATAGACGGACAGACAAGCAATCCATCTTCTACTAATCACCGTGAAAAAACCAAATTATAATATAACTTCTTAGTAATGGCAGATGGAGTGTTTCCGAACGTAAGCTGGGGTAATCCGCGCTGTAATATCACTGGGTGGAGACGAAGAATCGGCAAAAACATTTTGACAATATGGGGTGGAGTGTAGAAGGTCTAGTTAGGTCTATCCTTGAAATGTAGGGAATGGTTTCAACTTCTATGCTTGCCAAACCTTCTAGTGTTACACATCGACTTTCCATTTACCCTTTCTGTGGCCCTTTGAATGACTTAAAGCTTTCTGATGAGGCCCATTTTTTTAGGGGGATAATCATCCAATGACATGCTCCGCACTCGGGCGGGCTGGTAGATAGTGTTAGTCTTTTACTGACTTAAAACCCACTCCAGTTACTTCTTCTGGGCCCTACGGTTCGCTGACTCAACATCTCCTTGAGAAAGTGTTGTTTTGACTTCTATGGGTACTTACATCTTACTTTTCTTCTCGTCATATGGAAAGTAAATAATATTTTCTATCTGGAATTCAAAAATTTTGTGATAAATAAATTGAAAGACATTATCTTGTTTGAGTGTTTAACAATCGCCAAACCATAAATCGCTCCAAATTTAACACTTGTGTAGATAAATTTAAATTTTGAGATATAGGTCGATAGACCATGGTCTGGAATTAGTTCGGACGCGGGCGAACCTACCGGAAAAAGGTAGCGAAATTAAATTTTCGAAAGCAAGTTAGTGTCAAGTTATATGTTCATTATAATATGACTTGCTGCTCCCAGCGGCTTCGCCCGCGTGATAGCAGAAAATTATCCCAAAGGAACATACTTCCGGGATAAAAAGTATCCTATGTCCTATTCCAGGACATGGTCTATCCGTGTACCAAGTTTTATCAAAATCGGTTTTGCCATTTAGGCGTAAAGACGTAAAAAACAAACAAACTCACTTTCGCTTTTATAATATTAGTAAGGAAAGGATTGGTCGTACTCGTAACATATATTATTACGAAATTATAATCATTTTTATCGATACAACCCTTTCAGTTTGTCTAACCCTATAGAATGGCTATTTCATGAAAAACTTATTCAATAGGTTTAACTCACCTCACTACCACTGCACCATTACCAGCATCAGCTTAAATTACAGAAACTCATCTTTATTATCTCTGCAGCTGCAAGATGTCCAATATAAAATAATAATAATATTCCACAATTATTACACAAGCTCTGCTTAGCTTGGGGCTAGACCAAGCTAAGCAGAGCTTGTGTTGTGAGTACTAGACAACTGATAAATACTTATACATACACACATACATATACATAATTATACTATATTTCTAAATACATACTATAGATAAATTACACCCAGACCCAGAACAAATGATTATGCTTATCACACAAACATTTGTCCTGGGTGATCACAACCTCCGGCATAGCTGTCTGTGTCACTAACCATTAGATCAACAGGCCAGTCAAATTGTCCAAAGCTGCACAAACACACTAGCACTTACCAAAAGATAACTGTATTTCAAAACGACATATCGTCGGTGACACCATCACAACAGATGGATATTGTTCCAACACTAATCCTCAAACGATAACTTTTAAACCCTCAGTTAACCTACTGCGGTTAACTGTCAGTTGTCGTTAATCTCAGATTGAAACGTTAGCGGTAACGCTTTGATTGTTGCGCCCGCGCCGCCAGATCTCTGTCAGTTGTTATGATTGGTAGCAGTTTTTTGCTCGCCTTTGGATTGGTGGACAAGGCATGGGAGATCACGGAAATGTATTTGTAAAATTTTACTTCCTTTCATCATTTTCTAGATGGGATCCAATTTTGAAGATAGTGTATTATGTCTGTGGTGCAGCGCACTGTTGGACATATGCCTCACCGCCTCCCCCAAGTATCGCCATAATGAGCGGGTCCTGTTTGTCTCACACTCATCGGGTTCTCGCGACCCTTACCAGACCATCAGTCTACATTGTGAGAGGCCTTTCTCGGCTGGACCTTCCGGTACATGGGCGCCATTCCAGAAAATTTCGACCCCCATCAACCGTCTGTTCTGCGAGCTGCGATGTCCACTGCCCTATGCACACCTGCCGTTTTCTTTTTTTAGGTTAGAAATCATCAAACAACTCCTCCCGCTCTGGGTAAAGCGAGAGAGCGAGTGAGAGTTTTACTCCACAGTTTTCACTTTGCGTCATAGGGCCATGGTAAAGCTTGAAGCTTAAGCTACATTACGACCGACGCAAACGTGTAACACGCCTGATTTATACGTAGAACGACGTCGCGTGCAACTTTAGTTTCCGTGTAAAATGTATGGAGACCAACGCGCCCAGATCGGCACTTTTTTTTTGCGATGCTCACACTTAATCCTAAGCATTGACAAAACCCGCTCTTGGGTGGAGCGGGAGGTAGTGTCAGACTCTTACTGACTAAAAACCCCATCCCGTTCCTTCTAGCCTTCATACGGGGCACGAGCTTCCTTTTGGACAACCCTGTCCCCAGTAGGCTTTGACCCAGCTGGGCCCCTCCTGCCCAGATCGGCCTGTGTGTCACACTTGTGCGCAGTGTAGTTCCAGCTTTACTTTTCGAAAAAATCTGCAGTCAAACTAAAAAAGTCTTACTGAGCAATTACAATCTGTAAATGTAACAGCAAACCAACCATATTAAAAGTTTTTCTCCTGCTATACTCTCATAACTTAATCCCACCACAATTCAAGTCGCATTTTAATATCAGACTGGTTATTGGTTATACGCTAATATGATTCGCCATTTCAAGGCGCTAATTACTTGCCATAAGTAAAAAACATTGATACATATTATAAAGTAGCAATAGAAGTGAAACAGGAACTTTTGAACAAGTTTGATGTGCGTAAGAACGATTTGTAACGAGCTGTTTGATGACTTTGTTTTGTCAATGCTTAGGATTAAGTGTGATGGTGATTAGTGATTGGTTTGTTAATTAAAGCGTAGATTGAGCTTAGTATTCCTGCCAGAGCTTTTTTTAAATAATCTAATGAAAACCTTACAGACGCTCTTGTGGAGCAGGAGATAGTGTCAGACTCTTACTGACTAAAAACCCACCCTGTTCCTTCTAGCCTTAATACCGAAGCTCGAGCTCCTTTTCAGATGACCCTGGCCCCAGTAGGCTTCAACCCTAGCTGGGCTCTGCCTTACAGACGCCCTGAATAACCTAAAAGGTCTAATCAGTTTTTGGAGGAAGGTGGGCTAGTTGGAATAAGACCATCAAAGTTTTGGCCGCCATGGCCTACGCACAATGGTCCGCATAGGACTAAGTGCGGAAAGGGAAACCAGTCTCCCGTAGATAGATAAATCATCTATTGACTTTTCCCGCTCTAGGGTGAGTCTTTTACTGACTAAAACCATACCTATGTTCCTCCTTTACCTTGCGTTTCAAGATCCCAGGGTTTACTGGGGCCAGGGAGTTTGAGCCCCGGCATGAAGGCTAGAAGGAATGGATGGGTTTTTAGTCAGTAAGATTCTGACACAATCTCCCGCTCCGCCCGAGAGCGTGGGCTGTCAAAGGATCTCAGGGTTATGCCGATATTTCTTTAAGGCGCGCGTGGAATACTAGGCGCCGTCGATGACTCGAGCTCGATCCGGACTGTTACCGTACTGTCGGACGGCACATTGCTTCATCATCATCATCATCATTTCAGCCGATATACGTCCACTGTTGAACATAGGCCTGCCCCAAGCGTCGCCACAACTAACGATCCTGTGCATCTCGCATCCATCGGTTTCCCGTAACCTTCACAGTACTTATCGTTATTAAATTATTTAAAGCCTGTACTGTCTCACGGGTGGCCAAAGACCTCCTGCCATTTCTTCTATTGTTCCTGACTCTGAGCTACTTCCTGCCAATTTCTAAGGAAGACATCTAGTGGTCTCGATATCTCCTTAACAGTAACAATACTATGCTCTATAGTTATTTGTAAAATCTCTTCAAAAGCCATACCGAAAAGGACCAGAGCCTTCTTTCCCAATAAGCATCTTGTAACATGCTGCAAGAAGTTGCAGATAATTTTGAAGTAATCCTTTTAAAGATCCTTCTGAAGTGTAGATACTTAAGTACTAAGTAAGTCGCGTAAGTACGCAACTAACAGCTGCCCGGCCAATCTTTACATGAGCTAATCTCGTGAAGTTTGTTCCGACATGAGTTAAAGAATCCAAGTAATAATATACATAATTATATATAAAATAGCTTTTAAAACGTTTTCCGCCGAAAAAAATCTTGATAGTAAATAAATCCAATATATTTACTATCAAGATTTTTTTAAATTGATACCCATATCATGGAGGCACCATCAACGACACTTTCGCCTGACCACCGCTAAGTTCATTTTTGCTTGCACCCGATACAAAAACTTCAAAGGATTTGGTTTGCACCGCGCCGCAGGATTCAAGCGATTTTTTTTAAGTGATCAGGCAGAAATGACCGCGACAGTACATAAAAGATAGGCTGCCATCTACAGGAATCCGCCATGGGTTCCCCTTTATCCAGCAGAATCTTAATGCTCCGAAATTGATTTGGCACACTTATCATAATCTTCTTTAAACAAGTATTATTTAACATAACTACAGAATTTTTTATATTCTATTTAAATAAATAAATAACCAAATAAAATGACCGGATTATTGAGAAGTGAAATGTTCTTTGACTAGTTTTTTAGATCGGTCTTCATCATCACCATCATCTTTACATTACAGTCAAGAGATGTCCACTGGCCTATGTCCAGCACATAGGTCTCCGTCTCGCATCCATCGGATTCCCGCGACCTTCACCAGGTCGTTGGTCCAACTTGTGGGAGTCTTTTGTCATCACTCCGAACTTTCGGCTCCATTGCTTGTCTGTTTTGCGAGCAATGAGCTTTACCCACTGCCACTAGTTGGCAATTCGTTGGGTTATGGTGGTGTCATAATTTTCATAACAGCAACACTCCTTATTTAGACAGACATAGATATAAGCGCGCGCTGTTAATAAGCGCTCCAATTATCTCGTCATTAGCACGTCTCACTATGATTGACGTCGATATATTCTAGCAAACGAGCCTTGTTGCATATAACTAAACGATATTTAGTCGATTACCTGATTATATGCATTTAGGTTATGCTGTAAAGATTTGTTTCGTGGTCAAAGTTGGATTAATTATCTACTTTACTGTATACTAGCTTTTTCCTGAACCTTCGCCCGCGTGCATAAAATATAGCTTACGTCACTCATGAATAAAACAGCTTTTTATCGGTGAAAAAATTTTAGCAATCGAACCAGGACTTTCAGAGATTGTCTCCTACAAACCATAAAAAAAAGAAACTGTACCTCTTTATCAGTGTAGAAGTGTAGACAAAAAGGTAACATAATCATTTGACAATAAAGGGCTTTCAATGCTGCATCTTTTGGTCGCCACTCTAGAACCTTTCGACTTCATCGACCATCCATCCTGCGAGCAACGTGCCCTGCCCGCTGCCACTTAAGTTTGGCGATTCTTCGGGCTATGTCGGTAGCCTTGGTTCTCCACTGCTCTCAAATTCTTCTCCAATCGCTTGAAAGCTTGATGCTTAAGTGATACAATACCTGCTCAACTAAAATGTTACGAAATCTCAGTCTTCGATATAATGTCAAATATCTTCAGCCTTTTGAAGATGAATGGATAGATGGATGGTTATAACCCGGGGTATTTATGGCCATATTTCACCGGGACACCATGGCGGCGCGACCAGGCGCCGCTACCAACAAAATGTATACAGCTCTATAGACAGTTATTTACCTGTTGTCAGTTGGGTTGCTCAACCAATTTGCTGGCGCGACCAGCTCGGACGTGTGACAACTCTGGTGTCTGTATGGTGTCCAGTTTGGTAGCTTAGGCCTATATTTCACCATACATGGCGGCGCAACTGGTCGCGTCGCCATGGTGTCCCGGTGAAATATAGCCCTTAGTCTCTCATAGTCTTCTTAAACCCCCAAAAATTCGCCACAAACACCTAGCCAGCGATACGCGACACTCGTATCGACGATTGCACAACGGACCTGAAATAGCCCGGGCGCAATAGCACGGCCCACTTAATGGCAGTTTGTTTAAATTCCAATGCTTATTCATACATGTTATTCGCTAATTTGTTATACAGTGTTCGATTACAGACTGGTTATTAATATTGGATGTGTGGTTTCCTGGTTGTGTGTTGTATTTTAGTGTGAAAGTTGGATATATTGGCGCCAAAATAACGCCAATATTCCAACATTCACGTTACTGGTTTTCTCTTTGGTCAATGTCATCATCTTCTCTTGATTGACTTCTCTTGCTCTAGGATGAAGCGAGGTGTGTCAAAATTTTCTGACTCAAATGGCTTTCACAATGACTTCAGTGGACCTTTGTCGTTCAGCCGATAGACGTCCACTGTTGGACATAGGCCTCTCCAAAGTATCGCCCCAATGAACGATCCTGTGCGTCCCACATACATTGGATTCCCGCAATCTTCACCACGTCATCGGGACAACGGGTTTCCTTTTCACAAATTCCCCCGTGGACCTAGCGGGCATCAGCCCTACGGTACTGTTAACATCTCTTTGAGGCTTGCGTGGAGCACTACGCGCTGTCGACGACTTGGACTCGGTCAGTTATCGGACGACCAGACGGCTTAGCTCACCTTCCGCAAGTCCACAAGTTTGGAAGGTCTACGGAAACCGTCCCTGCCCACGGGCCTCAAAAAAACGCCGCCACAAAGACTCTAGAAACGGCCACAAAAAAAGCTATTTCAGCCGCAGAAAAAATAGCTGAAGCGCGCGACAGCTTGTGGCCGGAGAAGCCTGAAGTGGCTTCAAGCGATTTTTGTGGCGGCACCGCCGCACACAAACCACAAAAAAAGGCCGCCTCAAAAAGAAGCTTGAAGCGGCGTTTTTTTGAGACCCGTGCGGAGACAGTAATTCTGAGAATCTAAGAAGTAAAATCAATTTAACTACAGTTACATCCCTCGCTATAACTAATGTAATTACTTATTCCCTCGCATTCCGTTTAGCACACGACTACTTGTCCATAATGACTGAAGATGTGTCGTAATGTCTACAAAAAGGTCGGCAGTATCCTCGTTTATCAGGATGGTTCAGTGTCAATCAATCGGGGCAATTAAGAAAGTTGTCCCGTTCGATTCCCGACTCATTTCCTTATGCGAATACAGGAGCACACGCGATGAGAGATCTTTTTTTTTGTTTTAAGATGCTTTCCAATACATGTTTTACGCTCGTTAGATGTTCTTATTATAAATTGTTTTTTTTTTCTTTTATTTGGATTTTATCAGATCACTGGAGGGCTTTTTTTAAGCCGGTAATGTTTTTGGCTTGGAAACTTAGTCCTTTAAGCTATGTTTTCATAATAGTTCATTTGATTGGACAATAAAAGCAAGCGTTGTGCAAAGTTTCACATTCCTAGTCCCGGTAATTTTGGCTAGGTTTTAATACATCAGTCAGTTTCTGCTTTTATATAACGTCGTCTTTTGTTTTTCTTTTATTTGACATTAATTTTAGTATATGCAAAACCTGAAACACGTGTCTAATATTTTTCTGTAAAGAATCTATGTTGAAAATTTCATAACTGTATCATGAAAAATCACAGAGTTATAAGCTTGTTATGATTGCAAAAACACAATGTCACCAGGCCATCCAGGCGACTGAGGGGTTGTTTTGCACTTGCACCCAGCATTATGCGCTAGCAAACGCTAGCGCATAATGCCTGCTATGATCTGCCGTGACCTGTGTTATATTTAGGGTCTGTGGTGTCCAACTTGTGACCTTTTTAAATATTTTTGGGAAAAAATATAACATGGTGTAAAAACTATTGGAATCCATTCAGTTACTGATTCTGAACCATATTCAGGTTTTGCATATAAACTAAAAATAATCCTTACTAATATTATAAAAGCGAAAGTGAGTTTGTTTGTTTGTTTGTTACGTCTTCACGCCTTAATGGCAAAACCGATTTTAATGAAACTTGGTACACGGATAGACCATGTCCTGGAATAGGACATAGGTTACTTTTTATCCCGAAAGTATTTTCCCTTGGGATAATTTTCTGCTATCACGCGGGCGAAGCCGCTGAGATCAACTAGTTTGATATATATTAGTAGGTATTCTTATATTCACCTTTTCTCTTTTATTGCACCTAACACTATTTTCTCGGCATCATCCGAAGGTTTACTGGTAGAAAATGTCTAAGGCATTAAGTCCGCCTCGGTACTTTTGTGTGCATAAAGTATTTAATAATTATAATATACATATCCAATATAATGATATTTATTTATTTATTATATACATAATATCATTAGTCTAATGAATCAACGAGGCGTGTTTCCAACACGTGCGATATACTTTGCATAGCCGGCGCCAACCAACTGCAGTTTAAGGAAATTATTATGTTATGTTCTAGGCAAATTACTGCAGTACTTGTTAATTACCATCATCGATCATATTGACTGGTGTCAGTGACTATATCTAATTGTTATGCTGTTAGCTTCCGTATGCAAAGCGATATTGTTCAGCTGGTGACGTTAAGTGGGTGGTACAAGATCTAGAATTATGATAAGGCATTTATCATTGTGGATATGGTAAACTAGCCGTTTTTCTGATAAATTATGATGCCGGATCCAAGGTGGTTGAATCATATCTCCGTGCATAGTTTTCTCTGCCTCTACTGTTTTCTGATCTTCGTGATTGTTTGGTTCTGGCTTTTAAGAGTTGCTGTGTAGTTCATGAAATGGTCGCCTTACCCGCTAGCCACATCATGTTATGGACTAGCCCAATCAATGAATACTCTGCGTTTAACGATAAGTAAGCACGACTTTTGAAACCCTAAATTTATGATGTAACCAAACGTGGATTGGCATATCATTAAACATCAACGTTTTGGCCCGTTTTAGTCGCCTCTGTCAGGAAATTCAACCATTTCATGAAATGGCCAGCCTTATCATGAAATGGCTGGCCATATCATGAAATGGCCAGCCACATCATGAAAAATGAATCTTACAACATCGTATATAGGAGCTTTATTCACTTCGATCCCTCGTGTATCCTAGTCCTTATGACATATCTCAAACAAACCACAATAAATCGCTGGCAAAGTCTTTAAATTGTCATAAAGAACAAGAAATTGTTCAAATATGCAATGCAAATGAATCTACATCCGATATAACTGCAATGAGCCTACATTGTTTATACTAAGAACAATCGACTATTTTATCGATAAGATTTATCGATGTTTTGAAAGATTGTGATTATAAAACTATTTGTTACATGAAGTTGGAATAATGAAGTTATTAATTTTAGAATTTATAGAAGCAGGAACTAATTTTTTAATAAATTATCTCCATTGATTATGTTTTACATTTTATGTGGTATATATTATGTGGTCTTTGTGTGTGGGCTGTTCTAGCTTTATATAAGGACATAATTTTATAATTTGTACCGATGTAAAAAAAATGTTTTATTATATCGGCTTAAAATATAAAAAAAATATGTAGCAGATAGCAAATGCTTCCAGTGAGATAGAAGACTTTTTTGAAGTCGTCATTTAAGTTGTCAAATCAAATTCATTTATTTCAATTAGCCATTTGCAAGAACTTTTGAATAGTCAAATGTCGGTCAGTCCAAGAAAAGTGAAGCTAAATTGCACGTTCCAAAGCGTAGATCTCTATGGAGAAGAACATGCAAGAAACTCCATGGACAGGGACACTTTTAAATCATTGTGTTACATATAATGCTAGTTGTTCACTTAAGATTAAATTAGTTAAAAAAAATTAATAACGTATTTTATCTGTAAAAAAATAAATTACCAAACAGCTAGAGAGTTAGTAAGTCAGTCAAGAACAACCAATACACAAAACCCAAAGCTTCAAACTCAAGCCAGCTAAGCGTGCAGCTTCCTGGATTCGGTAAGGCAAAAAAAGCAATTGGGTTTTTCCATTAGGGATTACTCTGTTAGTACGTGATTCTGGAAGTTGTTGGTGTGACACCTCGTGCTTCGTAAAGCATAGAAAGCTGTTGGTACTGCGTCTCATCGCTCTCGGGTCGTATCAGCCCTCCTAGCCAAGTTACAACCGTTTCATTCCGATTCTCTTGCGTCGAACGCCTTGAGTCGGTCACACCTCCGATTTCTTTGTTCTTATTACGCGACTGGCCGTTGAGATGATGTCAGAACAAAGGAATCGGAGGCGTGGCCAACTCAGAGACTCGAAACAAAACTGTCGTAACTTGACTGGGCCTGCCGACCGTCGTCCCACCGCAATATGAGAGTAAAAGAACAGAGAGTGCACCTGACTTTGCGCACACGCCTGAGCACTCCAATATCTCCTACACACTCAGCTAGTCTTCGTTGAGATTAGCCTTCGTTGCCGAAATTCGGTCAGAAGGATTATGATTATCAAAACCAAACAATAGATTCAGAGAGATCAATCAATCTTACTTATAAAACAAAAATCACACCTTTACTTCCTCAAAATATCTAGAAAATAAACTTCTTTTATCACTATATCTTTTTATAGACAAATAAACATGAAATCCAGGTCGCCTGCTTGTTTTTAGGGTTCCGTACCTCAATTGGCAGAAACAGAACTCTTATAGGAACACTTTGTTGTCCGTTTATTAAAACCTTTTTCTCAAGAACGCGTGGAGGTATGAAGTTAAATTAATATTAAATACTCAAGTAGCAGTGAAAAATTATTACAGTTCATATTTTGGCACTTACTAGGAAACCAAAACCTATATGGTAAGTACCCCTACTCCCCACCCATGATCTAGTAGGCTATGGGGCCTACTAGACCATGGGTTGTGCGAAAGAGAACCCCAGGGAACTGAAACGAAGGCAAAAACTGAACAGTGGAAAGGGGAGTTTAGTCAGTAAAAGTTCATACCCCACCGCTCCACCCAAGAGGAAAGTGATTTTCCCCGTACATTTTTTTTTAGGTGTCTATTTGTAGGTATAAAAAAAATAGAGTACTTCCCCTTGACCTAGAATCCTGAAAATTTTAAGCAAGATCCCTTAACTCTTAGGAAAAAGTCTGAAAACTGTTTTGTAGTTACGTCACAAAAGATCGTTTTAGCGATTCAGAAAAATCTTCGAGACTCGATTCGGGAATTTTTATTGTTACTTATGTAAATTAGTACGGAACCTACGCACTTGACCAGTTTTTCTGTACCAGGATCCCATAAGACGTAGGCTATAGATCATCTACGACACATCTAGTTTAGTAGTTTGTTGACGGACAGATAGACAGATCGGTTGACATGCGCTCTACTTATTGATATAGATAAAGTAGCTAGATAATGCTGGTGTTGTATATATGATTTTATGACTCAACTCATACTTATTAGTATTGTCATATGGCAATATCGAAAAACCTATTTTTTTTTAAAAGAGCGGCCTTGTTTCTTGCCGGTTCTTCTCCATTGGAAATGACCTATCGGAACCGTGCACTAGCAACAATGCGACAACGCGACATTACTATTAAAAACTTCGTTAGTAAATATACAACATCATTTTTAGTTTATGCGAAACCTGAATGTCATCATCATCAAAAAAATATTTAAAAAGGTCACAAGTTGGACACCACCGACTGTAAGTGTCTGTGTCTACAAAACAGGTCACGGCAGGTTATAACGGGCATTATACGCTAGCAAACAGCTGGGTGCAAGTGCAAAACAACCCCTCAGTCGTCAGGATGGCCCGATAACTATGTATTTTTGCTGACATAACTTTGTGATATTTCATGAGATAGTTATGAAATTTTGTACATAATTCTTTACATTAAAATACTAGATACGGATTTCGGGTTTCGCATATACTTAACCCTTCAGATACCGTCAATTAGAGACACAATAGTAAGACAATAGATGCGCGGCCACCGGTGGTCGCTTGGGGATTCATGAATTAAACTAATGTTGTATTATTATCATACCAAAGTAAGCAACGAATTAAACGAGTTTTTAATTTTTATCTTTGTGCTGAAATTATTAGTTTTATCTTTGTTTTACAAGCTTTTATTTAGTTTCACCTGTCCCGATGTTTGTCTGTCATCAAACCTTGTAAATTAATTTTAACCCACTTCCCGGTTACCGGTTGAGCTGAAATTTTGCACGCACGTGTAAATCAGATGACAATCCATTACCATTACCATCAGGTAGGATCGCAGTCAAGTACTAGTTTATATCAGATAAAAAAAAAACAATGCAAAATTATTATGACATGGACCTGATCTGATGATGGAACTGGAAGGTGGCTATAAGAACTTGGTAGTTAAACGACACAACCCCATCGAGTTAGGGCTTGTATGATTCGTCTTGACTTGTATTAATTGCATAGGTATACCGAGCTATAAAAGCTTGCTATGAAAAAACTATTTTCATTAAAATCTTTTATAAGTTTTAATTTAAAACAAATTAATTTAATTGTTTATTGTTTTGTTACAGGTAAGTATGGAGTCTAAAGGCCGTATGTTCTGAGCTTCGTAAGTAAGTACTTCTTTATCAGCTGGTCATCAATGACCATATCATCATGTGTTACATTAACATGAGCCTACGACGCCTCAAGACAAAATACAACCCTCACAATAAAGGAATTCTATTTTCAGAAGATAATATTGTTTGTAGTGTTGGCGCCATTTAAGTTGTGATTCGATCATTTGATCCATTATGTGTGTCACATATTGTTATTTTGTAGGTGAATTTTTATTTAGAAGGTTTTATGAAGGTAAACTACACTGCGCACACGTGGGTCACGTACCCACACCGATCTGGGCGCATCGGTCTCCATACGTTTTAAATGGAAACTAGACTTGTAGAGCTACACTCGATCCACGCCACGCGACGTCGTTCTACGTACAAATCAGGGTGCGTTACACGTGTTCGTTTGTCTAATGCAGTTCTAGCTTAAAAGGTTAACACTGAGTAGTTCTGCGAATCCCCAGCATAGGGGATCGTAGTGGAACATTAATAATATTAATATGCTTTATTTTTCTCACTACAATATACAGTAATTATCAAATATTTTATTGAGTATACAAACAACAAAAATAAATAAACCATTTACAATAGACTAGGTAGGAGACTGGTGCCTAAGCTAGGCTCAAGGCCTGTGTTTCAGGACACCAGGTTCCCACCCCTTAACTATTACAAGACTTAGATTTTTTACTAAACGCGCTGACAATGTAGTAAGATACTTTTTGTTTTGATTGAGTGCTGTTTAGTCCCCTGGGGTCTGGTTTAAGGGATCGTAGTGTCACGAGTGAAATTTCACTGCTTCTAGAGTAGGGTTACCCTATCTCAGGATTTGTCCTGATATTTCAGGATTTTTGGACTATTCTCAGAATTGCGGATGGATTTTGCAATCTCAGGACTGTATATTTCCAAAAGTTTAGCGTACCTCTTAAAACAATATCGAACCCCAATAATTACACATCCGACCCAACATTACAAAGGCCATTAAAAACGTTAATATCTTCATCATCAGTGCTTAAGTTCTAGTTAACTGCTTCATCATCGACTGTCATCACTAACCGGTCATCTTTACTTTATGCCCAAACATGTGTATTTAATGCGCCTCTCAGTTAACCGGAGGTCGTAACAAAGGTGCCGCGTCAATTTTAACTCTTTACGACTACGAAAATGGTATCGGACTCGATCAAGCGGTCAGTTGAGGCGCCGAAATAAGCGGGTTATTAAAATTGTAAAAGATTTTTTTTACATTTATATAAAAAAAATCTTTTACAATTTTAGCAGGCAGGTATTTACACAATATGGTATTTTTGTAAATGATTTAAACTACTACGATCCACCTGATGGTAAGCAGTGATGCAATCGTTGATGGTGAGGCGCACTAGTTTATTAAGAGTTTATTACTCTCACCTTGAATACACCTGAATTATTATCTGACTAGCTGCTCCCAGCAGCTTCGCCCGCGTGATAGCAGAAAATTATCCCAAGGGAACATATTTCCGGGATAAAAAGTATCCTATGTCCTATTCCAGGACATGGTCTATCCGTGTACCAAGTTTCATCAAAATCAGTTTTGCCATTTAGGCGTGAAGCAAACAAACTCACTTTCGCTTTTATAATATTAGTAAGGATTATAATTAAGGCAAATTGTAAAAATGTTAGTGAATAATTTGTTGTTGAAATTATTTATTTCGAAGAAAATCTTCAGATTAGCTTGGATTTCAAGTTCCAGAAAAAATTGTATTTCCATTTTAAAATAAGCATTGTTTGTTTCTTTGGGTTTCGCATTTTCAAAAACCAAATATTTTCTATATAATTTTAAAATCAGAATAAGAAATACCTAATGCACAAATTACAATTACATGACCTACAAAACTGATTTACTACCGCTACGTTACAACTTCAGATTCAGTTAAAAACTAGCGTCAGACACAGGACATATAGACTTTTTTCATGTTTTGTATATACCAAGCCAATGTTTGTTGTGCTAAATAAATCTCTCTTCTTTCTTTCTTCTTAACTGTAATAAATAATATATAAATAATTCACGTGAGTATTATATTTCAGTAGTAAAAAAATACGCCAATATGTGAGCGACATTTTGGCGTGTTTTTATAAAACAATACTGCACACATATCATTAAACTGTCAACGAAGGACAATCATCACTATCGTAATCTTTGAAGATCTACATTAAAATAATTTTCACGACAAAAATGACAAACAGCCGTGTCGCCATCTACCGGGATAAATGGCGCCCTACATCGTTAAACAATTTGTCATTATTTGGACGCGATCCAACATGAAATTCAAAGGATATTTGCGTGATTAAAGTACCGTTTTGTCAAACACTTTTCACGAATGAACTGCGAACAATGGTTTGTGGGCTTGTGACAAATTTTTTTGCAAATGTGACGTTCTTTTTATTACAGACAATCAATCAGTACCTAAAAAAAAGTGATTGTTAAAAATCCCGATCGCAAAGAAGACTTAAAAAGTTCGAAAAAAGTCACTTGATGGCGTTTTATTATTCAAATTAATAGAATAATTTTTTATTGTACATTAAAAATACATGTAACAAAACTTTTATACAAACTGAAATTAAACAACTGAATTGTAATTTGACAAAATTATTTATGATTTTCAGACCTGGTCACTTACCGAATTGCCAAAGTTTCGCCTTAGGGTTTGCCAAAGAGCTATGGAGCGCAGCATTCTGTCAAAATCGGTTGAACGGACAGTAATAAAAAGTTTTCATAAATGTCTAACGTTATTTTGAACAGAGTATAGATACTCTAAAGTCTCCAACAGAAACGTAGAAGCTACAATTCCCGCTTTCCCTAGAGAAACGGCCTCGATGATAAGACAAAGCTGTGCCAAATCGCAATTAAATTAATTTAACATTACTTGGAGGGAATAATTTAATTAATACGCGGACGTAATGGCCGATCGCGCCGCATCACCGCTTAATGGGCGGTTTGCATGCATTCGCGGAAGCTTATCACGTTGCCGGCCGAGTGTAACCATGCCTTAAGGTGCAGATATATGACTTTAAGGGCATTTTTCTTTCATATTCTGATATATTTTATTTTTAAGAATAAATATGGCGGTTGGACATATTTTGTCCTAGTCTCTGTTAGTGATTTTGCCCGCATCATAATAGAAAATTATCCCAACGAAAGCCTCACCTCCCCCCCCCCCCACCCCCTCCCTCGATTCTCTCTGAGTATATCTTTATTTCTGATTCGATGACGTAAACTCCTAACATGTGAATTTAAATAATTGTGAACAACCAGGTTTCAGAACCGTATGTCATCTCTTTGACCACGCTCGGGTAATAAGGCTTTTGTCTTGAGATACTGTGGCATAATATGTTAGTCGACAGGATTCCACGCAGATCAACAACTTGTGAGAATCGTGGGAATCCGAAGGATATGAAACGCACAGGCCTATAGCACAAAATATATAGGTAAGCACAGAAGACAATCTACATACAAAGCGCGCTCGAGCAACGCACACATAGACACCGCTCACGGACACGATATCTCGGAGCGGCTCGGCCAGCTCGTCGAACAGTTCCGGCTCAAACGCTCATTAATGTGCGTCCACCGAGCGTAGGTATAAAAAGTGAAGTACATACGTGAGATTGTCTTTTGTACCTATCTATTTTGAGCCCATGGTGATGATCACAATAATTGTATATAATAATTGTATAAATAATAATTTGGCGTGTTTTTTATATTTTCATCATCATCATCATCATCAGACGATGTAATTATCTTGTATTTTTATTATACGACTTTTTAATTTAAAGTATGTATAAGGTTGTTGTTTTCACTGAATTTTCAGTCGTGCCGGTGTGAAGTGTTTTCCGTTTAGCTGGTGTAAAGTCGCCAGCGTATGTTGTCGCCTTAAGGCATGTACTTATTAACAGTTTTTAAAGAGTAATGATTGATGATGAAGCTGTTACGGTTACTGGTGTAAGTAGCGTCTGTTTGAAGTCCTGTAAATGCGTGAAAGTTCAATTATAGCGTCGACTGTTGATGTATTGGACCAGTTTAAAATTTAACTAGGCCAGTGTCAAATTGAGTGGTTCTTCTGTTTAATATAGCCTCCAAAAAAAACCTCTATCTACATTGTAAGCGTCAGTTTTTTTCTATAATTAAAAAAGTTTTTATTAATAATATCAATCGAAAAAATATAGGTATAGTTTATTATTCATTTAACTACTGATCTACTAGAATAGCTGCTATTAACATATTAAAAAAAAATACTTTTTAGTTGGATAAAATTCCTGGAACAGCATATGTGCTATTCCAGAAATTTTATTAATTTTGGAGTTTTCAAAGATTGACATATTCCTTTCCAAACTTTATAAAATCTCTACTTTTTTACCGTTATAACCAATTAAATACCAACAAATTGGCGGGATCCGCAGCCTATGAGCATAACTTGGAAAGTACAGTTTAATTCAATGGCACTTTAACAAACATGGCAGCGACTATCGAACTATCTGCTCGGCTTAATTTACAGAGCTTCTCACCAGTGTGCGGCACCCCGAGAAAGCGACACTTCACCAGCTATAGATTTCATCCGAATAATTTATTGTATTGAGGATTGGTTATTGCCTGATTGTTTAATTGTAATTGTCGTGAGAATTGAAACAGTTGACACTTACTTATCTGCAGGCTTATGATAATCGCTTCTGAAAGGAAAACCTGGGGTACTGGGGAGAAGAAAAAAGAAACATTGGAGTGGGTTTTAGTCGGTAAAAGTATGACACCCCTCCCGTTCCGCCCTAGAGCGGGACAAATCATTAGAAGATATACCATAAAAAAAGCGTTTGGCGGGAACGCTAACAGAAACGTCATTTGTCATTTGTTTGATATCGTGCGGATTACATTCACAT
The DNA here is from genome assembly GCA_949319445.1 of Mythimna lalbum. NCBI lineage: Eukaryota > Metazoa > Arthropoda > Insecta > Lepidoptera > Noctuidae > Mythimna > Mythimna lalbum. Next base: position 4,120,916 of record OX439365.1, read on the forward strand.
TTCTGCATGCAGGGCAATCCCGCATGCGTGAATTTCATTACATCAATGAAAAAAAATGCGTCACGCGTGCGTGATACACGAAAAAATCAAACACACACACCATCACCACCGCCATCATCCACCATTTCATACTGTGTAAAATGGACATTTGCGGAAATTGCGGGGGTTACGTGTGTGGGGCAATCCCACACGATATAAAAAATACCCCAAGCCTGAGTGCAGCATGAATGCCAGACATCAAAATATAATTCAGATTACTGTCCCCGCACACAGGCCACAAAAAAAGCCCTCCAAGCTTCTTTTTGAAGCGCCACAAAAAAACGCTTGAACCCGCTTCAAGTTTCTCCGGCCACAAGCTGTCGCGCTCTTCAGCTTTTTTTTTGCGGCGGCTTCTAGCTTTTCTTTGTGGCCGCTTCAAGCTACTCCGGCCACAAGCTGTCGCGCGCTTCAGTTGTTTTTTGCAGCGGCTTCTAGCTTTTCTTTGTGGCCGCTTCGAGCGTTTTTTTGTGGCGGCATTTTTTGAGGCCCGTGTGCGTTATCAGTACGAAATAAAAGATTGTAACCAAAAAACAAATGAATGAATGCAATCTATTATATTGTTTTTGGAATATATGAAAATCTCTCTGATAATTCGAAAATGGCGACTTTCCCACCTGCATAAGCTGTATTGTACGGAGAAGGCTCCGAACCCAAAACACAATTAACCTTAAACTCAGCAATACATTAACTGGATTAACGGTCTCCAATATATATCCGAGAGTTTGCATTCAGAGTTGCAAGTTCAGATATATTAGGTTCAGATTGAACGCGATAGGATCGCGTTCCCAGCACTAACTGTTAATGACTGAGAACTGTTCCGTGGGCTAGAGGTCTTGGGATAAGCTACCTTCATACTGTGGAATGTGCTTTAATTGTAATGCCTATAATTATATGGAAATTTTCCTTCGGTTGCCGTTTGCAGTGTCAGGGGTGACATGATACTGCCGTTGGTACTAAAAAGGGCACAACTACATTTTTTATAACTTCTCCCGCTCTGGTTTCAGCGACGTCAGACTTTTACTGACTAAGACCTGTGTTTCTTCAAAAATTCCCTGTAATCCTGGCAGGCATTGGCCCTACTGGGCTCCAACGACATGTCACACTAGAGATATGATATTTCTTTCTTTCTTTCTTTCTTTCAAAATATACTAACAAATATCAAATATACAATTGAGCCAGGACAAGAAAAAAATCAAAGTGAAAGGTAATGCTCCTTCACTATTTTTTAAACGTTGGTAGCGTTTGAGCACGCCTCATTTCTATGGCTTCTTCATTGATGACTTTCCATATCAAAAAAGCCCTGTACCTTACCTGACCTTTTTTTTTGGTGGGCAAAAATCATCACCCGCTCTTGGCAATCCACCCCGTTCCTAGCCTTCATACCGGGGCTCGAGATAACACTGGCCCCAGAGGCTTTGTCCCAGCTGGGCCCCTGCTGTTGCTGACAACTCCTTAAGGCACCTTACCTGACCCTGCTATTCACAAAATGCTATGGTCGAAGGTACCAACGTTAAAAACTCATATCAGTTCTACAGGTTCGCAGCTGATACCGCAAACAATGCGCTTATCGAAATGTTTTCACGTATTTGGCTCACAGTTCCTCATTACCAGTCGTTTACTTTACTTTTATACTTTTCCTAGAAAATAACACTAGGTTTGTAGAAAATTACGCTTGAAATTGTAGTACAGGAGCAGAGGCACAGTTTGTGGTAGATAAAGGTGAAACATATTTGATTTATTTAATTATATTCTTTATTGCAATTAGAACAAGAAAAATAAGAAAAAAAGCTTATATCTGAAACAAAAAATAATAATATAATAATATTGCACAACTATCACACAACGCCGTCTAGTCCCAAGCTAAGCAGAGCTTGTGTTATGAGTACTAGACAACTGATAAACATACTTATATATTTCTAAATATACACATTATAGATAAATTACACCCAAACACAGACCAAAAGACCGTGCTCATCATACAAACATTTTTCCTGGATGAGAATCAAACCCACGGCCTAGCAGTCAGGGCTACTGACCACTAGAGCAATAAATAAATGATAAATGATTTTTTTTACAAACAGGTTTTTGAAAAACTTTTACACGTAATTTTTTTTTTTCGTCAACTTAGATGAGGCTGGTGTTTCCTAAAAATATCAATTCATGTAATGAGTTACAAAACTCTTGGTTCTTAAATCAACCGTTTTGTCTTCAAGGACCAATCCAGTTCTAGCTCTAACTCCTAATGCAAATCCTTTAGCCCATCATATCTTCGATCTGCACTGGTCTGAACAGTGAACAAGCCAGCACTAACTCGATCATTACGAACTGCCCACGAGATGCCAAGATTGCATAATTGAACTACTCAATCGAGCCAGCTTTATCGCCAAGGTGGTGTTACAGGGGCGTAGCTAGATATTAAACAGATCTGGGGTAAAAAATGGGGGCTCCTTTATTTACGTTAAAACGAACGAAAATGTTACGCACATACATACATACACACAGTGTAAAAAATAACATGTTGAAAAAATCCTCGTCTCACAAAATCGAGTGTCTCACCTTAAATATAGTCAAATCATATAGTCCCTTAAACATTTGGCCGGAATTAAATGCACTCACACTCGTGCTGCCGCCTGCGCCCGCATAGAGCCCCGCTGACCTTTAAAACTATTTTCTTTGCGAAACATAAAATTTTTCAAACCTATTAACGCAGCCGTTACCGAGGCTTCAGAAAATCACTGTTTTATGGCACTGCTTGAGAGCTAGGGTATTAAATAACTTCTTTTGGTAAGAGTAGAGAAGCGAGCAGTGTCAAACTTTTACTAACTATAATAACAGTAGCTTATGGACAACATATTCGCGAAAAACCCTCGACACCTTGCGCGTCCAATACAACAACGCCTTTAGGATGTTATTGCGGCTCCCACGGTTTTGCAGCGCATCTGGTATGTTCATGGAGGCGCGTACAGACGGATTCGCAGCCATTTTACGCAAGAATGTGGCTTCCTTATTAAGCAGGATTCGTGCGAGCGGCAATGGCATTCTGGCGGTTGTTGCTGATAAATTTGACTGCCCTTTACTTAAGCATCAAATTAGGGTGCTGACTGAATATAAAAAGTAATTGTAATATGACATTTTTAATTTTTTAATTTTACTAACACCTAGATGATAAGTTTTCTACTAACCATTGGATCATTGATGTCTGAATAAATAACATTATTATTATTATAAGTTGCCAAAGTTTGTTAGTTAGGTTTGGGGCCTTCCCGAGCGAAGTCAAGCTAGTATTATTCCACAAATCAGGTCTAAGAAGTAATTCAGAGTCTACAAACCACTAATCACTAATATCGGGGCTACAACACGGGGAGGCCCCTTGCCCTTTGGTAGCTACGCCACTGAGTGTATTGAGGACAACAGCAAGATTGGAGGCTTGGAGCTTTGTTGGATTGCTTCGATATTGGATAGTATCGGGTGTTTACATAAGATTAGATTAGTGATTTTGACCTACAGTGTGGTTTGTAGATTCTGAACTAGATTTTAGGTCTGACTTTGGAATACTAGATTATTTATTTATTACTAGCTTTCCGCCCGCGGCTTCGCCCGCGTGGACTACAGTTTATATCGCGCGGGCAGAGACCCGTGCTCAGCAGTGGAATTATAGGTAGCCTATGTGTTATTCCAGTGTCTCTTCTACCTACCTACCAAATTTGATCTAAATCCGTTCAGCAGTTTTTGCGTGAAAGCGTAACAGACAGACAGACAGACAGAGTTACTTTCGCATTTATAATATTAGTAGGGATTTATTATATTCTTTATTGTACACCACATAAACAAATATACAGGACTAACATTTAAAGAAATAAGTGTACAATGGGCGGTCTTATCGCACATGGCGATCTCTTATAGCTCCTGGCTGCGATTTTAACACCGGGAAAGTGGAAAATAATCCTGAAGGAACATACTCCCGGAATAAAAAAAATATTATTTATATATTTATTTACACACAAACAGCGACATCTATGTCACCACATAGAAAATAACTTGGATCATAGTATTTGAGTTCGCGCGAATAGAACATAATTATACAATCATCATCATCGTCATTTCAGACGAAAGACGTCTACTGCTGGACCGGCCTTCCCTAAGTGTCGCCACGATGAGCGGTCCTGTGCGTCTCGCATCCATCGGATTCCCGCAACCTTCACCAGGACATCTCTGCGAAGCCTGTGCTCTCTGGTCAGGTCTACAAAGAGTAACTGGAGTCCAGGGCCACCGTAACTCTTCCACACCATCCTCACCACAGTTGATAGACTAGTCTACAAATTAATTCTAGCAGAAAATCTAACTGCAACAGATGGATTCTCTAATGTCCTCACCACCCATACAAAAAGACGAAGATATTTATCACGATCACCGTCCACATTTACATTGCGCCAATTGGTTTTACTTAGGCTGATAAATAGCTTGGAACTGTCCTCGGAGCGAGTTTACGATTTATTGCCAAACGCACGAGTTTTCTTGCGTTTACATTCCTTCCTACACGCCTAAGAGAGCTTTTACACACTAGAAATGTGCTGCCACATTGTTTTAGATGCTTATGATATCCACTAGTCATAATTGTTGGTCCATGTAGCTTAGCAATGTTTTTTTTGAGGTGAGAATACGTTTTGTTACTTCTCCCGCTCAAACGTGAAGCGAGAGCGCGTGTCAGACTTTTACTCATATAAAAACATAGCTTAATTGACAGGTTCAATCTGTGATCCGTCAAATCCGTGGGAGCGGCCGCCGCGATAGAAGACGCCCCGGGCGTCGGGAATCGCAGAGCTATCTCGGCATCCGTAGGCACGGACTTGCGGACGATAAACAATAGGTAGTTCGCCGTCCGCACGTCCTATTAAGGCCAAACCCGAATCGTCGACGGCGCGCCTTAAAGAGATATCAGCAACCGACTTCGAACTTCGATCCTGCTGGGCCTCTACCAATCAGGGTCGAAGCTTACTGGGCTATGGGTGATGCGAAAAAGATCCCCTGGGCCCTGGAACAACGGCAAAGAAGGGACAGGAGTGAGTTTTTAGTCAGTAAAAGTCAGACACTATCTTCAGCAGATGATTTTCCCACCTAAAAGAAATCTCTTATCTCTAGTGTAAAAGCACCTTAGTTCGTTCAAGTCCACTTCCATACACTATTTAAATCATTTGGACTTTCCCAAATATTTACATACAAGCCCAGAAGGCTATATTGACTGCAAAATAACAGTTGAAGGCCGGAAAGTGAAAACAAATTGTTCATGAATGCTTTTGAATCGAACTTGTAGATCTAGTCAAGCCGACAGGCTTGTCAGTAGTTCATAAATAAGTATAGCATAGCATAATCAGCCTATAATGTTTCCAGTGCTAAGGACTCAGGAAAGGAAAGGGAATGGGCCGCAATCCACCACGCGGGCTTTTTTTTTCGGTGGGAAAAATCATCCAATGACAAAACCCGCTCTTGGGTGGAGCGTGAGATAGTGACAGACTCTTACTGACTAAAAACCCACCCCATTCCTTCTAGCCTTCATACCGGGGCTCGAGTTTCCTTTCGGATAACCTTGGCCCCAGTAGGCTTCGACCCAACTGGGCCCCTCCTGTTGCTGACAACTCCTTGAGGCGCGTGGGAAGAGTGCGCGCCGTCGACGTCTTGGGCTCGGTCCAGACAGTTACCGGACGGTCGGACAGCGAGCTACCCATGGCTTGCCGTCCGATCCACCGCGCGGGCTCAGTGCGAGTTGGTAAATGTTACATGACTTCGAATGTTTGGTTCTAGGACATGCCGGTTTCCTCACGATGTTTTCCTTCACCGTTTTGAGAGCAGTGGTAATGAATTAATTACACAAAGTAATGCACGTACTCGTAACTATAGTATAAAGACGGCTAGCAATGGGTAGCTCGCCGTCCGACCGTCCGGTAACCGACTGGGCCGAGTTTAAGACGTCGACGGCGCGTATCGTTTTACGAGCGCCTCAAGGAGTTGTTAGCAAACCTTAGGCGTCCAGCAGGGTCGAAGCCTTCTGGGGAAAAAAAGTTTCGGCCCCGGTACGAAAGGCAACGAAGGAACAGGAGTGGGTTTTTAGTCAGTAAAAGTCTGTCACTATCTCCCGCCCCGCCCAAGAGCGAGGGACGTCATTGGATGTTTTTCCACCTAAAAAAAAGTAAAGTATAATTAGTTTACCATTTCTAAGGATATAAATTACTTCTTTCAATATTATTAAATACGTGATCAAACTAAGAAAATTATATTCAAAATCTCACAGCATTTCCCTCCTGACCCATATCCGCACCAGCTTTCTTCATGCCATTAATTCAAAGACCACAACGCTGCTAATTCGAAAAGCTAATCCCTCCAAAATTTATCGCCGACCTACAGACTTTACCGTAGTCACGAGTACTCTTACAAGACCCTGAAGAGCCTCTCAGTCACAATTAGCATCCTAGATGTTCTTCATTAACGCTTCCAATACCAGACCAGGGTCTTAACTTATCCTGGTTTAAACACGGCTTTCCACAACTTTACAATGTTATTTACCTAAAACAAATTGATGTTAATTGGCTGGGACTAATGAGAACATCGTTTGGTAAATGCATATTGGTTGGTGGTAGTTAATTCTGTTTTAATTAGGGGAATATTCAATGAAGGAAGGGCTTGAAGATAATATGTAAGACTATGGATTTTCACGTCTTTTTGAGTTGGGAAATCATTAAATGACTCCCGAGTGGAGCGAGAGGCAGTGTTAGGCTTTCATTCAGTTACCCTTTGCGTTCCATAGCCTCGATCAATCTCAAAACCCTGGCAGGCATTGGCTTTAGCGAGTCTTGTAAATAATGCTGACACTTCGCATGAACCAAGGGATGGCGTTTACGCGTTAGAGATTTAGCATTGCCATACAACGTAGCCAATACCGCCAGTTTTATGGACAAACCTGGTGGTGGTATATAACCAAATAAATTCACCTGATTGGCTCCATCTCCCGTCTAATTATTAAGGTTTATTCAAATTCGGAATAAATATTTATAATGCTTACAGATAATTTCGGGTCTGGTTATCTTGTGTGTGTGATGTTTGGCACCCACGATACAGGAGTAATTCTTAGTGTGGGGCAAATAAAGACAAAAGTAATGCTAGTCTACACTAGTATAATAAAGAAGTAAAGTTTGTTTTATTGTTTGTAGGAGGTAATCTCTGGAAGTACTGGTCCGATTGCTAAAATTTTTTCACCGATCAAAAGCTGCTTTATTCCTGAGTGACATTTAAAGCAGGAGTATGTAGTGGCAAAAGCTATGTTCTATAATCTTAAACTTAAACAAGCCTCACAAATGTGCCCAAATTATTCAAGCCGGTTGTGTGTAGTATTCTACATTCTTAAACTCAATCTAGTATCATTATGTAAGGCACACTTTCAACAAATCTTACACTATTCCTGTAACTTCCTGAACTCTCGTAACATCCGTCCTGTCAAGGGTCATAATCGCTTAACACGCATCCAGAGAAGGCGTGAAGCCGACTCTAATAGACCCCCAGCGATCACCGCTTAATTACTCACTTGTGCCACTAACAGCATCCTGAAACTATTATGTACTAGTCGAGGGGAACCTGTGCGGAGTTCTTCCTTATTTATGAGCCCCTACCACTTGTTACTAAATGATTAGATGTTATGTTGCGAAATGTGGTTGGTGGCTTTGGTCACAAAATAGATAGTTACAGAAGACAATTTACATACAAAGCGCGCTCGACCAACGCACACATAGACACCGCTTACGGACACGATATCTCGGTTCGATCGCCCGGTCGCACCCGTACAATTCGGCGCAACGCACTGACTCTAGCGTGATCGCCTAGCGTAGATATAAAAAGTGAAGCACATACATGAGATTGACTTCTGTATCTATTTTGTGCTGCGTAGTGGTAATGCTCCTACAGAAGTATTAAGATTTAATGGTCTGCACTTGCAGATGTTATCTTATAGGCGCATAAAAGTCCAAGTTACCGGAGTAATTACTCTAGTTTCATGCTTTTATAGGAGTCTTAATCCTATATTTGCCGGGAAAAATGATCCTGTATATCGATATAAATACAAATTATAGTATTAAACAAACTTGAGTAAAAACAGCATGTATCGCTAAGCTCCGATAATGTTTTGGAGGTATGCGAAACAGAGAGTAAAGTCCCGCAAACCTCCGTTGAAAAGGGAGGATCCTCCGGCCAGACCGGGTGTTATAGTCTGGTGGGCGACTGCCCGATAGTTGATGTCGGGCTGTCGTATATGTTCAAATCGCGCGGAGAACTTTGATTGCGCGATGCAGGATTTCGTATTTTCTTCGTAGTTCTTATGTGGCGTCATAGATGTCGCTACAATGTCTTTGGTGGTTGCTAACCACCAAAGACATTATCGGAGCTTTATAAGGCCACGTGGCATTATTAAATCATATTCCAGGATTAATTTGCTTATTGGGTAGCTTCTGCTGGCAGAAGAAGCGGAACCTACTTGCGGGGGAAACAGCTGGCCGTTTCCCCCGCAAAAGTAGGTTTCTCCATACGAACTTTGAACCCCCGTTTCATCCCTTTTGGAGGTGATTTTAGGAAATCCTCTCTTAGCGCTCGTCTACGTCATAAGTAAATTTTGTTCCTTTCAAGTTCCTTTGTCAGTCAGTCAGTCAGTAATAAGTAAAGACTTAATTTCAGGCCAGGGATAAAGTTCCAACATTTAAAGTAAACAATTAGGTACTTACCTACATTTTCTCTTAGAATCTGACTTTCCTTCGCCTGATGCAATTATAACAAAGTTACTGTGTTCATTATCTTATTTCTAACACAAATTTAAATAGACTAAAAGCGTTAAAATTAATTATAACAGTTATCATTAAGACGTGGTACCTAAATATCGCTTTCCATTTAAATAAATGTAAGATACCATTCAATTTAATATCCCTTTTCAATTTCCTTAATACAGTTCTAATGTCTAAATGATAAAACAAATTATGATCATTAGATCCTATGATCCAATTACGGTATAATCGCTTTATCTTAAACTGTAGAAGCTGATAATTAATGATATTGTAATTATACGCTTGAGAAGTACGTACTACGTAAATTATTGGCAGAGACCACAGAGCGATGAAAGTGTTAGATAGAGAAGCCCAAAATTATTTGTTTGTAATTTCGCCTACCGATTTAACAATCCAGAATAATGAGACAGGGACTTTTTGAAATCGTTTTAATGTACACAATAAAAAATAAAAACTTACAAAAAAATGAATTAATAGAGAACAGAGATTCAGACTCTCTACGTAGAGCGAGTGGGATTGTCAAACTTTTCCGACTAAAACCAACCCGCTTTCATTCAGTTACCCTTTGCATTCAAAAGCTGAACAATTACGCTGCCCTGGCAAGGAGAATGGGCTGAGAGCTAACACGCAGGCCCAGTGCGGATTGGTTACGTCTAGTCACAAAAGAAATATAAACGTATATTTCATGTTATGAGTTACTGGAACCTCTATAACTTTTATTGATCTATGTCGGAAACAGATAGAAATGTAATTGCTTGTTAACTTTGAGATTCTTTCGTAATTTTTAATGGCGTTAGATTTATTAATTGCGCAGGAGTGGAGCGTTACATATTTCTCTAGCAATCAGTGACAGTAAGGCTCCGTTCGAAACATTTTTTCTCATAATTATCTGGAGTTTCAAATCGTTTCCAAGTAAGATTTCTATTGATATGTCACCATTGATAAATCTATCAAATTATATTTGCTGGATTAAAACTATACTAGGAAAATACCAGTTATGATCTAGATAATCGCAAAGACTATGAATTTCTTACTTAAAAAGGTGAAATTAAGATTTTTAGAAGTCTTCAAGTCAAGAGTGAGTCATCATCATCATCATTTCAGCCGACAGACGTCCATTATTGGACATAGGCCTCCCCCAAGTGTCGCCAAAATGATCGATCCAATACGTCCCGCATCCATCGGATTCCTGCAACCTTCACCAGTTCATAGGACCACCTTGTAGGAGGCCTTCCGCAGCTGCGTCTTCCAGTACGCGGTCGCCACTCCAGAACCTTTCGGCCTCAACGGCCAAGAGTGAATAATAGATTACTTTTAGTACCTTTTATCCATCGTCAGCCACATCATCACTAACCATCGGGTAAGATGTTGGTCAAAGTGAGCAATATGATTATGATATGTGATGTTAATTGTATAGTATAGTGTATAGAAAGAAAAATTTTTTTTTTTTGTTTTTTTTTTATTTTTTTTCATATTTAATTTTTTTTATTATATTTAATTTGTTAATTTTACAAAGTTAAGTTATTAATAATACTTTTACACTTTAATTGTGACGTTAATTTAAATTAGACGATGCTGCGTATTTCTTAGCTAACTGCCCTGAGAAGAAACAGAGAAACAAACGCAGAGGTCATCGTTTCTTCAGATTCCTTACAGAAAACATGTAATGGTCTAATATGAAAATATGAAACACAACTAGTAGGGGCTACAAACCGATCCCAATGTGTTGGGAGCGCTGGATCGCGACGCGGGCGCATCAAAGATCGCGCTTGAGATAGCTGCATTCATTACCGCTCGCCCCTTGTCATTGTATCAACATAGTGTATCTACTACGCAGTAGATGTCGAACTCAGGAAGTAGTGGGGAAATTAGGGGTTAATGGTTTTTGCATAATAAATTGAACTGCTGGAATTTTGAAAGAGTTACCGTGGAACGCCGGATTTTTTTTTAAATTTATTTATTGCCAATTTACGCTAACAGTAAAGTAACCACACATATAAATTATAGGCACATAATAATAATTAAAATTAAATCACATAAGATTAATAATAATGATAATTAAAATGAAAAACATGTCACAAAAAAAAAAACAAAAAAAAAGTAAAAATAATTATGTCATAAATAATAGTCATAAAAAAGTCAAAATGAACGATGGAAATAATAATAATTATTATTTTATCGACAATTATAATTATAAAATATGGAAAAATGTCATTGAGCTATTGAGCTGGGAGTGGCTATGGACTCCAGGTAACGAGTCGCAGTGTTCAGGAGTTCAATTTCAATTGAATTTCAATTGGCCTAGCCATTTCCCATTTCATTTGGGGTCGGCTCTCCTCGTCATTTTTCGTCAGACATTTCGGTTCTGGGTCGTTGAGTCATTTACTTCAACTTTCTTTAGGTCATTGCTAATTACAAACATCCAAGTGAGAAGGGGTCTACCGCGCTTTTTTGGACCAGTATTCATGTCAATTAAGTATACATAATAATAATAATATTCCACCACTATCACGCAACGCCGTCTAGTCCCAAGGTAAGCAGAGCTTGTGTTATGGGTAGGTACTAGACAACTGATAAACATACTTATGACAAGTATATAGTACACTGTTCAAAATGCAAGTAAAAAAAACATATTTATATAAATATTATTTATTTATTTTTAGTATATGGTATTTATTTATAATTATATTTATTTAAAATAATTATTAATGTTTCAAATATGTGTTATTTCTTATTTTAATTTAAGATTTCACACAGTTTTCTTGTTTCTAATTTTTTTTATTATGATGTGTCTTCTGTATTAAGTCAACTTATACTATAAAATAAATAATAATAGAAAAAACCCTATGTACTGTCCTAGGACATGGTCTACCAGTGTGCCGAATTTCACCCAAATCCGTGCAGCAGTTTGAGGTCGTGAAAGAGTAACACACATACACACAGAAACTTACAAATTTTCGCCTTTATAGTAATATTGTGATAACGACAGGATAGTGGTAATTAATTTACTATTTTAGTACTAAACTTAATCGATAACTTAAACTTAATTTCCCTCCATTTGCAAACACACGTTCACGAGAAAGATGTAACTTGTCATGCATATATGTTTATGTGTACTTATCTACGAAATAGCTAAACTTCCGCTAGGGTCCGCCATTAAGTTACAACTTAAACATAACTTATTTATAGTTATAAGGCGATTTACACGTTTTTGAACTAACGTTGTTTAAGTCAAGTTAGAAGGTAATATGGCGTCCCGTGGAGATGCTCGCTGATTTAATTATTATAAATGAGTTATTTATATCTGATTTGTTCATTGATTTCCGTTAAGTGAATCTCATTATTGGTATTAGTCTACACTCATATAATAAAGAGGTACAGTTTGTTTTTTTTTTTTGTAGGTCATCTCTGAAAGTAATTACTGGTCTGATTGCTAAAACTTTTTTCACCGATAGAAAGCTGCTTTATTCCTGAGTAGCATAGGCTATATTTTATGTACGCGGGCGACGCCGCGGGCAAAAGCTAGTTTTATACACTAATATAATACCTAGTAAAGGTAGCTTTTTTATTTTTTGTTTGTAGGAGGTAAGCTCTGGAAGTACTGGTCCGAATGCTAAAATTTTTTCATCTATAGAAAGCTGCTTTATTCCTGAGTGACATAGGCAATATTTTATATGCGCGTGCGAAGCCGCTGGCAGAAGCTAGTTTAATATACATATAACAGTATCTTCCGTGTGAGTTGAGCAAATCTTCTCATGTATTTAGAATGTATCTATTAGCTCTAATTGTGAAATATTGTACGTTTACTGGCCAAAGTTATGACACTATAAATACACGGAAATCGTAAATTAGAAGTGGATCGAATTTAGTGTCTATTTAGAATTGTAGAAGCAATACTAATTTAATTTACATTCACTTAAAACACGGTTGTGACAGACACGCAGATAGAATGACTTACGAACGAACGACGAAGTTTTTATGTAATAGCTCTGTTTCCTTTTGAGCTAAAAACTCATCAACGTTCTCTCTGGTAAACAAACATTCGGCTTAAAGTTCTTTGGACGAACGACCATTTAGACGATCGATATTTCAGCTGAGCTTTCTAAGAGAGGGCAACCATTCAGCCGAACGTTCTCTCGGCGAGCGATGATTCGGCTAAGTTTTCTAAGAATGGATAACCATATTCAGGAAAACGTTCTCTTGGCGGACAATCATTCGGCCGAGCTCTCTAAGAATGGATGACCATTCAGCTAAACGTTCTCTCGGTGAACGATCATTTGGCTGTGCTATCTAAGAATTTACAACCATTCAGGCGATTATTCTCTTTGGCAAACGCTCATTTGGCTGAATATTTTTAGGCCGAACGACCATTCAACCGGACATTCTGTCGGGCGAATGATTATTAGGCTGAACTTTCTTATGGCGAATAATCATTCTACCGAACGTTCTTTCTAGTGAACGAATTATATATATACGAAGTCGCCGAATGTTCTTTCGGGCGAACAATCATTCAATCAAGAGTAATTTAGACAATTATGACACACTTCATCATCATCATCATCTTCCTGCCCTTGTCCCGTTTTATTTGGGGTCGGCGCAACACGTTTTTTTCTTCCATTCTGTCCTGTCACTCGTCATGCTATCACTAACTCCCTTTTCTTTCATATCACTTCTCACACAATCTATCCATCTTTTCTTTGGCCTCCCTCTCCCCTTTCATCCATCCACATGTAAACTCATAACTTTTTTAGCAACATGCGTTTCGTCCCTCCTTTTCACATGACCATACCAAGACAAACGATTTCCTTTCAGCTTTTCAGTCACTGGCGCCACTTTCAAACTTCCCCTAATATACTCATTTCTCACTTTATCCATTCTTGTCACACCACACATCCATCTTAACATTCTCATCTCTGCTACATGCAATCTTTTTTCATCCTTCTTTTTCACAGCCCAACATTCTGATCCATACAGTACGACAGGCCTTATCACGGACTTGTAGATTTTACCCTTCAACTTGAGGGGCATCCGTGGGTCGCAAGTGGTTCCCGTGACCTGTCGCCATTTCATCCATCCTGCGTTGATCCGATGTGTTACGTCCCGGTCTACCTCACCATCCCCTTGGACGAGCGACCCTAGGTACCTAAAGTCGGAACAGATCGGTATGGGTGTTCCGGCGAGAGCTAAAGGCACAGGATTGGAGAGACCGCCGAAATCGCAGAACAAGTACTCGGTTTTGGTTCTGCTCAATTTCAGGCCAACACTCTCCAGTCTGTGCCACCACACCTCCAATCTGTTCTGGACCTCTAGGCCACTCTCGGCAACCAGAACAATGTCATCGGCAAACAACATACACCAGGGAGCCTCTTCCTGGATGTCCGACGTCAGAGCGTCCATTATCATCAGGAAGAGGTAAGGGCTGAGAGCCGACCCTTGATGTAAGCCGACAGCCACATTGAAGCTGTCAGTGGTGCCACCTGTAGACCGGACCCGGGTATTACACCGACTGTACATCGCTCGGATCAACTGCACATACTTCCCAGGCACACCTTTCTCCTTAAGGGCCCACCACAGAACCTCACGAGGTACCCGGTCGTATGCCTTTTCGAGGTCAACGAATACCATGTGCAAGTTTTTATGCGCACTTCTGTATTTCTCACATAATTGGCGTATAGCAAAAATGGCATCCGTTGTACCCCGACCCGGCATAAAACCGAATTGGTTCTGCGAAATTTCACTCTCTTCTCTCAGTCGCCTTTCAATAACTTTCTCCCAGGCTTTCATAGTGTGTGACATTAGCTTTATTCCTCTATAATTGTTGCACTCAAGCACATCACCTTTGTTTTTAAAGATGGGCACCAAGGAACTGCTGCACCAATCATCAGGTATGGCCTCTTCCTGCAACAACTTATTGAAGAATAAAGCTAACCACATCCAACCATCCACTCGCAATAACTTCCACACTTCAGCTGGTATTCCATCTGGACCAATGGCTTTACCATTCTTCATTCCATTCACTGCTATTCTGACTTCATCCATACTAACCCAATTATGACACACTTATAGTCAGTTTAATTATTAAGTCTTATTTTTGAAAAGAAACACAACCCTGTAAAGTTATAAACATAACCCTTTTCAATTACATTTTTCAGCGAAGCATAAAATCGTTTTGACAGGCCGCCATTGTAAAATGGCACCTGATTGAAAAGATAACGCAAACTAGGGATTAATAATATTTAGTCAGAGAGTATGTACACACGTCTAGAAGTCAGCGCTCGTTATAATTTAAGCTTAAAAGATTAACTGGAATTAAGGGTTATTAAGTGAGGAGTAATATTGAAAGAAAATATTTACTTTGTCGGCGTTTCGTGGACATCTATCTAGCCGACTTTTGATTGGGTACAGACTTTCATAATTAAGTATATACAACCTTAGTTTTTGTATATGCGAAACTTGAAACACTTGTCTAGTATTTTTATGTATTGAATCTTTGTACAAAATTTCATAACTGTAGTCATAATTTCATGAAAAATCACAAAGTTATAAGCTTGTTATTTCAGCATAGTCACCAGGCCATCCAGGCGATAGAGGGGTTGTTTTGCACTTGTACCCAGCGGTTTGCTGGCGCCTAATAATAATAATAATATACTTTATTTCGGATATAAATAATGCCCGCTATGACCTTTCATGGCCTGTGTTGTACTCAGTGCCAGTGGTGTTCAACTTGTGACCTTTTTAAATATTTTTGGGAAAAAATATAACATGGTGTAAAAACTATTGGAATCCATTCCTTTAATGATTCTGAACAAACAATATTCAGGTTTCGCGTATACTAAAAAATATGTTGTGTATTTATTACGAACAGGATAGGTTGGATTAATATTGTCTTTCAAAATAAAAGAATGGGTAACTATATTACGGCTTTGCCCACGTAAAAGTAGAAAATTATTGCAAAATAACACATGCTATGTATAAAATAATATCTTAAGTAATACTAGCTTCTGCCAGCGACTTCGTACGCGGATCCTGTTGCTTATGCCAGCGACATTCAGTGTTATAAACGTAAGAGTAGACAAAAATAAACAGAAAGCTCAGAACTGCTAAGCCATCGGGAGTTACACGTGTTATTGTGAGTTAACCATAAAAGATAGACGTATGCTGTCGTGGGACATTTTTTATATAATTTTGAGGAGAACATTTCCGTTATACATGTTTTCTGTGTAGCTTTAACCATTAAGGCTGCAAACGCGACGGAAGCTTAAAAAATGGAGTAATTTCTCCCGTTTCCCCAACATTTCCCTTCACTGCTCTGCTCCTATTGATCGTAGCGTGATGAAAAGTATACTATAACCTGCCCAGGAGTATGAAGAATGGTTGTACTAAGTTTCGTTAAAATCCATCGAGTAGTTTTTGTTTCTATAAAGAACATACAGACAGACAGACAGACAGACAGACAGACAGACAGACAGACAGACAAAAAATTTACTGTTTGCATTTTTAGCATCAGTATCGATCACTAATCACCCCCTGATAGTTATTTTGGAAATATATTTCATGTACAGAATTGACCTCTCTACAGATTTATTATAAGTATAGATTACATACATAAAAATGTATGTATGTGTACTTGTCTTTTTCTTCACGCTCAAACAAATTTAGCTGAAATTTGCACACATGTAAACCATATCCAGTAACAGCACACGGAATACTTTTTAACCCAGGAGTATGCTCCCATAGGATAATTTTCTACTTACATACGAACAAAACCTACCATTCAAATAAATCACCAAGATCTTCTAAACAAGACACTTTGAATTACACCTTCATTCCGCAAGCAGTAATTCACAGGGACATTAATGCGATATTGCACATGAAAAATCCGTGCTAATACAGACATAGCCCGGAGGCGAGCCATATATTGTGTTACTAATACTCCAAGAGCCGACTTACTGGATGAGTTATGTTAGTCATCAGTTAGGTGGACTCTTAGCCTAAGGGATGGATGGTATTGTGCCGGGCCACGGAAGGACTAAGGAGAGGTAATCGATCATGATAGCTGTTAGATTCGAGGTGTAAAGTAGCATTAGGTTATTTTCAATGATGTTTTGCTGTGTATCTACTTGCTATACAATACTAGCAGAACAACGTTTGCGAAGTCTGTTCCGTAGAGGGTAAAAAACCGAGCAAGAAAGATTTTTCGGAATCGCATAAAAAAATTATGATGTAACTACAAACTAGTTTTCAGATTGTTTTCCTATACTTGTGCTATTAGACCTTGCTTCATAATAAATTTCAGGATTCTAGGTCAACAGGAAGTAGACCAGGTACCCTATGAATTTTGATTCCCTTGAGAGTGGAAAAAAATACAGCTGTATCTTTTTTTTCCGTTTAGTCAGAAGTTTGTTTTTTTTTGCAGCTACAAGGGACCGCAGATTTGAGTATATAGTTTTAATTTTATTTCGATACCTCCACGCGTTCCCGAAATAAAGGAAAACACACCGATAGTTTCTTAAAAAAACACTTAGGATAAAAATAAACGACATGCACGCTAGAGCAACATAGCCCTACAGGCTACATATTGTATGCTATTACTCTTACTGACGAAATGTTCTGGAATGGCGACCACGTACCGGAAGACGCAGCGTTGGAAGGCCCCAACAAGGTGGACCGACGACCTGGTCAAGGTCGCGGGAATGCGTGACGCACGGGACCGGTCGTTGTGGCGACGCTTGGGGGAGGCCTATGTCCAGCAGTGGACGTCTTTCGGCTGATATGATGATGATGATGACTTTTACTCGCTAAAAAGGCAGCATTCTACTGCAGACAATTTTTAGCACACACACACAGTAGGTCGGTTCAGTAGTTTCAGAGACCCGTACTTACAAACATACAAATACCTATTTAAAATATAAGTATAGAACATCTACATAACAGTATGTTAAGTCACTATTACATAAATTCACTAAGTAAAGTTACAAACACCATGCCTTAAGAATTTCCTTTGAAAATAATGAAAGAAAACCCATCTCTTAAAGTCTAGCCTATTCTAAAGCTCTAACTTGTAACCTAGTTAAGTATTTCTATATTGGTCTTACTGCCGCAGTACCGTATTTAGAATACCATACATTCCGATCTATACAAGATCTGCTTACCTTGTGGACGGTTAAAAGGGTTATGTTATGTATAGAAAGTATCTATGTTGAATATTTTGAACTAGCTTTTGCTCGCTGCTTCGCCCGCTTACATAAAATATAGCCTACTAGCTTTTGCCCGCACGGCTTCGCTCCTTCGCTCTTCCCTACACTACCCTACCCTACTCTACCCTACTATACCCTACACTACTCTACTCTACACTACTCTACCCTGCTTTACCCTACTATACCCTACTCTACCCTACACTACTCTACTCTACACTACTCTACTCTACACTACTCTACCCTGCTTTACCCTACTATACCCTACTCTACCCTACCAAACTTCACATAAACCATCTACTAAATAGTCCGAACAAAGCCTAAAAATTTGGTTTGGATAGGTGAGCCCATTCTTGAGTTATAAAATAACAACGAAAAGTGGCATTGATTTTTATATATATAGATAGATGTTACTCAGGAATAAAGCAGCTTTCTCATCATCATCATCAACCTTTTAGTGTTCCCACTGCTGAGACTCAGGCCTCCTCTCTAGGAGAGGGAATTGGCCGTAATCCGCCACGCGAGCCCAGTGCGGGTTGGTGATTGTCACATGTCTTCGAATTTCTGGTTCTAGGACATGCCGGTTTCCTTACGATGTTTTTCTTCACCGTTTTGAGAGCAGTGGTAATGAAATAAATTACACAAATTAATGCGCCTGGCAGGGTTTGAACCCGCGACCTACAACTCGTAATTCGGATCCATTACTACTCGGCCACCACTGCCGTTTTTGGTGCTAATTATTTAGCAATTGGACCAGTACTTTCAGAGATTCCCTCCTAAAAACAAAAAAAAACAAACTACCTCTTTATTATATTAGTGTAGATCGGCACACGATTGCCATAAGTAAAAATACCATACGTTCATAAACAACAGTAGTTTTGTGACACAATATATCTCATATGTACCTATTAGCGCCATGCAGTAGCCGCTAAGTTAAAATTATCTCCTGAAGTGCCCTCACTCAACACGTTGACACGACGCCGACACGGCGACATGTCGTTTTGATACTTTCGACTTTGAATTGACATTTAGATAAGTTTTGTTTACAAAAAAAAATAGTAACGGAGGTGTTTATTGTAAAGGTTTTCTTTCTGTGTATATTATAGTAAGTGGTGACCCAATGGTAATGTAACCATAGAGTAACCATAAAGTTACTTGCCGGTTCTTCTCCGTAAGAAACGACCAATTGGAACCGTGCACTAGCTTCGTGAATTTGTTTCTTTTTATGACTCCGACTTACGAGTTGAGACCCAAAAATTCAAAGACAAATATGTACATATTTCTTTAAACAAATAAAAAATGGATTTATCTTGACATTTATCTACATAATTACCCCAGTATATCTTTATTGGTTGTGAGATACAGTCTTATTAAACACTGCCGTAAAACAAGACATCAAATTCTACTTTCTTCTCTAATTAGGTACTAAATGTGGTACTTAAGGAGTACTTTCATCTAAATTCCCCCTCAAAGTTCGGCAGATTAAAACGTAACTATTAGCGCCACACAGTAGCTGTAAGTTAAAATTATCTTCGAGTGTTTCGCCCACTTGGGGCCACTCAACACCCCATTGAAAAGGTAAACTAACTGTTTTGATACTTTTGAATTAATATATTGTACTAGCGATCCACTACTAAAGCGCACGTCTTTTACAAACCTTTGAAATTATCAGTTTTCTATGATAATTATGCATGTATCATATCTAACCATTTCTCATGAATTACTTTCTATATTGGTGAAGACCACATGAAAATTCTTTCAGGAGTATCTGAATTTATAGCAAACAGACACACAGAGCAGAATACAATGTAAGTAATTCTTATTTTATACTAACGTTATCTAGGTGGAGACAGAAATCTAAATAGATGATCATGAGAAATTATAAATCAAGTCACACATTTCTTTATTGAGCACGTGACCACACTTCTCATTTTATAACTCAGCAACGGCAAAATAAGATAACCTGTAATAAATAAATTCTTTTTTTTTTACATCACCTAAATATTCTTAGTCCAAGTGTTAGCTAAGTGTAACTCGATTTTTCTTTAGTCAGTGACATATTTAGATATAAATAATATAAGACTTTCTTAAGTATACCTACATCTAATGCACTTGTATATTCTTTGTAACATTTTAATAATATCTAATCTGAAAATGATTTTGTTTTATCTCAGTCTGAAGTGCTATCAAAATTTACAACACGGAAGTACTGTAAATAAAATATCAGTGTACCCAACTGATAACCATGCAGTTCATTGCACTTTCAAAATGCAAAGTTTAAAGATAAGTTTATCTAAACTACATAAAATTTTTGCTACGAATTGTAGGTTTTGTTACAAATCATATGAGGCAAATAGTGCACATTTTTATACATCATCATCATTCCAGTCAAAAGACGTCCACTGTTGGACATAGGACTCCCCCAAGTGGTATTGTGATGGTGATTATGCACTATTACAGGACCAGGACATGGTCATCATCTACATCGTATCACAAATTTCTTTATTCTTTACTAGCTTTTGCTCGCGGCTTACATGCGTACATATAATGTAACGTACTCAGGCATAATGCAACTTTCTATCGGTGAAAAGATTTTAGCAACGGACCATTACTTTCAAGGATGGCCTCATACAAACAAAAAAAAAACTTTAACTCTTTATAGTATTAGTGTAGATTATTTTTATTAATAAAAGTATCAACTACGTTAGATCGCGGTAGTCGGGCTGCGCCTGCTCACTCCAGCACGTGCCTCTAATATAAACTACGGAACCGACTAAATTAAATAATTCATAAATTAATTATAGACTTTAGAGTGTATTACAAATATAATTACAAGATACACCTTTTTAATTAGTACTGGTGTGATAGATGTTTTACCTGGCTAAGAGGAACCTACATAATACCTACATAATTTTGATCGACTTCCAAAAAAGGAGGAGGTTCTCAATTTTTTTAAATGTTTGTTCGCGCATAACTTCGTCGCTTGCCAACCGATTTGAAAAATTCTTTTTTTTTTGTTGGAAAGGGTATACTTTCCAAATGGTCCCATAGTCACCAAGTTGGGATCTGATGTTGGAATCTTGGCAAAATCGAGAGAACTCCTCAAATTCAATTTTTTTTTTTTTAGTAAAGTCGATTATTTTTTTATATTAAAAAGGGGTTTTTGTATGTAGGTATAATCTCTTTTTATAGTGTGAAGATGAGAACACTGGAGACTAAACTTTAGTCTTACGGCAAAGTAGTACATTTTGAAATGGAGAAAATTTATCATTGCCACCGAGGCGGAATTCTGTTATGAAGTCGAGTGCCTTAGTAACAAATTTCCATATGTATTAAACAACGTTTTTAATTTGGGGGCAGGCTCGCACTATTTTCTGCATTAGTGCAGAAAACCAGTCAATTGCGTGTCTAAAAGCGATAGGAATTAGAGCGGCTGACCGCCGATTGATCCCACACTCCAATTTAACTACTGAGGTTCGATCAATTGCTTCTAATCCATATAATCAACAATCAATATCAGCTTTCCAACAGCTCGTTATATAAAACCGTTACAGTTAACATAATAACGTTAATTGTTGGATAAATAACGTTGAAATATAACTATATCGAACCTGGCGCCGCTATTTACAATTGTAGAAACAATAACAATCACTTCTTAGTAGTGTAGTACCCCGAAGTTATAATAAAATAAGTTTCCTGTAACTATAGTGTTGTACCTCTTGACCTATATCGATATCGATTTGTTTTGTCGCGTTATTTTAGTCTAAGGGCGGTAATTTTATTGTGTTATCGTGAAAATGTCAAGTGTACACAATAATATACAAGGACATAACTACTTTTCACGTATTTACAAACTTGTTTAACAATGAGAACTTGTTGTTACTGAAGAAATAATGTGTCTCTTACTTTCACTTTCACCAATTTCTTGAATAATTTGTAACGGCTGCTATAGTTGTTATCGCTACCTGATGACTATACTCGGTTCAAAATTACATTATAAAATGAGAACCTTTTATTACTGTCCGTTCAACCGATTTTGACTTTTATTACGTTGGTAGCATGACAAATGGCGGTTGCAGTAAATAGTTGGTATTGTAACCACTTTTTTTGCTTTTAATATCATCCTTATGCCTACGAAATAGAAGTTAAAATCGGTGGAACAGACAGTAGAAAAAGTTTCTTTAAATTTCTAAACTTAACGCGAACAGGGTATAGTGACCGCTCGATAGCACGATAAAGCTATCAAAATGTATTGCGTATAAAAACATCGTGAACTCACATTCGTCAAGAAACATTGAAATATTCACGATTTGCACTTGCACTTAATCGAAATGGAAAGTGCTCATAAATTAAACAAACAGTTTTTATGATTCTGTTTGAAGACTCATAAAAAACTGTAGGTATTGATTCATTTCAACAGAAATGTTCAATCAAATCCGAAATAAAATGAACATTTTAAAGGCACGGCTGCTTACAGATACCATAAATTAATTTCCGATACTAGGCTCTGGCAGCAGCTTTTCTTGTGAGATAAATGTTACATTTTCAGACTGAATGAAATGTATCATCAGCAAGTTAATATGATGACTCTTCGTAAAAAAATACTTTATGTGTATTAACATGCAGCAATAAATATAAAGTAATATTTATTACTAAATGAGTTAATTAAATCAAAACGGCCGATTTTCCGATTTTTAATTAAGTTGATTATTTAAAATGTAATATTAGTAATTTATAAATTGATCTAAGTAATTTATTAATTGATATAAGTTAATAATGATACTTAATAAATAATTTAAAAAATTTGCATGCCGATTGGTAAAATGTGGCTGAGCCAAATGTAATCTTAAGAACTGTATGTATTACCCATATTTGCAACGGCGGCGGAGACCTCTCGCGCCGGGCCTTGGTTCAGGCCATGGTCCGGAGCGAGGAGGAATGGCAGGCGGTCGCCTCCTTCTGCGAAGCAGTAATGCTAGCAAAGGAGGAGGCAGACCGCATCAGGCAACGGCGCCCCCGCCGCCGCCGCCGGGATTCCGATCCCGATTTCCGGCCACCGTAGACGCGGGCTCGCGGACGGCGAGCCATGGGTAGCTCGCTGTCTGATCGTCCGGTAACTGTCCGGACCGAGCCAAGGCGTCGACGGCGCGCACTGTTCCCGCGCGCCTCAAGGAGTTGTCAGCAACAGGAGGGGCCCATCTGGGTCGAAGCCTACCGGGGTCGGGGTTATCCGAAAGGAAACTAGAGCCCCGGTATGAAGGCTAGAAGGAACGGCGCGGGGTTTTTAGTCAGTAAGACTCTGACACTGTCTCCCGCTCCACCCAAGAGCGGGTTTCGTCAATGATGATTTTCCCCGTCGAGAGAAAAAAAAAAAAAAAAAAAAACCCATATTTGCAAAATAAAAATTCTATTCTATTCTATGCCATTACTGAAAAACACAACCAACAGCCAAATTCTGGCATTTTTCATTAAATATAAGATTAAAGAAATAACTTATCCGAACCGTATCTGCAGCGATTATCGTGTGAAGTTCGACATCGACAGATTTATCGATATTTATTTGCACAGCACTGTTTGTTTTCTTTCAGCGTTATAATATAAGCAATGCATTTTGGAAGTGTATTTCTTCTTTTTATTTTTAAATCGATTCTTAATATGAATGTTAACAAATATATTTATTTTAAGGATTAAAAATGTTGATGGAATTTACCGAATTTTTGATGATTGGTAATTCCGGGAAAATTTTATTTTGACTTACACTTTCCGATCAAAAGTTAAAAACATTTTGGGAACAGCTAGCTTAGTTGTGCATACAACTGAGTTTAATTCCCCCAGAGTCTGTGTTTCCTGATAGTCACAACCTGCAGATGAAGTCAAGACCAGGCAAACGTGCACAATCGTCGACCACATCATCACTTACTATCAGATGAGATAGCCATACTCAATCCTTCTAGGCAAGCGTCGGCCACATCATCACTTACCATCAGGTGAGATAGTGGTCAAACGTGAGCCTATACATTATATATAAAAAAAAAAAAACCTATCAATGCTCGGTCGGCACTCCAGACCTTTTCAGCCCCATCGACCATCTGTTGAGCGAGCAATATGGCCTGCCTACAATGCAACAATTCTATAACACATGTCAATGCCATATACAACGTGTAACATTAAATGCGCAAAACCTCAGACAGCCCAAATGATCTTTAATTTAATTGACCTAATACTATGAAAAAATCATTAAAAAAAATCAAGGTTTTATGTGCTGTTTTAGTTTGTTTACAATTAATACATATCTGCATTGAAATAAGAGCATTTATTGTCCCGTGTATGAGAAAATTTGATTGTACTACAACCATTTGTGTTTGTTTACCTATTTCGGCGGATTTGCGCACATGACGGCTTGACCTATTCAAATAGACAGGGCGACATTTTAAATGAAGATTGTTTTCAAAAATGTAACCTATTTTAAAAAGTGGTTTAATTGATTCAGCTCGTTATTCTGATTAAACTATTTTCAGGTTTTGCACATTTAACTTTACACGTTGTATACTTACAAGATACTCTTTGTCACGACCCTCTGAAGTCGTTATTTTTACTGCACTAACAACAATGACATTTATGACAAAACCGTAATATTTTGACCGCAATACAAGACACAATTCCCGTTTAACATATAAACCAGCCAAAGGAAGCAAAAGACACAATGTTCGTAGGTGTTGAAATAGTGACCTACCTTGAATGAAGGTGTAGCGTTTCATTCAGTACTTCATTCACGAGTGAATGAACGAGGCAATTCGTTCGCCAACGCGCGAACTTGAGATGACAGTTTGTAACTGTTGGAGTAATAACCGCCCATTCATAAAAGCGTGAGTAAGCTGGATATTGGCTTATAATTTAGTAGTCTACAATATGAACTTGAAACCGATGGAAAGCCTCCTATAATGTTGACTTACCTGATGAAGACTGCGAGAATCCGCTGGATGTAATCCTTACTAATATTATAAAAGCGAAAGTGAGTTTGTTTGTCTGTTACGTCTTCACGCCTAAATGGCAAAACCGATTTTGATGAAACTTGGTACACGGATAGACCATGTCCTGGAATAGGACATAGGATACTTTTTATTCCGGAAGTATGTTCTCTTGGGATAATTTTCTGCTATCACGCAGGCGAAGCCGCTGGGAGCAGCTAGTAATAATAATAATTAAGGCGCTTGTACACGGCGTGCATTGTTGGGTGATTCCTCTATTAGGAGCCCTGACTGCCGGTAGCTTGGAGTTGGACCGTGTTCCCGATCCCGGTGGGCTACTATTATATACCTAGCTTTAACAAGTTATGTTTTAGGTAAAAACAATTTTCTGTCTTCCCTTTTTCCAGTTATTCAGGTCGATTTTCAGCATTAATGTTTTTTTATTAAGACAATAATTAAACAAATTAAATTATAAAATAAACTTAAATAATTAAAAATAATATATACACAGAACGCCTAGCTAAATATGACGTCAAAAAACTCCTCCGCATCGCTGTTGACTGGAAGTGTGGAAATGGAATTACCAAATAGCCACGTTGCTAGTAGCTTTAAGATTTTTTCAGTTATTTAAGCCAAAATAGCATCTCATGGAGTAAATAATTATACTATAAATAATTTTACTTAAGCAGAGAAAAGACCAGCAACTCCTATTACATTACTCTACAATCATCCATCCATCAGTCTGTCATAAGATATGCTACCTTCACAACGACCATATATTTCAAAGCCTCACCCATGTTCCAAGTAGCTTACAACATGATAATCCTACACATTCTTCTAATAAGAATGTACAGTAATTTAATAATATCGTTGTAACTCAGTAAGGCAGGGAGCGGGTAATTTCAATGACACCCGGTAGAGGTCGCTCCACAAATATTCAGAGCTCCAGAATAAATAATATTTAACATATTATCCTTAGGATCATTGACGTAGGATTAGTTTACTTGGTTCGGTACAGGGTTGTCACGTAACAGTAATTTTGGGAAAATAAATGTCATGTCACATATTTTTTATACCTGAAAAGTTAATGGCAATATGTATTCATAATACTTACATAGGAAACCTATATAGAACTTAACTGCGTACAAATATTTTTTCTAGCCTTTTCTTAATTCAAAAATTCAGGTATTAGGTAGTTTTCTTTTTCTTTATTTTTTAGGGACTGTAATCTCAATGAGCATGTCAGCCCCATCGTAACCTAAACTAAATTTACAAATACAACATAACTTAATAATCAACAAAATTGTTTTAGTTTTAAAGAGTAATTAAGGCACTTGCAAATTCTATGTTAGAACGTTTTTGCAAAAAAAGAGTTTTTTTTTATACTATACATTGAATGCAGAATGAATGAATCCAGCGAGTAATAGATCCTTTCTATGTAGAAAGCTTTCTCTGTAATAGCTGTGTAAAAGAAAAAAAATATCAGCAATTTATGAAAGCTTGCTAGAATTGCATACAGGATATATTAGAAGTGAAAATTTAGTTAGTAAGCCTTAGTGCGCCGTAATTTGCATGTGATCTTTATGACTCTGCATTTATAGTTTCTGGCTACCTATTTCAAAATTACGCGGTGACAAAATGCTGCGGGTTTATTACTCATAGAATGAAAGCTTTATTGATTTGCCATACATTCGTATTAAACTGGCTCTTAGCATCATAGTTTACATTCTATTAGGCGATGGTGAAATTTTAAGCTTTATCCAGTGTTTCGCCGAGTCGAATTTTTTTAGAAGGAATATCTACTCTCGGGATAAAAAGTATCCTATTTCCTTCATAAATACTTCAGGACATCTACTTTTTGGCCGTCCTAGGCAAACCTGGTGATGTACCATGTTTACAGAAGCGATGATCATCGGATTGACATGGAGTGAGGTGAAGCGTAAAGCTCAAGACCGATCGCGATGGGTGACTACTGTCGACGCCCTCTACCTGGGGGACATAGGATATTAAATCAAGACTTGTTACCCAAGTTTTATATAAATCAGTTCGACTCTTGGGATATAATTGATTAACCAACAAATAAAAACTACAATGACGAAACAAATACCAAACTACATAAAATATTTTCACCAATAAAAATTTTAGATACAACAGAAATGTCAAAAGATAAAATAGAAAAATGTTAGGAAGAAGGATGTATATTTTCCTGATATTGACAACCCTGTAAGAACATAACAAGGGGTGACAAGTTCACAGTTTAAAATTATATCCTTAAAACATCTGATAAGTTCGGTGCCACAAAGAGAGGCTTGGCCTAACATAAATAACACAAAATATTATACATGCATCTGTAGTGAAAGATCTTAATTTATTAAGATGTTAACTGTGATACAAGCAATTTATGAAGTCGGGACCTCTGCCCATTACGAAGATAATGACGGTAGATAGAATGTTTTTTCTTTTTTTTTGTAATATGATTGGGTGACAACCCTATGCGGCAGGGTTACTAAGCGTTTTGATTGGTGATTGCTGTGTAGTGTATCGGTGGTTTTTTTTTTGTTTGAAAATTATTATTTTTGTCGTTTTTTTTTTTGTATGTTACTAACTATTTAGTTTATTTACGTTGCAAAGTAAATATGATTTAACTAACTGGCTCAAAATTTCATTGTATTGACAACTAGCGCACCGTCCCGGCTTTGCACGGGCAATAAATTTATCCTATGTTACTCAGGGTGAATGTAGCTTTCCAATGGTGAAAGGTTTTGAGTTTATTCATTACAAACATACACACAAAAATACAAATTTTCCCTCTTTATAATATTAGTGTAGGTAACGATTAATTTGAAATCAAAAATGTTTTGGTTTGGCTACATAACATTTCAACAAGGATTTAAGTTAGTGTCCATCCAGAGCCTTTTTTTTCGATGGGGGAAATCATCTTATGATAAAACCCGCTCTTGGATGCAGCGGGAGATAGTGTCAGACTCTTACTGACTAAAAACCCCATCCCGTTCCTTCTAGCCTTCATACGACTTACTTTTCCACACTGTCTAACTATGGTTTTGTGCCTCGTGTCACAGGCTAATGAACAGTTTGGTTCCTCAGTCGGTTCGGATTCATGTATGCTGAAGAATGTTTTGGTTGACTTCAGAGCTCGTTAAAAGTTTTCGTATTGGCAAACTTACGCAATTTAAATTCCAAGCGGTTTTTCCGTAGATTTGTTTACAAGTTCTGCGAGTCGTTTGTCTTTAGACTTGTCTAGAAAAAGATAAGGATAGATACCTAATGTTTTATTCGTTTTGACATATACAATTTCAAATATTGTATATTTAATTTAAAACACTTTTTCGTGGTGTGGATTTCCGTGTCCTACTCGCCAGGGTCGTGTGTTCGCGACTGGGTACTTCATCTCGTTTAGATCTTCAATTCCTATAGGTGACAGAAATGCTGAGGAGTTGGAGTATTTGATCATGGATGTGCGACCCTGGCGGAATAAACGCGAGAGTATTTGTCTAATGTATCCGTTTAAATATTCTCAAACCCAATTTTATCAAATAACTGACACAATTTATCCGCCCAGAAATATAAAATCCAAAAACTATTACTCGATAATTTCTCAGTCAGTATTTTCGACACAAGAATGTGTCGCTACAAATAATATAACTTCAAAGGGGACAAGTGGAAACTCTCAGGGTTTTATCTAAAAAGCGTTTGTCTCGATCGAGAAGCCGTATCTCTCGCTAACGAGAAACTAAACGACGATTTACTGTAGGAAAGTTACTTGTACCAGTGACTAATTCGTTTTACTAACATATCAACCCTTTCTGCTTCAAATGGCGTATCTACACTAATATTATAAAGAGGTAAAGTTTGTTTTTTTGTTTGTGGGTGGTAATCTCTAAAAGTACTGGTTCGATTGCTAAAAATTTTTCACATATAAGAAAGCTGGTTTATTCCTGAGTGGCAAAGACAATAATTTATGTACGAGCAAAGCCGCTGACAAAAGCTAGTATTGTATATACTAATTTCATATACTTTTGGCAATTAGCAAAAAAATAAAAACGATAAAGTTTCGTAATTAAGTGATTGAGATGAGAGCATTAACACTATAATCGCGAGCGTTCCATATTTGACCTATTCCTATGTTATTTCTGACCTAGAACTGTGTTGCCTATGGTCATATGGTGCATCACAGTTATGCCCGATACAAACATGGCCTGTCAGGGTAACTAATTTATTATGTTTTTTTTTGTGCTTTGGGTATATATAATATTGAATGGTCTATACTGTTGATATATTTTAAATTTTGAATTTTTGACTGGTTTTTGTATTTTTGTAACGAATTGTGCCTCTATTCAGGCAAAATAAACATGTTTTCTTTATTTCTTTTCTTGCTTTCTTTTTTTAGTTACCTTCGCCCAATTGCAACGTGCGGCAGATGCGACCTGCTCAAACATTTTGGATCGTAAAAATCTTTAAAATTTTTGTCATGGTTTTTTTTTTTAAATATACAGATTAAAAGAACGTGAAAAACTGAGTAAGAGTGCATCAAAGTTTTTTTTTGTCTAAAATAGTATTTACGCTGTTTTAAAGTGTCGATATTATTTGGCTGGCAAAACTTCGCAAATCATTATGCGCTAAACAAAAAACGCTGTTGAGATCCAATTTGTTTTGTTGTTCTATTTCAATCACATATTTTTTATTAAGTAGCCGCACAGCAGTTAGAAATATAAATCCAATGTGCATCCTGTCGATCATCGTTAAATAAAAGATCAATTTTATCCGAAAAAGATAAAAAAGATCATGACAACGCGAAAAATTAAGCCGATACCATCGGTCACGCATGAAATAGTGATTTTTATCAACAATTTAACAAATACTTGACAGACAGAAGGCTTTAAATATACATAATAATCACGAATTAAAGCAAAAAATCGCTAAAAAAATATATAAAAAAAAAAAATGTTTGGCGACAATATCTTATAATTTTAAAGTTCATTTAAAATCGAAAGCTTTTAAAAAGAAGATGAATGATGATCGATGCAAGCAAACCCGCGGCGCGGTCGCTAGTTCAATACAAACATGTCATTTTAAATTACTCGATCGATTCTTTGTAGACATTTTTATTGGGTTGCAATAATTTAATGTATCACTTAACGAGAATAAAATTTATTTATAGTCGACATCTTGGTGTGAGGTTATATTTTTGTTGAAATAAATATTAAATCGACATTTTAAGAATGTTTACGTAGACTGTAATGGGGATTTTTGTACATAAATCATAAAACAAATAAATATCGGATCGTAAAGATGTCATTAATTCTTGGAGTAATATTTTAATGCTTTTAACGTGTATAAAATTATCACCCACTGGGTAGGTAATGAATAAAGAATACCTAGCTAGAATATTCACGACCGCGACACAAGCTCACAGCTATCTTCAATTAAAAAAAATCATTTCTTACGAATATTTCATGGAGAACCGTTAAATATTTGTAAGAAATGATTTTTTTACAAACCTATCAAGTACAAAAAAAAAACTCCAACCAGCATCAAACACGCTATAAAATATCAATTAAAAACCTATTAAAAAAACGCCACAAACAAACACTCATGTCACAAACGTCAAAAAAAGAAACGTCAAAAAGAACGTCCAATTCAAATATAAACAATTGAAGTTGAACCGACCGTGAAAAGGGACACTTGCACCGCCTGTGGGGCCGTATTAATATGGATCTGACAGCCCTGATGGGGACTGTCAACTTGGTTCATAATAATTGGACGTGAGTGACAACCCTAAGTTGATTGATACTACTGACTTCTGTCCCTTTATTTGTTGGGTTTTGATTTTATTATTTCTGGGTCTGATTTCTTTTTTAAGCGCGATAATTACGTTTAGTTTGAATGAATTTATGATACCGTGTATCAATTTTAAAAGTTAGACTTTTTTTTACTAATCTATTACCGATTGTTTTGTTTTAAATTAATTACACATGGAAAGGACCTATAATTTAACAGGGACCTAAAGTACATACTTAGAAGTATTATTTTTTTGTTTTTAAAAAAACGTATTTTTTTTTAACTCTTCTAAGTATTACGTATCAAACTAATTTAAAGAGGTATCATTAATGACATAAAATATTTTTCTCGCTTAGAAATAAGCACGCAATCAACAATAATAAAAGATGTCACCAAGACTATTATAGGTTATTTGAAACATAATACACCTACGAAAAAGTTATAGTCTTATAAGTATAGAAATAACGTTAATCCGTCCTATAGCGGCTATAACGTAACTAGTCGTAAACAGTTTACGGCTGATATATCGATGTTCGTCGGTATTGCTGCCGTTTGCTATCGATATTATTAATAAGGGATGTTACATAAATCTTATATAATAAATTAATGGATACACGAATGCTACCTATAGATTTTTTTCTAAAGAGAGTGCACCTGTGTTTGCGCTCACACTTGTGCACTATCATCATCATCATCATCATTTCAGCCGATAGATGTCCACTGTTGGACATAGGCCTCCCCAAGTGTCGTCACAATGAAAGAACTGCGCGTCCCGCATACATCGGATTCCTGCGACCTTTGTGCACTATATTAAACTATAAATAATAATAATAAGCTACGCATTCCGCCCGCCCTCATCGCAACCGCTCGCAAACCGCTAAGTGTGTTCAAGCCCTTAAAGATATCATTTTTGTTTGATTAATGTAAAACGCAGAAACATGATGGTAAGTTTCTAGCAAAATTGAATTTGCAAGTGATCCGTTATTGGCTTGTATCGGCAACTGGCAACACTCAATAAGTGTCCCATAAATAATGTTTTATATCCTTGTTAATTTATTGGACTTACTGGTTCCAGGAACAGTTATTGCTTGTTATGAGGTAACGACGAGGTAGGGAATGTAATTATTGAGTTCTACTGTAGATGTGGTTATAGAACTTTCTAGTTCGATACAGATCTAACACTGTACTTTTTTTATTTATTTTTAAAGGTGGGTTCTAGGCTAGAGAAGCTAGCCACCTAGCACGAGTAGGGCACGAGCCGAACTCAAATTGTTGTAGTGTGGACCAACTCTAGAGAGGCCGAGCATGATCGAGCCCCGGTATGAAGGCTAGAAGGAACGGGGTGGGTTTTTAGTCGCAGACACATGCAAGGAATTTAAAAAAAATATTTGGTTAGTTATTTTTATTATGGATAAGCCGGATAGGAAATCGTTTGACCACTAGCTCACCTAAGTAAGTGATGATGTGGCCGACGATGGAACACGCTTGCCTAGAAGCTATCTATTCACTCTTGAATTAAATGCCCCTAGGTAATAGCTATCAGGAAACACAGACTCCGGCAGGATAGTTTGTGGCTTCATCTATAAGTGAGAGTTAGAGGTATGAAATAAGCCCACCCTGTGAGATTTAAGTCCACCTTTAACATAATTTCCAAGTAAACAAACGATCCCTGTAATTAAGTTAACTACAATAAATAAACGTGGGTAATAGAATTCTTAATATTATGTTTCAATCTCTTGGGCAAAGAGAATCGTAAAACTTTAACGATTTGATTGCTGACCACTGATTATGTGAGATACTTTCGTAGGACAGATTGGCTATTTAGGTAAACATCAGGAAAAATTAACCTTTCGAAAATAAAAGTGAAACTAAAAAAAAAATCGATCAAGTTCGAGTCGGATTTGCACACCGAGGGTTCCGTACAAACTTACCTGTGTAAATATGTAGTTCCAAGTCCCGAATCGAGTCTGGAAGATTTTTCCAGATCGTAAAAAAACTTTTTTTTTTGGTTACGTATCTACACAGTTTTTAGTCTGAGTATATGATATCAATTTCAGTTACTTACCACCACGCGTTCCTGTGAAAAAAATCTTGACAGACAGACAACAAAATAATCCATAAGGGTTCTTTTTTTTTTTTTTTTTCTCGCTGGGAAAATCATCTTTGACGAAACCCGCTCTTGGGTGGAGCGGGAGACAGTGTCAGACTCTTACTGACTAAAAACCCCGCGCCGTTCCTTCTAGCCTTCACACCGGGGCACGAGCTCCCTTTCGGACAACCCTGTCCCCAGTAGGCTTCGACCCAGCTGGGCCCCTCCTGCTGCTGACAACTCCTTGAGGCGCGCGGGAACAGTGCGCGCCGTCGACGTCTTAGACTCGGTCCATTACCGGACCATCGGACAGCGAGCTACCCATAGCTCGCCGTCCGCGAGCCTGCGTCTACGGTGGATCCATAAGGGTTCCGTTTTAGACAATTTAGATATTGAACCTTAAAAAATATGTATTCTCAATAGAATGAAGGCCAATGCCTTCTAAATAATGTAACACTTTTTTTTTAAATAACTGGGATACCACCTGATGAAGCATTAAAGCAACCATTGATGATGAGGCGCACTAGTTTAATAGGAGCCTGTACACTCTAACCTTGAAGGCACTTATAATCAGACGGGAAGACCGCAGCAGGCAAAGTGTTCCAATCCTTCGATGTACGTAGTATAAACGACGAGGCAAAACACTTAGTCTGGACCGTAGAGGTTTCAACAACGTAAGGGTGGAAAACAAAAAAATCCCATAAAGGTTTGGAGGTAGGTGGAACAGAGAGTCCGACCAGACAGGTGTTATAGTCTGGTGGGCTACTGCCTGATTGTTGAAAGGAAAAAAGGTTCAAAGGCAAAGTAAAGGTTTCGTGCTCTCCGACTTAGGCGCGGTAACCCTAAAAAATATATAAACGTCAACCGTTTATATATTTTTTTCTTCTAAATAATGTAACACATATAGAGAACTCCCATTAAGTTTTTGCTGAAACAAAGAAGGTACATAATATAAAAAGTCATAAAAACTGTCCTTAGCATTGACATGGTGACCCAGACTTCTGCTAACCATATCGCTGAACCGACCCTGATACTATCTTAATTATTTAATTAAACATACAGTTCATTGTGTCATTAATTACGGAAATGTTGATAAGTATTGATAAATGTTTTTATATTTTCCCCTGCCTTGACATTTGGGTCATTTTGGTGGATAGCTGTTAGTATTATGTCATTCTTTGTGTTTTGATCGATAAAGCTAGAACTACATTAGACCGACGCACACGTGTAACACGCCTAAAGCTTTGGTTTCCTAGGATAGCGGTGCCGGTGCCGTTTTCCGGAACAACGACTATTTTCCTCTTCTGATGATAGTTCATCCTCCAAGTAAATTACTAAAGCTAAATCAAGGTCGTCCATTTTCTATCTTGGATACTTTTCGTATGACGTTTGTTTTGAAAAAATGACTGACGATGTGTTAAAACGGCCGCTATGTGGCGGCACCGCTTTCCTAGGAAACCAAAGCTTAAGCGAGGAGGAATGGCAGGCGGTGGCCTCCTTCTGCGAAACAGTGATGCTAGCGAAGGAGGAGGCCGCACGTGTAGAGAGAAGCGCTTGCCTTGTGTCAATTTGCCTAGGCTCGCAGTGGTCTAAGCTCGGCCAACATGTATAGCAGGCTTAATAATAGTGTAGATTGCTGCCCTGTCGGTTTTCTATCGTCTGCACTTCGGGGAGAGTGCACTGGAATTGCACAATCTAATTCCGCTAAGTCCGTTCCACCATCGGACCACAAGACGAACGGCGTTGCGCCACCGGTACATGGTAGCCATTCCACCCATACGCACAAAGCGTTTTGGGAACATATTTATTGTGCGTACAGCCAAGGAGTGGAATTCCCTGCCGGAGTCTGTGTTTCCTGATAGCTACAACTTAGGGGTCTTTAAGTCAAGAGTGAATAGGTTACTTCTAGGCAAGCGTGTTCCATCGTCGACCACATCGTCGCTTACCATCAGGTGAGATGGTGGTCAAAAGCAAGCCTATCAATAATGAAAAAAAAGATTGCCCAGCCAGCAATGAGATAATACGAGCTATATCTAAAATTATATTGGAACCATTGCCAAAAATAATTAAAAATAATAAAATCTAATAGTTTTTGACTTGGTTTTTCGTAAATTTCTTGATATTTTTTTTGTGTTTTACGAATTTATTCGAGAGTAAAACCTTAGCAATGTAAATAAAAACAACTAGAAATAATCAAGATTTTTGAATTCCAAAACACCAGGAAAAATATTTTATTAAAAATTGACTATAAGATGGATTGACTTTTCCCATTATTATTGGTGACATCATAAGTTTTTAAAGATACGAAATAAATCAATCAAAGCATCCCGTGAAAGTTTACATTGTAAGCCAGTGCAGTACAGGCACATTTCAGTGTAATGAGTGCAAAGGTCTATATAAGTGAATAATATCGTTGAGGTGCCTTCAAGGCACTGGGACTAGTGCAAATGCTGCTGAGGGTGTCGCCTCTGTTTGTGGTGGATGAGTTAGATGATGAGAACATAAACCGACGAGACGTGTTTTCTGGCGTGGAGTCAGTGCTTGGCATCATCACAGTGGACGGCATCGCTGATTATTTCAGATTCAGATGTTAATTACTACGACGCGAATTTCTACGAGATCTTTTTTACATTCGGCAAATTCAGTTCAGTTAAAAAAACAAATATCATGTGAGTTGGGACGCCCTAGGCCCGTAGTGCGGCTGCGCCACGGCCGTCACGTTAAGCCGTCAGTTTGACTTGACTTTTCATAATATTTATTTTTGTATAATCATTTTGTTTTAGTGATAGTTTTATTTTATTATAGTGGTAAGTACAATATATATATTTTTAATGATAAATGCCGGCTGCAGCGATACCGGTGCCTGTAGCAGTCAACCTGCCACATCTCTCGACGCTCAGTTGGTCAAATGCCCCCACTGCTCCCAAGCACGTTATTTTAAAGGTGAACGGGGACTGAAGATTCACTATGGTAAGGTTCACAAACCACATAGTGTACCTTTGTGTCCCCCAGCCACTTCCCAAACATCCACATATTCGGAATCACTTTGGCAAACCCTATCAAAATTAAAAAATTCTACACCCATCCTAAAGAGAGTTCCCCGAGGCGCGAGACGGTCCGTGGCGCTGAATTTAGCGCAATGTGTCCGTCTTGCAACTCAGGAGAATACTCAAAGTGCTTGGGAGGAATTGCTTACCTTCCCTTATAGGATTCTGCATGTTCAAAAAAGTTTGGCTACAAAAAAATCATTAACAACCCAAATTAAAGATAACTGCCACAATTCGACTAACATTTTAGATCAAAATTTACCCGCTTTCAATAACATTTCTAAGAAAGATGTGTGCTTTCATGTGGAATCCAAATTAGGTGAGGGTGACATTAGGGGAGCGGCTAGGCTACTGTTCAGCAGTGATGTGGTGGCGCCTTACTCTCCAGATACACTTTCAGCCCTGGAGAGTAAACACCCAGCGCCTGCGGACGACCTCACCTTCCCTGACCCTCCTGACACCCCTAATTCGGATTCATCTTTTTTGCAAATTTCAGCACCACAGTTACTTGCAGCCGTGAGCTCCTTCAGGAGCGGTTCCGCCGGTGGCCTCGACGGCCTGACTCCTCAACATTTAAAGGATCTCTTAAGCTCAGGCGCCGGGGAAGCTGGTGAGTCGCTTTTGAAGGAACTTGTGGCTCTTGTTACTCTTATGCTCTCCGGCGGCGTGAACGATGCCGTCATCGATGTCTTGTACGGGGCAAATTTATGTGCCCTGCGCAAGAAGGATGGCGGCATTCGTCCCATCGCTGTCGGATGCACTTATAGGCGTACGGCAGCCAAAATCTGTTGTAAAATATACAGCCGCTCTTTAACAGACAAATTCCAGCCCCTTCAGCTTGGCTTTGGTTCAAGAGGAGGCTGTGAGGCTGCCGTACATGCCCTCGCTACATTCCTAAATTCTAATAAGGGTGAGGTCATCCTAAAGGTTGACGTTAAAAACGCCTTTAACTCTATTAACAGGGACACTTTGTTGGCTGAAGCAAAAAAAGTACTACCTGATATTTTCGGCTTTTTATGGCAATGCTATAGGCATCCCTCAAAATTATTATATAAAGATAATGTTTTGGAATCTGCAGTAGGGTGCCAACAAGGTGACCCTCTCGGGCCAGTCATTTTCAGCTTGGCTATTCATCCAATCATCCAAAGGTTAAATTCCAAATTTAACGTGTGGTATTTAGATGATGGAACACTGGGAGGTGACGTAAAAACCGTTTTAGAAGATTTCAAATTTCTTAAAGAACAATTCAAATTTATTGGCCTTGACCTTAATCATACAAAATGTGAAATTTTTATCTCTGACAGTACTGACAGACAATCGACTCTACAAAAATTTTTTGCAATAGCTCCAGAAATCAAAATTTTAGATAAAAGTTCACTGCACCTCCTAGGTTCTCCAATTTTGGAAGACAGTTTTTCTTTATTCATTAACGACAAAATTGAACGTTTTAACTACATTTCGGAAAGACTTTCCAAAATTAACCTACATTCGGCTTTCACCCTCATACGATATTGTTGTTTTGCACCAAATTTTATGTATTTTCTTCGCTCATCTCCTTTATGGAAACAACCACATCTTTTGGACAAAATTGATCAAACTATTCGATACGCATTAACGTCCATTTTAAATGTGGCCCTGAATGACCGAGCGTGGATACAAGCCACGCTACCCATCCGTTTTGGTGGGCTCGGCATTCGCAAAATTTCTAGTATAAGTCTACCGGCGTTCCTGTCTTCGGTTCACAGCACTCAACAGTTAACCAAAAAAATCTTAACTCCATCATTGGTTAACTATGAGGTGCCGTGCTTGACCGACGCCGTGGACGCCTGGAAAGTGGCTTGCCCGGATAAGGCGTTGCCCGAGAGTCCATTTTCCCAGAGACAGTGGGATGAGCCGCTCTGCAGGTTGGTACGGAATAATCTCATAAATACGTCCACCAATACTGCTGAGCGTGCCCGCCTACTGG
Source organism: Mythimna lalbum (assembly GCA_949319445.1). Lineage (NCBI taxonomy): Eukaryota > Metazoa > Arthropoda > Insecta > Lepidoptera > Noctuidae > Mythimna > Mythimna lalbum. The sequence continues at coordinate 4,158,834 of OX439365.1, forward strand.
CTGTGGGTGAATGGGAATCGGGTCTCTGGCTACAGGCTCTACCTTCACCTAACATAGGTACTATGTTGAGTGACACCACCTTCCGGATCGCTACATGCCTACGTCTGGGTGCTCCTAGTGGAGCTCCACATCGTTGTCAGTGCGGCGAAGCAGTCGACCGCCTCGGACACCATGGCCTATCCTGCAGTAGAAGCGCCGGTCGGATAGCACGACATGCCAGTATTAATGACATTATCCGTCGAGCTCTTGTCGCCGCCGGGGTGCCAGCTGTTTTGGAACCCAATGGCTTGGCACGCGACGATGGGAAGAGGCCAGACGGGATGACCATAATGCCTTGGAAGTTGGGTAGGCCTTTGGTATGGGATGCAACATGTGTCGACACCCTTGCGCCATCCCATCTTCTTAGTACGGCGGGCTGTGCTGGTGCGGCTGCTGCAGGTGCAGAAAACCTCAAACGGCGTAAATATAATAACCTCATCGGAAGTTATATGTTTGAGCCGTTTGGGGTTGAAACACTAGGGCCATGGGGTCCGAGCGCTCATCGAGTTGTTCGAGATATTAGCAAACGGTTGGTCGACTCTTCGCGTGACCAGAGGGCTGGGCTTTTCTTCGGTCAACGAATCAGCATTGCCATCCAGCGTGGCAATGCTGCCAGCGTTCTGGGCACATTTCCCATTGACATCGATGTGGACGAATTTTTTGATGCCCTATAAGTTCCTTTTGTTTTTTACTCGTTTGTATATATTTTTTCTTTAAGTTTGTATATATACCTATTAGTTTATAATATTTAATAATTAAGATGTATATATGTATGTTAATAAAAATAAATTTGATAGTTTTGTAACCGGCACGTTTATCTATAACAGGCATTAGCAAGTTTCCGTGAACACTATTTAACTTCAAACATTTTTTGCAAAAAGTATTTAATAGTGCAATTCGCAACGACTAACGATACATTGAACCTCATTTTTAGGGTTCCGTAAATCCGTACCCAAAGGGTAAAACGGGACCCTATTACCAAGACTCCGCTGTCTGTCCGTCTGTTTGTCTGTCTGTCTCTCTGTCTATCTCTCCGTCTCTCACCAGGCTGTCTTATGAACCGTGATGGCTAGGCAGTTTTTTTTTTTTCATTTTTAGTTTGTGGTGGTAAAATCATCGGATGAAATCCCCCGCTCTTGGGCGAAGCGAGAGATAGTGTCAAACTTTTACTGACTAAAAACCCACTCCTGTTCTTTCGTTGCCTTTCGTACCGGGGCTGAGCTATCTTTCGCACTAATCCTGGCCCCAGTAGGCTTCGACCTAGCTGCGCCGCTGCTGTTGCTGACAGCTCCTTGAGGCGCGCGGGAACAGTGCGCGTCATCGATGACTTAGGCTCGGTCGGGACAGTTACCGGTCAGTCAGACAGCGAGCTATGGCTAGACAGTTGAAATTTTTACAGGTGATGTTTTTCTGTTGCCGCTATAAGAAATACTAAAACACAGAATAAAACAAATATTTAAGTGAGGTTTCCATACAACAAGCGTGATTGCTTTTGCCGGTTTTTGTTACGGACGTTACGGAACCCTTCGTGCGCGAATCCGACTCGCACTTGGCCAGTTTTTTGCATTTTGAAACAGTTACCAGGATCTTTCTAAATAAAATTTTAAGAGCTAGATTTAGTTTAGGTAAGCTAGAATAATTTGATGGTAATAAGTAGTGTGACATTGCTGTATCGTTGGAAATTCCGGGTTCTTTGCTAAAAGACTTTTATTATTGTCTTTTCATAGTAAGTAAGCGAGATTGTGTATTCATAATCAATGACCACATTGATTTCGATACCATTTTTAATCTTATTCGACTCTCTTAGAAAATTCCTAGTTTATTCATTTTTAAGAGTCGAAACTAGGGCCATTGGGTTGTGCGAAAGGAGTGGGTTTAATCAGTAAAAATCTGACACGCCCTCGCGCTCCGCCCAAGGGCGAGAGATGTCATTAAAAAAATTCCCACATAAAAAAAAGAATCCTCACTACACTCCGGCGCGGTTTTGCGGACGACGAGCAATAGGTAGCTCGTGTCCGTTTCGAGCCCTGCAGGCCTCGAATTTCATAAAGAAAACCATAGTCCTAGAACAAAAATGACTACTGAAGGACACAGACAACTGTGTCTTACTGACAAAACCCACTAGGGTTTTGTTAATAAGTCAGTCATCACACTCCACCACTACTAAAAAAAAAACCCTTTATAATAATCTCATCATCTTTAAACCATATTATAATTTACCACACTCATAAATCACCTAAGGTTGTTGGTTGCCGGAACCCGATGTATGCGGGACGCACAAGATCGTTTATTGTGGAAATCTATGTCCAATAGTGGACGTCTATCGGCTGAAATGATGATGATAAATTACCTATTAATAGTAGATCAACCAATAAATACTCGCGTCTATCGAACTCCGGCGCAGTTCATGATTTTCCCAGAAAATCGCGATTAGTGTCGAGTGTCACGGTTCTCTAGCCGACGCGGAGTCGACACAGTATTCGATTTGCTCCAAATATGACAGGTCAGACTGGGCACGGGAAATTTAATGGTGCAAGTGAATTTCTGACGGAGATCTAAGTTGAACCGTAGATGGAAACATTTAACACTTGAATAAAAATCTTGCACGAATTGACTATAAAACTAGAACTACATTAAACCGACGGCGACGCATACGTGTAACACGCCTGATTTGTACGTAGAACGACATCGGTCGCGTGGCGTGGATCTAGTTTAGCTCTACAGGCTGTAGAGTAGCTGTAGAGCTACACCAGATGTATGGAGCACTGAAATGTATGGAGGCCGCCGCGCCCAGATCTGCGTGTGTGGCACACGTGTGGGCACTGGGCAGTGCAATTCTAGCATCAGATTATACAGTTTTGAGCCGTTCGGGGTCGAAACTGACTGTCATCTCGTTGGCTTTTTCATTTCATTTCTCGTTGGCTTGCGTGGCTCATTCTTTTCCCAAATGCTATAGCATAGCATACGTCTAAACGGACTTGGATGAGAATTGGCACATATCCTAGTTCAGCATATACAATAAAACTTTTTATCCCGAGAGTATGTTCCTTTGGGATAATTTTCTACTTTCACGCAAGCGAAGCCGCTGGAAGCAGCTAGTAAAAAAAAAAATATTAATCTTATCTTGATATCTAAACCAGTCAAACAAGAAATTACAATAAACACGAATTCTCTTAATTAACACGAATATAAAAAAATACATGCTTAATATAGACATCTATAAATTTATGCCTACATTTAAGCGAAAATCTTCACAACTACACACAGAGTCTCCACTTTAGTGTCAGACCAGGTCATTACTTAGTTTAACTTATGTTCTATTCCAAGTCTCAACATACTAGTGCCCGCGGGTATGCCTGTACAGAACTAAGTTTATGATGACTAAAGATAATAAGGCAGAACACGCACTGGGTACATTAGCTGCTGCAGTTTCTGAGCGTTTTATTTAACTTGGCAAGTTAAAACACTCTTGACTAAATTATAGAAATTGAGCACAAAGATTCAAATTGGTGGCTAAAGATCTTAAAGTCAAGAGTAAATAGATTACTCCTAGGCAAGCGTGCTCCATCGTCGACCACATCGTCGCTTACCATTAGTTGAGATTGTTGTCAAACGCAAACTTATCAACATTAAAAAAACCATATATTTGCTCACAAAAGTTACGGAAATCATAAGTATAGCTAAAATTAAAGATAGCTTCAATTTTAATCAGTAAGCATAGTAAGTCTAAATTATTAAGAAAGTAGTGAAAACAAAAAGTAACCAAATTGATGGGTAGTGTGTCATTGGGCATAATGGCACTTGCAACCTGGCTTAATTGAAGGTAGAAAAATGGATTTTCAGGCCCACAAACAATCAGCTCAAAGTATAAACGCCAAAATAGGTTCAAGTCAGCATAAATGGGAGACAACCAATGGCTGACGCTGGTTTTCAACTGAACCTGAAGTGTTGACTTGGCGGACACAAATTAGTTTTGCACTGCATTCATAATGTGATTAATATTGTAAAACTTAAATAAAATATACTTTCGTTCAGTCCATCCTAAGATTGTCTGTAAGAGAGTGCGATAAGGCCACCCATTGTACACTTACTTTTTGCAAACGTTTATCCTGCCCACATTATAAGGTGTACAATAAATAAAACTTTGTATTGCAGCGATTTCGATGCCGCAGTTGTAATTCCCAGTGCGTATACACGTCACACTTTCATATTATGAGATATGTTTAGCCCTGAACAAAATATCAAATAAACAGATCCCATTTGCCTTCGAATTTCCTTTCAAGGGGTTGAGACCTACTTATGAAATGGAGTTGTACATACAAATACAACAAGGCACCATTATGTTCAGCTTGTAACAGAAGATTTAAATCCAGTGTTAAATATAGGGTGTTTTCTTTAGAGTGTTCTAACACTTTCACTGGTTGCAAAACAGACACAGATGTTAATAGTAGGTACATTTTCACACAAGTGCAGAAAGTTTGTGGTTTCGACCGAGGCGGAAATATTATTCTTCTTACTTTATTTATTTTTAAGGGTCGAAGCCTACTGGGGCCATGGGTTGTGCGACAGTAAACTTCAGGGCCCTGGAACGAAGGTAAAGAAGGCTTACGGCGTGGGTTTGCGGACGACGAGCAATAGGTAGCCCGTGTCCGGTTGTTATGGAGCCGAGAGCTACAGTGACAAATTTGCACGTGTATCAAACGACTTTTTTCAATACACTTACGATTAAATGAATAAACAGGGTTTGACTGGCGACTCGAGGGACTCGACGGGCGCCCAGCCTGATACGATAAATGTAATTACATTGTGGCGGGGAAAGCACTCCACTTTTCTGCACCTGTGCGGAAAACAGTCTATTGCGTATCGGTGGGGCAAAGCATTTAATTTTTAATGGTGCAAACGATGGGATGCCTGCGAAATCCATGAATAGCACTTACGCGTAGCCAGAAAAAAATTGCTAAATTTGTAGTTTCTTCAACAAACAGGATTTTTAAATGCTGTTTTATTACTTCACGTTGATCATACCATTGATAACGAGATCAGGAGCCTTCATGATGCCGATCGTAAACCCTAGCAGATCGTGTTACATAGATATGAATTGTAAAAATACTATAAATAGACATATCAGGCGAGGACACTCATTTGATTATATTTATTGCTAGCTTTTGACTACGGCCGCGTGAAAGTAGGCTTCAAACACTTTATACAATGGCTGCTTATGATAAAGGCGAGCACTGTAAAGGGGCGGCCAGGTGGATGTAAACCAACGTCCCAAGCAAGGTGACCTTGGTGTGTTTGGTTTGTGTTGCGGCTACATGGATGTAATCCACGCGCCAACACGTTCGGTGGTTGGGAAAACGCGCCTCCCAACCAGGAGCGTTGAAGGTCATGGATTACAACTGCTGTCTGCACGGATTGCAACTAGCAAGGTCGCATTGGTTGGGACGTTCGTTTGTAACCATCTGGTCACCCCTTTATTTATTTATTTATTTAAGGCAGCTAAGTACTCTCTGCACTAACAGCCGAGACCAATAAGTACAGAGAGTCATTATTCAGTACAATATAACAAAAAAATAATATAAATCACATAAGTAATCATTATCATCATCAATAACATCATTATCATTAAAATTAGCATTCAAAATATCATTATCATTAAAATTCCCTTAATGATTTTTTCAAAATTTCCCCCTTGGGGGATGAAATGGGAATTCAAAGTTCGTATGCAGAAACAAAAATACTTAAATACGGTCGGAACCGCTGCTGTGCAGTCTGGACATAATTTTATTTTTAATTTATTCATTAAGTCTTTCTAAAGCCAGACACAAAAGTATTTCAAACCAGCCGATTTCCTGCGTTATTTACGATATTATAATAGAACAGATAATAAAATACATCGGTGCGATAACAAACGCTTTCGGTTGAATCTATTGACATTTAGAAAATTAGGGTATCAGACACAATTAGTGTTTTAGAGTTTTTTGTTATTATTGATAGGTTCGCTCTTGACCACTGTCTCACTTGATAGAAAGCGACGATGCGAAGAATAGAGCTTAGATCCTTTATATTCTTTTACACAAGCGAAATCGCTAGCTAGTTTTCTATAAATTGATTTTAGAAATTATTTAATAAAATTTACATATGTACATAAAAAAACTTAAACTACTTACTTACTTACTAAAACCTAAATAAATACATAACTTACATAAATAAAATACAAAACACATAGTACACTCAGGCGTCGTAGAACTCCTCCACATCGCTGTCATCCGGGAATGTACCCAGAAGACCGGCAGCATTACCACGTTGGATGGCAATTCCTTGGTTGTGAATTAACTGAAAGATACATGAAGGAAATAAAGCGTTTTGCCATAATCATGATTTGATCAAGACTGGGTATGATATAGACAAGCACACTTAGACTAAACAAATAGTTCCATTTTGCACAGATCGCACCTGTTTCAATTTTCCCACACATTTCATGTATACATACACCCGAGGCACAAATTAATTTGCAAAAAAAACTAGTGCTATTCACCATCATCGATTGCATCACTGCATATCATAAGGTGGGATCACAGTCAAGTACTAGAATAAAAAAAAAATACATTCACTCGAAAAAACACTGCCAAAAACCTAAAAATATTAAAAAGAAAATGGCCGCAAACTGGTGTTGCCACCTTACTAATATATTTTTAATAACAGATAACGCAAATTAATAAATTAAGTAGCAAATAATAAAAGTCGAAGACAAACAAAAAATATATTATTTAATTCAAAACTATTGTATAATTCTGATAAATTAGCTCCAATAGAATTAAAACAACTAAATACACATTAATTGCCTAACAATGATCAAAAGAAATAACGTCCAGATGTTTAAAGAAACAAAATGCTTAATGGATATAATTTAAACAACTATATATCATTAATTAATTGGCAATAAATCTAGTGCCACAGCATTTAAAGAGCTTTACAAAAAGATATTGATTATAATTAAATGTTATTAGCAAGTATATCAAAAACCAAATCGCGGAAAACGTAACCAATTCAAGCTAATATCATCCACCGTAGGCGCGGGCTTGCGAACGGTGAGCAATGGGTAGCTCGCCGTCCGACCGTCCGGTAACCGTCCGGACTGAGACCAAGACGTTGACGGCGCGTGTTGTTCCACGCGCGCTCATAGCGTTGTCAGCAAACCGTAAGGGCCCAGCAGGGTCGAAACCTACTGGGGCCAAGGACAGAGCCTTTCAGAATTCTGTTTCGGGATTCAACCCCGGTACGAAAGGCAACGTAGGAACAGGAGTAGGTTTGTAGTCAGTAAAAGTCTGATACCGTCTCCCGCTCCGCCCAAGGGCGCGAAAATGTTATTTGATGATTTTCCCACCTACAAAAAAAATACCATAACAAAATATTTGTTTGGTAACCTGTGAAATCATCATTTTTCCATAAATGATAGTAAAGAGCGAGTAGAGCGATGCCGCAGAATGAAACTAGTGAAGCACAAAGTCTTCTTCTTCTTCTTCCTGCCCTTATCCCATATTACTTGGGGTTGGCGGAACACGTTTTTTTCTTCCATTCCGTCCTTTCACCCGTCACACTATCACTAACTCCCTTTTCTTTCATATCACTCCTCACACGATCCATCCATCTTTTTTTCGGCCTTCCTCTCCCTCTCCATCCATCTACACGTATACTCAGAACAGCAACATCTTTAGTGGAGCACAAAGTAATATGCAAAATTTCTACTGGCCTTGTGAACAATAAAAATTATGTATCTTATAATGTATTACAGCTAAGTAAATATCGACATAGCGTAATTCTATACATAGGAACTAATATAATTGTCTCAAAGCGTAGCACGAGTTAAAATGATGCGGAACGTTTATTTAGTGCTGTTAGTAGTTTTATCGATAGATCTCTAATCTAATTTATGAGGCTGAATAGTCAAATGTTTAGTGCGCCTCACTATCAAAGATTGCATCACTGCTTACCATAGGTGGATCGCAATCAAGCACAGGTTTATATCAATTTAAAAAAAAAATGTCAGTCTACCTAAAAAATTTAGAACTATGCCAGTTAGGTACACCAAACGAGCAATAAAAACACCATAAACAGTAGTTCATAAAGACAATAGTTTTCACAGAAAGACGGAAATACCAAAATAACATATTCATCAAAACTTTTGAGTTCATGCCGTCCTCTTATCTGACAATCTATCAGCATAAAAAACACGCACTATCAGCCATAACTATCGAGTCTGGGTCAAGATGCCATGCGTTTAAAGAATTCAATCCACGAACATAAAATTCACACGGCGACAGCGTTAATTTGTAAGCATAACGCGCTTCTCATTTACATAATTTAATCATTTTCACTGCAAAAAATATTCAGCAGCTAATAAATTATCCATTCATAAAAATATTAACAAAATGACAGATTTTTGATAACATTTAGTCAAAAATATCCAATCGAAACTCTAGTGATGGGACAACAAAGGTTCGGTAAGTCACTAATATCGATAAATTCGTCCTACGCATGCCCGCAAAATATTACATGACGCGTAAATACGACTAATTGTGAGTCATCTGGCGTTCACGATTACAAACGGCATTTTGTCTCGGCCTCGTGTTAAAATAGATCTAACGGCGCTATTCTTATCAAACCGACACTGTATAACTGTCCTAGACATCTACTAATCGCACTGTCATGTAATAAACTCTTTGATTAGTGCTGGGAATAAATTCGTGTAGATAATTATGTAAATATTTATACGAAACTTGGTCATAATTTCCAAGTACGTAGCAGATAAGAAAAAAAATATCCACATCAGTGGGTAAACAAAACTTTTGACCTATTCCTTAACACAACTATGCGTCAGCTATAAATTATCAAATTCCTAGTTTTCGTTTGAATAAATAAAAAAAATACACGCTACAACCATGAGAATTGTCACCGCAAACATCACGAGAAAATCAATTGTTTTACAGCTAAGCATACATTATGACGAAACCATAATCAAACATTAACTGTTCCGCTTTTATCGATATTGACGCTTGCGTACGTCACTAGAGGGGTGCGATACGTGCGCTGGAGCACGTTGTCACTCTAATAGTGACGTCATGGCCGAGGTGGCGCGAAATTCGCCGAACAAGGCCGAACATCGACCTCAGAACCTACAAACTGATATAACCGTGAGAGCGTCACGTGCAGTTCCTAGTGATATTTGTGGGCGTAATATCATGTGATTCACAGAGTATGAGCAGCTGATAATGTATTTCTAATCGTGCTGGGGATGTTATTAAATGCATTTGGCAAACCTTTTGCTAGAAGATAACTAGAAATAGACTTTGGACACTAAACAACAATAATATCAGCTGTCCTCTGCGGTTTTACCCTCGTCTTTAGTTACTGTTCGGCTTCCATGAGTCGTAACGTGATGTTATATAGCCGAAATAAGAAAATAAAAAACTAAGCTAAAGGGGCTAACCAATATTAAAAGATTTTTTTCAATTCGAACCAGGAGTTCCTGAGATTAACGCATTCTACCAAACACTTCAACTCTATAATATTATAAACGAGTATAGATTAATTGATTCTCAATCGAATCATCATTGATGCAAATCTAATAATGAATATTCTTATTTATGTTTAATCGTTTGTATTCATAAATGAATTTTTGTAATTACATATTCACAACAATTCTATGATAGCTTCTCATATTTAAAATTGTACCCATAAGCAATAAGCATAAACATAATCTGCCATAAAATGTTCCCACTGCTGGCTGGAGCTCTGGCCTCCTCTCTAGAAGAGAGAATGGGCCATAATTCACCACACGGGCCCAGTGCATGTTGGTGGAAATTACATGTTTTCTAATTTTTGGTTCTATGTAGGACATGCCGGTTTCCTTACGATGCCTATGCAATATTGTCTTCCAGTCCTATTTTAATGTGGGTGTCTTCAAGGCTAGAATGAATAGGCTTTTAATAAACTAGTGCACGGCACCATTAACGATTGATTCACTGCTTATCATCAGGTGGGATCGCAGTCAAGTACTAGTTTATATCAATTGAAAAAAAAATGTTATTCTAATTACGTTAACGCGAGATGAGAAATGTCATAGTACTTTATCAAAAAATGGAGATATACCTACTACCTACACAAAAGTTTCCAGTGTCAAATATTTTCATTACCAAATCTAGTTGATTGACTTCTAAACTATACAGAATTGTGTAATTTATGTGCACAATTGAAGTGGTGGTATAAGAAATTGATAGTCTTTTACAATTTGCGATCTATCTGTCTCAGTCAATAAACATAAATCAATTAATAGTAACCATTAGCGGTTTGATGTGGACAATCTCGTAAAATCTGTCGCGACAATGCTAGACGAATATTAGGCAATATTTTACGACTACACTTTCCAAGTTTTAGTAGTGATTCATATGTCTAGAGATTTTATGAGAAGATGCTGTTAACATTACATACAAAAATAAAAATAACATTTGACATTAACTGTCCCATTAAACTGGTGACAACATATATATAAGCTTAGTTCAAGAAGCTCACGAATAGAAACTTTAGCATCTGATCATTGAAGTAATCCAGCTTCTCGATCAGACGAATTTAGTGAAAAGACTAAAAAGAACAAAACCGATTTAGTGTTTAGTGATAATGGATAGTATAATATAACTGAAGTGCTACCTAATAAACACAAGTATGAGTATTCCCCTTATAGAGATAATCAAAGTATTATTGGACATATTCTTGGTACAGTTAATCTACAAATTCAGGATATAATTAAATTACTTATTAGTCTACCTACAAGGCTAGATGGTCGTAATAAAACTGGTAATGGGAATGTAATAAAACCCATTCTTTGGATCTACACTATGGGAAGGGAAGGGAAAAGTCATAAACCAGTATGTAAGATTCTCAAGAGACACCCAAAGTACCGGTATCAATCAAAAAAAGTCACCGTAACGCCTTCAAAACTCCAAAAAGTAATACAGAAGTGATAATTACGAAAGAATCTATTAAACAGTAGTACCTTACCAGCTTTCTATCCAAACCTGCTATTAAACCAACGGCTTCCCACTTTCTTACAACTAATTAAGGACCATAAACCTGCTAAAGTCCATATTTTTCTCATTCCCAGAGGCACATCATTTACTATCTGAAACGTCCCAACATCTTTAGATTAGGCTCTCATAATCTTAGATCCCAATGACAAACTACTTAATAAAGCATCTGACCAAATATTTTCAGTCATAATCTAATCGCCGCTACGGTGGCCCCAAACCGGCCTCAGTGCACCTCAATGCTACCAACTTTCTCCGTAATTATTATTTATACCAGCTTTGGTTTTATCTTACACTTTATAATTTCATTACTTGACATGTCTTGATACATTATTATCTATCTTTGTTAACCTGGCATTAACTTGCCTAATATTTTTTCTTGTAATGAGATTCTTGACGTAATTTCTGACGTAGTTGGTTCGATGACTCAGATTTGCGGGAGCATTGATCGATTGGGTTTGGAATAGTTTCAACTATTTTTCTTGTTGAGCTGTTTAGTTTTTCAGTACTATGTTATATAACTATGACGTCAGAAACTCGAAAATCGACTGCATTGCCAATATAAATCTTTGTATCAATAATGGCATTGCTATTTCAGAACGCTATTGTTATTTTAATATCTGACACCCATAAAATATTCTATCACAACGGGTCAAAGCAACACATCTTAATTGAATTCTTACAGCAATAATCTCCATTTTAACATTTCTATACAACTAACTTCGAAGGCCGACGGATATCTTAAGATAAATGCGGTAAAAATGAGACAGTTGTCTTACGTCACAGTAACTGATAGAAGAAGGTGAAGAGGTGACTACCTGATAAAAAATTCCCGTTATATTTACACTAACTACTTAAGATGCCACAGCAGATTACGAGGGGGAAATGGGATCTTGAATCGGGTTTGGCCGTTTGAATCTATTAATCTTGGTATAATTATAAGATTTAATGGCTATCCGATAACTCCAAAGTGTTGAGTAAGCTGATTGAAATATTGTTTGTAAACAACCGATAAACGTTTGGGATTCTTGAAATATTATGTTACTTTATAAATTCTAAGCTATGATTAATCCAAGAATTTGCCGTTAAATCTTGATATTTGCCAGCTCTTACTAATAAAGTTCGAAAGGATCGTTTAGCAAATATTTTTTTTCTAACAAATAATTGAAACTTATAAAATTGCCAATGTCATTGTGCCTGTATCATCATCATCATTTAAGCCTATATACGTCCACTGTTGGACATAGGCCTCTCCCAAGTTTATACCTGTTACTAATCTTATTTACATAATAATAGGACATGCACTTCCCGTGATTCTATTTCTAGTAATGTAATAGATTAAAAGTGAACAAAATTATATATTTTTGTTTTTTATTCTAAGAATCGCTTAGATCGCAGCAAAGCCGATAAACGTAGGACAGACTGGAAAATGTTCGACGAAATCAGAACCATCGTTTGATGCGAGCGGTCACCTGTCTTGTCTAAACTCTTCTGTAGAAAGTATCTACAAAAGAGTTTTCTCAACGTGACTTCCTGTCTTAACAGATGTAAATAACACACAATCATGCCTGTAATAAATAATATTTACCAAAAAAACTTTTCAAGATTATACACGTTCTAGTGGCATACAGAATATCGTTTGAAAATAAACAACAAAGAATTAAACTCTATATGGAGCATTCAAATAATTTCCTTAACTTACTGCATATATAATAAAAATAAATTCCAAGTCATCTCCTTCAAGCACGTCATTCATTACCTACCTTACCCTACAATAATGACAAGCACTCGTGCCCGCTTTATCTGAGCGTTAATTAGATAAATAACAGTGATTGCTCCGCTCTTGACACGTCCGCACTCGTGTGTGGTCGTCGCGTGACTGACCGCTATTACGCGCTTGCGCAACTAGTGCCATCTAGTGGACGTGATCTATGATTAAGTTTTTTACAATTATTGGCTGTGAAATCGTCTTTTATAGTAAGTTTCACGGTGAATCAATGAAGTGTGTTGGAACTTTCTCTTCGTTTATTATTTAGAATAGGTTATTAAAATATTGTTTTATGGAAATTTTATTCATTTTTATAGATCTATATCATTTTCGAACAATAATTTTAAAACATATTCATAAACCCTTATCTGGACGTTTCACTTAAATATTTCAACACTTTTAAAACCGGTACAATCAACATTTTTAGTGCAAAGTCATTACAGTAAGCTCTTGGAATCTGACTCTTTTATTAAATCAATTCCGAACTACATTTTATTTTCACTTAACATCGACTAAAGTCTGTTATTTTAGTCGACTAGCGTCATTTAGCGTCGATCGTATGTATTTAAGGGTGATTTTGTATCAATTTACTGATTTACACCTCGGAGGCAAATTCAATGTAAAGTGCAGGTATCGATAAATTGTAACGATGCATTTTTTTTACGTTTTTATATTTATTGAAAAATAATTATACAAATATATTTAACGTCCTTCATTTTTTGTTGTTGTGTGTGTGTGTGTTCAATTGTTTATCGATGAAGTATCTATTTAATTAAAATTATAGATTAAGCCATTTTTTTATTTTCTGTTACGTGAGAAATTATCAAATGTCACCTACCGCTCTAGGTTGAGCCAGCAGAATCTACTGACTAAAACTCACCTGTGTTCCTTCAGTTGCCCTTTGTGGTCTAGGATCACGGTAACTCTTTCGAACAGTCTCGCAGCTCTGGTAGGCATGAGCCCTAATGATTTCAGTCACCAAGCTTTCATTCCTTAACATTCACACAGCTTTTACAATGTCATAATCTAATCTAAAGCTTTATCCGTTTAACCTAGTTTCCATCGTCATAAAATCAAGCAAAAGATTAATTAATCGATAATTTAATCTCTGTAATAATCGAGCACATCCCCTCACTAGCCGTCAATCGCTCTCATTACTATCTTGGCGGCCACTCACTGCCGCTCAGAGTCGGCAAATTGCACATGCACAAGATTCACGGCTATTTAACGTAAATTAGCTCTAGTTATCGATAGTCTGTGTTTATCGACTAGGTTACATGACTATTTTTTGGTTTGAGAAGGATAAAATTAATACTCATAAATTATTTTTTCTATTTTTCATTTTGTAGTTGTTTTTTTTAATATGGCGTTGCAGTATATTGAGTTGTCTTTTTAATTAAAAAAAAATAACGAATTACTTAGTTGAAGTTTTTTAAAATTAACAAACAATTAAATTTAAAAAAAATTACCCAAATTTTTAATGCCTGTAACTTTTAAATGGTTAATTATTTTCATATATAAAACAAAGATTTATCATTGCCATTCAACTTTGCCGACGTTGAAGACTGGCAGTATTATCATGCTGCCCATTTTTCGGGCACATTTTCGGATGACAGCGATGTGGAGGAATACTTCGACGCCTTAAGTGTATTTTGTTTTTATATTTGATGTACATAGTTAGATTAGGTTAGGTTAGTTAGTAAACTTTAATATTAACTATAAATTCTAACCAATAAGTAAAAGAATATAGACAAAAAAATATACAATTGTTTATCTTGTATTTTCCCTTTCATTTGATACCCCACTTGGCCATATTTGCAAACAATATGGTGGTTCATTCCCACTTTCACCCCCTAACTTGTAAATGGCTCAATCGATTTTAAAATCGCATCTATATCGGTTCTAGATAGATAGACACACACACAGCGATCAAACTTCTAACACCCCTCTTTTTATGTCGCGAGTTAAAAAAAAAATAAACCTGTTCAAGCCTTTCGAGAAAATAAGATACCTATTTGTTTAGAGTAATCTAATAATACTACATTAGTAACACTGATCGACAAAACGTCATTCAATTGCCCTTACACTCAATGTCATTCTCAATAAAAAAAAAATGAAACAGTATCGTTTTTTAGTTCTAACATGACTTAATTTAATTAAAAAACGATCATAATTTCTGGGTATTAATAAAAAACGAAAATAAATATACAGATTCTAAACAGATAGTATTAAATGATACATGTCCAACAAATTGTCCGATATTGCATCGTCACCATCTTCATAAATGTTACCATAAAAATAAATGGCAGAATTTCAGGTCTTTTATTAATATGGCAACTTCTGTAAGCACTAATAAGAAGTATTTTAGCAACTGGTAAAATGTTATGGTGCAATGTGATTCTCGGTAAAGTCGTTTGTGGTTATCAAATTACGTAATATTGGTTCCGGAGTTACAAATTTTGGCTGCAATATTCTCACCATCTTGAAGCGTCAGTTTTATAGTGTTTAATGTATATCAAATACAGTAAAATCACATTTTAAACTCGAAATCTCGCTCTGAAAAATAAAACAGTATAATAAAATCAGAAGATTTTAAAAGATCGCCCAGTTTGGGCACAGCAAAGACAATTCAATCTCCACAAATGAGGATTCACGGACGGTTCCAATCTGTAGAGTTTCTGCGGCGTCTCTCCGTAGACAATGTCCTACCTTCCATCCTGCGTCCCTGTTACCCGTCCGCGTAAGGACCTAATGCCAGCGTCAGCATTGCTGTTTTAGGATCGACACAGTAAGAATAAAAAGATCTTATATTAAACACTAACTATTGATACCAAAACAAAAGCTTACTTTTCAAAAGTATTAAAAAATTCACCTTCTACCTCAACTTACACTGACAGCGGCGCCCGCGCCTCTGACGAACGCCGCGGGCGCCGATACTTATGAACTGGAGTCGTGACAACAAAAATGAAGGTAGCTCAACATACCGAGTACTATCTGCTTCTTATGGTACTGGTGTTTCCTACAAAAACGATATCGGACATTCAGAATCTGCTTTCTGCTCTCGTAGTACGAAAAAATTTAAGAAAATTTATATTTTGCGTGCCCTAGGCAAAAAATTTAATAAAATTTATATTTTGCGTCACCTAAGCAAAAAATTTACAAAGTTTTATATTTTGCGTGATCTAACCAAAAAATTTAAGAATATTTATATTTTATGTGCCCCAAGCAAAAAATTTAAGAAAAATTATATTTTGCGTGATCTAACCAAAAAATTTAAGAAAAATTATATTTTGTGAGACCTAAGCAAAAAATTTTGCGAGCTATCTTGTAAAACAACCTTTTTAATGTCGTCATTGCAACTCAATATATGAGTGCTAATATGTTTTCGTATTTAAACTTTATATGATTGTCTTAATGGCGTTTGGTTATTAGCGGGGTCATTTCATTTGACACATTTATGGTTTGTGTGTGGTCTGAGCTATGAATATTGATGGCATAACCATTATTTATTCTATAACAATAGCTTTACTTACGAAATTCTCTCATGCTGTTCGTGAGTTTACACAAGGTTTTGTCATCAGCATATATAACCTTTATCTCATATGCGCACTTTTATTTGATGTTTGTTTTCTATTTTATGCGAATTTTATCTGGTATAAATTTTTCCTATATTTTTTTTTTATTTCTTAGGAACTATCCATAGACTACGTTACATTAATTAAGGGGTAGAGAGGGAGTCAACGAAGACTGAGGATGTGTCACAAAGGTTTTTTTTGAGGTGTGAAATATCTTCTCCCGCTATAGAGCAACAATGAGTAGGACTGTGAGAGTAGTAAAAAATTTCATGTCGCCAACTTTCAAAATGTATATCTAACGTAATAAAACGCGAAATTTTAACAATTTCGTTGAATTTATTGTCAAGTTTTTCAAACGTTTTGATTTCGATTTCATAAAAAATATAAATATAAATTAATC
Organism: Mythimna lalbum; assembly: GCA_949319445.1. NCBI lineage: Eukaryota > Metazoa > Arthropoda > Insecta > Lepidoptera > Noctuidae > Mythimna > Mythimna lalbum. Next base: position 4,175,700 of record OX439365.1, read on the forward strand.
TAATTTCGGAACTGCTGTTTTATTAAATAAAAAAAGGACGTTAAATAATAGTGGGGGTGTCTCATAACTATGACCAACTGTGACAATAACAAGATGAAGTCAAAAAAAATCATAAAAATCTTATGAAATAATTTATGGATAATACATGAATTTGACAACTTAAATATTACTCATGCAAGCAATAATGTAGCCATGAATAGCAACATAATACAACACCAATCAAGAACTATAAGTATACATTACAATTAAGTGCTCATAAGTAAGACATTTCGTTAACATAAGTTTACTGCATGAATATTCAACCAATGCTTCATGTGTAGACATCTGACACCAATGATCTTGGTTTATTGCCATCACAGATTATTGCAGGCCATAAGGCAGTATATGTAGGTTAGATAACTATATATACTACACAAGGTGAAAGGGACAGCCCTCCGCAAACTTTAAGGGCTTGCTCATTAGACGAAACTGAACAACCTTCCTAAAGATTTTTTTTTTTCAGGAAACGTAATATAATAATTGAAAATGAAACTATGTATAAAAAGCCCAATGACAAAATTAGTTACAAAATCTCTTCAGATAAAATTATTGTGCAAGACTTTCTCAAACCAGAAAGTTTTCTAAAGAACTCAAAATATTAACGGAAGTATTAGCCCAAAATGGCATACAACACAAATTACCAACCAAAAAAACTTTTTTTCTATTGTCAATATCAATTTGTAATTCTAATTTAACAATGATTAAGACGCGTATGTATTACAAGCTCAAACAACGTGACAACAGTACCCACTAATTAAAAGCAGTGTTAACACGCCCACTAATTATACGCTAAACATAACAGGTACGTATCGCCACCAATTAGCTATTTATAAATGATTTGAAGACATTATTGTGATCGTGCAGTTACATGGTTGAAGATAATATGGATAGGAATAGAATATTGTTTTAAGAAATTCGTGAGGTTCAATAAAAAATATAGAGTATATTTTCAACGATATGCAGAAGAGAAGTTGGGATATGATAGATAAGCTTTTTAGTAATTTTGTACTCAAGCATGCTCCATCGCCTCGCCAGCCACATCATCGCTTACCATCAGGCGAAATAGTGGTCAAACGCAAGGCAACCTATATTAAAAAAAGCTTCATCAAAACGACAGACGACTACCGCAATACATGCAATTACTATACTTGATGACCTTGTATTACCAGCTATCTTATTCCTATGAACTGAATGTAACCCACATATATTGTTTAGACCGGAACATAATCATCATTAAACAGACACTAATACTTACAAATCGTCTCATATCCCTGTTACAAAGATATTATCACTAGAATAATACAATCCACTTCCTTTCAAACATATTTTATCGACTAGATTCTGATCCCGATAGCATTTACGACTTCGGTTACTTACATCAGAATGTTAATAACAATTAAATTAAACATCCCCTGTAGCTATCTCTTGATCTCTTACTATATAAATGTTTTAAAAGATCCACTTTATACAATCGTTGTTTTCGCCTCACATGCCTGTAATTTCATCAATACCTTTAAAACATCACCTATCTATCTTTCGTTTACATTACATTAACCGATTTGATATCATTTAAGAATACGACTAGCTCAACAGTTATATGATTTTATGGCTGAAGATTGTTTATCAATCTCTTGTCTTAATTTATACCAGCCAATCTGTTTACAGTCACAGAAAAATGTATGTTCCTCTATTCTACTTCATTAGTTTGCCATTCTAGCCCTTTCATCGTTCATGGTTTCTTTGGTCATAGTTTCAAATCAGTTTGCTTAATCGACAGGAACAGTATGGTCGGCGATTTTATTATCTCAGGCAACTTCAAAAGGCCTTCTACTATTCGAAATCTGCCATCCTTCACTCAACACATGATTTCATACACAAGGAAGCAACCTCAATTGCTCTTGCTTTCGCTTGGTCACTATACTGGTTTTCGTTCGGCGCCAGGCGCTTACGCATTAAAAGCTATACTTATCACGTGTGTGAGACTTCTGTAAATCCTGCATGGTCCTAATACTGAGATTGCCAAGTAGAGATAGCCGGTGCATCTTTATTACAAAATGAAGTGTTGTTTATTTTCCTTTGAGTTAATTACTACAGTTCCTGTTTGTGGCTTTGTTCTATTTTCAGATGGCTAGACCAAATGTTGAAGACTGAATTATGGAAGATTTGTTTGACTCAAAGTCAATCGGTCTTCACAGATGGTTGAGTGCAAATAGAAAGCGTCTATTAGGAGCCTTTGGTTCTGCGGTTTAACTGCGGTTTTGGCTACCTATTTAAATATTAGAAATAGTTTTAGTAGTTTTCTTCACAACGACATTGTTTGATGGTTAACGAGCTTGGACTACATTGTCGTATTTTGCTATCTGTGTTGTGTGTGGTTTGTTTATTTTCTACTTCTTGGGCTTGCTGCTGTTGTTTTGCTATATAAATATTATGTATCTGTTCCTTCTTGTCCTTGTTCTTTCTTGTATTTTTTGCTCGTCTAATTTCATCTTTATCAAAAATATGTAACTTCAATATTGCACAGTTATTTAAATAGATTTCCGTCCTCTTAATAGGTCTTACAGAACTCATCTAATTTACCTTAAATTTTGCTAGCAATGTACTTCCCTTTATAACCCTTTTATATTTTCTAATATAGTAAACAGTGCTAAAATGGCTCGGTAGCCAGAGGACGTCGTTTAGCGTAACATCTTCACATGCTGGAGTACTAATAACGCATTGTTGCACGCCATCTTGGGATCTAAGCGATAAAACTGTTGCATTCAAAGTTAGAGCGCAATGTATGGGATAAGGGGAAGATTAAGTTTCAAATGTGAACTTTTGAAAAGTAATTACCTAATCTTACATCATTGGTTTTAAGCGTAACAGCTAAGCAAGGATTGACTTATTTGAAGTTAACAATCAAGTTTATTTCCAGTTTTCTTTCTGTCTTCTTATTTTGCTGTATGTGTCAATCAATCTAGTTAGCTTTTGATTTTTACGTAAATAAGAAACTTTTAGTAGCTTCTGCCAGCACCTTTGTCCGTGTGAATGACGGTTATTGCGAACGTAAAATGGAACCAGATAAAAATAGCCTACGCACCAAATCAAGTCTTCGATTTTTGGAAGGGTCTCACTCTTACTTAATATATAATGGTCACTACTTTCCAATTGATGGCCTACCTAGACCAATCTTTGGCCAAATCTTGAACCAACTTGTGATCGATGTATGTTTTACGCTGCTGTCCTATCTAAGATCAATTCGATAATGACATAAATATTTATCCTAATTAACAGTCATCCTAACTTTCATTTTCACACATCTCTGTTACAACAAACGTCAAAGCTACACCGAAACCGGTTCAGTAGTTTAGGGGATTAACGTTGAAATACAAACAAACACTAACGAGTGTGCTCTCAAGATGATTGACAAATATTACTCACAGTTAGATGTGAAGGCAAACATTTGTCTTGAAGCGGAACTGCTGGTGTTAGCGTCAGTTTAGTAACTATGACCAAAGTATACTTGTAGTGTAATTTTTTTTTAACCATTCATTGACTCGCGCTTAACCACTCATTTAATGAAAAGCGACGATGGAGCACGCTTGTCTTATAATCATCATCATATCCGCCGAAAGACGTCCACTGTTAGACATAGGCGTCGCCACAACGACCGGTCCTGTGCGTCACGCATCCATCGGATTCCCACGACCCTGACCAGGTCATCATAGTGCGGGTTGGTGGATGACACATGTCTTCGAATTTTTGGTTTCATCACGATGTTTTCCTTCACCGTTTTAAGGGTAGCTAGTAGTGGTGATGAAAATTACACAAAGAAATGCGCCTAGCTAGGTTTAAACCCGCGCGTGTAAGAGACTACTGTTATGATTTTTAATTTGTTTAATTGATTTAACAATTTCAATTGGTTGTATTTTGTATGATTTTAATTTATTTATTGGATTTATTGAGTTTTTATTTCATATTTGAAAAGAAATTATGAAAAAATAAGTTTAATGTTAAATGCTGTGGCAAAACTAATTGTTTTTCGGCTATAAGATGTTGCGGTTTAGATTCGCAAAGATAACCTAAAGGCAAAGTTGCAGGCAAGATTCGTCATTCAATAGAAAACAAAGTATTACACGTCTCATAAGAACCACACTTGGAGCCATTGGCACATGACATAAATTACATATTGTTATGTTAAATTACTTGCTTAGGGAACACAAGTCTTGACCTTAACATATTTTTCATTTTCCCCATTTAAACCTACCATATTTACGGAGAGCATTTGAAACACGTTGAATTTGTTACTGGCAACACTGGTGCCATGAATAGTGTTGTCATGCAAATAGCAAACTATTAAGATCGCCATTTTAGTCGAGTCAATGAGTGTGGACCGCGTTTTATTTAGACTTTAAGATTATCTCGCATTTAGACTTGTGAGAGATGTTCCGATTTGTTTTTACTCGATTGTGTGAAATGACAGTTATGGTTTTTCATAATGAGCTCATTCAAGCGAGTCTTGAGGTGTGTACTTCCTTGTGGATAATGCGGTTTTAATATTTATTATAAGGAAACGTCTTGAACCCTTAGATCTTGTTGGATGGTGGAATTTCTTCGTTTCTTCTCGACGAATAAAACGGGATGCGCTCGTCGCGTCTTTGACAATCAGAGATCTTTAAACGACTGTGAATAAATGTATTTTGAACATATATTACTGTAAGTGCAGATGGTTGAGAAGATATTGCACGTTTACCGTTTTTAAATGGCTTGTAAATGTTCGTAGCTCTAAATCGTACGCGTTTTAGTGCGTGTTTATGACATCTTTAATTCCTATTTAGTATTTGTGACTGACTTTGTATTAAATCACCTACATAACTAAAACTGATGAATCGATAATAACAATTGTAATCGACTAAGGCTATTCTAGTCACAGATTATGTTATTCCATAGTAGCTGCTCAAAGTGGCTTTTTGTCCGAGTCATCATGATGATGACATCATCATGTCAGCAGAAAGACTTCCACTGTTGGACATAGGCCTCCCCCAATCGTCGCTTTAACGACCGGTCCTGTGCGTCTCGCATCCATCGGATTCCCGCAACCCTCACCAGGTCATCGGTCCACCTTGTGGGAACCCTATCCATTGCCCTTTGGGTGACTTTAAGTCTTCGGATGAAGACCATTGTAAGCGACCACGTTTCGGAGCCATATATGATCATTGAGAGCAGTGGTGGCCCTTTTAACGGCCCCGACTTGCAAGTCGTAGGTCGAGGGTTCAAACCCAGTCAGGCGCATTACTTTGTGTAATTTATTTCATCACTACTGCTCTAAAATCGGTGAAGGATAACATCGTGAGGAAACCGGCATATCTTAGAACAAAAAAATTTAAAACATGTCACTTCCGCACTAGGCCCGCATGGTTGATTACGGCCCATACTCTCTAGAGAGAAGGCCTGAAACCCAACAGTGGGAAGATTATAAGGCCGACTATACATGCTATGCTACTCGTATATCATCATTAGCAACACGCACTAGTCAATCAGGACAGTTGGCTGGCCAGTTGGTCTAGTAGTTAGTAACCCTGACTGCTATGCCGGAGGTCGTGGTTCGATTACCACCCAGGACAAATGTTTGTGTATTGAGCATAATCATTTGTTCTGTGCCTGGGTATAATTTATCTTTAATATGTATGTATTTAGAAATATATAAGTATGTTTATCAGTTGTCTAATACCCATAACACCAGCTCTGCTTAGCTTGGGACTAGACGGTGTAATGTAATCGTTGGGATTATGAAAATAATAATAATAATAATGGTTTATGTTAAGTACTAGTAACTAAGGAGTCTCTCTCTTTGTCCCCAGCGATACTTCAGCGTGCGACGTTCAAGGTCGGCCTCCTGACGATCCAGGGGGTCTCCACCTGCCTCTACCTCTGTATGGATGCTTGCGGGTTCCAGTACGCTCATGTGAGTATATCGCCGTCATTTGTACCCTCAACTCTTTGACAAGTTTGACATACATTCCTACCTAGAGTCTGTCTAAAAAGTCAAACGACTTCGATAATTATTAGGATAAAATGAAATGTGACGTAGACAACGCTGGTTTATTAATCAAGGTTTATTACAATTATCAAGATCTCTTAGAAAAGTATCGAATATAAGTATTTTTTTAAATAATTAAATATTATCCAAAATTTCCAAGTCGGTTGACTTTTTAGACAGACTTAAACACATTTATTTTGATACAATGTCGCATCACCGGGAAATATAATGCAAAAAAACATGTATGACTTTTCTGGCATATTGTGTCAAATTGGAGGGAGCTACATTTATGAATGGAAAATATGAAAAATTTCAGGTTTTAGTTTTTTGTAATACGAAGTGAAAAATTACCTTTGCTTTCGTGAAGAAGTAAAAAAATCACCTCCATTCACCTGACCCTGTACACCGCTAAATTTTGATAGTTTTAATCCCGTGGAGGGTCGATCCGGTACCTACATGAACACTCCCTCCACGGGATTAAAACTATCAAAATTTATTGGTGCGTATTACTAAACTTTTTGCATCTGACGTTCTCCTGGGATAAAATCACTCTCATACACCTTATATGTATGCGTATACATTTAAAATAACATATAGAGATAGACAGCAAAAATTTGAAAAAATGTATTTGTTATCGAGTTATATTATATCAGTAATATATAGGTATTTTAACGTAAATGTGTCGGTAACTCATTGTACCTATTTTTTTAAGACTTATTTGACTATCTGTTTTATCACTCGAGTTTGACAATTTTTTGGGCTACATCAGTAACCTTGGTTCTACTGTGGATATCTTCATTTGAAAATCCAAGCATAGCCTTATCCATTGCCCTTTGGGAAACTTTAAGGCCGGTAAGCGACTACGTTACACCACTCAAATATCCAGGATCCACTTAACCAGGTTTCACTATATCTCGTCCCTGGTTGTAGGCATCAATACTTCTCAGAGCTCTATGGCACAAATTGAACCTATTCCCTTTTCAAACCAGACGCCGAATCAAAATATCTACCATTTTGTTGACAGATCATCAAAACAAACGATGTTTCTTTCAACGCGGCATGGTCCCCGCTTGTCGGCGCTCGCGCAGCACGCGCCGGTTAGTGTTGCCAGCTGCTAGCAAATTGCGGGGCTTTGAGGGTGATTTTGGACACGTTGAATAAAAATATGTTTTTTTTTAAGAGCGATATGATGATAGTGATAATTAGTTCCTGCCTATCTCTAAAAAGAAGGAGTGAGTTTACGTACCTACCTTATATTTGTGTTTGTGCTAAATTAATACATAAATGCTTTCAATCAATTAAATTCGTTAAAGGTAGGGTGATTATTAGAGTGGATCATTTATTTTGTTAATAATATTAAACTAACTAAGAATTACTCCTGTATTGTAGTGCACTCACAAACATGTAAACTGGCATAGACAAGACACCCAGACCCAGAGCGACTGTCTGCAGACAAAACAAATATTTGTTCCGTGTGGGATTCGAACCCACGATACGCACCTTAGGAGCCTATTGCTTAACAACTGCGCCAACCTAGCTGTCATATTTGTAATTAAACTACATACCTACATATATAATAAACAAAAAATTTAAAAATTTAGATAAAGTACTCCACATCGCTGTCTTCTAGAACTAACGTATATACTTACTTAACTAGCTTTTGCTCGCAGCTTCGCCCGCGTACATAAATTATAGCCTATGTCACTCAAGAATAAAGCAGCTTTCTATCGGTGAAAGAATGTTAGCAATCGGAACAGTACTTTCAGAGATTATCTCCTAAAAACAAAAAAACTAACTTCTCTATTATATTAGTGTAGATTAGCGTCATACAGGGCACAGAATCACTAACAAGGGACAGCCCTACTTTAGACGATTATTTGAAAGAGTTACCGCGGCCCTTGAATGCAAAGGTAGGTAACTGAAAGAACACTGGTAGGTTTTAGTCAGTACGAAACTGACAATCCCTTTCACTCCTCCTCATGCGAGGGAAGTTAAAATTTTTAGCAGTCCGACCAGTACTAATTCAATGTGGGTCCAGTTAACCAATAAAAATATAGAAAATAAAGTACGTGGTCAAGTGAACCCGCGGGACCAGTAGCGAGTGGGTCCAGTTAACCACAGACTTCAGAGATTACCTCCTACAAACAAAAAAACAAACTTTACCTAATAAAATAATCATAATTAATACTAATAATAATTTTAAAATCTGAACTTTCACTTGTGGGAAACAGTACTTATATGAATCTGAAAAAAAAAACAAACAAAAAAACAGCTAACATCTGGCAACATTACCGTAATGGCCGCTCGATAATCACTACAGCGCCATCTACCGTTACAGTAGCACTAATTACGTTTATTATACAGGAAATTAGACAAAACGGTTCCGATCACGAAGATAGATTTATTACTAATCAAGCTACTTAGATTGGGGTAATAAGATTAACTATAATGGTAAATCTGGGGTAATTTGAAGTACTTAACTATGGGGAAATGGAAGGTTAATTAGTGATTAAGGCATCTTGTTGATAATAATAATTATCAACAAGATGCCTTAATAATTCGATAATTTCGTTTCTAATTATTAAAATTCTAATTAATAATTCGATTCATTTTATTAAGATCCTCGTGTAAATGACGGTAGAAAGTAGTGAGGCTAAAAGTATATTTTTTCAGGGTTTTTTTTGTAATTGTTAACGATTAAAGCAAATTATGAAACACTTTTAACCGGTAGTTATGTATTGGAACGGAAAAGGCAACGGATGGAACATATATGTAGTTTTAATTAGTAATAGTCTGTATACCTGTAACGCCCTCTCGCTCTCGCACCCTAAAGCGGGAGAAGCCATAAGATGATTTCCCATCTAAAAAAAACACTTTATAGGGGCTATTTGGCCTACAGAGATCCTATACTTACCTCAATATATTCAGAAAACCGTGTCACCCTCATTTTAAGCGATAGAAAATTCCTACAAACACAGAAATAAGAAAGCTCATTAATTTGTTTACCGATGTAATTGGAGTCGGCTCCGAATGAAACATGCGAAAGTGTATTTTATTTATCTAATTATTTAGTAACACTTTTTCACTGGTATCAATTACTGGACTTTACTTCTGGTTTTAAGCTAGAAAATAAACTTGAAATAAATTTAAACTAAGCAAAGTGGCATTTCTGTTGATTTATTTCTGCCCTAAGTCTGTACCAGTCGAGTTTACTTTTCCGCGTAGCATACCTGAGGTGAGGGGCCAAACTAAAGCTAGAACTACATTAAACCGACGCACACGTGGACCACACTTGATTTGTACGTAGAACGACGTCGCGTGGCGTTTATCAAGTGTAGCTCTACTAGTCTATCCTTACTAATATTATAAAAACGAAAGTGAGTTTGTTTGTTTGTTACGTCTTTACGTCTAAATGACAAAACTGATTTTGATCAATTTTGGTACAGAGATAGTTGGGACCCTGTAGACGGACATAGGCTTTTTTTTAAGTGAGAAAAGGGGCAGAAAGTGTAAAGTATAACGCGGGTGAAGCAACGGGTAAAAGCTAGTTTTCCATATAAAATGTATGGAGACCGACGCGCTCAGATCGTGGCGAACTGTTCAAAACCATAAGTTGTAAATACCGTAAAACAATCAAGAATGACAGTTATTACTATTACCTATTCATACTTAACTCGACTAATCGTGATAAACTCAGGAGGTCATTACTGTATGCAAACTCATAGATCACCGACTTACATCCATCTCCCTTGACACATTGGGGTTGCCACTAAAGTAAAAACTTAAATATTGAGACATAAATCCAATTTGGAGGCAACACTTAAGTAAAACACGGGTACAAGTGGTCGTTTATAAAATTTATGGTCGTTTCTTAGCAACCGACAACTTTTGGGATTTTACGAAGACTTGCTGAGAAAATTATCATATTACTTTGTTACATGGACAGTAACAAGACCAAATGAGGTCCGTAAAAAAAAAATACAGTTTTTAAGTAATCTTGGTCATTTTTTTAGCGATTTACATATATGTTTAATAGACAGAGCAGTTTATTTTCATGTAAATAAAACTGAACGTCATATTTAAGAACATAAATAAGATTTTGAATTTAATGAATATTTTTCAATTAAATATTTCTTGTCGTCTTAGCATAATGAAATGTTACGAAACTAAAATAAAACTAAAAATCTATACTTCACAACAACCATAAAGTTTAAGTTTATTTAAAAGAGCGATTAAATTTAATATCGTTCCATATTTGGAACACAGTCTTCATTCATATTAAAAATGACATCTCAAGTTATCTCCTTTACGACTTCTGACAAACTAAAACTGACATTCAAACCGATAGTGTCACCACTACAATGCAGGAACACCTACAGTACACCCGAAATGCCACCCACAAACCAAAACCGACTCCTGACTAAATAGATCAAACGATTCAATTAACAATGGACCTTACTATTGATACAAAACTACATACGAAATCATAGAAAAAAACCAATACCATACAGTTTTGAATCCTATCCCATGAAAATAAAGCTGTTTCTTTTTTTCTGACGTTCCAAAAGTATTTTTGTCCAGACTAGATGTAGGCGTCATTCATTATCGGTAATGTTATGAAGCAAAAGTATTGTGTGAAGTCAATAAATATGTTCGTGAAAGGGATTTTTATCGATCTATCGATCAATGCGTGATTGATCGATATCCTGGAGCAGGTGAAAGTATCTGTAGCAATAGATCTTTGTTGTTGAACCGCCTTTGCATTTATGTATAGTCAATATTAGTCAGGTATATAGTCGATATTTTTTCACAGATAGAAAGCTGCTTTATTCCTGAGTGATATAGGCTAGATTTTATGTGCGGGCGAAGCCGCGGGCATAAGTTAATAAATTATAAATTGAGATTATAAGAGCAACTCTAATGTTGGATGTCAAATGACCTATAAATAATATAATATTCCACAACTATCACACAACGCCGTTTAGTCCCAAACTAAGCACAGCTTGTATTATGGGTACTAGACAACTGATAAACAGACTTATACATTTCTAAATACATACATATTATAGATAAATTACAACCAGACACAAAACGATCATGCTCATCACATAAACATTTGTCCTGGGTGGGAATCGAGCCCACGACCTGCGGCATAGCAGTCAGGGACACTAACCACTAGCTAGACCAACAGACCAGTCAAAAAACGTTACGATCATTCATATATATTCATATCATTCATTGCCACCGTGAGGCACACATTGTTAGTCTCTTTCTTTTATATAATAATTAGTGTCTACATGTTGTTACTACATTGTGTGTATTTACGAGTGTGTATGCCAAATAAAATAGTTTCTTTAATAATAGTCTTTAATAAGTCTTTCTTTAATAAAAAAACCTATGGTTTTCTAACGCAATTCGACACTTCCTGCATAATTCGAGCACATTCACAACGCTGTATCTTAATATTTTGAATAATATTGCTTCTTAATATTCATTGGCTGCAGGCTATAACACGAGAAGTCACTATCAGTCACGTAGACACATACACAGCTTAGCTAAGGTGACATCACGAAGTACTTGATTTCGCTCATTTAGTGCAACAACGGCGTAATTACACTTTTTTCAAAACAAGTTTAATAATGTTATAATGTGCGGAAAGACTATTTTCATCGGGCAAAACATCATTTACGTTGATTTTATTTATAGGACGACCCACTGACCAACAATTAGAATTGTAATAAGTTTCGCTAAAATGCCATAACCATTATTATTAATCTTTGACTGCATCTCCTGTAAAATTTCTAAAAATGTAATTACGTCATTGTTGCACCAAATGAGCGATTTAACATCTTATTTTAATATTAACATAAAACATTTAAAGACATGATTACTTTTACCCATTAGCCATAACCTCTGCAAATGAGAGAAAATAATATTCTGAAATCTAGACAAAATATGCTTGCATTGACTAAACAAGTCTCTATGCATGCTCTCGTGCACTAGCTTCTGAAGTTTTATAAGTGCCCATGTAGGCCTATGTGAAATAAAAACTTCTGATTTTTTTTTGATTTCTCAAATCTCTACTCAAATCTGTATGTTTTTTTCCTCAAAAACCCTCCTCAGACACTAATCTGTACGGTGCTTATGTGAATTGACCAACATCATCATCATCATCATCATCATCATCATCTTCATAGCCTTATCCCGTGGGGTCGACTCAACACGTTTTTTTCTTCCATTCTATCCTGTCCTCGTCCTGCTTATCCCTTTTTTCACTCAATCCACCCATTGAATTAAAATCCAAAATCCTAATCCATCTGAATCCATTGATTCATTGTTGATGTGACCAATAAATGATAAGATATAGGTATTTATTTTACAAATATCTAGGTTTTAAAGTACACTTTTACATGATTCTGAAGCCGGGTCCGCTGCGCCAATTTTCTAACAAAACATGTTACCCTTTCGTCTCGGCAAACAAAAACTGTTAGGCCACGCCCCTATTCGGTTAGTAAACAATGTTATTCTGTTAGCAAACACGAAAACACAGCGCATTGGACCCGGCTTGAGAAGAAAAACTGATACATAGGTCTATTTTGAAGTACATACAGCAAAAATGGAATGTTTAATGGATTCTACATGTAACGTAATATTTTACATCCAAAACTTTTTAAATGCAGTCACATACGCAAGTTTTTCAATCACTTTAACACATTACAAATGACACATGTCATCGAACGGCAAACAGTACACTCAGTAAGATATCGACGCATGTATCGCTAAACGTCATCTGTCAGCATTTGCACATTTTTCACTCGCGCCCCTATTCATGGGGAGCGACGACAACTCAATATGGACGAATGACAAACGATTTGTTTTTCGACAGCTTGCTGTTAGTAAATTAGTAATGTTATTGAAAAAATTCTATTAATTGATGATATGATAAAAATCATGTCTACTAATCGTAAAATACTTACCTACCTATTTTATTTTTTTGAGGTGGGAAATCGTTCAATGGCTTTCTCGCTTAGGAGAGCTTGTCAGACTTTTAATGACTAAAACCACACCACACCGGTTCCTTTCCTTCTATTGCCCTTTGCGTTTTAGGACCGCGAGTTCTTGTTTAGAAATTCCCTATACCCTAGCGGGCATCAGCCCAGCTGAGACCTTACGGTTACTACATACACTACCCTTACTTTGTTACAATGTCTCCTAAAATATTTACCGTGGTTGTATTTTAATATCAAACACATTTATCATCGAAGGATTTATTACAGTTAGTTTTAGATCCATCTCATAAACTCCAACGTCCCGTCAACGCATCTCGAATGTTATCAGTCAAAAGGAGTCGCTTTGTAAAATGGAGCGCGATTCAAAAATCGAATACGACACCCGCTAATCGTGGAGCCGAAGACATTTTAGGATACAGCCTTTACATAAGCGTAGCGGAATTGTTAAAACATAATTTATATTATAGTAGAATGCTGTTCAAAGGGGCACAGTAAAGAAACAATTGTTTTCGTGTCTCTGAATAATATTGAATGCTAACGCAATAAGTATTCTAAAACAAAATGTGAAACACAATACTAAATGTGCTACATGCTGAAAAAATTCAGCGGAATGAAATTACTAAGTTCCTAGCTATCTAACTTAAAATACTTAATTATGTTTTATTGTTTGTATTGTCCAAAATCACTGTATAATTTAAAATATTCCCTGGTTTAAAATAGTCCCTACCTGTCTTTATCTGTTCTTAAGTACCTACTCTTCGAAAGACTAGTAAAGGTTTGAAAGGTCACGGTCAAAAACGTGTCTAGTCTGTATTTAAATACGCTCATTGCCCGCCAGTAATACGAACCTTAACATCCTCGAAGCACCCAATTTAAATTGTACAATAAAGGATTCGAATAGCTAATCGATAGGTCATTTTTCTACTCGACTAACGCCCGGGTGATCCCATTAAGGAGGCGCAACACTAACGTAGGGTAGATAAGGATGTAGTGACACCATTAATCAGCGAGTTCTCGATTCATTAACGCGCAGTGCGAGCATCGATTTGTCATAGGGATGCGACTCAGATACGGGGCAAATTGTTTCGGTGCGATAGTGTGTTTGTCTATGATGGAGTAGGGATGGAGAGATTGTTTATTGTACTTAGGGATGCAAGGAATATTTGAGGAAAAATATTGGTTGGTTGGCGCTCGTGATGAATTGTTTGTTTAAGGGAGCTGAAACTAATATGATTTTGCTAGAAAATCTAATTTAAAAGCTTATCTATCAAGTTCAGAATGTTTGTTCTTTGAGAGAAAATTAAAACTTCAATTTAGTTTCAAGTTTAGACGAAGAATTTGCTCTTTATCCGTTTACGGCAAACAATTCAATTAAAACGAAATTCTTTTCGGAGTTTCACCCAAAATTAATTTTACTTTAGCAACTTTTAATTTACAACTCAGTTATTTTATTACCTTTAACCTTTAAAAGCATTTAAACATCCTTTGAACCCTCGTCTATGTACGGAACGCCAGAAATTCTTAGAGTTAAACGCGTACAAATTTAAAGTGCGTCTTTACGACTGAAGACCGGCAAAGATAATGTTAAATTTGGATAAGAAACCTTTTAAATAATGTTTAATGTGATGTTGAGTGTTATTAGGTGCTGGTAATTAGACGCTTCCGTCATTTAATGTGTCCCTAGTGTTTTGGTTAATGAGCATATGGGATGTTTTTCCGCTTTTATCGAAACTGTGGAGCTTTTGGTTGATGTGGTAGCTTAGTAAAGAAAGACTTCAAAAGCGGACAGTTCGTGATTAGCCAATAATTTTGATTGCGATTACCCTACGCACAAAACGTTTTAGGAATACATTATCGTATAGGTTAGAGTGTGTTTCCTGATAGCAACAACCTAGGGTTTATATGTCAAGACTGAATAGGTTATTTCTAGGCAAGCGCGCTCCATCGTCGACCGCATCAGGGGAGATTTTCAAAGGTGGAAAATCATCAACTGGTTTCTCCCGCTCTTGGGTGGGGTTCGAGGGCGTGTCAGACTATTACTGTCTAAAACTGTTCCTTCAGTTGCCCCTTGCGTTCCAGAGCTGCGGTAACCCTTTGGACAGTCTTATAGGTACAACTTTAATCGAGGAGTTTCTAATATAAATTGTCGTCACAATTATGTTAAACAAAAATAAACTTAACAAACGAAAAGTAAAAGAGTTGATTTTTCCTTTTCCTGTGTTTCTATTCAAAGTTCTGCTTCAAAACTTATCCAGGACTTAAGTTAATCTACGCGTAGACTACAAAGCGAATATAAGGACATAGTTGACATAGCTGAAGTATCGTCAGAAATTCTGCGACTATTTTAATGGTAAATTACTTTCACTGAGGTAAAGGAAAAGGGTACGAACCTATCCCTTCCTTTTACCTTCTTTGAAAGATTCTATAGTCCCTAAAACCTTATTGAATTACCCGAATAAATCTCAGTCGAATACGTACATCTTTAGATATTCGATTGACTATAAATTGAATTAGTCTTTGTGAATTTTCTTTTACGTTAACGTCGTTTTACGTCTGTCTGAGTACTAAGAATCTATTAGTACAGCTTTTAGCCTTGTTTCAGCTTTAGTCTAGTTTCCACGCTTTCAGCCACCACCCCATTAAAAGATGATCACCTCCCATTAACCAGGGTTGAACGTGAGAGATCGCCGCCGCTGATCTTTACCACGAAGACACGGCAGTGCTCCGCCCAAGCTGGAACGAACTCCACCTTGTCCTTCAGGTGACCTGCAAAATAATGACACCAGAGCAAAGTCTAACGTTTTAAACAGCCTAAATAATCTAATCATAGAGAAAATTTCATTATAACTAGCTAGAAGTTTACCCTCCTAATTTTGCTATAATTTCAATATAAAAAACATCAAGCACCAATCCACATAATTTCCAAATTCAATTTCTAACAAACGGAAGCCGAAACCATAACATGCCATCTAACTGTACATTTCCAAAAACGGAAGACAGGCATCCCGATTATATATCAACTCAATGTCCAACTTTCACGCTACCGAATCCAAAATTAATTGGAGACCAATAGAATATTTTGATAGCTATTAAAACAAACGATATGAACGAAGCGAAGAGCATCCATCATTCATATCTAGCGGCTCTCAATAAGGTAACTTTCTCACTGACTTAAGCACTGGAGCGGGAATCCAGTGCCTTGTAATCAGTTGGATTTTATTAATAAAAGGAATGTGCCGTATCTGAAGGGATTAATCTCTGTACTAGTTGAAAACAATATTCTGTATAAGAAACTAAGCAGGATTTGTCGACACGCACTTTCTACGACTATTATTATCAATAGGAAAGGCAAATATGTAATAAGTATAAGATTTACTTTGACAGACAAAACTGTAAACCACTTAAGATTTTACGCAAAGTGAAAACACTATCAATCTCTCCTTAGCATAGAGAATCTGACAGCTTAGATTATGCGATTTTCAGTACTATGTTTGTTGAAATCAAGTTATTTCCTTAAATTGAGTATGTGGTAACCCTTTGCTATAGAAATCGCTAACTTTTGACAGCAGCTTCGCCCGCAAAATTCATGATATGAAAATTATTTATACTTAGTCTATAGCATTCATAAATGGTGTAGCTACATATTATTATATTTTAATGAAAGATTTTTCTGAATCGATTCCGTAGCTTCAGAGATTAATCCCCTACATAGAAACTTATAAATTTTATCTCTTTATAATAAGCAGTGGTGGCCGAGTGGTAATGGCTTCGACTTACGAGTTCTAGGTCGCGGGTTCAAACCCAGCCAGGCACATTACTTTGTGTAATTTATTTTATCACCACTGCTCTCAAAACGGTGAAGGAAAACATCTTAATATCCTAGAACCAAAAAATTCGAACACATGTGACATCCACCAACACGCACTGGGCCCGCGTGGTGGATTACGGCCCATTTCCTCTCCTAGAGAGGAGGCCTGAGTCCCTACAGTGGGAACAATATAAGGCCGACTATGCTATGCTACAGACAATATCACTTCATCTTTGCCCTATCTGCCAACTCGCCTGTAATTCAACACTAAATGAACATTGATATTAATAAAGCAAAATCAGTTCACCAACCGCCAACTTAAGTTAAGTTCAGCTTACCATCTAATCCAATTACAGATATGACCGTGAGAATCATTAGCCTGTCAGGATTATAGCTGCATATCAAACCTGTCCAACTATTTCCTTCTTGGTCGGTTTCAACCGTTTTCAATAGCTTATGACGTGAAAAGACCATAGATATTACAACTGCCATAGTGACAGTTTGAAATGTCATTGCGTAAATGGTTTAGGCGTTTGATACCTTTGAGAGTTACGTCGATTTTTTTTTATCGAAATGAAGAATCGATTCTTTTACTACCATTGAATTGGTTTGTCTAATAGTCTATACAACTGGGCAATACTTTTGAGATACATTAACTCTTCAATCGTGATAATTAGAGACACAATAGAAAGACAATGGGTGCGCAAACGCCGGCGTTCGCTCGGAGTTTAATGAATTAATCATCAATTTCTTTCACAATATTCACTAGCAATGAATACCTATGCGAGTAATTAAAAAAGTCTATTAAAGTAAATTTTCACTTGAAAAAATCCCGCCAGACTCGGCTGATCTGTTGTTTTAACCGATTCATTAAAAAATATCGGCCAGAATTTAAAAAAAGAAATAACAAGTAGGTATATTTCCTAATATTACCAGTTTAACATTTTGTCATCTAAACTTGTTCCCAAACCTAACCGCTGGCAGCCAGTCTAACCAGATGCCTTTTAAAATGGACATTCATATAAATATACTACACGATATTAATATAATTACCCAATAATTTTATTATAAGTGCAGAGCTTTGCAACCGTCTCCCGCCATCTTAGAACCGGAAACAAGTAATAATAAGCCCATCACTCGTCCGTTTTGTAACTTTTTAATTTATTACCTGTCATAATGCAATGCAATACACTCAAATACAGCCTAGTAGGTACGGTCACTCTATGCATTATTAAAATATTCTTCTAATTATACAAGATGTTTAACTACAGATTTAAAGATAATTTTAAGCAAAATATTCTACATACCTCAGCTCACTTTTAATTATACTTATTTGTAATTTGACTGTTGATGCGTGTTTTATAGATAATGTCAAGCTTAAATTCACAGATTTAATCTTAAATAAATATTTCAAATAACCTTTTACAAAATCAGCAGCATTGGATTATGCAGATATCCTACCTAATACATAATCTGAAGTAAAGTTACAATTAATTCATGCCTCGACGTTTTTGGAGACTTTAACGTCGTTTAAACTGTCTAAAAGGCAAATTGCGAGCGACACCCAGGACAGTAAGCTAAGAATTTATGGCTCCATTACAGGACACAAAACGAATCGACTGAAACGGACAATAGGAACCGCTTAACGAAATAAAGCGTTCTCAGATAATGACTAGAAGAGTATTAATAACCCGCTTAGAAGATAGCAACACCGAAATAGCCTTATAAAAAGACATTTTGAAAAATAAAACTAGTTCCACTTTTAAATTCGGACTAAAGGGTTTTGCCGCGCCACAGGCGCCGCTCGTGTTGCCACGACAAAAAATCCAAGGACAACAGAAAAAAGTGTAAAACGGACCACAAAATAGACATAATTTATACTTGAATTAACGACCCCATTGTGTGTTTTCGTTGTAATTTTTATTTACGATTGTTTACCCTATTTTATGTTTTAATATGACGCCATATTTATGGCTGTTTGATTCAGTCTGTTGGAATTTTATTTTTTCTATGGGGATGTTTTAATTTATAGGGTAGTTTGTATCGACATTTTGATGCGATTGGGTTGTTTTAAAAACTCTTCTAAGTGCTGAAGATTCCTTCTGATAGCCAGTTTATTCTTAGCAATATATCAAAGAATAATTTATTTCTATTGCGTAATAAATATCTCTATTGTTAGACTATTTTTTTTTATTAATTATTATTAAATGTTATATTCGTATGCAGACATAGATTTATACGAGACGTTAGGTATTTTTATTACTAGATATTAATAACTTCGTGAGCTAAAAATAAATGCCTCATTTAAAAAAAGAGTCGAATTCGTTTTTATGCTACAAAGATGTTACTTCGGCGTTCGGAAACACATTCGAAACAATTCACACGCCGTTCATGTCGTTCCTTATTTGAATAAAACTTTAAATTTAGAAACATGGCGGTGCCTAAACTAGATCACACGGTGTCTCGCGACGCTCGTAAATAATTAAGAAATAGCTTGTTTTTAAATAAAACCACTAAAAACCTGTGTATACATATCGACAATCACATTTTTTACTGCTTTTTTAGTGTCGATGGAATTCCCGAAAGGACGACTAGGGGCGGTTTACGAGTCCGAGTAGATTGGGAGATTATAATTCGATATAAATTTAATAATGATTAATAATGATATCGACTTTTGGAGTATCGAATTAGATTTCGATTTTAAGTACCGTGGAGCTGCTTGATTACGAATTATTTGAAACGTTTCGGTTATTGTTAATCTGTGATGAAAGCACAGGAATTATATGGAGAGGTATTTTGACTAAAACATCTGTTTTCTACCAATAATCATTTCTGCGGTCTTCTTCATTCGATAGCTATCCTTACTAATATTATAAAAGCGAAAGTGAGTTTGTTTGTTTGTTTGTTACGTCTTCACGCCTAAATGGCAAAACCGATTTTGATGAAACATGGTACACGGATAGACCATGTCCTGGAATAGGACATAGGATACTTTTTATCCCGGAAGTATATTCCCTTGGGATAATTTTCTGCTATCACGCGGGTGAAGCCGCTGGGAACAGCTAGTTATTTATTTTGGGCTTAAAAGGCTTAAGTTTTTGGTGTTCGTCTACTTCTGCAATGCAAGAGTATTGGCACTTGAGGCAATTATATTCTAGGCTGGAGCAGTGCACTCACATTAGGTATCAGACGGGTGTACAAAACAAAATTTTACGCAACCAATTTCTGTTTATTAACTCGCACTGTTTGTTTACTCACATTGACCTGACCATACGCAACTTTGTGTAGGTGTGATTTATTGTTATTTACTGTAAAACATCGCACATGCTTAACAGAAATCACAAAAACCCTGAACCACGGGTTTTACGAAAAAAAAACGAGGAATTTTAGTATATTACGGAATAATTATTCAGTTTTCGCGGAACCTTAACTAATAATATAATTAATGTAAAAGTGCCTCTATCTACCAATTTATTACGTTTCTACGCCTTTCGTGATCTTTTTCTTCATAAGTGTAAAAAAAATATGAACAAACTACAACCGCTCTTCGTATCCCTGTTCACTCGTAGCAAACCAATATGGGAGTTCTTAAAGTCCCATAAACCGAAGAGGTTAGTGACGACAATGAGGTAACGGATCGTAAACTTTTATCTCTTCATTCCTCTTTATTTCCTTTTTATACCCTTTGTTTTAACGTGAACACAATCAATATAAACCGTTTGGCTAAGTGTTCCATTCAATCGTAATTGCTTTCAAGTGAAGGCGTTCGAAACAGTCGAATCGATTTTGAATTAGTCGATTTTTTGTAGGGAAGGGGATGGTTTGATTAACTGTTTGTGTTTCGTTATTTTTGTACTCTATTGTTATTCTTTTTTATTTTGGTTTTACGAAATAAATATATACATAGTAGTTAGCCACATGACCAAGTTGAATATGTGATAAACAAAACCTTTTCGACTGATCAATACTTTATGTGACGAAAGGATTGTTCCGTTTTTTGCCCAAAGAAATAGCATAGCCATTTACATAGCAATGCTGCCAGTCTTCTAGGCAAGTTTCTGGTGTGCAAAGATGACAGCAATCCTATAACTTGTAGGAATACTTCGACGCCTAAGTGTATTTTGTATCTATGTAGGTAACTCGGTTATAAATAGTCAATATTTAATTCATGAATCCCCAAGCGACCACCGGTGGCCGCGCATCTATTGTCTTACTATTGTGTCTCTAATTGACGGTATCTGAAGGGTTAAGTATAATTCTTTAGTTTCTAATATACAAGTCCCTAAAAATAAAGTGTAACAAAAAGCGTTATGCTAAACAAATTTGACACGTGAAATATTAAACTCATTATTTGAAATATATAACAGTGGTTAGAAACAGCTGTTACAACTAATTTAATCACGAAGTATCTTAGATGATATAAATACAGAATATCTTCCCTATATTATTAGAAATACAATATACGCGATAAATTTTTAAGTGAGCATTATATCTTTACTATGAGACCATAAATTCAAGATGTCGTATTATTGGATGTTCAATGTATTGATAAATTAGGTTAACAAGCCCTGAGTGATGGCCGATTTTATTTTTATGAGCTTTTTAACGATCTTTAATATTGGTATTATAAGTTTTCTTGTCTGTTAATATTGTTTCACAGATATTTCAAGCGATTCTATCTTAGAAATTTATTTTATGGCTGCGTGACGGAGGTGTAAGCTTGGGAAACAAAAATTATGAATAAGAATTTGTTGAGATAATTTTAATAAGGGAATTATCTTTAGAGGTGATTGTACTTATCGGTGCCAACTACTTTTAATATTTCAGGTCGATATATATGCCTCTTTTTATATTTATATCTAGTTGAAAATTAGACTTTTGAAATTCGGAATTAAAACCCTTTTTTGCCATGTTTACCTACACAATGAGAGGTTATAAAATTACTATCATATAAAACTACTAAAATACAGCTAACAAAAACGTTAATAAATAAGAATTGGTATTATATAGACCAATTCTCAAGAATTGGTCTATATAATCCGGTCTTCACATATCTCACACGTAAATAAAAATTGGATTATATTCGAACGATATTTCGCCATAAAATTCTAAAAATTAACTCAAAGGTCAGTCGAAGCTCCCAGCACAAATATTTGTTTTGAAACCATACCTATTATTAAATATTATTAGTTATAGTAATTATGTTAACACAAATTTATTAAAAATTTTAATCTGTTTAAATAAAATAACAAGAAACTATATGCAAATGTTAGTGAAACAAATTATTAAAAAAAATATATCCCACGATCTATGGTTCTGATTGTATTGGTCTAGGTTTTATTCTAGACGTTTCATTAAGTTTTTAATTATGGAACGTTGATTTTAAATTAGGTTCTTATCTTAACTAGGTTGAAATCATCGGCGTTGATCGTGAGAATTAACATGATCGGTACCAACTAGTTTTTGTCAAGATTTTGCGAAAATGCATTTGGTACTTTTAATATTTTTCAATAAAAAAAGAACTCAGGGTTGTGAGCTAAATTATTTGCATATACAGAATGATTAGTAGTTGACATATTATTATATATTATGATTACCCTAAGATTTGTTATTCTAATTTACATCAGCCTCATTTTGTCCTAGTCAATTATAAAACAGGAAAAATGAAGTCATTAATTCTAGCGATCTTGAGGCAATGGTTACAAAAATCTATTCCAAAAATCCTGAAATCAATTTTAAATACTTTAGTCTCTATTCGAAAACACGTCATTAAATTTTATTATAAGTGCCGCCGTCGCATAAATTAACACTAGATTCACAGACGACAGGTTAGATTCACCACAAAAGCGATGAAAAAGCCCTCGTTTTTGGCTTGACGGAATCCCATCAAAATACTTGGAAGTGATGTATTCTGACCGCATCCATCTTGTTATTGATCGCGATTAACGATTTCGGGGAATCGACTAACGATTGCTGGTAACCCTACGATGTGTCACGTTCCTGTTTTTTCGGGGCCGACCATCGCCAATTAGGAAATGTTTTTTTTTGTTTCGTTAAGGTGGCTATAAGTCCAATCTAATATTTTACGAGGGAAAAAAATAAACTGTAAATATATTTCCTGTTTACTTTTCCACTGCGATCCTTTTTGAATTTAACCATTCATCCTGTAACGCAAAGCCTTTATATTTGTTAACAATAGATGCTAAACATGTCTCTTCCCGTACAAATATCGGTAAATTCAGCGGCTGCATTCATGAAACTATCTACATACCACAAATGCATAGCGTGGCGCGTATTCACTTGACTGACATTCGATTATTGAATTTGCATTCGAAATATAAATTGTTGATGTTTATCTTAAATACAAATGTGGGGACATTAGGTTTATGTGTAGTCAACCTCTTTGGCCTTTTAGATAGTTTATTGACAAGTAATATGGAAGCAGGTCGCTTTGGAGGAATAATGCTGTGCCTTTGCCCGGTGGTTTTGGCGACGATAAGACCACCCCGTCAATAAACTTTATGTTGATATTATTTCAGCCCCCGGGCCGTTCAACTATTCATTTGATATAGGTATTAGAAACCGTTTCATTGCGCTCGTATATTTAATTAATAATACATTTCTGCGGTGAGGTAGAAAGTTATGACTTCCATAAAATATGTAGGTATAAAAGTACGACGAAGTTCGAAATTAGGTTAGGTAGCATACTGAAAGTGCAATTTAAGTTAGGTAATTTTCTAGCACATTCTTCCCTATAGAAATCTACGCTTTCTTTATAGAATCATTTTTCTCTATAGAATCTAATTGGATTTATCTTTCTGACTGATCGACTTCTTGACAATTAAAAACTTCAAAAGTTAAGTTTAAGTTATCTACTAGCTAGTGACTTAGGTAATACCTATTCGGTAGTATGTTATAGCTAACTCTTTCCCACAAGGTCATTCTTGTACCTAAATGTAGGTTATTACAGACGCAATGTTGATGTCGAAGCCAAGATACAAAATAACCAAGAGGCCTTAGAGTTCAAGCTTACCTACCCCATATTCAAGTTCATCAAAATTACTTTAGAACGTTAACCGTAACCGACAGACAGAGTTACTTTTACATATATAATATATACATAGCATGTATACGTATACGTAGCATGCTGCGATTAAGAAAAACGAAAATTTGCTTTACGATTAGTAACTGAAGAAAGGTTACGGCATAGCAGAAGTCATAAACAATTTGATATGATGACGGTCATGATCATAGAACCTTTCATTAAGAAACTTCAATGGCGCTTCGATAAGCCATAACTCAACAAATCTAGGTCTACGACCATTTATTAGCTATGTACCTGTCGCACATAACTTGTACATCTGAGGGTACTATTTATTGTTGAAACAAATGTCAAATGACGTTATTAACTGTGGCAGCTCGCCAGTGTGTTTGGTTATTCAAATTTCGAAGTTCATTGAGGCTATGGCATTAATTTTCGCTTTTGTTTTTTGTTATGTTGCCGATACCTAAGGCTCAAATGTCAGAAATCTGTCAAATGCAGGGCCACTTTTTCAGCAAATCTAATTTTAGCAACGTCTTTATCTATAGTTATTAAAACATACGAGATTAATTGTGCTTGTGTGGTTTGGCTTAGATAAACACAATTCATTTGTAGTCTGATAAACACAGATCTATACTTAATTTGAGTTTTAAGTTTCCCATCTCAGAGCAAATGTTTCAAATCAAATCAAATCAAAAACGTTTATTTCAAATAGACCAATTACAGGCACTTTTGAATTGTCAAAATGTCGGTCAGTCAAACAAACAAGTGAAGCTAAATTGTTTCCCTGTGCAACTGCCAAAGTTTTAATCTTTTTTTGTCAGATTTGAGTCAAACTTCGCACGGACGGGTAGACCTTATCCTGGTTTAGGACATAGAATACTCGTTTTGTCCATAGAGATAGAATCCTAATGTTCCTTGGGATGTTTTCCATACTTCACACATGCGAAGTCACAGACGTCACTTCCTAATAAATGAAGCTGTACACATGTCGGCCGAGGATTTTATTATTCGATATTTTTTATTATTATTTTATTATTATTTCGATTCAATAATAGGCAGTATTAATTGGAGTGTTAAAGTACTATTATTACAGCATTATTAGTTTTACGACCAGTCTTGGAGACACGTCTTGAATTAATTCACTGGTTTACTAAAACTGAGATAAATTAGTTGTCTTGAACTGGTTCAAAGCTAATAAGATGTTAAGGCAATAATTAGATGCTTTGGAATTTGAATCTTTTTTTTCCCACTAGATTTGCGTCAAATCCTTCTAGCATTTTTTTTTTTTTTGTTAATATCTATATAAGTGGGTTCCTTCACAAACACTAAACTCACATACACAAAGTCACCTAGACCCAGAACAACGTGTAGGAATCGAACCCTCGACATGCAGTTCAGCAGCCAATCATTCAATCGACCGTTTTTTTCTCAAGCCACCTCGATCGAACCAGCGCTGGTTTGGGTAGGCCTCTAGGTCAACAAATAAGTACTTAGTTACTCGGTAACTTTCATTATTTATTTTTTGCTACATATATGATTTCTGTTAACTACTAACGTTTATTCTTTTCTACTCGGTTTGGCCCATATACCTGGCATGCAACAAACATGGCCGGCCCAGTTCCACTTTGGTTTGGCACACGTGTTTATTTTCACTTATTTTGTAACATAAGGGCTGCCAACGGGGTAAAAGTTCTATATGAGCATAAAAGCTACACTGCTTACAGAACTAACGGTTTTGTCGATAATTTTTGTCCACGATCTCCAACAATCAAATGTTTTTGAAACACATTCATTGTGAGTACTGCTAAGGAGTGGAATTCTCTGCCAGAGTTGACTCTTGGTTTTTGAATTAAGAATTAACAGGTTTACTTCTAGGCAAACGTACTCGTACTCGTTCTTTCTTTCTTTATGTTTAAATTTTTCTTCTAAAGTAACCACATAAAGCAATGCTGGTACACTAACTTTATAATCAAATATAGTTCATTCATCAATGCCACGCAAAGTTGACTAACCACTGTTCCCGAAACCTCTAACTTCAAAATCCCTTTTAACTCTACTGCCACAAAAAACTTCTAACGCAAAATTAAATAACCTGGGGATCGTTAAATCAAGAGTAAATAGGATACTTCTAAGCAAGCGCGCTCCATCATCGTCGACCACATCATTGCTTTCCATCATGTGAGATAATCAAATGCAAGCCTATCAAAAATAAAAAAAAATAAAAATCAAATATAGTTTATGAATCATCAATTCATCATCATCAGCCTTTTTAATATTCCCACTGCTAGGATTCAGACCTCCTCCCTAGGAGAGAAAATGGGCCGTAATCTACCACGCGGGCCCAGTACGGATTGGTGAATGGCACATGTCTTCGAATATTTGGTTCTAAGACATGCCGGTTTCCTCACGATGTTTTCCTTCACCGTTTTGAGAGCAGTGGTACATAAATTACACAAATGCGCCAGGCAGGGTTTGAACCCGCGATCTACAACTCGTAAGTCGGAGCCATTACAACTCTCATTTAACTCATTGATCAAAGCCACACAAAGATGACTAAACACTCTTTCTTTAAACTCCTTCAAATCCCTTTTAACTCTACTGTCACAAAAACTTCTAACGCAAAAGTTCTTCATTTTAAAACACGAGTGACAACCCTGTATAAATCTGTCCCGACTAGACTACTGTAATTGACATATTTATTGCGGAATAAATAACTCTAGAGACGCGTAAATTAGGATTCAGAGCTTTCTAATTTAACATTTACATTGCCATCTACTGTTATCCGATTTCAGAGGAGATTTTCCTGCGGTGTTGCGTTTCTTTCTTTTTTGGTTGCAAGTTTGTGGGTGGCTTTTGCTTGTGTAAAATTGAAACCAGGCTTAAATGTATCCATGGGTAGTACGAAAGGGTACTCTAGGGTCCTAGAACGTAAGGCAAATAAAGAATATAGAAATGGGTTTAGTCAGTAAAAGTCTGAGTCCTTAGCTCCTTTACACATATACACTACATATAATAAATCTTTAGAAGTTTTTAGTTGTGTGCGCATCACGTAAAATGTACGAAATGGATGTAGATAACTTTAATACATTCAAATTGTTTGTAATTTGATTATTACTTAGGCTTTCTTTCATCGCAATCGGTTGACTATATCGAAAGATATACTACATTCATTGACTGTAAGACGGTATGAAGTTCGCCGGGTCAGCTAGTTGTACATAAACGTAGAAGCTAGAAGACTTCGGATTTATTTAAAAATAACAAAATCAAGGATCTCTCAGGATCATAAAAGTAGCTAGCGGCTTTTCAAACGCACCGTCTTAAATAAAACCAGCTTTACAATGTTGCCAACACCCCAACAACCATCATAGTGGGAGTTAGGGATAGGTCAGAAAAAAAAACTAAAAACCATAGAATTTTTTATTTTTTATTTTATTACATTGTAAGTGACATACGAAGAAACATGTCAATAAGGACACTAAAATTTAATTTCGTCATATTATATCCTTTACAAGGAACACGAAACGACGTATCTTCTTTGGCGATTGTTTCTGGTCCATAAAGATCTTATGCGATAACCCTATCTATGTTAGTGTCGTGTCGCCTATTCACTATCGATAGTCGATCATCGGTATCGATAAATTCACGATCGTAAAATGTTTGACCCTTAGGTTGGCACGATTTATCGATTAGAAAATGTATGTAAATATTATGAGTATCGATATTTACATGTTGCAGGGAATCATTGAATTAGAATAATCTTGTTAGTCTTGTTTGAAAGCGCGTAACTTAAGTTTGAAATATTAAATTGCATGTGTGCATGCATGTATTATGCATGCTTTCACATAAACTTGCAGGTAGGAACTTACTTTTATTCAATCACATTGAATAACTTACGAATCTATTCATAAACGGACAGCAAGTAAAGTTA
This sequence comes from Mythimna lalbum, assembly GCA_949319445.1. NCBI lineage: Eukaryota > Metazoa > Arthropoda > Insecta > Lepidoptera > Noctuidae > Mythimna > Mythimna lalbum. The sequence goes on from OX439365.1 coordinate 4,203,552, forward strand.
TCAAAGTATGACTGGTTATTTTATGACCAAATTGTATACAGTAAGTGCAGTATATTTACTACTAATATAAGTTTGTTTTTATATCTTTTTCATACGGTCCGTATCGCAATAAACTTGACTGCATTAGCGGATGTGACTTTATGTTATCGTAACTCTAAACTGTCTTTTAATAAAATCTTAAAGCCCTGGCATACTGACCGCTATAATTTCCTCTTAGATAACTTTCTATTTTAATTAATCTTATCATTAAAATTAACTTTTTATCGATATTTGAATGGCTACCGATCAATCTCTAGAGTATCCTTATCTATGCCTACTTCTCACACCATTTGCCCTATGCTCCAATTCTCTAAACGAATCCTGTTACTATTTTTGGAAATGGGTTCCATATGAGATAAGATAGCATATATTATGACGGTTGGCTCGTAGGTGCGATTTAATTGATAATAACGTGTGCCACCTGCCTTAATTGAACTATTAGTAACGGTTAATATTTATCTGTGGTTGATAGTGATGTGATAGGGGTATAAAAAACGGTTTTTAGTTAATTTAAAGGACTCTGTTGTAAGAGATTACTTAATTAAATGTTGTGTAGCATTCATTTGTTTTAAATTATTAAGTCAAGTATCCTTTTCTAGGAATAGGATCACCTCTTACTTTCGGAAACGTGATAATTCCTTTTCCTACACAAACCTATGACTAACTTAGAAACTAAACCCCATTTATACCTCACCGGACATGGCAAGTTCGGAAGGTTCTTGCACCGAATTAAAGCGGAAGAGACGCCCGGGTATCGCCACTGTGCGGCACGCCCGGAGGACACGGTGGAGCACACAGTCGAGGTATGCCCTGCCTGTGCAAAGCATCGCCGTGCCCTCGTGGGGGCGATCGGCGGCGGAGACCTCTCGCGCCGGGCTCTGGTTGAGGCCATGGTCTGGAGCGAGGAGGAATGGCAGGCCGTCGCCTCCTTCTGCGAAGCAGTAATGCTAGCAAAGGAAGAAGCCGACCGTATCAGGCAACGGCGCCGCCGCCAGGATTCCGATCCCGATTTCCGGCCACCGTAGACGCGGGCTAAGACGTCGACGGCGCGCACTGTTCCCGCGCGCCTCAATGAGTTGTCAGCAACAGCAGAGGCCCAGCTGGGTCGAAGCCTACTGGGGCTAGGGTTATCCGAAAGGAAGCTCGAGCCTTGGTTTGAAGGCTAGAAGGAACGGGGTGGGTTTTTAGTCAGTAAGAGTCTGACACTATCTCCCGCTCCACCCAAGAGCGGGGGTTGTCATAAGATGATTTTTGCCCACCGTAAAAAAAAACCATTTACATATAAGTACTATCCGAAACTCCTGACTAACCTAGGAACCGAATCCAGGCCTCCAGGCTCTTTACCAAATCAATATAAGCACAATAACAACATAAATTCACAAGTAAAATTCCAAAACTCCCCAATACAAATTACGTCCATTCTCTGTAATGGCTACCGATAATTTTCAAAGCACGTAATTAAAAGCCTTAAGCCCGTTTTACACGCAATTATATGTCTTTTACGATTAACAGTTAAATAGTAACCGCATACGGTACATAGAGACGATATTAATATCATCTAGTTACGCTTCGGGGTACATAGCGACCTCTAGTGGTCTATTATGAGGTTACAATGTGCAATGCTGCCAACCTTCCAGCCAACTTTATGGTTTACGCGCCAATACCGTGCTGCAAATTGGCGGGAATATTTTTGGCGCGGGTTTTGAACGCCATATTGTGGTGAGTAGTAAATTGTTGTGAATTGAAAGCTGTGAATATTTTAAAGGTTAATAGAGAAATTAAAGCTAGAAATACAGTAGTCTGACGCACATGTGTAACACTCTTCATTTGTACGTAGAACGACGTCGCGTGACGTCGTGTAGCGTACCTTCAAGTTAGAACTAAACTTGTCACACAATGTGCCACACACGCCTATCTGGGCGTGTCGGTCTCCATACATTTTATATGGAAACTAAACTTGTAGTGCTACATTTGATCCACGCCACGCGACGTCGTTCTACGTAAAAATCAGGCATGTTACACGTGTGCATCGGTATAATGTAGTCTAACGTAGTTTTGTAAAATTAATTGTAAGTGCTTTTCTCGCAAATTTATATTAAATCTGAAGTGTACCATACCAATATCCCTACTAATATTATAAATGCGAAAGTAACTGTCTGTCTGTCTGTTACGCTTTCACGCAAAAACTACTGAACGGATTTAGATCAAATTTGGTAGGTAGGTAGAAGAGACACTGGAATAACACATAGGCTACCTATAATTCCACTGCTGTGCACGGGTCTCTGCCCGCGCGATATAAACTGTAGTCCACGCGGGCAAAGCCGCGGGCGGAAAGCTAGTATTTAACAAAAAAAAATGATTGAACATTTTCCTTTTACACTAAGTACTAATAAACCATAACATAACATTACCACATTTTATCCTAATACGTGCTTAATTATAACAAACTTTGCAGCACACCTCCAGGAACTTTAAACTCCATGGGTGGTATACAGAGGACGCCGTACGCAATATTTAATAGCGACTCTTCAAAACTGATTGCATTCCATTGCGTATCTAGTACGCGAACACTGATCTATCACTAATGCAGCCCCCGCTTCCTATATCAAACAGGTTGTAATTGTCGAGAGCGCCAGTTAAATTTAATGTAGACCATTTGTTTAGTTAACTACGCTGAGATTTAAATGTGTTCTGTTGTGTGAGCAGTTACTAAACGTAACTGTCTTTGATGAAGTATTTAGAGCATGGTTACAGGAGTTTTCGTTTAATTACATATGTTTGTATGACAATAGGGTAGCAGCTGCCGGTAGAATAGACTAGGAAGTCCTAATTTGAGCTTTGGTGGAGTTGTTTGACAAGCACTGTCAACCATAGAGCGTTTTTCGGTGGGATAAACTAGGATAGGAAGTCCTTTTTAAGGCTTGGTGGGTTGTTACTTTGATAAACACTGTCAAGTCTGTCATCTATACAACTTTTGCTATCTTGGTTTAACCATAATTTAGGTTTCCGCTTTCAATTTTGAAAATGGAACGTATTTTTTTTGTAAGTTTTGTAACTAACATCTGTTTTGGTTGAACTCGGCTCTTCATCACATTAAGAAGCGGATTACATATTGCTCTGTCGCGGTTACTTCTAAATCATGATCTTAGCCAACTTCTTACTGAAATATATATCAGTCTATCTGCTTGCCTTTTCTCAACTATGTCGGGGTCAGCTTCCAGTCAAACCTGATTATATACAGAGGAATATCGACCTTGGCATAGCATAATCAGTCTTCATAGTCTTCCCACTGTTAGCTGGGATTTAGGCCTCCTTTCTTGGAGAGGAAATACCCTGTGCGGGTTGAATTTGTGCGGCTGTTACTATTTTAGTTACGGGGTCCTCTACTAAGATTATGATAATCATTGGAAAATCTATTTGCAGACTTGAAGCGCTTAAAATGACACACATAAGCACGGAAAAGTACCGCTCTATAACAAATCAGAATTATATATTGACTGTTTTAATGTCCTATATCAACATTATCTATCTCAAAGCTTTCGGGAATAAATTTCGCCAAATATCTGCCTCAAAACTTCCGGGTTTGTAGGAAAACATACACTTTTAAAGACTGAACGTTTCTCCAGCTCACCTACCTAAATGTATGCACAACCACAACTTCCATGGCAGTTAAACAAGTACCGCCCAGGAAACAAGAAGTTTCTACTACACGTCCAATGAAAGGAAAGCTTTTAAAAAATGATTTATATGCGCAAGAACACCGTGGATAATTGAATACGCATATTCATAAACCATTTAATAGCTGTCTTTGGAGATGTCATTTCAACTATTAACAAGTTGGAAAAGTAACTGAATGTGCAATATGGGAAGCAACAAAATATCATAGTCAACAAAATATTATTTTCCTTTTACAAGTACTAAACTTAGACATTAATAGCTGCTCCATAAACCACAAGTCATCGCTGGTTGGTATACCAACGGTCTTTACTAAAGAACTTCCGATAGGACAAATTGCTAACACCATAAATCTATGGGGCAATAATTTTCAGCCACCGGCCACAGTAACCCGCAAACCATCGCAGATTGAATTTAATGTCCTCGATATTATGTGTCTTGGAACAATTTAAGAGGCATTAGTACACCCTACAGCGATTCACTTATACATGTTTATGAATAAAACAACCAATCTGTATCGCCTCGTGCACCTGGCAGCCGCAGCCATAACGGCACAACAACCGGGGGGTAATACGGTTTTCCTAAAAGGATAGTCCCAATTTGTTGAAATTGTCAAACTAATTCCTTGTACGACGCTTTGTGCCCCGCTCCCTACATAAAAGGGAGTTTATAGCGGATTTATAGAGTGATAAATTGTGTTCTGATAGTATAATTGTAGAGTACGGCTACCGATTCTTAAATCAATACACAATACAAATGAATGTGGCTCCATTCCAAGCAATGGTCACAATAACATTGCTGACCTCGATTGCGACAAAGTTACCCTACAACACACAACACCAGTCCCTATAATTACGCCTACTTTGACAACTAATCGCATCTTTTTCATTGTTTCAGAAGGATCTCTCGGACGATTGCGTGTTCGAGGAACATATAGAGGAGAACAACTACAACACATACTCGCGGTTACGCAACGGGAAGAAAACCTTCTTGGCGCTAGACAACAGGGGGAGAGCGAGACGAACGCAGATCCCCGTGAGTCGGCCGCTCGGCAACCTGTCGCCGTACGCGCTGACCCTGACGCGGCCGGTCCCACCGGATGGGCCCAAGCAGACGCACTGCCCGCCGCGGCGGCATCGCGGCAAGCTGAAGCGGCCTCCGCCGCGACACAGGAATTGCCACATACGCCTCCAGAAAGCGAATTTAAGGCATAAGAGGAAGCACAAGAAGGCTAACAATCCCAAGAAAAAGCAGCGGCATCCGAAGACGAGGAGAAAACACGAGAACGGGACGACGACCACGACCGAAGTGACGTGGGACGAGTCGACGATGTCGACCATGTCTACGACAGACGCCGAGTTTTTTCGGTCGGCGACCGCGCAGGAGGCGGTCGCACGCGCGTGAGTCGGGCGCTGGTCGCGGTCGGGGCAGCCGTCGCGCTCGCACACTAGCACCGTTCCACACTTACACGTGCAAGAATCTCTGTATCATTCCTATTTAGTGCCGTTCCGATTGATATACGGAACGGCTCGTGAAATATTGCGACAAAGTAGCATTGCTCTCTTACGAATGGCGCTCCAATTTAACTATCGAGACAGTTGAAACCCGTGACGCGTTCATAACGATGTTTGTCGAAACTTGAACTTCGTTTTCCTTTACTAGTAGTACGTACGAAACATAATACTCAATGTTGAGTTAGGCGGTGTTGCCGTTAAAGTCGATACATAAAACGAATGATATTATTCTACCAAAGCTACTGAAATTATCTATCTCAATTTATATTCCTAGTTCGCTTTAAAACGTAGGTTTATCGGCAAGATTCCAGTTGTTAGTTACTGTTACTTATCAAGAAATTAACGTAGATGATAAATTAACTTTATTCGATAATGACTAAAACATTGATTGTTTTTGACGTCGAGATTATCGTTTGGTAAGGTGGAACTGTGTTAGGAGAAGGCAAAAGATTCCTGTCAATTAAAATTTAGCCTAAATACTTATCGTTTCGGAATCCCTCTCTCGGACGAGCATCGCTTCATTCACGTTCATAAAATCAATGTTCATATCTAATTTTTTTTTAATTGGTGTTTCTTTAAAAAGTCATTAAATAGCATTCGTGTAATATGTTTCCTTAATTAAGTTTAAGTTATTCGTTAATGGTTTGATCGGAGCTCATTCGGCTCTGTTACGAACACAAATTTTAACTGTCCAGATATCTTAAATGCTCGTAATTTTCCACATACACAAAGTGCTCCAAAAGCTTAGCTATTCAAATTAAGAAATTAACGCTCTATTCCTTTTATACGTCAATGTCGTAAACGCGACTTTAAAACATATTATCATCGAAATTAAAACATCGTCGGCTACCATCACATTAATTGCAGCCGAATACTTCAATAACGCGAAGAGAAGAAATTCCGAAACGTTTTTGTACTTAGATACGTGTGTTGAGGTGTAATTTCATAAGAAATTGACTGAAAATTGGACTGAGTAATGTAGTTTATGTTGGTTTCGGCCTAGGCTATGATAGGATAACGTAGTGCGGCGGACGGCATGCTTCTGTATTCTATCCTAAGTTAATTCGAGCGGCTGAGGCGAGCGGGCGTGCATTTATGTCTTCGAAGTTATAATCGACATGGATAGTATTCCCACGCGTGCCGCTGGCTGGTGACACAATGCTTGACACACCCCGCGGCGAGGACTAAACCAGTTCGAACTGGTAAATAAAAAAAAACCGATAAACCGATAATTATAATTGCGCAATGCGCATCACTAGTACAGGTCCGCTCGCTTCGACTCGTCCAAAAATGTAGTGATAACGACGACGAAGTGACTATTAGTAAGTAGTTCTAAAACGTGTATCTAATTTGTAAATTTATTTATTTTCCATAGAGAATGTCGTATTTTGTTAACGTTTTAGTTGATGTTTTTTATTCTCTCGTTCCCTTTAGATCCAACCGATCGTAGATGTGTAGGATGTCATACGCTTTTTACTTTTAGTGAGCCAATTTTATTTGTATTATATTTTTAAGTCCTTTCGGTAACAATATGTGCTCTGTATGCAATTTTGTATAGTGTGTAATTGATGCATTTGCAAATATTGTGATTGAATGGATTTTACACGATTACATTCTCTTTAGTGATGTCCCTCGCATTCTGAATATGTGCGCAGATTTTGTAGCAGGTGTATAATATCTTGTACTTTGTCAGCGAACATTTTTTTAACGTGCAACACTATACTATCCGTGTAAGTGTAACCTACTCCCCGAAGAGTTTGATTAATTCATGAATTATGCAAAACGGGTGTCCCACTTTCAGTTTTAGTTCATAATTAGCGTCTATCTATTTCGAGTTTCTCTTGAATTCCAAACCATGACAAGACCGATTGAACAGGTTGGTAGCACCGGTACGACTCAACCATAGAGTAGACACGGAAATTAAATATGTCAAACACAAAATAAAATGTTCGCTGACTAAGGTTTTCAGGAGTTTTTTGTGAATATATGCAGCAAGCTTTATGAATGTACCTACGTATGTTATACGAATGATATTTTGAATTTATTTATATGTATGTATAATATTTTAGGGATCACATGAAAGCGACATGGAATATGTACATAACGAAGCATTTACTCATCTTATAAACATTTTTATATAAAATAATCACGATCGTATCGATTCCTTGTCGTTTTCGTATAAGTCAATAAATTATTCGATTATCGGATTCGTTATACTTGACTCGTTATTTTAAATGAATACCAATCGATCTTTATGTTAGTGTAGAAGCAGTATTTCGGTATTGTAAAAAATGGTTCTCCGTTACAGTATCTAGTTTTTGTAGTTTTTATATTGAATAGAGATTGTAAGAAACTTCAGCAGATGTCTACAATTGATTATATTTTGTTCTCCTATACGTAATGTTACTGGCAAGCTATACAAGTGCCGTGTTTACAAACTCTATCTCGCACTACAAAAAAAAAGTAAAAAAAATACTATAGACAGTTTCTTTTTTATTCTTTTAATACCAGATAAGAGTCATATTCAGCCTATTAAGTAGTAAATATAAATAAATGTAATTTATCAGTCTGCTATAATAATAAATTATGCGAGAATCCGTGAGTTTGCGTAACAATGTGCCGATGATGGTGTAAAAATATGAGTGTTATGTTAATTTAATGCCCATGTGCCATAATACTGCCCTCTGGGTTAGCCTACCGATTCAATAAACACTTCATTTCACGCAGTTGCTATACTCGAGTACATAATGTCAAATATTGTTAAGAAATAAGGGGATTATCCACTTCATGGCCAATAAAGGACAGTATATAAAATTGTAGATAAAATGTAATTGACAACGGTTTTCAACATGGTGTAAATACCCCCTTGTTTCTCGAAAATTATAATTATTTAAGATTGTCAAGAGGAGTCAAACAGTATTACTTACTTAATTAATTTCGATACCTTTTTACAATAAATAAATACTTTAAAAATGATCGTGTTTGCTTAGTGCATTTATATATGTACGATTAAAGAAATAATTCTGAATAATTTAAACGTTTTTGAATGTAGAAATAAATATCTTTAGATGTTTTTTTCTAAAGTAGAATTTAAAAATTTACCTATTTACCTACTTAGTTCTACCAAAAGAAAGATTGATCGAAACTTTTAGACAATAACTTTTTACAGCCTCTTATACCGACAAATAAATAAAAATGATTCTATAATCTCTGCGTTTTTTTTTACGGCTCACCTTCCCAACAGACACAAAAAATCACACTACCTTTTCACTATACAATCTGGAGACGACAAATGAAAACAACAGATGAAAATACTGGCAATACTCGCCCCTACACAGACGATAAACGAAAACATTAGCAATACCCACCTACACTGCACCTACCTTTCCTCCGTAGAATATTTAGACGACAAATGAAAACAAATAGCAACAAATAAAAACACTAGCAATACTCACGTGCACAACACCTACGTTTCCATTGTACAATGTAGAGACAACAAATAAAGACAAACAACAACAAATGAAAATAGTAGCAGTACTCACCTACACAGTACCTAAGTTTCCACCGCCCAATGTGAAGACAATAAATGAATACACTGGCAATACTCACCTACACAGCACCTACCTTTCCACCATACAATGAGGAGACGACAAATAAAAACAATGGCAATACCTACTCACCTACACAGAACCTACCTTTTCCACCGTACAAAGTGGAGACGACAAAGGAAAACACTGGCAATACTCACCTACACAGCACCTACCTTTTCCACCGTACAAAGTGGAGACGACAAATGAAAACACTGCCAATACTCACCTTCACAGAACCTACCTTTCCACCGAACAATGTGGAGATGACAAAGCAATACTCACCTACACAGCACCTACTTCTCCACCGTACAATGTGGAAACGACAAATAAAAACACTGGCAATACTCACCTACACAGTACCTACCTCTCCACCGTACAATGTGGAGACGACAAGTAAAAACACCGGCAATACTCACCTACACAGCACCTAACTCTCCACCGTACAATGTGGAGATGACAAAGGAAAACACTGGCAATACTCACCTACACAGCACCTACCTCTCCACCGTACAGTGTGAACACGACAAATAAAAACACTGGCAATACTCACCTACACAGCACCTACCTCTCCACCGTACAATGTGGAGACGACAAATAAAAACACTGGCAATACTCACCTACACAGCACCTACCTCTCCACCGTACAATGTGGAGATGACAAAGGAAAACACTGGCAATACTCACCTACACAGCACCTACCTCTCCACCGTACAGTGTGAACACGACAAATAAAAACACTGGCAATACTCACCTACACAGCACCTACCTCTCCACCGTACAGTGTGAACACGACAAATAAAAACACTGGCAATACTCACCTACACAGCACCTACCTCTCCACCGTACAATGTGGAGACGACAAATAAAAACACTGGCAATACTCACCTACACAGCACCTACCTCTCCACCGTACAATGTGGAGATGACAAAGGAAAACACTGGCAATACTCACCTACACAGCACCTATTTCTCCACCGTACAGTGTGAACACGACAAATAAAAACACTGGCAATACTCACCTACACAGCACCTAACTCTCCACCGTACAATGTGGAGATGACAAAGGAAAACACTGGCAATACTCACCTACACAGCACCTACCTCTCCACCGTACAGTGTGAACACGACAAATAAAAACACTGGCAATACTCACCTACACAGCACCTACCTCTCCACCGTACAATGTGGAGATGACAAAGGAAAACACTGGCAATACTCACCTACACAGCACCTACCTCTCCACCGTACAGTGTGAACACGACAAATAAAAACACTGGCAATACTCACCTACACAGCACCTAACTCTCCACCGTACAATGTGGAGACGACAAAGGAAAACACCGGCAATACTCACCTACACAACACCTACCTCTCCACCGTACAGTGTGGAGACGACAAATAAAAACACTAGCATTACTCACCTACACAACACCTACCTCTCCACCGTACAGTGTGGAGACGACAAATAAAAACACTGGCATTACTCACCTACACAACACCTACCTCTCCACCGTACAGTGTGGAGACGACAAATAAAAACACTGGCATTACTCACCTACACAGCACCTACCTCTCCACCGTACAATGTGGAGATGACAAAGGAAAACACTGGCAATACTCACCTACACAGCACCTACCTCTCCACCGAATAGTGTGGACACGACAAATAAAAACACTGGCAATACTCACCTACGCAGCACCTACCTCTCCACCGTACAATATGGAGACGACAAATAAAAACACTGGCAATACTCACCTACACAGCACCTACCTCTCCACCGTACAATGTGGAGACGACAAATAAAAACACAGGCAATACTCACCTACACAGCACCTACCTCTCCACCGTACAATGTGGAGACGACAAAGGAAAACACTGGCAATACTCACCTACACAGCACCTACCTCTCCACCGTACAGTGTGGAGACGACAAATAAAAACAAATGAAAACACTGGCAATACTCGCCTAAACAGCACCTAGACCTTTCCTTCCATCGTACTATGTGAAGGAGGTGGAACAGAATATCATACTTACATATTATGATCATTCAAATAATTCAGTCATTCACAACCAATAGAACAAGCTCACTACCATAATGAAGATAGACAGATATACTATTGTTGTACTTATACAATAAATATAATTACAGTAGGAGCTATAATACCTACTCATAGCTAAGGGATCTTTGGTTTAGATACCGGCACAGATCTTGAGCGCTGGCTTAAAAGGCGCAAAAGTCAAATATCGAGCCTATTTAGTGGTATAAAGCGAGGGCGGGGATCGTCAGTGATTGGCGCACCGCGCCATCGCGTCATAGACGTCACTCGTGATACGTTGCCTGCGCTTGCTGCATGTATTTTTTATAATTCAATACATTGGCTCGCCAATGTATGGAATGCGCAAAGCGATCTCCACTCTGACGCCGAGCGCTCAAGATCCATGCCGATACCTATGACACGAAACCACGAGTTACTTTTTTAAGGTAATCACACTGGCACACCACAGTCGACTTTTATAGATAAATAAAAAAAAACTTTTCAAAATTAGAACTTCGATGCAAAGAATAATTCGAATAAACATTTGAGGCCAGCAACAAAATTTCGCATTCGCACATCTCTATTCTATCGAGAAATCCATTGATTGTTCAGCTGAAAAGCGATTCGATTGTCCGTTCGACTGGAAAAAATAAGCGATAGCGATTCATTCGATTATTTGCACATTTCAATATGGCATACGGCATATCATAACAGATAGAGTGAACAGGCTTTTATTAAACCAGTGCGATTCACCATGAACTATTGCATCATTGCTTACCATCAGGTGGGATCGCAGTCAACCACTGGTTTACATGATAAAAAAAAGATTGGAATAAGAAGACTGAAATAATTTGCCAGCTGTGGTCTTCCCGTCCTATTATAATTTAAGTGTCTTCATGGCAAGAGTGAACTTAATAAACTAGTGCTCCTCACCATCAACGATTGCATCACTGCTTACCTATACTTCCACAGCTCGACATAGGCCTCCCCCAAGTGTCGCCACAACGATCGCTCCTGTGAGTCTCACATCGATCAAATCCTCGTGACTCTCACCCCAGTTACTTACCGGTCCACCTTGCGTAAGGCATTCCAACGCTGCGTCTTCCGGTACGTATTCACGCCTCCAGAACCATATGCCGTATCGCCCTGTCGACCATTTGTTCTGCAAGTTATGTGCCCAGCCCACTGCCTCTGTTTTCTGGTAACGTAGCGTACTTTTGACTGGCCTGTTGGTCTAGTGGTTAATAGCCCTGACTGCTATGCCGGAGATCGTGGATTCCAACCCAGGACAAATGTTTGTGTGATGAGCACAATCATTTGATCTGTGTCTGGGTGTAATTTATCTATGTATGTATTTAGAAATATATAATTATGTTTAGCAGTTGTCTAGTTATAGATCACAATCAAAAGCTCTGCTTAGCTTGGGGTGAGGCGGCGTTGTGTGATAGTTGTGGATTATTACTTTATTCTAATTGATACATTTATACGACCAAGACACCTATCGCAAGAGCTGGTTGGTGGTTGGTCGCTCAAGAGAAGAATACATGGGAGTTGGTGGAGGTGTTTGCCCAGCCGTGGGAAAGTATAGGCTAATAAAAAACATATACATACATACATGCATATAGTTACATCAACATAAGTAGGTAAGTATATATTCACCATAGGCTTTAAGAAAACTGGGTAAGTAAACTAAATTGGGTTTAAGAAAACAAACAATCATATTTTTATTTTATGGCTTTGCAAGTTCTTCATGAAATATAACAATTTCATGAAATGTTCGGTCACATCATGATCACCAGAACATTAGATATTAGGCGAACATTACACAGTCATGCAAGCGTCAATCAATTCTAGAGTCCGTCTACTGAAAGCGTGACCTGAGAAAAGGAGGTTGAAACCCAAAAATTTGAATATGGTATTATTGAAATAGTAGGAGAAAAAAGTTTTGATACTTGAGTTTTTTTTTTATATATAACGATTGTACAATAGGTACTTAATTGTGTAGATTTATATATTGGTAGATGTATGGTAAAAGTAAATAATACACAAAATGTTAGTTATTATTCCAGATTTATTAAATCTGTTCTCTCAAATGCCGTATATAATATTCTTTATTTACAATTTGGCCTTCCAGCAAGAATACCAAGTGCATAACACCGCGACAGTCAAATAAAATAGTCAACATGATTTCAACTTCAGCACGTCTCGCCAACACTAATAATGTGCTTCAAGATTGTTGGGTTGGAATCGATTCGTTTTAGCAGGGAAAAAATTCAAATCTTTTGGAATTAGTCAAGTGGGAACATGTTTTATACTCAAGTAAATGTTTCAAATGATACGGATCGACTGTGAGACACGGAAATTTCAGCAGCTATCTCTCCCAAACTTGAACGAGGATTTTAGTTACTATTTTCTTCTTTTTTACGCTACTGATGAAGACTTTGATGGCCTACCAGACGGAGGCAAATCTTTCATCACATCTCGACTGTTCATAAACGTATTGTATTGTATTTTCAGAACTTAGTTTAAAGACTTTTTCTCCATATTTCTCCAATTTTTTTCCGTTGAGTCCTTGCATATTTTTAAGATTATCTATAAACATAACAAGTATCATCATTCATACCGTAAAAATATCTAGTGGTCAGTCAACAATGATCAAGATTATAATGTCACACTAACTTAAAAATCCAAGATCGTATATAAACATTGTTGTTTGTCTAAAAAAACAACTTCTTTCTCTTCTTGTTTTTGTTTAAGCTCACTGATGATAGTGTGTAGCAGCTTTCGCACATAACTATATATTGTTTTACCCATGATAGAGCAGTTATTGTTGATAAATAAATATCCGTTTCAAAAAACTAACAATTTCAATCATAGACTTAGACGTGATTTTGGCGGCAAAATAATGTTGCCACTTTAATTTAAAAAAAAACTCCAGGTTACGCTTTCATTAGACAGACTCTATCAATCATGAATGATGGTGAATGATGGTTTTCGTCAATCAGTAGGTACCTACTAAAAACCGTCATGCAACGCATTAGACAATACCTAGGTTTTTCGTCAATCAAGGTTTTGACTGTGGCAAAACTGGCACCAAAACCTACCGTGTGAGAGAAAACTAAAAAAAAATAGATATATTACCTACATCATTGATGAAAACTATTGCCGAATTACTAATTTGAGCTAATAGTAGGTATTTACTAATAACTATAATTAAGGGACACCACTTTACCCAAATTACTCCTACTATTATTACTGCAATATTTTCTCAAGATTAGATAAACATAAAATAAGTAACCAAAAACAGATAATTTATAAAAATGATAGAGTCTGTCTAATGAAAGCGTAACCTGGAGTTTTTTTTTTAAATTAAAGTGGCAACATTATTTTGCCGCCAAATTCACGTCTAAGTCTATGATTTTAATTGTCAGTTTTTTGAAACAGATATTTATTTATCAACAATAACTGCTTTATCATGGGTAAAACAATATAAAGTTATGTGCGAAAGCTGCTACACACTATCATCAGTGAGTTTAAACAAAAACAAGAAGAGAAAGAAGTTGTTTTCTAAGAAAAACAACAATGTTTATACACGATCTTGGATTTTTAAGTTAGTGTGACACTGTAATCTTGATCATTGTTGACTGACCACTAGATATTTTTACGGTATGAATGATGATGACTATTTTATTTGACTATCGCAGTGTTGTGCTCTTGGTATTCTTGTCGGAAGGCCAAAATGCCAAATTGTAAATAAAGAATATTATATACGGCATTTGAGAGAACAGATAAAATAAATTTGGAATAATAACTAACATTTTGTGTATTATTAACCTTTACCATACATCTACCAATAAATAAATCTACATAAATTTAAGTTCTTATACAACTATTGTACAATCGTCATATATAAAAAAATACTCAAGTACCAAAACTTTTTTCTCCTACTATTTCAATAATACCATATTCAAATTTTTGGGTTTCAACCTCCTTTTCTCAGGTCACGCTTTCAGTAGACGGACTCTAAATGATATTTATTTTTGCAAATAGGTTTAAAAAACACTTTTACACGTCAATTTTTTTTTTGTCTGTTTAAGCTAGATGAGGCCGGTGTTTCCTAGCTGACTACCCTGAGAAGAAACACCGAAACAAACTCAGGGAACAAAGTCTCTTCAGGTCAAAGTCCATACAGTAAATATGTAATGGTCAAATCACATGAAAATCATGCCGATTAATCTGAGATGGTCTTTTGAAGAAAGAACCATACAGATTTGAGTGGACCCGTCCAATCAGTGTAAGCATTTTGTCAGTATTCGCAAAGCTCAACTATTTTTAACCGACTTCGAAAAGGAGGAGGTTCTATGTTCGGCTGAATGTATGTTTATATATTTATTAAAACCTTCAGTGTATAGTTATCACAGTACTTCAATAACCAAACGATAATTTCGGCAACACGTTCAAGTCTTCGGTAGTATAGTGGTAAGTATCCCCGCCTGTCACGCGGGAGACCGGGGTTCGATTCCCCGCCGGAGAGATTCTTTTTGCATTTTTTTTTGGCTCTATCTAATCATTTTGATGTTTTTTTAATGAACTTCTTACACAATTACATTATATTGAAAGGATATATGTATAAGTACAATCTTCTTTCTTGCGGTTTTGGACATAAAACCTGAAAACTTTGAAAGAGTCTCGTTTTAGACATTTACTTGTTACCAACCTTATATTCTAAGTTACCTAGGGTTGAATCATTGAATTATATTGAATTCATGGTTGAATGATAATTTATGATGAAAGATAAAACAAGTTAGGGTATTTCGAAACCTTTTTATATAACTAAGTTTCGCCAAAGTAGGCGGTTTAGAATATTAAGTAAAAGTTATTATCAGACCGAGGGATTAGCGTAGCCCGTTCTTGCGTAGCCCTTAACATTTTATAGTTCAAAATAAAATTTTCAAATGTGAGAGAAAATTACCTTCACATCAAAATGAATGAAATACCTACGAACTTCAGTCAATGGAACGCGCCAGCCATTGATCGCTCTTATTTTACAAAGTTGGCAGCACTACGTACTAACTGACGGACAGGTGGCCAATGAGAGTAAGTGTGAGGGAAATGGGTATAGAAATATTAACGAGGAGTGGGAAAGAGAAAGGTAGTAAATGACGATCACGTGGACGTACTGCAAAAATATTGGTTGCTACCCATTAGTCACTAATTTAACCCAACAAGGCTCAATTTTGCATATCAGGGGTGTATAAAATATTGGTACGCGTTCAGTCTGAAGTGGTGGCGTCACTGCATATCGAATGAAGGTCGGTCGCTCGCTTCGCCGCTCGATGCTTCATTCGATCGCCATTTTGTATAGGTGTTCCAACTCGTAATACTTTTGATTCGATTCGATTCAGACCTAGTCTAATAATCGGTTTCGTCGATTCAATAACCATCTGATTTTCGGCGCCAAATTGACTATCAATCTAGCATCGATACAAAATGAAGAAATGTTCTTCGGTGGTGTGGAGGTTCTTCGAACGAATTGAAGAAAACAAAAGATGCGTTTCAGTGTTGTGCAAACTATGTGAAACTCAATACAAATACTTCGGAAATACGACAAATCTTAGGGCTCACCTAATAAACAAACATCCAATTCAGTGGGAGCTATCGCAGAATGGAACATTGGACGAAAGCCATTTCAGACTTGAAGATGATGATACAAATCAATCATCATCGACGCCAAAACGAAGAAAATATACGCCGAGGGCTCGCAAAGATAAAAACGTACGTTATTCAGTATCAGTTAATAAGGAAGATTCAGCTGGAATGGGTGCTATGCCTAAAATCGAAATACAACGGGTACCTATATTGTTATAATTAGGTTATATTTTCCTTATCAGTTAAAAAGCCGTGTCTGCTATTGACAAAATTATCGATTAGCGGTCATCGGTAGTAACGTCGCGTGTTGATAAAAATCCAAGCAATCGATTCAAGAAATTCGCTCGATAATGATTATGACGTAACTGATAATCGATATTTGTTTGTTGTGTTGATGTAATATTGTAAACTTTGTTTGTTGTGCATGAGCTTTTAAAATTATTGAGTTGTTCGTATAGAACTATGGTAGCTTAAGGCTATCATCAAGCTGGAGGAAAATGACTTTAAGGTGTTTAAAGGTTATGACGCTACCTATTGTTTACTAAATATTGTTTGTGGACCAAATTGTGGATACAAATAAGAGCTGAAAAGTTTTTTCAGCCAATTACAGTACGACACGGTATCGATAAATACTAGTTTTCATTGGTTGTTCCAGGGATAAGCTACCTATGATTGGTGGTTTGTCTCTGACATGTTTATAGGTTAGGTTATCTCCCGCCTAAATAAGAAAAGAGGTTTGCATTCGGCATTCAGTGAGTCTATTGCTAGTTAAATTATGTTGTATTTCAAATAGTCACTCGTACCATTAAATATTGGTTTTTTATTATTTTGGTTTTTTGATGTTTTCCGTTGCACTTTAAAAGTTTTCTAGGTACATAAAATAATGTTGAATGTTTTGACTTACTTATATCTGTGTTAGGTGTATTTAAAAAAAGTAAAGGTAAAGCCAAGTTACTTTGGCCCTGCAGTACAACTTTGGCCGTAAATTATTAACCAATAGGGTCAGTGGGTAGCCTTAGGGGCGGGTCAGTGGATAGCCTTAGCGGCAACACGGCACACCATATTTACCATGTTCCTATTGGTTAAAGAGCTTGAGCTAAAGTTTTACCTCGGGGCCAACATAACCTGACTTTACAGTATTCCATTTGTCTCAAACTCACTATATTTTCAGGTTGACGTGTTAGAAAATACAGATTCTGACGTAGACAGAGATGAAGCAAGTGAATCTACCATAAATCTAGTCCGCCAAATGCATGCAGGAGGGAATACAGACGAGGAATGGCTTGAGGACGACCCATACCAAATCACACATATAGAGACATATGAGCCAAAGCGCAAGAAAATGAAGTACAGGAAGATCAAACGTGAAGTTGCCTCACCGACTGGCCTACCGGGCTTTTACGTTGCACCTAAAGCAGAAAAGACTGTCATATACGAAGACTCACAGAAAAAAGACGAATACTCTGTATTCGGAGAGTATGTTGCAAACAAACTGAGGAAGTTCAAAACTCCTCGAACAAGGGGAAACCTACAGCAATTGATCACAACTATCTTATGGCAAGCGGAGTATGGAATGTATGATAATGCGGATGCTGTGAAACGAGTTCTGATGTACTCAATACAGAACCCTGAACCTGAGCCGGAACCGTCGGTAACGGGAGATTTTGAAACACAAATACAAACGGTTCAAGCGGAAGAAATTGTAGAGCATCAAGAAGATCCCATTCAAAATAGTGAAGGAGAGGGTGTAATGAATTAAAGGCATTATCTATATTATTAATTAGGGCTAAATAATGATTAAATATTAAATAATAAAGCTTATTCCAAGTCACTGTCTTACTTTTATTTATTTATTTCTTTAATCTTCATGTAACACAAAGTATATAGGCGGACTTAATGCCTTAGGCAATAGGCATTCTCTACCAGTCAACCTAGGGAGGTGAAGAGACATTATGGTAGGCGCACAAAAAGAAAATTTTGTTTTGAAAACAAGAGTAAAAAGTAAACAGTTAAAATACACATACATTTATATTTAATATTATAAATATATATACTACATATATATATTTATATAAAGTAAGGAAAGAAGTTTTTGAGACGATTCTGCTATTGGTGTAGAAAATGATTCTGCAACTTCCGCTTAAATGATGGAACGGACTTTTATTTAAACTACCTCATTATCATTGAGCACACATACAATACATTAAAATGGGTGATAATGACAAGAATAAGTTCATGATACCATGTATCATCATAAACCTTATTGCAAAAACCAATTATCTACATTTTTTACCCAAATTAAGTTAAATTGATAGCTATCAATTTGTATCATCTAATTTGCAAGTAAAACTGGTTATGCTATGATACTTATTTACAAAGATAGCTTCGGCAAATCCTTACTTGATATTATAAAAGCGAAAGTGAGTTTGTTAATTTGTTTGTTATGTCTTTACACCTAAATGGTAAAACCGATTGTGATAAAACTTGGTACACGGCTAGACCATGTCCTGGAATAGAACATAGGATACTTTTTATCCCGGAAGTATGTTCCCTTGGGATAATTTTCTGCTATCACGCGGGCAAAGCCGCTGGGAGCAGCTAGTAGTAAATAATAACAGATATGATTGAATTTATTAATACAACGTAATATACAAAAATGTAGATAGTTGTTTTTTCAATAAGGGTACGGTATGATCAGTAGTTCTAGTTATTTGGTTTTTTGTGATACTACCTTCTAGTGTTTTTATTGAGTAATTTTAAAATTTGAAATAATTAGCGATTCTATAGTAGTAGGCGTGGGGGAAGTGGGACTCTTATTGACTAAAAAACCCACCCCGTTCCTTCTTGCTTTTCATACCGGGGCTCGAGCTACCTTTCGGTCTAACCCTGGCCCCAGTAGGCTTCGACCCAGCTGGGCCCCAACGGTTGCTGACAACTCCTTGAGGCAAGCGGGAACAGCGCGCGCCGCCGACGACTTGGGCTCGGTCCAGAAAGTTACCCGACGGTCGGACGGCGAGCTACCCATTGCTCACCGTCCGCAAGACCGCGCCCACCGTGGCCGGATATCGGGATCGGAATCCCGGCGTCGGCTGGGGCGCTTTACCCGCCGTCTAATGCGGTCGTCCTTCTTTGCTAGCATTACTGCTTTGCAGAAGGAGGCCACCGTAGACCACCTGCCAATCCTCGCTCCAGATCATGGCCTGTACCAACGCCCGGCGCGAGAGTTCACCGCCGCCGATCGCCCCCACAAGGACACGGCGATGCTCTCCCCAAGCAGGGCACACCTCCACCGTGTCCTCCGCCGGGCTTTCCACACAGTGGTGACACCCAGTCGTCACTTCCGCACGAATCTAGTACTGGTACCTCCCAAACTGACCATGTCCAGTGAAAACCTGCGTCATACGGAAGGCGAGGGCGCCGTGAGGTCTTTCCAGCCACGTCTCAAAGAGGGGACTTACCGCCATAATGTGGAGTGCCCTATCCTATGGGATGAGGCCCTGGCATGTAGGTGAGTTTGTATCTACTACCGATCTCATGTTTACACACGTAAATTGTTAGTAGATAGGTACCAAATTATAACAGACCCAGATATTTACGTCAAAGAAAAAGTTTCATCGACTCACTACGTGATAACCTACGTGACTCAACCTACGCTTTTCTAAATCACGTGAAAATTCATAGAGAAACATAGTTTCTGTTTATTTTTATGTTCACGCAAATGGAGTCATCGTACTGATAATGTTTTTACTGCAGACTGAGACAAATTGACTGTTAAATACGTTATTTTAGAAGGTAGAAAGGATTAGGAGAAATTCCGGAAAAGTAGCTGGGGACTAAAGTGCCGGCGTAAGGGCCACTGACACCCCGGGCGATAATATTGTGGCACCCAGGTGAAAGTATCGCACCAATCGTAAGCGTAAGCGCAGTGTGGTCGAGGAGCGTCTCTAAGAATATCGTTAGAGTCGCTCCTCATCCACAAACCCTCTAAACAAAATCTCAATAAAAAATATGCACAAGGCGTAGAGCACAATTTTGAGGGTTTGCAACAGAGGAGGCAGGAGACTCCAACTCCAGAACTTGGCGCCCCCCTGAATTTGTCGCCCCATCGTGCCCCCCCCCCCCCCTAACGCTGGCACTGGGGGACTACTGGGACTACATCATTTAAGTTTTTTTAAAATGATTCTAAGTCTGCGGCAAACAGAGCAGCATAGTTTTTATGATTCATCCGTCTGTCTGTCTGTCTGCTGTCTATCTGCCTGTCCGTCTGCCACCAGGTTGTATCTAAAAAAAAGAATGAAAGAAACATCATCTCATGAACAGTAGAAATCACTGATGGTCGATGTATTTCTGTTGCCACTATGACAAATACTAAAAATAGCATTATTTTTCTTTTTTTTTTGCGGTGTGAAAATATGTAATCAAAATGACATCCCCCGCTCTTGGGCGGAGCGGGAGATAGTGTCAGACTTTTACTGACTAAAAACCCACTCCTGTGCCTTCTTGCATTTCGTACCGGGACTGAGCTTCCCTTTCGGATACTGGCCCCAGTAGGCTTTGACCCGGCAGGGTTGCTGTTGCTGACAGCTCCTTAAGCGGCGCGCGAGAATGTTGACTTGGGCTCGGTCCGGACAGTTACCGGACGGTCGGACAGTGAGCTACCCATTAAATCTGCGTCAAAGTAGCATCCTTTTTAAGATTTGAAGGGTCTATTTATTTATGAAATTTTAGGCACATAAAAATCTTCAACGTAGTCTCGACCAGCAAAGGATCGTGTTAAAACTCGTGGTAGTGCCTAATGTCATGATACTAGAAGGCTAGAAGTCCCTGTCATATTTACGATACATCAAATCTCAGTTAACTACCCACAAAACGATCCTAAACGATGCACTATCGTTTGATTCACTTAAATACATGAACAGGACAAACATTACGGCGCATAACACTCATTTATGAAGCCAGCAGAACCACAGGTCAAATGCGGCTTGGTCCTGTAATCAACGATAAAGATCTCATAAATTGGTCCTTCATAGTTCATGGTCTTAATAACTATAGAAAGTGCCAGATAACCGTAGAATAAAGCACATTGACCTTTTCCTAATATCTCTGCATGGGGACCCGATAATCAATCAATTAATTGCTTTTCATTACTAGATCACGATACATGTCGATTCAAGACAGCTTTATGTCTTTATTTCCGATTTTGAAATTAAGAATGTCAAAAAATGTAGGAGGGTCAATGACCGTTATTCCACATTTATCTGGTATCTCCCATAGGCTGCTATGAATTGCATAGGCCATAGAGCAGTGTGCGTATGACGTTACCAGAGACAAATAGATGGTGTGAAGAATTTGGGTCGGGTGTTCAACTCAAACCAGGATGCAAGTTAATTGTGCAACTAAATACATGGAATGGACGCGGTGAACTGGTAAGGTAATTTAGATGAGAATGTTTTACAGCTGTTAAACAATACTAATTGTGGATGCTGTGTGATCTGGGCTTAGCGGGCGCTAAACTAATGTACCCCTGTCCTTATATGTATTTATCTGGGGTTTCTTTTTCATCACAGCGATAGGCTTTTATTTTCGATTTTCGAATTCTCCGATGAGTAATCGTGCCGGTTATCTATTAACAGCACCCCATAGGCCTATATTTGCCTTGATGTAAGGGCCAAAATTAAGGGTGTAAATGATACA
Source organism: Mythimna lalbum (assembly GCA_949319445.1). Lineage (NCBI taxonomy): Eukaryota > Metazoa > Arthropoda > Insecta > Lepidoptera > Noctuidae > Mythimna > Mythimna lalbum. Next base: position 4,225,751 of record OX439365.1, read on the forward strand.
AGCTTCACCACAGTTTTGCTTGCGCAGGCTCGTTTGTACACGGAATGTCTAATGAATGAATTTTACCAACCACACGCACGGTGAACAATGGACGAAAACTGTGGTGAAGCTTGTGCGTGTGGTAGGCCCAATAAGGTCATCATTTATCATCTTTTCAGCCGAAAGACATCCACTGTTGACATAAGCCTCCCCCAAGTGCCGCCCCAATGAACGGTCCTGTGCGTCTCTGACTTTTGTCACGGTGACAATAATTTTTCTACCCATTTTTAGTAACTGTCACGTCTTTAAGAGCGCGCACTACATGTTGGGTTCATAAGCATGGTGAAAAAGTCACCAGTGCGCGCTATGGCTTGGTGTAATATTGACATCTACCCTCAATTGTGGCTCTTACATCGAAAGGCTCAAGTTGTTGCCAAAAGTTGGAGATCCTTGCAAGAGTGAGACCAGAGACGGTACTTCACGCTGGGACAGTTGTTCAATGCCATGGTCTCGGGCGGTGACCGAGTGCCTGAAGCGAAGCAGAGATGTTTGTCGTACAGTGCTGAGATGGGCAGATGACATGTACTATCCTGGTAAAACCTGGATGAGACTGGTACACAAACGTGGAAATTGTCACAAGAGAGGCCTATGTTCAGCAGTGGCCGAAGTCGGCCTGTGAATGATGATCATGTTCTATTCCAAAACGGAATACCGAGTGCCAAATTTCATTCAAATCCGTTTAGCCCATTGAGCGAGAAAGAGCAATAAACACACCCATATGTAAAAATAGTACAAACTTTTACTTTTGAACTAGTTATTAGTGCGATAAGCGCGATTAGAATTTTGCAAAAACTCAACAGTGTTATCCGCAAACTTGTGGGAAACAATGCGAAAACATATTTTCGAAGTATTTATATAAAACCCTTATTATCTACGCATTATGGCTTATTTTTGATCGTGCTTCACGTATCTAAATTGGACAAAACACGCGCATGCGTTACTTGACTTTTCATGCTGTTTCTTTCATATTGTATCTTCGTTTCGCTCGCACACGTCAATCCGCCGTTCTGCCAACATGGCCACGCTAAGCCGTACTTCGACTAAATTATTTAGAAAAATACAGTTTTCACCTGTTATTACGCGTAATTTTAGTAATGTGAGAAGTGATAATTCGCTGAAAAAGGTTTTGACGACCTGTGTGTGCATCGCGGGTGGGAGCGCGGTGTTTTATGCCGTAAATAAATATGGGAAGAAGAATACAGTCTACGCTCTCAAGGCGAAGGTTAGTCGTATTTTGATCAATTATTCATACATTTCTGCAATTATCGATCCACTATAATGACTGAGAATGTCTTTTCTTTCGTATTTGTTCGGTTATGCCTGGAAAAAGGTCAGTTTATGTCATAATTTTTAATATCCAAGGAAAATCGTCGGGAGGTTGTTTATAAATAGCATTGCCGAAATTTGACGTTTGGGCGAACGTTCCGAAACACGCGTTATCAAGTTTTATAGAACTGGTTTTATTGGCGAAATATTGAAATCAATTTATTCATTATTTTTGTTTAATTATTAAGCATTTAAAACGATTTGAAATATTGCAGTCATCGTGATTTTAATTTTTCTGAGTTGTGCGAGTGCGGTCGTGGAATATAGGTACTGAGCGCACTGTATTCTAGGTACCTGCGTGTCTTCGGCATGGCGGAAGGAAAACTACATCGCTATGGGTCTTTAGACTTGCGGAGACTACACCACTGTTGACGTTTACCGTCCTTACTGTCATCATTGTGGTCGCAGTACATGTCTAGCGTGCGATATTATAATATCTTGTTTATGTGGGTATAGGTATCGGCATAGATCTTGAGCGCTCGGCGTCAGAGTGGGGATCGCTTTGCGCATATATTCCATACATTGGCGAGCCAATTCTCTTCGTTGTTATATACATGCAGCAATCGCAGGGAACGAATCACGAGTGACGCTCCCCGCCCCCGCATCTCACTTCATACCACTAAATAAGCCCGATATTTCACTTCTGCGCAACTTGAAGCCAGCGCTCAAGATCGGTGCCGGTATCTATACTATCTTAATATCTATGCAAAACACATACTCAGATGTTGTGACGAGTAGGACTAATGTCTAAAAATTGGCTATTAAAGAAGACAGAGAAAAGGGGAAGAATGGAAGAGAGGCCTACCTACCTCAATATTAATTATTATTTTTTATTTATTTTTTTCGTTATAACAACTGAAAAACGTCGTACATGACAAGGCCTGTAAATAATCTATATATATAAAAATGACCCCCGTTTTCCGTTGTCACGACTTGGCATGAAAACGGCTTGACCGATTTGGCTGATTTTTTTTTGTTGTGATTGTTATTGTGAGGAGAAGGTTCTTATGGAAAAAAAATTTGGGTAGTGTAGGGTAGAGTAGTAGGGTAGAGTAGGGTAGAGTAGGGTAGAGTAGGGTAGAGTAGGGTAGAGTAGGGTAGAGTAGGGTAGAGTAGGGTAGAGTAGGGTAGGGTAGAGTAGGGTAGAGTAGTAGGGTAGAGTAGGGTAGAGTAGGGTAGAGTAGGGTAGAGTAGGGTAGAGTAGGGTAGAGTAGGGTAGAGTAGGGTAGAGTAGGGTAGAGTAGGGTAGAGTAGGGTAGAGTAGGGTAGAGTAGGGTAGAGTAGGGTAGAGTAGGGTAGAGTAGGGTAAAGTAGGGTAAAGTAGGGTAGATTAGGGTAGGGTAGGGTAGAGTAGGGTAGAGTAGTAGGGTAGAGTAGGGTAGAGTAGGGTAGAGTAGGGTAGAGTAGGGTAGAGTAGGGTAGAGTAGGGTAGAGTAGGGTAGAGTAGGGTAGAGTAGGGTAGAGTAGGGTAGAGTAGGGTAGAGTAGGGTAGAGTAGGGTAGAGTAGGGTAGAGTAGGGTAGAGTAGGGTAGAGTAGGGTAGAGTAGGGTAGAGTAGGATAGAGTAGGGTAGAGTAGGGTAGAATAGAGTAGAGTAGGGTAGAGTAGTAGAGTAGGGTAGAGTAGGGTAGGATAGGGTAGAGTAGGGTAGAGTAGGGTAGAGTAGGGTAGAGTAGGGTAGGGTAGGGTAGAGTAGGGTAGAGTAGTAGGGTAGAGTAGGGTAGGGTAGAGTAGGGTAGAGTTGGGTATAGTAGGGTAGAGTTGGGTATAGTAGGGTAGAGTAGGGAAGAGCGGGAGCGAAGCCGCGCGGGCAAAGCTAGTTACTTATATTTCTGGAATTTCGAGAAAACTTTTTTTAGGTGGTCATCGACTTACACACTCGCAGAGCGAGAGGGCACTAAAACCACTTCTATGTTCCTTCTTTGCCTTGCGTTCCAGGCCCCGAGTTTTCCTTTCAGAAACGAATCCGTGGCCCCAGTAGGCTTCAGCGCTGCTGGGCGCCTATGGTTTTACTGACATCGCGGTTTTACAAGAACGAGACATCCGAGCGGTTGCCTGGTCTGTCCACATGGTTATAATCCAGCGTCCCAACCAAGGCGACCTTGCTAGTTGTAATCCGTGTAGACAGCAGTTGTAATCCATGACCTTCAACGCCCCTGGTTGGGAGGCGCGTTTTCCCAACCACAGAACGTGTTGGCGCGTGGATTACACCCATGTAGTCGCAACTCAAACCAAACATACAAACAAGGTCACCTTGGTTCTTGAGTGGAGCATCGCCGTGCCCTCGTGGGGGCGATCGGCGGCGGAGACCTCTCGCGCCGGGCCTTGTTTCAGGTCATGGTACGGAGCGAGGAGGAGTGGCAGGCGGTCGCCTCCTTCTGCGAAGCAGTAATGCTAGCAAAGGAGGAGGCCGACCGCATCAGGCCACGGCGCTCTTGCCGCCGCCGCTGTGATACCGATCCCGATTTCCAGCCACCGCAGACGCGGGCTTGCGGACGGCGAGCCACGGGTAGCTCGCTGTCCGACCGTCCGGTAACTGTCCGGACCGAGCCCAAGACATCGACGGCGCGCACTGTTCCCACGCGCCTCAAGGAGTTGTCAGCAACAGCAGGGGGCCAGTTGGGTCGAAGCCTACTGGGGTCAGGGTTATCCGTAAGGGAGTTCGAGCCCCGGTATGTAGGGTGGTTTTTTAGTCAGTAAGAGTCTGACATTATCTCCCGCTCCGCCCAAAAGCGGGGGTTGTCATTGGATGATTTTTGCCCACCATAAAAAAGTCACCTTGGTTGGAACTATAGTTTGGAACCGTGTGGCCAACCCATTAAGGCCGCCACAGAGTTTCGTCTTCCCCTAATTGCCTGGAACAGCTTGCCATCATTAAGTCGACAACATCATACCAAGACACATATTTTGTCGCCCAGTTCACACCCTTGAAACTACCACAAAACATCGATGATAAATAATCCAAAATTCCTAAGTTTCGATACTAATGGAGTCGATTAATATCAAACCTTTGGTGTGAGAACTCGGTAGGCGGGTTTTAAGTTATTTTTTTTTTAGTTTAACAAGTGTAAAAGAGTTAATGAATTTCTTGGCTGGTGGTGTTAATAGGACAGGAGAATAATTGGTGTCATCGTTTAAGAGTTTCCGTTTTTAAGTGTTTGTCTCTTTTTTATAATGAGACAGTGGTTTTAATAATAGTGGTTGGTGTGTAAAGATTTGAACGAGTTTTTTAGGGGACGGACTGAAGCTTTTGTTAAGGGTCGGCGAAACGGTCTGCGATTGACAATATTGATGAGATTGACGTCAATTGATTTTTTGTATTTTGTATTTGTAATTGATGCAGATTAAATAATTGAATACAACAGAATAAATGGTGTAGTTGGGTGAACAACGGCCCAGGAGCATAAAAATCTGAGGCCCCTTTTTATGTGGGAAATGATCAAATAACTTCTCCTGCTCTAGGTTGAGCAGGAGGGAGTGTCAGGCTTTAACTGACTAAAAAGGGCTACCATTATTAATTCATTTGGCCTCAAGCAAACGCAGGTTCACTCTCTCATTGTCTTTCTATTGTGTCTCTAATTACGGTATTCGGAAGGTTATAGTGCAACCTATTTTATTTAGATTGCAAAGGTGGGAGAATTTTTCGTTAGTTCAAAAAGGATTGCTTATTAAGTTTTGAACTCCCCCCCCCCAATCTGGGGGCCCCGGGGCACTGCCAAGCTTAGCCGTTCGCTACGCCAGTGCGTCTCACATGTCTCAAATATTTCGTTACAAAAGTCTATGGAACAGGAATTTTGATATCAGATCAACTTAGTATTCAAGCGCTTCATTTTCTCAATCCGCCTTTCCTTATAGAACCACATACGATAACACACCAACTGCTACACTCAAGACCTAACATCCTTATTGAGGATAACTACAAATCGCTATATATTTACCTTGTCTAAACAGTTAGATTCTGACAAATTGATATCTTACGGCTCCTTATGGCTCTAAAGTAGGGATGTAACGGAAATGGTTATATCGGAACCGAGTTTTGAAACCAGAGTTCTTTAATTTGGTTTGCCGGATCGGAACTGGGATCGGAGACAGTAATGAAATGCTACTAAAACTTATCAAAAAATCGGTTAAGTATAAGGCCTACTCTCCTAAGACGCGTAGCTTCATAGACGCGTATACGTATTTTTTTTTTAAATGGGCAAAAATAATCCAATGATAACCCCCGCTCTTGGGTGGAGCTGAAGAAAGTGTCAGACTCTTACTGACTAAAAACCCACCCCGCTCCTTCTAGCCTTCATACCGAGGCTCGAACCCTTTTATACGATGACGAATACGCGTCTGTGGACAGTTGGCCTTAACGAAGAGCGAATTCACAACGTTCCAAATACGAAACAAATGAAAGAGTAACCGACAGAACAGATCGCACGAGAGGAGTGAGATTCCGCGATTACCCGCACTACAAATATATAGGTACTTGTTTGCACCCCTGATAAGTATATGTAAGTTCCGATTAAAATTTATTGGAACCGAAATCGGAATCGAAGGTGCAGAATCAATCGGAACATCCGAACTTTCGGAATTAGAATCGATCCTCCGCTTCCCATCTCCGGAATCTGAATTGAACCTCTGGGTTACATCTCTGCTCTAAAGATATGTTTGATAGGTCTACGACAGAAACATTTCCTTAACAAAATGCTTGTAAACTTATATGTGGAGAATATAGAAATACTTGATCTGTGTTCATCTTATATCGAATCATAAGTTATTGTATTAGAGATTTCTGATAGGGTGTGTTTATGATTATTTTATGTTTAACAAGAAAGGAGGTTAGTGTTTTAAGTTTGTGGTGGGTAGTTTCATTTCGTATGATAATGTCTCCAGTATATTGCTAGTTCTCTAGTGTTAATATTGAAGGAAAACAGAAAGGTTTTTAAAACCCACCTGTGTCCTTCAATTGCCCTTTATGTTCCAATACCACGTTAACTCTTTAAAAATTACACACCTCCGCCGATGACAACTCAGGTTCGGCTCTTACCGGACGACTGAACGTGTCTGGACGGCAAAGAGAATATAGTCATTGCTGGACGGCGAGCTGCACATTGTTCGTGCGCAGTTGCGTAACTAGGCATGGGCGAAGTGGGCCTACACACACGGCCTTGCATCCAAAGGGGCATCGCGTGTGCTAGGACTCTTTAACAACAAGGGATTTGTTTTATCATTTATAAGCTCGTATTTGACCACTATTTCACCTGGTGGTAAGCGAAGATGTGATCGAACACTAGGTTGCGACAGTCGCTGTCTCATTTTCGAATTTATGAAAGAAAAAGGCCTCGCTGATGCGCCTTCGCCCACGTTTAAATAAGTACTCACTACGCCTATGCTCATGCGAATGATGAAAAAGTAAAGCAAATCTACACTTAATGTAATAAAGAGGTAAAGTTTGTACGACTGTTTGTAGGAGGTAATCTCTGGAACTACTGGTCCGATTGCTAATTTTTTTTCTGAGTGACGAAGCTGCGGGCAAAAGTTAGTAGTAGGATTAAAAGTTTACCAAGCACTTCTATAAAACTAGAACAACTGAATGGGCTTACAAGTGACAATGAAGCACATACCTAAAACGTTAATCATGTTCCTAATGTAAATGTAATGATAACCTAGATAAGAGACCTAAGCTTTTACAAATATAATTTAGCAAGCCCAGATAATTCAGGCTTTGAAACGGCCCGCCCTGAGTCACAAAATAGATAGGTACAGAAGTCAATCTTATGCATGTACTTCACTTTTTATACCTACGCTATGCGATCGCGCTAGGGTCAGCGCGTTGCGCCGAATTGCACGAGTGTGACCGCGCGATTGAGCCGAGATATCGTGTCCGTGAGCGGTGTGCGTTGCTCGAGCGCGCTTTGTATGTAGATTGTCTTCTGTACCTATCTATTTTGTGCCTGAGTCCACTTAGCCTACATATGAGGAGGGAAACGTTATAAACACTAGGAAAGATAATACTATAATGTACGTAGCGATGTTGCTAAGCCGATTAGCCATCGTGTGATGTATAGGAACCTAGGACCTGCGAGGTGAGTGTAACCTCTTTACCTTGTTCCCACTGATATTAAAATACGCTATAAAGCTATCGTGTAAACTGGGAAAATAGTTATGGGTGAATTAGGCATCGTTCACACCAAACGTATATTCGGCCGCCGACTGTGAACATCACAGAAAAGATGAAAGAGGTTAAGAAAAAAATACTTTCCGATTTGTACTACAACGAGTCATTGGGAGTCCTCGCAGTATCGCTAAAGTGGACAGTGCAACTTTGCCGCCAGTTCGGTTCGATGGCACGATCGTCCCATTTAGTACAGATGTTAAGGATCTGCGCTTGAGCATCGACAGTACTATGAACTGGCGTACACAAGTGGCTAGTGTTTGTCAAAAGGTTACAGGAACGCTGCGGGCTCTGTTTCGATTGAAGAACCTGTTACCATCGAGCACGAAGGCAATGCTTGTACAGACCTTAATTTTTCCAATCATCGATTATGGTGACTTGTGTTATTATGACCTGAATGCAGATCTCCTCAATAAACTTGACCGTCTTCTGAATTACTGCATTCGATTTGTATTCAATTTGCGTAAATATGAACATGTCTCAGAGCATCGGTCGCTTCTGAAGTGGTTGCCCATACGTCAGCGTAGAGAGCAAAGGGCGCTAACTACCTTATTTTCTTTTCTTGATTCTTCTAATTCCCCTAGTTATTTAGCCCCTCATTTTCAATACATTTGCGCAAACCACACTAAAAATCTGCGCTCATCTCATAACCGCCTACTCCAATGCAATCTCATCGTACTGACTTTCTTCACAATTCTTTCTTTGTTCAATCTATTTCTCTGTGGAATGCGCTCCCCCAGGAGATCAGGATGGCAACAAGCCGATTAGCATTCAAAACTAAAGTTCGAGAGCTAATTCATAAGAAGTTGGCAGTAGTATCATCACGGTAATGTTCTCCAATTGTCGATCTGGACCAATTGTTTGACAATATTAGTTAGGTATGTAGTTTATTAATTTGATTATATATTGTATTGTATTGTATATATTATATGGTTTATTAGTACTTATGTTAATTCTTGTATTCGTTTTCTCTTTCTCATTTATTGCACCTACCACTACTTTTCTCTGCATCACCCAAAGGTTGACTGGCAGAAAATGCCTAAGGCATTAAGTCCGCCTCTGTACTTTGTGTGCATAAAGCATTAAATAAATAAATAAATAAACGAGTGTCGCCGCTTGAAACACACCCATTAACTCCATTACAGGCAATACACCAATAGGAACGCGCTTTACGCAATTAACAGACCACGCACACTTAGATCGCAAGTTTGCTATTGGTAGTTGAACTATGAGCATTGCCCTACTTTTTGGGAGGCTTGCCCCGCCCACAAGGCCATTCTAACCTCTTTCATCTGTTCTGTGGTTAATATGCTCACTATCAGCTCCAACGTGGACTCAGTCTGCAGTCAACGTTTACACCAAACAGAATGTGTTATTTGGGTGAACAAAAAAGTAAGCTTAATATTACAGGGGTGAACCTGCTGGTCAGAGCTAGTGTAGTATAATATCAAAGCTCATAAAAAATCAAGTTCAATTCGCCACTAGCAATCGATACTCCATTTAACAATGAGTGACATATATTAAACAAAGGCCATATTAATCGGATCAATCCACAGAACACAGAAGTGCCGCTGCGGACTCTCCTAGACACAACATGGTCAGAATTTATGATAAAAACCAAGTTTAAGGTGGTGCATCATGACTCACATTTTTAAGATTCTAAATGACGACAACTTTTACCAAAAACTTTTAAGGGTTTAAAAAAAACAGCTATTTTCTGGAGCGTTTTGCGAAATTTTCGAGTAAATCTCGAAATTACCGAATACTAACAAAGTTCCCAGGCGTTAACTCTCTTTTTTTGCGTTGCCTTTTCGTCAAACATCGCGTTGGATTGCATTAAATGAAGTAATAAGCTTTTAAACCATTTTCGATGTTTACGATAAGCGAGTGGAAAAGGACCCTCTTAATCGAAAACCAGGTTTTCGAATTTATTTGTGATCATCATCATCATTTTAGCCGATATACGTCCACTGTTGGACATAGGCCTCCACCAAGCGTCGCCACAACGAACGACCCTGTGCGTCTCGCATCCATCGGTTTCCCGCAACCCTCACCAGGTCATCAGTCCACCTTGTGGTCGCCACTCCAGAACCTTTCGGCCCCAATGACCATCTGTTCTGCGAGCAATATGCCGATTGCCACATAAGTTTGGCAATTCTTTGTGCTATGTCGGCACCTTCAGTTCTCTTGGGGGTATGTTCATTTTTGATTCGATCACGCAACGAAACCCCGAGCATAGCCCTTTCCATTGTCCTTTAGGTGACTTTAAGCCTTCTGATGAGGCCCATTGTGAGTGACCACGTTTGAATGGCAACATGCACTGGTCATAGACTTTCGTCTTGAGACACTGTGGTATGTTGAACGAGAAGGTACCGCGTCGCTTCCCGAACGCTGCCCAGCCCAGTTGGATTCGGTTGACCTCTTTCTCGAAGTTTGTGATGTTTTCAATTTATTTTACTTAATGTGTTTAACTTATTAATATTTGGTTGTGTGTTTATTAAATTTTAAAAAGTATCCTACGTCTTATTCTAGGACATTTTCTACCTATACCCATGTACCAATGTTCACCGAAATCTATTATAAAATAAGGAATATAAATTCTGTAAATAAACATTTTTATTTACTCCATTCAACATTACACAACGACTCAGTATTTTTACTAAAAAAATAAAATGCAATAATTGATTTAAATATGTAGACAGGTTCAGTTCGAAAAGTAGTAATTGTGTATTCTATTAAATATAATTATTTTATTTATTATCATGAACCTGTCACTATTACTAAAGATGGTGTCTATAGTCACTGTCGATGCCTTTCCAAGCCCTGTGGATCAATGGTCGCGCTTCGCAGTTCAACTCATGCGCAGGATACGATCCTATCGCAATGATCGACTGGTTGTGATGACTTTTTAGTTTATAATACATTGCTGGACTCCAGTGCAGCGTTGGTAATTGGACAATTAATTGTTGAAGGACGCTTATTACTCGTATTGGGTTATACTGGGTTTGGTGGTCTTCTGTCAAATAATAAACATTGTTTTTTTTATTATTGATGGGCTCGCGTTTGACCACCATCTCACCAGATGGTAAGCGATGATGTGGTCGAAGATGGAGGACGCTTTGTTTCTTCGATTCAGATATGGTCGATGGATACACCCTTTTTCAGATAACCCTAGAGGAAAATATCCGAAGGTGTGAGGTCTGGGCAATGTGATGGATGGGGGGGATGAAGAAAACTTTAGACAAGACAACATTCTTAATCAACTTCAACTTCCATTAACCCTTCAGATACCGTCAATTAGAGACACAATAGTAAGACAATAGATGCGCGGCCACCGGTGGTCGCTTGGGGATTCATGAATTAATTATCATCCACATCATCGCTTACCACCAGGTGAGATAGTGTACAAACTTGAGCCTATCCATTATAAAAAAAATGTTACCATAACTTCCAGTAATTCTGAATTTAGTTTCTGATTTTGTAATGTCTCTAAATTAATATATTTGTTATCTGAGACACTCGGTACTTATAATTAATATAGGATGATGTACACTTGTACAGCTCGTAACTAGAAAATCTGAAACCAGGCTACCCTGGAACATCTCCAGGATTCTACGATAGACACGTAGTTTTTTTTTATTGGGAAATTATAATTATATCTAACTCCCCGCTCTGAGTGGAGCGAGAGGGAGAGAGAGTTTTAATGACACAAATTAAAAAAAAAAAAACAAAATATTTAATTTTTTTTATTTCACATGTAGGCCTACATGGGCACTTCTAAAACATCAGAAGCTAAAGCACGGTACCAAATTATCGTTTCCTGTGGAGAAGAACTGGCAAGAAACACCAGGGACCCACCCGCATTTCTTCAGTTGCCCTTAGCGTACCAGAGCCGCGGCGACTCCTTCGAATGATTCAGCACGCGATGTCCTGCTAATCTGTAAAATAAAAAAGTTCTCTATTAAATAATAATAGGTAAATCCGCAGATACTACATGTCCAGATACTTGTGTCGATGAACGGCGCCATCTTTATTCGCAAATCCTATCATTATCCTTGCGCATACGCCGGGTATTACTGTGATGGAGAGTATAATTACCATCGATAAACGCTTTATCGTGTCGATTAAGAGGAAGTGTGTCAATTTGAGGGTTTTTAAATAAATCTTTAAATGATTTATGCTTTTGTTGTCTGCTGCAGACCACACAATGGGCTTTTTTGACACACTTTGAAGTCTCTCAAGGAAGGGTCGACTCTGGTATGAAAGGCAACGAAGGAAAGGGGTGGGTTTTTAAAGTCAGTAAAAGTCTGACACCATCTCCCGCCCCGCTCAAAGGCTGATGTCATCTGGGTGACTTTTACCCACCAAAAAAAAAAAAGTAATTCAACACCATTAGTGTTAATATATATATGATTCGACGACATGTGACATTCACCAACCCGCACTGGGCCTGCGTGGTGGATTATGGCCCATTCCCTCTCCTAGAAAGGAGGCCTGAGTCCCAGCAGTGGGAACATTAAAAGGCTGATGATGATGAGTGTTAATATTTGTATATTTTTTTTAATATTTGCATTAATTTATTAATATTTGTGTAAATTTATTAATATTTGTGTAAATTTATTAATATTTGTGTAAATTTATTAATATTTGTGTAAATTTTTACTAATTAATAATAAATATTTTTTGGTTTTTAATTAAAAAATTATATTTGTGTTAATTTATATATTTGTATCAATTTATTAATTTGGCTGTGATTTACACTACAGAGGTTTTACGTAATAACTTTTCGTTGCTTTTCGTTGTCCTTTGTTACTTTTCGTTGTTGTTATGTACATTAATAAATTTATTTATCCCACTAGTGAAAGTTTGTATGTTTGTCTATGTGTATGTTTTTACTCCTTGATTCTCAAACGGCTCAATTAAATTGTAGATCATGTCCTAAGATAACACATGGGATAGTTATTGTTTTTATTAGTTTAATTGTTATTAACATATTCGTAGCATCAGCACCTCTAAAAATACAGCTTCTAAAGTCGACAAATCCGGTCCCATCACTAAAGCCAAGTAATAAGAGCTGTGTGGTTTAAGCAAATCCCTTGCATCGTTGCCGCTTCTCAATATCCACTCATACGCACCTCGTAATGTGACAGGCGTGGCTTAAATACAACGTTTATTTCATCTTATTGGTACTTAATGACCGACCGCCATCAGAGAACGACGTTTTAATGTATTTTTGCGGTAAAGTTTATTAATTTGACATTTATTTTAATCAAAATTTAAAATACCCTTAGGTGTTACCTAAAATGGCTCATAATCTGTACTAAATTTTAAAGAGATATTTGTAAGTTGGTATGTAGAAGTTTTTTTTTTCGGTGGGTAAAAATCATCTAGATGACATCCGGCGGAGAGGGGAGCGGAAGATAGTGTCATACTTTTACTGACTAAAAAAACCCGCCCCGTTCCTTCATTGTATTTCATACCGGGTCCGAGCTTTCCTTTCAGAAGCAGACTCTTGGCCCCAGTAGGCTTTGTAGGGGGGTAAACTCTAAAACTCCTGAAATGATTTTGAAAAGTTTCAGCTGCAATTACCCTGAGTCTTGACTTAAGTTACTGTGTCCTCTAGATAGACACATCTAGGGGACACAGTATGGGGCATCCACAGTGCGCCGCCATCCCGTTCAGCCTTGATCTCCGCGTTTCATTTCGCCCCAGGTCTTCTCTATGTTCTTCGCCCCTACGATGACCGTTCGTCGCCAGGTCTGCTTAGGGCGACTACGTTAACGCTTTCCTTGAGGTTTCCAGTCTAGGGCTTGCCTTGTTATATGTTCAGGATCCCTTCGGAGTGTGTGGCCGATCCAGTTCCTGCCCTGAGTGCTGCCGCTGCCAGAACTCATATCTTTTCTTCTCAGTCGTGCACTCTTGACAGAGTGGACGTGGTCATGTCTCGGTCGAGTCCCGCACCACCGCCCCTCTCGCGGTACGACGCCATGCAGCTCTGTGTTTGGTGGCTTGGGAGCTTTCATTTACGTCACAGTGTGTCACGGTTTTGATGAGGTCCGTCCACCGTGCTGGAGATCTTTTGCCCTCGATTTTCCCTTGCACCACCAAACGTTCCATCGAGTCCTCATTACGGGTGATATGCCCGAAGAACTTGAGGATTCATATTTGCATATACTACATATGTCGATATTGCTGTTTTTTTTAAACATTGCTTTACACTAGGAGTTATTTCTGTATAGTATTTTCCTTACAGCACAGCAAAAATTGCAATTCTGATGTTCCTTTCTCGGTAAAGACGCCTGTAAATAACCATAACTTTCCCATCAGAGTATAACCCTTATGCATTTAACAATAGGTTTCCTGATAACTTTTACTAACATAAGATTCGTCGTAGGTGTGAACAGGAAAGTCTACTAGTAATATGATTTGTCACTCTAATAAATAATTCAGTTCGAATGCTCCTGCGGTGACCTAACCCAGATCACGCTGATCGGCGTACAAATTGATTGAATGGACTAAAACAATGCTATGACATGGAGAGCACAGTGCAGACGAGGACAGAAGGTTGATTTTTTTAAGAATAGACTTTAAACTCTATTATATCCACAATAAGAGTGAGGGAGTGAAGAATGGTTGTCTGGTATTTGTCGCAATCAGCGATAAGAACGCAATAGTACCTAAAGGTTTAAGTTTGTTTAAAACGTGTTTTACTTTTTGGTGTACAATAAACTTTATTCTCTACCAACGAAAACCAAAGAAAACGATAGACTGACAGAACAAGACAAATGTTATAATACAAATCTTTTTTATTCAAAATCAAATTCGCTGATGCGCTGCGCTGCGAATATTTGTATGGCTTATAGTTGTTCCGGGTCTGAGCGGCTTGTCTTTACATGTTTGTAAACGCCCCGCGACGTCAACAATACAGGAGTCATTCATAGTGCGAGGCATCGTTTAAAAAGAAAAACTACAAGGTTCAACAACGGCTGATAGTGCATTTTGTTTTCTTCCCTTTACTGATATTATTTCATTGAATATATCGATTCTCATGTCATTGGTAGCGTTTCACTAATTCATGTCATTGACTCCGTTGAGTTGACCTTCTACTTACTTTTCTGTGACGATACTATGACACCATGAAACACCGGCGCCGTTTCATGATTCACGGTCGAAAGAACAAGGTGCTGCAGGATTTCCTATTAAAACAAAAAGTGAAGAAAATGTAAATTTTCGCCATTGTTCTATTGTTACTTAGTGATTTGTGGGCAATAGTAATCAGGTTATTTTCGATTTTGGCGCTTTGATCTAAAATCTTTATGTATGACGCATAGATTTGTATTTGCATGTCTGCACCGGACATCTTTGACATACAATGCAGTTATATTTCAGTCTCAGAAAATCTTGACAAGCCAATCTTTTGTTAAAAATCGGATAACAAGCTCATCTTGTTGAAGACTTGTTGAACGGTATGAAGAGGCTAGAAGAAACGGGGTGGGTTTTTAGTCAGTAAGAGTCTGACACTATCTACCGCTCCACCCAAGAGCGGGGGTTGTCATAAGATGATTTTTGCCCACCGAAAAAAAAAGACTTGTTGAAGTTAGTCAAGTAGCGAATGAAAAGATATAATAAAGGAAACATCCATCATCATAATTTTAGCAGAAAGACGTCCCTTGTTGGGCATAGACTTCTCCTCAATGAACGGTCTTATGTGTCTCGCATCCATCGCATTCCCGCAACCCTCATCAGGTCATCGGTCCACCTTCTAGAAGACCTTACAATGTTGAGTCTTCCGGTACGTGGTCGCCAAACCAGAACTTTTCGGCTCCAACGGTCATCTGCTCTGCGAGCAATGTGCCCTGTCCACCGCCACTTTAGTTTGGCAATTCTTCGGTAAGGAAACATAAACAAAGATATATACTGAACTTACTTAAAAATATTGAGACCATACCAGGCATGCTAAGCGTATCTCTCTCAGACCATGTAATACGTATGCTGAATTATCAATGTCCCAATCCTATTAAATGACAATAAGACTTCAATGTATAACAATCAAAGCTTAACAGCATTCGGAAGATCTTTTGTGTGTCAAACGATTCCATCATCTATGACACATTACATTTGATAGATGTCAACTAGTCACGTAGGCAGTTCATAGTTCCATGCCTATCACGGAACAAGTAACGTCACTAGACCATCATATTGTCACTATGGTCTAATTTCGATCGCCTTGATAATAATCAATGCTTAGTATTGCCTCAATGCCTGACCACAAGCAAGAAAAGGCACTGGGATTGTCCCCTGGCCTTTAGATCATATCCTAGATGCGTCACCTGCCATAATTTGTCGCATTTTCGTCACGTATTTCGGCTTCTGACTTTGGCTTGAATTAATGCTATAGGCCTATTAGCTAAGCATGAAGTGAAACTATTCGTTTATGAGTCAGCCAAGGGAAATGGGTTGAAATCGTGGGCGATGGTTTATTAACTTATCACTAAGCAATATTGCAAAGGTCTTTAATAGATTACCGACCTACGTCCAGTGTCTCCGTTTGCACGCTAATCAGTACCTCTGGGCATGGCAATATTGGATTGGGTAAGATGGGAAATGTCCATAAAATATATGGGAGTGACAATTAAAGATCAAATGATAGAGAACTGCATGTATCAATGGTATTGGAAAGCAATAAAAAGGTTCCACAAGAGGCTTTAAGAGATCCTGTGTCTTTAGCGGTTAAGGCCTTTGCCACACTTGGCGGAAATTCCGTCGCGGATCTTCCACGTCGGAACGCCAATACATGTTATTACATATAAATGACGAACGATTGATCTTCCGCGTAGTGTGTCCGTTATTAGTCATTTAGGCCTAAGACAATATCTTCTTCTCATTCGTACACTCCTGGTGGAGTGGTCTTGGTCATGAAACGTCAGGTAATTTGTTGCTTTTGCGAGAAATATCCATCTCTCTCTATTAAGATAACACAGATGTCAATAAATGAGACAGTCAAGGCATAAGACAGTTCTTATATCGCGCCAGATCGTAGGTAGGGACACTACGGACAGATAACCCCTAGAAATCAAAAACTTGGTTCTACCAGCGGCTTCATTCGCTTGAAAGTAGAAAATGGGAATAAACTCCTTTTATAAAGAATTTTATTTCCTGTTCCAGGACATGTTGTATCCGTGTGCGAAACATCTAAATCCATCAAACCGTTTGTTGCGTGAAGGAGTATTAAACATAGACATAGATTTCGCCATTACTGATGTGATGAATCACTCAAACTTATGCAAATACAACGGACTCAACTAGGAGATTTTAATAACAGCCAATGTTGAAGAAACTTTACAGCAAATTTTAGCCTGGATTAAAAAGAAAAAAAAACCAAAGAAGCTCTGTGTCCGACGCTACAAACACCGCACCTACAAAGCGATCTAGCGAAATTGTATACATGGTAGTTTTTTTACTTCTATGAGAAAGTTGTACATCAAACGTTTTGTTTTGTAGCAGACGAGACCCATGTTTCTCAGTCGACTACTTTTTTCTTGTCGAAGTAACACAATCCACTGTGTCGCACTAAACTGTCCAGAGCCCTTACCTTTGGTTCGTGATATACTGGATTTAACCATGTCCCTAGCTTATTAATTATTTTTAGTTTGTTCTGTCCAACTGTAAAAGCCTCACGTTCTCCTTTTAAATCCTCTCTTTTTGACCTAATCTTGGTCCATCCTGTCTGTAGGCGTCAAGCTTGTTCCACAATATTGACTTGAATCGCATGACATTTAGGTTGAGTTGTTTTTATGTTTCTACTTCATTGATATTTTAATGGTGAAAGTATAACTCCACATAATATTTTCTCCCGACATCAACACCAAATGTCCGGCAGGACATGCATAATCTTGGCATTACAGATGACGACGCTTCCTAGTGAAGTGAATGTCTCCGAAAGGTTATAGGAAAGAGGCGAGAGCAAAGAAGAATATTTTCTCACGTTTACTTTAAAATCATATTGATGCATCATCTAACAGAAAACTAAATAACTGTAACAAATTCTCGACAACTTATCACGCATCATCTCACGACTGCCATCAACTACTACCAGAGTGCTAACAGAGACAAATGGTAGGGGACACTGGCCTGCTCGTAACAAAACACTTGAATGCCGCGCGATAATATCAAACTCACGATTAAAAGTAAATCAGTCGATGCTATTCAACGGTTTAACCCTAAATTGTAGCAACCCCCTATAAACGGGACCATATTATTGTCCGTTGCCCATTTAGTAAAGGGTGTTTCTCAGAAGAGACCACCTGCATCGCCATTGATGATCCAGTTCCAAATACTTCCAAATATTGGTCAGTGTATCACTTTTTTGTCATCCTTTGTAATAGTCGTTGTCTAGTGATATAATGAGATAATTTGTTGTCGAATCCTTTTGTAACTTTGTTAGCTACGTGTAAAGTATGGGACGTAGATTTTGTGTATTTATGGACGATTTAAATAGTTTTGACGTTATGGGAAAACGAAAGGGTTGGTATTAGGTAAAAAAAACTGGGCAAGTGCGAGTCGGAATCGCGCACTGAAGATGCCGTACAAACTTACCTATGTAAACTGTTCAATTCTCGAACGGAGTCTCAAATCTCGTTTTCGAGTCGCAAAAAAAGTTTTTTTAGTGACGTAACAACAAACTTATTGTTTTCAGACCTATTACAGAATACTTGCGCTATATGACCCAAATTATGCCAAATTCAGAATTCAGTATTCTGTGTCAACGGGATGTATTACTATAGAGGATTAAAATTAAAAAAAAATCTTCCGACGACTAGGACCACTCATAGATAACTTTAAAAAATTTAATTCCCTTGAGAGTACATATACGTTTTTTGAGATATAAACGGCCATATCTTGTTTTTTCGTTAACGTATAAGTTTGAATTTTTCACAGCTTCAAGGGACCGCAGACCACTTTGTTGTCTGTCTTGACAACAAAGTGATCCTATAAGAATTCCGTTGTTTTCTTTTGAAGTACAGAACCCTAAACAAGAGTTGGCGCCTTTTTATCCACATTATCTTGCAGTATATCAAGAACATTTGAAGCTATGAATGGTAAACCCAAGTTCTGATATGAGTTATTAAAAAAAATATTATCTGCATATAACAATAGCTATTCAAAACAGCTGAGGAGCATACTTTAATAGGTAGCAAGAACACATGAGTGAATCATACAATCGGCCTAGCCCAGAAAAAATGTGGTCAAGCAGCAAAAAATATCAAAAGTGTTTTATAAAACACTTGCGAACAATTACTACTTCATATCATATGTGACAGCTTAGCTATTGAAGTCGAAAATACAAAGGAACCGAAGGAAGTCTTATAATACTTGATTAAGTTATGATTAGTGACGTACGGCTACATTATTAATAATTAAAATAACTGTGGGACCAATCAATGTGGTGTTGCATAATATAGACGAAATTATAATATGCCGCCAATCGACTGAGAAGAGGTCTGTATTATCATCCAGGTTAAGATATCGCGCAGTCTTGAGCAGTGGTGGCCAAGTGGTAACGGCCCCGACTTACGAGTTGTAGTTCGCGGGTACAAAACCCAGCTAGGCGCATTTGTGTAATTTATTTCATCACCACTGCTCTCGAAACGGTGAAGGAAAATATCGTGAGGAAACCAGCATGTCCTAGAACCAAAAATTTGAAGACATGCGACATCCCGCTCTGGGCCCGCGTGGTAGATTACGGCTCAGTCCCTCCCCCAGAGAGGAGGCCTGAGTCTCAACCGTGGGAACATTGTAAGGCCGACTATGCTAAGATATACCAAGATTCCTCTGTGTTTTGGATAGTATGTTAAGCCTTTGTCCCGGCTGTCATTTGTGGATCTTTAGCCATCGTTACGGATAGTCATAGCCAGATTTCTTTTTAATTATTGATAGGCTTGCGTTTGACCTCTATCTCACCAATCATTTTAAAAATGATTGTCTCTAAGTGTTGCAGCACTTGAATAGTGTTGTAAAATGAACCTGTAAATTTCCAGTGCCTGTAATGTTAGCGATCCTAATAATATATTTTTTTTTTTTAATGAGAGACAGCTACACTATCATCGTAGTCTTTAGGCTCATACTCTTAAAATGCACTTACACTATACCTTTTAAAATCTGCGGTGTCTGAGGAAAAAGTCACAGAAACGAAATCATGGGAAAAGCTGTAATAGTATTTTCATAATATGTAGTAGAAATTCTCCCGGAACTACTTACTTAAAACCATGTTGGTCACAATTTTGTTGAAAGTGCTGGTACTTGACAAGTCGTTTACAAATGTTAAGACATTATTCCGCTTTAACGAGATGTGGGAAGGTAAGAAGCTGATATTATGGTCAGACGGGAAAATGCGCGATTGTATGTTGATGCTGATCGTGCTAACTCACTTATTTCTCACCTCATAAATTCATCGTGACACCTGCAGACTCTTATTAAGATGTATCATTGTGAAACTGCAGCAGTTTAGTAAGTAAGTTGTTGGGAGAAAGATCTCAATAGGTAATGAAAGTGAGCAATGGATTAAACCATACAAAGTTACATAGACAATTAATATACTCGATACAATTATGTGCATATCCAAGTTTATTCTCAATGTTATCAAAATCAAATAAATAAAAGGCCGATTAAATGATCAAGAGAAGAAAAGGTAATAATGCTACCACATAATTTAAAAATGTATCACTTCATAGAGCTCTACCACCAACCGCTGTCAAAAGTCTCGAACTTTCGACAACCCAGATTTCACTATCATTATCACTTCCGTTACCTTCTTTAACAACAATACCACCGAAAATCTCACCCTAATCTTTTCATTAATCTATCCTCAGTCTAATAAACAAACATTTTCCCCTACTTATTCGGTTCCCCATCAGTGACAGTGTCTCCGCTAATTTAGCCTTCGTTTCGCAGACGATTAGAGGTCCGGGCTCGAGTGTAATTGATTGTTTCTCTGCACGTCTGCTTCTGAGGGTCCCCTAAGCTCGTGTGTCGTTAATTATTTACCTATCTGTTGAGCTTTGTGTAGGGTAGGTAAGTACTTGGGTTGTTGTTCTCGAATATTCTACCAAGAGCAATCATCAGATTTGATATTGTGACCCTATAGTTCAAAATTTTGTACCGAAACAAGACTGTTACGTTGTTTATAACGGTTTGCTTAATTGTGTTGTTAAAATTATCATCTATGTACAATAAAACTTAAGTAGCCGCTTAGCAACACCTATTAAGTTAAGTGATGCAGTTAAAGTTATGAGGTGTTCAAATTGATACATAATTACATTCTTCTTATCATGGTCTACTAGTATCGCTTAAGAAAATTCGAAAGTAAAAGCAATATTTTAACTACGTTTCGCACGGTAGATGTTTAAGTATATGCAATTACAATACCGTTCGACAATTTTAGCAAAGCTGATCCAAGAATGCATTTTGGCATCGATACAAAACGATCGCGGTCACGTATTCAAAAAATAGTTTCGGTGAAATTCCCATTACCGGATATAGCGCACGACATAAATCGCAAGGGGACAAAATCCCCTAGAAATGTCCCTGACAAAACAAAACGTTCAAGTTAATCCCCTCCTTTTGGAATTTTTCAATCAACCACAAACATGTGACTTCATAATTCGTTTCACAGTGGGACCGCTTGAGAATCCTGGCGATAAAGATCTTGCTAGATAACATTGATCTCTATGTCTTGAATGCTGTGGTCGGTAATTCAATGAAGGAGTAGGGGAAGGTGGAAAAAAAAGTGAAATGGCGCGTACAATAGGTTATGGCGGTCATTGAAACAAATCTGTTAGGGGCGTCGTCGAGGGTAAACACATCCTTAACAAGCTTGAAGAGTTAGGAAGGATGGATAAGGACGCCTTTTAGATTAAACTTGATTGTTTTGATAATAGAAGAAAAGTTATACTTTAGGAAGACGCCATTTACCTATTGCTGTATCAATTGCTAAGTGTATATGCCCTAATATATTCTGAATTGTAAAGTCGTAAATATCTTCATAACTTGCTATTGGAACAGTTATTCCCTAATGAAATAATAATTTATTTTATGATGCTGTAATATTTCTTCCCGTTAGAACCGGTGACTTCCGGAAGCTGTTCGGATTGTGGAATCTGTTGCTCTAGATAAGGTCAAAGAAAATTCATATTACGAAAGATTTTAATTGGGACCCCTTTATCTAAGATTAATGAATTGAACCTTATCTATTAAAATCTTCAAAGTTCTTAATCTAGTACATTATCTCGATCTCTATTTCCTTTATTTCTAATTTTATATTTACATAAACAGTTCGTGTTTTCTATCCGAATCTTAAATTGGAAGTTTTGTTTGGTCCAAATTCTTCAAATGGAGTTAAATAACGTTGTTTATTTAATTTAGGAATAGATTCGCTCTTCCGTATTCCATCTCTTCCGACGTAGAGCACGTTTTTGATTTCACTCAAACGTTAAGTTTGTAGATTTGACTAATGCTTTTGATAGAGTAACCATTTTACATATTATTTAAAAAAAAACCGGTAATCAATGGGTAAATAAACATGTTACCAAAATTAATTCTATAACATTGAAGTACATTTTTAAAAGCAATTTGAAACATGTTCTAAAAATATTACCGTGTGACAGTTCTCACACATTCATATGCATTGTCAAATCAGTTCATACATCGATACTTCAAATTTAGAACACGTTGACCTGCGCCCGCGCAGCCACACGCATTGTTCACAGATAAACATCTTGTTCGTCAATCACTACCACGACCTACCCTCACAAAAGGACTAAAGTTGTACACACGAATATAAACTCTACTATTATTACGACAAAGATAAAATTCATGTGCATAAGAAAATGGCTAATAGTGGGATAATAGACTATTAAGTGGCGAAGTGTTTATACCTTTTAAGAGTTTAACATAATGTTTAAATTGTAGGGCGTTGTCTCCTGGTACAATCATTTCGAATTTACATTACTTGATTATTCCAATAACACTAAAAAAAACTACGTATGTATCGTCAAAAATG
The DNA here is from genome assembly GCA_949319445.1 of Mythimna lalbum. Classification (NCBI taxonomy): domain Eukaryota; kingdom Metazoa; phylum Arthropoda; class Insecta; order Lepidoptera; family Noctuidae; genus Mythimna; species Mythimna lalbum. The sequence continues at coordinate 4,248,336 of OX439365.1, forward strand.
GAGGCGATTCTTTTAACTCCAAATCAGATTTAAATTCTATTAACCGTAAAAAAATAGCCATAAAGCACCAAAACAAGCCGTAATGGAGTCGTGCATTGCTAGACGTTCCAACCATACTATTTTTAGCAGCCTTGAGTTAAGAATATACCATGTAATAATAATTAAATATTCATGTCAACACTCATCTTTCACACACACGCACTATCCTCACCACATACACAATCACTCACACGTTTGAGAACATACTGCACACCTACGTACTCGTAACATAACCCTCATGTAGAAATTAAGTTTAATTATTCAATAAAATGCATGATAATTTTAATTTAAGAATTTAATGTTCTATTTAATTTTTTTTTGTAAATTAACTTTTAATATCTTTGTTGCAAATTTGGATTATGATAATTTTAACTTATATTTTTAGTTATTAATTTAATTTTTAATATTGACTTGGATTTTATTTTTTACTGTTGACTATAATTTTAACTGGGACTTAAGTTTTAATATTGTTTTTAATTTTAATTTTGTTTTTAATTTATCATTTTAATTTTGATTTTTAATTTAATTTTAATTTAGATTATGATTTCAATCTCTATTTTAATTTTTTGACTTAATTTTGATTTTAATTAGATTTCATTTTAATTTTGATTCTGTTTCTAGTTTTATTGTTTATTTTTAATTTTATTTTTGTAATTTTTACCGTAAATTATATACTTAATTATAATCTAGTGATAAGGGGAAGACACTAGCTCCTGTAATACAGTGTACACTAGCGCAGGAGCTAGGGAATTCATAAAATGCATGTACTTTTTATGCCAATAAAGATTATTATTATTATTATTATTATTATTATGTAAAAGCAGACATGCATGTCTTTTGTTATAAATATAACATACTCAATTGAATGATGACCAAGCAATCGACAACGTCTAGAATCAGAATGCTCAAAGCAGGACAAGCAAGACCTTGAAAGAGCAATATCGTCTTTTAAAAGTAGGACACAGTAAAACTACCACATAAATTAGGACAGGGCGAGAAGCGCTAACAAATGGTCAAAACAAATCATCTGAAGTTCAGTTCCTAAATCGGAAAGATGGACTCCATTACCGATATACAAACAACTTATTACACTTGGCACAACCGATACACCGTTTAAAGGTGGGATCCCATGGGAAGGAAGGGAAAAAAATTAGCCGCAAAATAAAGTTTGTAAAGGAATAAAGGCTGATTTATATAGATCAAGCCGACTGAGACTGAGAAGTTGTGACTAATAAATCTCAATCAAGATGAGAGATACGATATGATTGGTCGGTCGACTGTCGGCGGGAGATGCCGATGATAGCTTACATAACTAGATTTGCGGTGGTAATGAACCTGTCCTTTTATTTTAAAATTAGCCCTTTGAAGAGGATTTGAAAGTGTTTTGTAATGGCTCGTCTATACTAGTAGCTGAACTTTCCGATATTACCTCAGTTCTTTCTAGGCCTAATACGTAATAAGTCGTGTAGTCTTTATCTTATCTCATAGAAGTAATTTTGGAACGAATTAAGTCCGTGATGGATTATATGCTAGTAAAATTATTTTTACTAATAGATCTGTATGCTTTACTGATAAATTCAAATGAGATTATTGTTGAAGCAGGCCTATAGGATCGTGGAGATTGACGTGAGAAAAAAAAGGCTCAGCAGTAGGCGAAATTGGGCTATAGATGAAGATGTTGACAACCATAATTCCCGAAATGTGGGTGACGGTGCTAATTTCAACCCATTAATCACAAGTCTTGTTTTTTGCGGTCTTCTATGAATTAATGATATAAATAAATAGACCCTGTCAGAAGCTAGTTAGCTTGTCAACTGAGACAAATTGGACACTGACGAGAGCTTGTTGGTGACGAGTGAGCGATCAATTATTATTAATTCTACTTACGTGCGAATCAGCTTCAATATGTCACTGGTTATTTGATGTTCATGGTTCAAGTGATGTGCTTAGTAATCATCAGAATTGACAGGTGGATCCATGATCATAACATCAAAGAGTTGCTACCCATATTTTGGAATATATTGCAAAACTACAACAAAATAGTGATGAATAAGACCAGCCAGAAAATGCTGTTAAGTAAAAAGACCAGTCAAATACCCCCATTTTCCAATAAGACTGTTATCAGAATGATACTTAAATGGGAATTTTTTGTAGTATAGAAATTGTATTTCTCATTCGATTAGAAAGAAAAAACTCCTTAAAAATGCAATAACTGTATCAGATTTATTTTAAAATTGTTAAGGTAATTGACGTAAATACTAGTGCTCTCATAGACGCGTCTTTAGTATTAGAAGCATATCCTATCACATGGCTGCAATCTCGGGAGCCTAGTCGGCTAGTCGATCTAGGTCTTTTTTGTACCGATCCCTTTCTTTGTCCTTATCGGTAGAGACTAGAGATTTGTTCACATCTTTTGTTCTTTTTGAAATATGTGGCATATCTGCAAATGTGTATTTATTTTACTAGGTCTTAGGCTATTCCTAGTCTGTGTTTACTCTAAAGAATGAAAGTTGACCTTTGCAATCAATACCATCATTTGTCGCCTTCTTGAATTCAACTTTTTGGAGCATTGAAAAAATTATTAATATGTCTCTGTCCCAGTGCTGAGCTAGGCTTCTACCAAATTCTACCAGGTCTCATTTTTCTAAACCTAACCGAACATATACTCGTTTTGATTATCAAAGTTACCTTCAGCTTCAAATGTCATATCATCTGAAGATCTGTTATGATCTTCTAGCAACGCACCATTAGAAAATCTGTTGACCCAAACAGAAGACTATCACCTCATACATTGATACCTACATAATAACATACACAGACATCTAATTACTATAATTCCTTTAGTCGAGACCTCTTGAGTTTAATCCGTGAAACACCGCCCGTCATTGTCCGCTGTAAGTGTTTCACGCTAAACTATCTGATATAATCGTGATTCAATTTGCATACAGTTAGTTCTGTCTCGGAGATAATGTGAGCGAGACAGTTAAACACATGCTTAAATGCTGCTCTTATAGGTAACTAGGTTTTGCCTGCGGCTTAGCTTGTTGTATCGTTTAATAGTACAATTTATAATACTATACAAAGCTATGTTTTTGATTATTTGTGTCTTTATTATAATTTATCACGTCATGCACTTGAATCTTATCAATATGTTTCTGAACAAAGAGTATTATGTTTTGTAAAGCTTCTTAAACTTCTAATAAACTAAACTAACTGTTCTAACTAACTAGTGCACCTCACCATCAACGATTACATCACTGCTTACCATCAGGTGAGGTCGCAGTCAAGCACTAGTATATATCAATTAGAAAGAAGTAACATTCTTAATTAATTGTTTTAAATTAATCTTCGTATCATTACTGTGGACTGTACACATAATTGAAAATATAATTACAGCTATATTGATGTTTTTATCCACAAGTTACTCTGATGCCTTATTTGGCGATATATACTCAAATCCATGATTAAAATATGGCTCACATAATTATATGGTTAACGAATTGCATTTTACACAGATTTGATTATATTGTTTATACCTATTGAAATTCTAAAACACTTTTAAATTCTGTTACAGGTAAGCTGAATTATAAATAGAACAAACAAACATACGTCATACCAGTGATAAATATGGATGATGCTAAGTATTACAATGTAATTTTATATCCAGAAAATAGCAAATAGGAAGATACTTAGGAAGGTCTACGTATTTATGCGATGAAAGAAGGTGAATATAACTGTTGATCAAGTTCACCAGATGATAAATAATTATTTTATAGACACAATGGATATTACAGGTAAAACATCTTAGGCAATCTTTGATTTACTCGTAGTTTTAAAAGAAGTGGAAGCAATAACTCTTCATAAGAGGAGAAAAGATGAATCTAGATATGGTTCAGCATAGGATTTAACACGGAGTAATTTGAAGAGACGCGATAAACATTAAAAAACAAGACGATGTCAAAAACTGGTTCTAAACCTTCCGGTCTTTATCATCTTTCATGGTTCCGTATCCGAAGGGTGCTACTGACCCTATTACTAAGCATCCGCTGTCCATCCGTCTGGCAGCTGGCTGTATCTCAGAAACAGCAAAAGGTAAATAAAGAGTAGAGAAGATATTTATACAGAATGTGTATATCTATTGCCGCTACAACAATATATACAATCCAAATCGTCGACGGCACGCACAGTTTCCGCGCGCCTCAAGGAGCCCAGCTGGGTCGAAGCCTACTGGGGCCAGGGTTAGTTTCAAGAGGTAGCTCAGCCCCGGTATGAAGGCACGAAGGAACGGGGTGGGTTTTTAGTCATTAAAAGTCTGACACTTTCTCTCGCTCCTATTTTGGCGGTGTTTTTTACTCGATTTTAATATTGTACCTACTATGGAACTCATCGTGTGCCAGTTCGTCACGCACTTGAATCCTTCTGTACTTGACATTGTATAGACAACGTTTCAGATATAATCGTCTATTACGAGTCAACATCTCCACACGTTCTCATGCATGATACCGTACAAAAGGACCAAAAAACTAGGGCTTGACAATACGCCTTTACAAATGATGTATTGGTCGATAGGATCGATATATGTGACATAAATCACTATGAACCTGTAGTAACGCAGGCTTCCTATCAGTCTTATCATGGTTCGACTGTTTATAATTTATTTAAAGGCGTCAATAGCACAAAGGACCAGACAATTTTTGATAGTTTTGTTACGAGAAAAGGTGTATCAGCTTAGTGTCCCCGCATACGGGCCTCATAAAAACGCCGCTACAAGCTTCTTTTTGAGGTGGCTTTTTTTTGGCTCGTATGCGGCGGTGCCGCCACAAAAAAACGCTTTAAGCCAGTTCAAGCTTCTCCGGCCACAAGCTGTCGCGCGTTTTTGCGGTGGCTTCTAGCTTTTTTTTGTAACCGCATCTTGCGTTTTTTTATGGCGCCGTTTTTCTGAGGCCCGTGTGCTGGGACAGTTAGTGATTTTTTAAACTGACTCCCATATGCATTATACGCGTTCCTCTTTTTCAATTCAGTTTATATTAAGTAATATATAGGTATATATATGTTAATGGCAGAAAGAGAAAACATACATTATTAAAACTAAAAATACATATATAATCGGTGTGAGACCAATAAGATGCCTATCGCAGATAATAAAAATTACAATAGGAACTTGAAATTAATAGGATGGCACAAGTCACAATGGACGGCCTTATCGCTAAAAGCGATTTTTGATTTTACACAAACAACACTCTAATCATGTTTGATGATGATGATTTCTTAAGTCTATTGTTTTTCTTTGCCCGCATTTCTGATGAAGTTTCGTCAAAGATGATTTTCCTCGTCGACAAAAAAATAAATTAAAAAAATAAAGGCAGAAGTGTATACCCAAAGCTAAAAGTCTATGCACGTTCTTCTCCATAGAGATCTACGCTTTCGAATGTGCAATAAACGTCATCTTTTCTGATTGATCATCTTTTGACAATTCAAAAGTGGTTTATTTGAAATAAATATATTACTTTGATTGATTTGTAACATCCTTCTTACTAGTTTAACGCATAACTGTTATATAATAAGGGCTAATGTGATTACCACGGCTCTCCAAACAAGCCGACAAGCGGAGCTATCAACGTGTCGCTTCTATATTAATCATTAAGCTCCGTTTTCACGGTAGATCCTTCTAACAGGATGAACAGAAACAAACGGTATCGGGAATTATTACGGAACTGCAAACACAGATAAAAAAATAACTGCAAATGTAATAATAATAATATTCCTCGATGTCATCTAATTCCAAACTAACCAGAGGTTGTGGTAGGAGTACTAGATAATTGATAAACTAGGTACTTACAAGTACATTTATTTTTAAATGCATATCTAGGTACATAATATGTATTTTAATACATACATTTTTGTTATGGATCCAGTGCAAAGCTTGCATGGAAACGGAGGAAACAATTGTATATAATTTGTAGTGAACTCTTGGATCCCTCGTTAGCGCCCTTAGCAAGTCAAGAGATCGAATCAGCTTCTGGAAAGAGGTAGGCTAAATAGAAAAAAAGGCTACCTAAAGATGGTCTCTACGGACCACGTACAATGGTCCATCATGGACTGAGTGCAGAAACCCAACTCCACATAGATCGCGAACTATCAAACTCGAGAAATTGTTGTAAATCACACAAAATATTGGTCCTTTTTCTCATAAAACTTCTATGAAAATACATAAAAATGGTCCTTTGAAAAGAAAATCACAGATCATACTACGCCGCTTTATCGACACTACTAGCTTAACAGACTTATCCAATCTAACATTAAGTATAAAGCTTGCCACACACAACACGACATAATAGTCTCATCTTTAGCTTGAAATACCTACGCCACTTAGAAAAAATACCTAGCTTAACAAACTTAACATTAAGTATAAGTAAGGTTGCCAGATCTCCAGGATTTCCGGTATAGTCCCGGAAGTTTACGTTTTTTCCCGTGTCCTTCCGATCTATTGTCCTGGATTACGAAAAATTTAATAACTACACAGAAATAACTATAAATGACACGGCTAGACGGCCTATTTTCAACTCGTAATTTTATTAAGTTTATAAGACAGTGGTCATAATGTACTTGTAATTGCCCATTATAAAAGGAAAGTTCTCAATTTTGTATCTTTTATATTGTAATTTTCTACCATACTTCTTTTATCTGGACTAACTGAAAACTAAAATATATTTTCCTTTAAAAATAAGTACAAATATAAAATTACATATCCCCTTTATATATTCATAGCTATAGTCACGGTCACGGCCCGACATGGAATAGTCCAGGACTCAGTAAATTCCGATTTGGCAACCCTAAGTTTAAGGCGTGCCACACACAACACGACATAAAACAGTCTCATCTCAAGCTTGAACTTGGCCAAGTGATCGAATTAAATCATCCCGGAGAACCGGTCTTCCTCAGAATGGCCTGATTTCGCCGACTTATGTGCACGCTACGCCAGATTTATTGACCGGAGACGGGAATTTAGACCCTGGACTGATACATGACAAGTAGTTTTTAATAAAAGACGTTTAGTTAATGGCCAAGCTTAGTGTTTCGACGTGAATGGTGGCTGTTTAAAATATTTTACGTGCGTTTTTAATGCTTTAATGGAACGAATACGTCGTAACCGTGAACTTCTGTTCATAGATCCCACCATCGCCGTTTGTATAGGACTCTCGCTGATGCAGTTTCACTTCGATAGATTTTAATGTACCGAAAAATAATGCGTTAAATTGTATAGTATGTTACAGTTCACGATCTTTCGACAGTTTACAATCTCGCGAAATAGATTATTATGTAACGGTGTTTACAATTTTATGGTGACATGTATACATATTATAGATAAATTACACCCAGACAAAGAACAAGTCATCACACACACATTTGTCCTGAGTGGGATTTGATCCGACTACCTCCGGCATAGCAGTCAGGATCACTAACCGCTAGACCAACCGGCTAGTCGAAAGATAAACCATGAAAGCGTAACAGACAGACAGTAAATCTCAGGTTTATATTATTAGTAAGGATTACAATTTTTTTTTCTATGTTCTCATGATATCAGTTAACAAACGGTGCACCAAATCGAAACTCATCTCTTTAAAATATTCCTATTTCAGTTTTTCATTGTTTCCGGTAGCCATCCATCAATCAGCTCAGACATACTCGTATATTGGCAAAGGGGTCCTCTGTTCACAGAAAATATTTTCTAAATTATTTTCTAACTCAAACCAATCGGGTCACGAAGTTCGTTGTTTAATTTTCGAGCTTCTGTTGTTTCTGAAAAAATCTTTCTATCATCACTCAACCTGACGTACGGCAAATGTTCACCGTTATATTTTTGACACCTCTACGGTCCGGACCACATATATCGAAAGTCTGGAACAATTTGCCTGCTGCGGTCTTTTCGTCCGATATCATTTTTGAGTGTCTTCAAGGCTAGACTGAATAGGCTCTTAATAAACTTGTTCGCTTTATCATCGACGATTGCATCACTGCTTACCATGATCGCAGTTATGCACTAGTATATGTCATTAAAAAAAAATGTTGTTCGTTGATCAGTTTTGTAAGTGCCCTTGTAGGCCTATGTGAAATAAAATATTTAGACTTTGACTTTGAGTATAGGTTATTATAAGCTGTAGCTTTATAGATCGAAATCTTTGACATCACTGACTTTGCTAAAAGAAAACATCGTAAGGAAATTTAAATCATCAATTCGTTCCCAAGCGTAGTGATGAACGTCTTCTCCGCATGAGAAAAGGCATATTTGTTCTGAACTGAAACAAAAATTAAGAAACCATAATTCGCGGGGATACAAAAAGATTTAAGACACATACATCATCATCATCCTTCTGCCCTTATCTCGTTTTATTTGGGGTCGGCGCAACGTTTTTTTCTTCCATTCTGTCTTATCGCTCGTCACGCTATCACTAACTCCCTTTTCATTCATATCACTTCTCGCACAATCCATCCATCTTTTCTTTGGCCTCCCTCTCCCCCTCTCCATCCATCCACAAGTAGATTCATAACTCTTTTAGCAACATGCGTTTCATCTCTCCTCTTTACATGACCGTACCAAGACAATATATATAATAACAAGATTTAAGTCACATACTCGACCATCAAAATCAAAATAAACATAGCATAAAATAAACCTTGAATAAACACATTCCTTTACAATGAACACATTAAAGGCACCGATTATAAAATAATTACAAGACGACAGGTAACGATCCCCAAGCAATCGAAAGTGATATTTTTTCCTACGTTACCTATCAGCCATATACATTTCGACACCTCCAACGTATGTTATCGTAACTATCAAATTAGCGAAAATTACATTTTTAGATTTACAACTACTTTATAACATAGACTTTCGTTTGATTTAATAAAAAAATATATATTTACAATAGAACCAAAGATACGAAGACTGCATATTATCGTATTTTCATCTTTACCGTAGTAAAATATTGTATAGTGCAGTTAATGCACTATACGCGGGGCGTGGGGGGCCGCTGCGCCGCGCGACCGAATAGTAAGTATTACTACCGATTGATTACGCGGGAGTAGTGCATGAGCGCTGTTACCGCCACATTTTTTAAAAAATAATGTGATTTCTGTTATTTAATAGACTGTATAAGATAATATAGCTATCAACCATGTCATCTAGGTCAAACCGAATGATTTATGCAGTAATACAATATGATACGTTTGATTCGCATAAACCGGTAAACGCTAATAATTCAAATTATAATGATGATTTGTGTACCTCCAACCCTTTTGTGAAAGATGCTACAAGGATAGAAGGTAAGTGACATGTTTTACAATTTTAATAACGAATAAATAAAATAATTGTATAAATAACATGAAATGGTCTAATACCCACAGTAAAATGTCGTAAGTATAACTTACGATAATATACATCGAATTAAGATATTTCTCAAATATCGTAAGTACTTACTTACGATACTTTACTATTAAAACAATGTATAATTTGTGCTTCGTATTTGTACTTACGATATTTTTCGTTGGAATTTCTTTTTCTTTTTATATCCTATGTTGCACTTAAGATATTTTACTTCGATATAAAACATAATTTACTATAGTATTCTTTTAAAAAAATCTCAATAAAACGATATTCTTGTTTTTATTTTACAGAGTCGCCGCTTCCTTTTGATGCAGATAGTGATGAGATAAAACAATTAATAGATTTGTAAACTGAGTCAGATGAAATACGTCATAGTATTTCACTCACGGAACAAAGTAAGTGCCAGTGTATTGATAGAATAATAGTTAGTAGTAGTGTCTAACGTTTACACCTAAAGTTTAAAAGTCTACTCGTAAATTAATTAGGACATTAATTTACGAGTCATAATTAATCGATATTAATATTATAAAGCAATCCAAAAGCTACTGTACCTGTCTGTTACGCTTTCATGATAAACAGATAAATTAATTTTGATATTGAAGTACCTTTAACCTTAAGGAAAGACATAGGTTCCTTTTTAGCGACATACCATGCGGTCAAAGTTGCGAGCAGAAGTTAGTATTATAGCATAATATAAAACTATTTATTCTTTATTTTAGACCCCGGTAAAGAATCTCCATCAGCTGTTGAAAATATAACAGGACATCCATCTCCGGAATGCACATAAATAAATCATCTGAATTTTGATTGTAAAAACCACTTTGGCCCCTAGTTTGTTGAAAAAGATATTCCACCATTACAACCTGTTGATACAACTTTTACTGATTTAGTTTATACTTCGCAAGCGAATACGCCTCTATCTTCGATGTCAGAGGCGACACCACAAGCTTCTAGAAAACGGAAGACCAAGCCGAGAAAGGACAAGGGAAATATCTGACGTAACCATGTTACCGAATTGAAAGACAACAAAAGGAAAATGCTAAGTAAGGCGTGGTAAAACTTTGGGTTCTATGTGTCAAACAAAAAAAAAACGAAGGATTCTAAGGGGTTGGAATCTAGGCATAAGTTTACTTTAATTAACAGACTGCCAAGGACTGTTGTAGAAGACCAGGTAAACTATTTGACTGTATGCAAAAAGATGTTTCTAAACACATTTTCTTTAAGTGAACAGTATGTCTATACAACAGTTTTTAATATGGCTGAACAGGAAGGTACTGAGCCTCAAGTCTGCTATTACAATAGTGTCAGAATGGTCTATCATTGACTTCATAAATGTTGATTTTGACAAGTTTTGGTAATCTACTAATATAATGGCGTCGTAATGACTTTCCAATGGTCAAACACACTTCATTGAAAGAAGTGGCCGAAAATGGTAATCTCGTACATAATGACAAACGAATATCTGACGTATGCGGTAATTTGCAAAACTTTTGACAGTTATTTTGAGCAGTGACCTACCATTAGAACGTTATTGTGCAGTTATTGGTTTTAATAAGCTCGATATTGTCATTCTACCACCACTTTATTACGAGACCATTGACCGATCAATGATTGATCATTATGATTTAGCAGATTACGAACTTTTAGCAAAATGACAATGGGATCATGTTGGAATGGCAAATTTATAAAAATAGCAGACTCGAGCCCCTGGTTTCATGTAGCATGAGGTGCAAGGGAGACGCGGGGTATTCACCATGCATTTTTTCAAAACCTACCTGAAACTGGTAACAAAATTATTTCGGATTCAGATTCGCACTAATTTAAAAAAATAAAACTAGTTTTTATTTTTGTACAGACTTTCAAAGACTAAGGACAGAAAAGAGTGGAATAAAGGAAGGGAGGCTTTTGCCCTGCAGTGGGACACAACGGGCTCATAATAATAATAATTTCAAAGACTGAAGAATTTTGATTTATTTTTTTATGAAATTATAAGTAAAGTTTATCTATTTAAGTTTATGAAAAAGGTTGTTGTTAAGTTGATAAGGAATCTTTTGATGAATAAGTAGAGAATTCATAATAATATTTAAGTTTTTGAGAGATTTTGTTTGTTGATTTTATGAGTTTTTTTTAAATACTATTTACTTTGGATGATAATGATTTTATTTGTTATTGTAAATTAAAGCTACTATAATAAATTACTAATTTAACGAAAATACTATTGATAAATATTTTAAGTTTTTTATTTGTCTGACAGAGAATATCTATTTGGACTATTTATATTATATATTTTAGTATAGTAGAAGATGTTTTATTTAAATTTTCCCCGTTTATTAACGATGCTATTGCACTTACGATACGAATTAACATTTTTGTACCATTGTATATTATGGTAACTGTAACCTACGACTAAATATCATTTTATTAGTTCCAAAGTAAGTTATCGTACGTGTAACATACGCTACTTAATCCTAAAAAAATATCGACGTAAAGTATAGTAGGTACTACATACAACCAAATACCACTGATATTTTCCATAGTAGAAATCCGTAAGTGACTTTTAAGAAATTCTAATAACAAATTCAATAATCCTTTTTGAAGATAATATTCCATTCTTAAAAATATATCTGTATGCCAATTTTGGTTCCTAAATGAGGTTATTTGACTTCACTGTCATCAATAAACTGTATGCATACCTTTGAATTGCGATACTGTAAAGTTGATCAAATACAGTTACGATATTATACGTAGGAGGTGTCGATTTGTGTCGTATTAAATCCTGCGCATGCGCTGGCCCGTCGAGAGTGAAACAATGGCGGCCGTGCACTGCGACGGTCGGTCACGCTCCCATCTGTCATGTCTACTACAACAGGACCCCCGTGTGAGGCTATTTTAATATAGTTTTGTATCTAGTTTAATTTTTAGAACCGAGTTCACCTGTTTTTATGTAGTCGAGGTCGGGATTTGCATTTTAGCGTTGTTTTTCGATTCAAAGGACCAATTTTAAGAGAAAAGGAGAATGTTAGGAATAGTGAATTTTAAATAATAGGCTATGATATATAGTTTTGTATCTAGTTTAATTTTTAGAATCGAGTTCACTTGTTGTTATGTTCGAGGTCGGAATTTGCATTTTAGCATTGTTTTTCGATTCAAAGCACCAATTTTAAGAGAAAAGGAAAATGTTAGGAATAGTGAATTTTAAATTATAGGCTATATCTGACAGCATAAAATTTAGGTTTAACGAATTTATTAATCATTAAGAACAATCATAGTTCACTTAATAAAGAGCTAGGCTGATTAGTCTATATCATCATCATCAGCCGTTTTAATGTTCCCACTGCTGGGACTCAGGCCTCCTCTTTAGTAGAAGGAATGGGCCGTAATCCACCACGCGCGCCCAGTGCGGGTTGGTAAATGTCACATATCTTCGAATTTTTTGTTCTAAGACATGCTGGTTTCCTCACGATGTTTTCCTTCACCGTTTTGAGAGCAGTGGTGATGAAATAAATTACACAAAGTAATGTGCATGGCTGGGTTCAAACCCACAACGCACAAGTCGTAAGTCGGGGCCATTATCACTCGGCCACCACTGCACTCTTTGATGAGGCTATAGGTTTTCATTAAAACCAACAACCTAGTTAGCGTGTCAACACTGAAAACATTTTCACTCACTCTAATCCCAATACGAAATCCATCAACAAACGCCAAAACAACGACCAACAAGTCACAATAGACACGAATAAGATAACAACTGTCACTTGCACACACGCAACACCCAAAAATTCATCGGAGAACATCAAGTGACGTCCAAAGGTGACATTTACGGCGGGCGTCTCGAAACGAACGCAATAAAAAGCATACCTTTTTAATAACAAGGAGGACCATTGTACTGTTGTCGTCACAAATCATGCCCGAAACGACGTTAAGTTCATTTGGAAATTGGCAGTGGAGCTGTGTGAACTAATAACTGGAGTCAGAAATATTTTTTTGTGGTTATAATTGAATTTCGGCTGTTAGTTGTTAAAATTTTGAGAAAAGGCAATGAGGGACTAACGTTTAAGTGGAATAAACAATGACTGCTGGGCAATTATCCCAACCATGAACAATTACAATTGGGTACCCAGTTAGAGTTCTAAAGAATTGATCATAAGACCTGACAAAAAAACCTAAATCTTCCTTAATCTTTGGAAAAAAACCAAAACGTTAGATGACAGAATTGGATACAAATGCTATTTAAAAAATTAAACTAAATTCTACTAATTGTTGTGAGAAAAAGTCAAGCAGACAATAAACGGAATGCATTCGCGGTGGAACACGAATTTTGACAGGTTGCATCGCGCCAAATTCGGCAGATGCGACCACTCATGGGAACACACTGTCGCCCTCGATCATTGGCCCGTGACAGACAGCAGTTTTTGATCGATCGCCATCGTCTTTGACAGCGAGACAAAACCCATGTTTTGCCATGTTGGTACATGAACAGTTCTTGTGGTTCTAAGGACCCCGATGAACTCGTTGCTGCTGGTGGCTTTGTATAAGCCCTTTGATGAGGGATTCTCTGTTTATGACATTTTGTGGCAAAACGATTGTGATTGAATAATTTAGTGTGTGGCCAGATTCGATCAATCATTAGAAAATCAGATTCAAAAGGGATTTTGATTGTTCCATAACTCTGGCTGAATGAGGTTTTAAATATGTAGTTAAGTCAATAAAATAGATTTATTATTATCGATGCCATTATACAAAATGTGTTAAAAACCCTCCAAACAAATAAAATGTCGTAATATTTAAACAAATAGAAGAGAATGAATCCCGTACACCAGTCAATTCTAGTTGTGTGGGCGAAAAGAATTCACTTAATAAATATCAAATAGCTTTCACTGGTAGAATGGGAGTATGCAAATGGACCGGTTAAGGTATCTATTAAGAAACTAAGTACACGTCCGAATTGATGTTGACTTCAAAGGAATCCATTTTATACTTGTCGAAAAGTCTGTTACAGTTAGAGCGATAAAGAGTTACAAAACATGTCGAAGAACGTATTTACAATTTTCGAGCTGTAACGAAATGCACGTACCAAGGGCCTCGCCTCCCTAGATCAGATAATCGTTCCATATTATCTACGCACAATAGAGTATCGTTGGAATGTCACAACATGTCGAACGAAGATTTCTGTGTCCGGTCAAAACACGGACGCTCCAAAATTAGACAGCAATTTATGTATCAGAAGCTATAAAACAATTTTACAATGCGGTGTACTACAAAAGGCGACAAATCCCACGTATGTTGATCGCACAATCATGCTATTATGACCCTCCTTGAACTGTGTTTGGGGATTGACTGCTCATCATTGTTGCAATTTGGAGTGGAACATTACAATTGACTTAGAGACTTATTGGCTTGAGAGTCAGTTTGAAGGTTGAGACGAAAAACAAATCTTAGTGTGTAATGTTTGAACAGAAGAACAGTATTGTTTGTCTCCCAACCAAATAAATAATAAACCAGAAATTTAATCTAAACGATTTTGATATAGGCATGTTTGAGCATCATCATAACGATGATCACAAAAAATATCTACATGTTGCAACCAATATTTGCAAGTAGATGAAAATCTAACAGTTCATGATAAATATACGAAAGCTGCATAGAAATGTTCACAGCATAAAATAAACACGTTGTTGCTATTTAGGCTACTGGGTGTTGGAAGTGTTAAAATTGGGTCAGAAGCCAGGCTCGGGTAAAACAACAAAAAATATCTAGCTTCGGTCCACTGAGCTAGTACTTAAATATAGGTACAGAAGACGAGATACCGTTAGATGTAGGAGTCATTATAGCTCGCGATTGGTCTGTTTATATTTTTAAAATAAGTCGTAGTCTAGTCGATAGGAAATAAAATCTATAGATAAATTAGGAACGCAAGTTTCAAAATTAACTTAAGTCTCAGTCTATCTGGAATATTTATTCGCAGAGACAGTTCTAGATTGTATCGAGGTAATCGCTTGCTTTTGAAGTGAAGCATCTGTACTAGACAATCAATGTATCAGTTAGCTATACCAGATGAACATAGTGAACGCAAACCTGATAACAATCCCGCAGTTATCTTACGACTCAGTCACATCGGAATCGTATCGCAAACTCTAAAGAGCCGACTTGCCGAAATGAATTAGTAAATCGACGTCGACATTCCCGATGCGTCCCGTCTCACGACTAAAAAGAGCGGCGACAATGTCTAATTTATTTATGAGAATCGGTAGCTCCTCACAATGGAACTTAGAAAAGATCTTCAAATGGCCAAACAAAGATAGCGTCAATCCTTTGAAGGGAGAATGGTTTTAATTAATAAAGGGTGCGCAGACAATAAGATGTTGAACGCCCTGAAAATTGGCTGGATGAATTATTGATAGCAGAGGAGGAAGATCTTATTGTTATTGAACGTTTGATGGTCCTTTGAGCCCTCTGATCTTGGTCAATGATAAATCAATGTTTGAGTATCTCGAGGGAAAGTCAGTGATTCATGTAGATTATACAGTTAATTACAAAGACAGTGTACAGAATTAGTTTTGGCTCGTTCGATAGTTTACGAGGTATAGGTAATGAAACCACAGTCGTAACATTTAATGACCAGATAGAAAGTTGGTGTTCACTCTCCTGAGTAGATCTTGATTATGATCTTCATGTCTTTTATAATTAACCCTGCGAAGTGACAGTGTAGATTCTGGAGGCAGACATCACTATAATAATATAATTGCTCACGTCTACTCCACACCAGGTTCTACACCATATTATTCTCTCATCATTTTATTTTTTGAGCTCTGTGTTGTAAGCATATACGGTTACCATTATTTTATGATAACCGAGTACTTAGTCATTACTCAAGTCGTAAATATGTTTATGACAGAAATACGGATATAAAGATGGACTTCTTTGTATTCTTATAATTATATTTATATTCCAACACGTGTTTCAGATAGGTGTTTGTTTGAGTTCCAACTTAATCTCAGCTTATTAAAAAGTCAATGAAACGACTCCGTAGACGGCTCGTTACATCATCTCCCCTGATTTCCTGTCAAAATTATTAATCTACACGATTTCTCTCATCGTAAGCTTTTGTCTTGAGTGTCATATTTATTTCCCACAATGACGCAACTAGACCACATACTTGAGTAACCACAGCATGTTAACACATTCCTGATACCACAGCGTCGGGTATACGTGATAATTCATTAGCCGATACACACGTCATTCTTATGATTACTAATACCGATGTAACTGTACCAATGTTTGTATTAGTTTCAGTAGTAGCAATCTTCACTTCATTCCCAAACTTACGCTCTAGACTTAAAGCTGCTATACCATTTTAATTGGCTGCAAACACATCTATGTATGGATCAGATAAAATAATTAGTTCGTCAGAAACGACTTGTCCGTTACTATGTACAGGTTTGCATTCTATCTTATTAAACGTCATCGCATCGTTCTCTAACTAATGTATTTTTGCAAATGATCCTCCCACTCATTTGGTTATGTTAATTGATTTAATTGGAGCCCATAATTTAGCTTTTGAAATGGATTTGAATAATCGGTCATTAAAATTGCATGAGCATGATATTTACTACATCTGTCTTCTTATAAGTGGATGGAGATTTAAGTAGATCTGTTGAATCGCTTAGGGGCTCGTTCGCATTGCATTGAATGTTTCCTATACCGCGTTCGGTCACAGTAATTGGATTTATGGACTTAAGTATTTAAATTCTCGCGCACATGAACAGAATTGGAGCACTTCCCTTGTTATATTCTGAACGTTAACAACTAGTAGTTTCTCTAAAACTGCGTTTACCTTAACTGCTTGTCAAGTTATATGCACACATCGATATAAATTGAAGAGCACGTTTTTATGTCCTTTTAACAAAATCATTGTTATTAAGCATGTTAATTGGAGACCTAACAACATCGAAACCAACCTCTACAAATATTACCATTCGCCAGCTAAACATACCTTTTGCTAATATATATTTAGGATTCAACAAAAAATAGAGACAAGGCGAAATTAAATCGCGTGGATGAATTTAATGGTAGAACAGAGATATTATGTTAATTCAGCCATTAAGTCAATGGGCTTCTACAGAAATTACCGGTGGTCCTACTATATCATTATCGTGTTTTTTGTGAACCACTTCATTATCCGTTGTTTGTTCAGTGCGGCTTTTTAACATAATCACTGCGGCGACGATGTGTTCAAACTTGTATTTTAGTTCGTGTGATGACTTTATCAGTGAAAATTGATAGTTACAGTCTCGCTTTGGGATTTTTTGTTGGCCCTCGTAAAGCCATCTCATTGTTTAAATTGCCATCATTTTCGTCAATCGACGTGATTGCCACTGCCACCCAGTTTTCTATTATTATGCTATTATTGTCAGCTATTAGCTACCGTTTAAGGATAACAAAAAATGATTATTTCATCATTACGTCTGTAGACAGTTTATGAGGATTATAAATAGACATGACAAATCAATTTGGAGTCATTATTCGTCGAGCCTTTGAAAGCTTCTTAGAAATCTAGACCTAATAAAAAACTATTGTTCTAATCGCAAATGGCTATCAATGTTCATATGTGTAGTAAAAGTTTTTGTGTGTATGTCAATAGCTATTGAACCATATCGAAGATATGAGATTTTGGAGTTGATAACATAAAAAACATATAATGAGCAAATTCGTTTGATGTGTTTCGCTCGGGGCAGTACAACGTTTGTTAATGAGAGCTCAGGAAATAACTTACAAACTGACAATACGTGTACGATTTCGAAGGTCGTATATTTATAATCAATTTGTTCCAATAAATTCTTATTGGGTGGCATTTGGAGCAGTTTGATTTGTGTAGTCATTTGTTTAAAATTACCATCACCAAAGCTGTTACAACTATCAATATTTTTTATTCGTTTCTTTATATTGATTTTAATTTTATGGACATTAAAACTGATGTTGATAAAGATTTTATATTATCTTAAATATTGCATAATGCAATGCATTGTGTTGATTAAATTTAGCAAAAGTTTTTTTTTCGGCAGTATGTGCAGCTATTCTAGTTCTGTTTAAGTTACATTGTTGCAGGGTTATAAGCTCAACTAGTTTTAGCATACAAATGATACTTACATTATCATCCTCAATAACTTCAAATCATAAAACTCATCTCTTATTACGATCTTATGACGCCATCATTACAATAGCCATCAAATAAATATAATTGACGAGTTCATTGCTCTCGTGTTTCTAATTTGCATTGACACTGTTAAGTAACAACGTAAATATATGAACTGATTGAAATTTACAGCATGCCAAATTTTTATTGAACTCCTTTGAAGGCCGATTCAATGTTTTTGTAGTATGACGTGGTATATTTCGTAAAAGGTTACTGGGTATTACTCTTGACCCGATTTGAATTGAAAATAGGTTTGTTATATTATCATTATCGTTCGAAGAAGGCCTGAGTGTGATGACTAACTTTACAGTGAATGAGTGAAGTATTTATTGGCTTTACCATGCTTGTGAAGGTCATCTGTTTATTGTATAATCGTCATCATAATCAATATACTGCAAGATATCAGTAACCTCCACTCATATCCAAGTTGGATTTGCGATTCTTACTATTTTATCCTCCCATCTCTCCTCCGCCGCGCTGTACGTGACTAAATAAGTAAGAAACTTATTTAGTGCTTTTTTATTTGCTTTCAGTAAGTAGTTATAGTTCAACTACATAATGATTCGTGTATTTTCCTGCTTCAAGCAGAACTTTTGGCATATTTGTATCAGACACATTCCTATATCTGTCATCTCATTTGTATGCTGTCCATAAAAAAGTTAGTAATCTATCATTGAAAGTTGAAGTATGACTCGTCTAACTACTTCATCGACAAAAAAAATAGCAATTTCTACGTGACATTTGTTACTTCAGAGAATTTATGTAGTGTTCGTCATGATTCATAGATGATCATTGATTTTATGATCTGGAATAATAAATTCGATATATCCAGTTATATCGAGATCTATTTCGAATAATAAGTAAATTTTATCAAAATTTGTACGTTGGTTGGTTATTCATATAATACAACCTTATTTTTAGTATATGCATAACCTGAAACACCTGTCTAGTATTTTTATTTAAAGAATCTTTGTACAAAATTTCAAAACTGTATTATGAAAAATTACAAGGTAATAAGCTTGGTATGTCAACAAAAATACAAGGTCACCATCGACTGAGGGGTTGTTTTGAGCTTGCACCTAACTGTTTGCTCACTCTAATGCCCGCTATGACCTGCCGTGACCTATGTTGTGCTTAATGTCGGTGGTGTACAACTTGTGACCTTTTAAAAATATTTTTGGGAAAAAATAAAATGTGGTGTAAAAACTATAGAAATCCATTCAGTTACTGATTCTGAACAAACTATATTCAGGTTTCATATAAGTAAACTAATGTTATGTATAGTTCACATATAGGTCAACACAGATACTATTATAATCTAAATCCTATTGATATTCTCCATTGTATATTCGAAAATCTTTAATTAGCTTAACATTTAATATTATGCGAATAATTTATTCGGAGAATCTTTATTATATAGCTCGAAGCAAACGGCCCGATTCCTTGAAATGATCAGAGAAAAAACATTGAAAGACCGTGAAATTAAAATCAGGTGTGCGAAAGAGAAGGTGGACTACATCCTACTGGCATCTTTTTCGTAATTAAGGAAGTTAAAACAGTAGTACCACAAAATAGATAGGTACTGAAGATAATCTCATGTATGTATGTACTTCACTTTTTATACCTACGCTTGGTGGACGCACACTAAATGAGCGTTTGAGCCGGAACTGTTCGATGAGTGGGCCGAGACGCTCCCGAAATATCGTGTCCGTGAGCGGTGTCTATGTGTGCGTTGTGAGAGCGCGCTTTGTACGTAGATTGACTTCTGTACCTAAATATTTTGTGGTAGTACGTAAAAGAAAACATGTATAAACGTATGATTTGCAATCAGAGCTGATTGCAGTGATAAACGTGATTATAAAACAAAATAATTGGTACTGATTGTTTTATTTTGGCGGCCTCATTATTCTTTGCCAAGAATTTTATGGGGACAATGATATCTTGACTGCTATATACCGGTTTGTACCTAATCATTATGATTTTTTCTAGAACGATAGTAGAAACATAAAAATGAATAGGGACATTTGGGATATCATGTGATAGTTAATGGTTTATTGTGTCTGATTGAAAGTCTAGTTCAGTGACATGAAAGTCTACTATCATATATAAATTACAAAAAGCGAAATTTTTTATGTGTCTGTATGTTTGTTACTCCTTCACACTGAAACGGCTGAACGGATTTGAATTAAAGTTGTACACGGGTAGACCATGTCCTGGAATAGCTTATAGGATATTTTTTTATCCCGGAAATATAATGCACGAATGCACGAGGACGACGGCCATCAGAGAGAGAGAGTCTTGTGAAGCTTTGCAACTAACATCAGAGGGATTTATTTATTTATTAAAAGTTCATGCATCATAAAAGTATAAAGACGGTAGCCACGGTGATGATGATAACCACGGTGATGACCACGACCACTTTGTCAAGAGTGACACCGTCAAGGAAGATGATCCCTCGGAATATTTTTCTACTTTCAAGCGAGTAAAACCGCTGGCAGAAACTAGTAGTTACACATTTATTCTTCTAACAAGCTTCTGACATCTACATCCATCACCTCGGTCGTAAAATAGTATTTGCCAACTAAAACGACACAGTTGTGGCAGTGGTTGAGCAATTCATTCGTCGGCCCATTAACCTGGACCCGAGATGGTGGCGCGTAGTGTACCACGCGCACCTCTCTTAGGCGTGTACGAAAGCCACACTCCAATACAGAAGGAGACCCTTGGGGATTGGGTCACCACTAGTCTGGGGCAGCGGAAGTCAAGCTACACCCGCAGCCCCCGACGCAAGTGTACGAGGGAACACCGGGGTGGTTTTAGTCAGTGAGTCTGACAGACGCCTCGCCCTACCCGAGGCGGAGGACATCCATGGGAATTACCACCACGACAAAAAAAAAGTGGTTGAGCAAATGGTGGCTGCGTTGCTTCTTGTTGTCTCGATTCTCGGTCGGAACAAAAATTGGTATGGCCTACAAATAGTTGTTCTGGGTCTGGGTGTCTTGTGTATGTCAGTTTACATGTTTATCAACGCACCTACGATACAGAAGTAATGTCTTCAATGCTAGAGTGAATAGGCTCTTAATAAACTAATGCGCCTCACCATCAACGATGGCATCACTTACCTTCACGTGGGATCGCAGTCAAGAGTTTATATCCTCATCATCATACCTTATTTCAGCCGAAAGATGTCTACTGTTGGACATAGGCCTCCCCCAAGCGTCGCCACAATGACCGATCTTGCGCGTTACATTAATGTATTATGTAAATATGTGTATGTAGTTTATATCAATTAAAAAAAAAAACATCGTGTGGGGAAAGGATTTTCTTATTAAAAAAAAACTCATTTCACTTCCACCAGCAGCAATATTTTATTTTCAACTCAAATAACAATCCCAATAATTCTCCGTCAAGCCATCCGCTTCCTCTAAACTAATTTATTCCTTTAGAAATTGTAGAGAAACCTAGTCCCTCTTTGTTGTAGCCAATCAATTCGTTTGCTAATTAGTTGGCTACGCGAACTGATAATCAAAGCTTTCGCGGTACCCTCTAAATCATCATACTCTGACGTCTGGTTTGTGGGCGGGGGACCACACAGCTTTTGAAATGGACCACTATTACGGTGCCAGAGTATCTTAATTAGTATTATCTAGTAGTAACGTGTTTGGCCTATAATTTGTGGCGGATGGAAAGGAAATTATTATGATTTATTTTCGTAGTGTGAGATAGACGTGTGCTGTGTAAAAAATGGGTTGCATTTAGATCTAGGAATTACTGGCCTTGTGCAGTATGGGGACTGTAAAGGTGAGTCTACGCTGGAGCAGCCGAAAATGAGCGGAGCACGAGCCGAGCTCAAATTCGTTTAGTGTGGACCGACTCTACAGGAGCCGAGCGAATATGTTACTTCTAGGCAAACGTGCTCTCGCACACTATTGTGGCGCGACCAGTTGCTCCGTCATGGTGTCCCGGTGAAATATAGTCCTAAGCTACCAAACTAGACATCATACAGACACCTGAATCGCCACACGTCCGAGCTGGTCGCGCCACCAATTTGGTAGCGTAACCAAACGGACACCAGGTGAGTAACTCTCAATAGAACTGTCACTGTGCCTCTGTCACTGTGTGTCATATTGTTGGTGGCGGCGACCAGTTGCGCCACCACGGTGTCCCGGGAAAATATAGCTCTTAGTCGACCTCATCATCGCTTGCCGTCAGGTGTGATAGTGGTCAAACGCGGGCCTATCAATAATAATAAAAAATCCGGTCTCGTACCGAGGGTTCCGTTCAAACTTCCCTATGTAAATAGTTACATTTCAGAATCGAGTCTTATCTTTAGATTACGTATTTCATATTACTTTTCGCATTTCTGAAAACACAGACGGACAGTGATCCTATGAGGGTTCCGTTTACCGAGTGAGGTACAGAACCCATAAAAAATGTTAGCCAACCAAATACAACTAAATACTTAGTTGATATTTATTATTATGCAAAGTTCAAGCAATCGCTCGAAACAAAGTTATTACAATAATTGCAACACAGGAGGTCGCCTACCAACCCATCACTGCGCACTATTTCAACCTTTGATCAACCTGCTAAACGCCTTCACAATATTAATATCGCCCGGGGCGCTGTTTACCCCATAAGGGATAAACGTGGGCTATATATCACAGCCGCTCATTGGCGAGACATAAATCTTGGACTAGATATGTACCGCCAAGTTCGAACCGGGTTTGTGTTGAAGATGTTGAATGAGTATTGAAGGAATGTTTTTATTTTAATATTACTTTTTTATTGATTCGTGTTCGACTATTATTTCGCCTGATGTGGTCAACGTTGGAAGTAATCTATCCACTCTTGAGTTATACACCAATGACCTGTAGGTAGTTAGTATGTAACGCCGACTACTACCTACAGGTCATTGAACTCGCTCAGCTGACGTTATCTTAAAGAAATTAATTTCGTGCATGCGTTAATTAATACGAGTTTTGTAAAAAATACTTTGTTTTAATTTTATTGTTACAAATCGATAGTGTTCCATGTCGATCGACCCTCCACGGGATTAAAACGATCAAAATTTAGCGGTGTATATACCCGGTTTGTAGCTGTCAGGAAACACAGACTCCGGCAGGAAATTCCACTCATTTGGTGCTAGATTCCGCAAATTAATTTATGGACATGAACTCTTTTTTCAATGTGTTAAACTTGTTTTCTTGTACAATCAAGAAGTAAAGAATATTTTTGATTGAACCTATCTACCCACATGTTCTACAGCGGAACTAGAGCATAGGTGAACTAACCGTTACTTTCACATTCACTCTCCTTCTTCTTCTTTCTGCCCTTATCCCATATTACTTGGGGTCGGCGCAACACGTTTTTTTCTTCAATTCTGTCCTGTCACCCGTCAAACTATCACTAACTCCCTTTTCTTTCATATCACTTCACAAGCAATCCATCCATCTTTCCTTCGGCCTTCCTCTCACACCAACAACCACCATTAACCGAATGTAATTTTTTGTTGTTTTCATCAATCGCCATTTTCAAGTTTCTTTAAAAAATACTTCAAATATAAGCTGAAAAATCGTGACTCATTTCAATTAGTTCTAGTTTGGTCAAAACGCGTAACTGATCATAGACAAGCGCCACAGCAATAAATCGATAGTTATGGCTCGCCCCCATGGCCCATAGACAACGCTATCATAACAAACAACACAATTGTTCCACTTTGAATGTCCATACCGAATCGCCGTGGAATAATTCAAATGTAATGTGAACAATCTGATGACGTGGATGGTTTTTTCATTCTCTATAGTCTATGGTTTGTTAGTTGCTCAGCATGGCTGATGTTAGGTATATTATGTACTTAACTAATGTACTGGGTGTTCAATTTAATTTAGTAGATTTAAAATTGTATTTGTTTATTTTATGCTATCGTCTCCAGCGTCTTTGCCCGCTTGAAAGTCGAAAATTCTCCCGGAATAAAAAGTATCTTATGTCCTATTCTAGGATATGGGCTACCCATGTGCTAAATTTCATCCAAATCCGTTCAACCGTTCGAATTGCTGAGATGTAACGAACACACACGTACACAAACTTGCACGTTTACAATATTTATTAGTGTACTTAATTAAAATGTTGTTAATTTAGTTATATTTACAATGGGCCTTCAATCATCTATATAGCTCAAGATTTTCAAACTGGAAGAGTTCCCAAAACCTACTTGTACTTTGATAGTCTGTGATTTTGTAATACTAACCTTCTCATTGATCAAATTCTGCCCAACTAGTAGCCTAACAGTTATCAGATTACAATGAATACGACGAGTAAAAGTTATTTATATTGTAATTTATTTTGTGAAGCTTCCTATGTTTTCTTTCATATTATTTTTGGAGCTTCAATAGCTTTAATTACATCAGTTGTCGCATTTGTGAAAGTGCTTTCAATCAAACTTATCGTAAATTGAATCAAAGAAAGGCGTTGATACAGAAACCGACGCCTTATCGGTCTCATTACATCGGGAATCAAAAGGATTTCATCACTATTTTCTTTTAGAAAATATCATCATCATAATCAGCCTTTTAATGTTCCCACTGCTGGGACTCAGGCCTCCTCTCTAGGAGCGGGAATGGGCCCTTATCCACCACGCGGGCCCAGTGCGGGTTGGTAAAAAGAAAATATGAGTCAATTTTAAAGCAAACTTAAAAACTGTCTCTACATGACGATCGTACGAATCTAAGCAATATATTTTTTCATAATCCTTGAATATGTAATATTAAACACACTTCCGCCTGACCACCTAAGTTCATCTTTGCTTGGAATTGTCAGAAAAACCGTAGAGTCCCCGTAAGGCTGACGCACGAGGTCCTAGAACGAAAAGCGTAACTGAAGGACACAGGTGTGGTTTTAGTCAATAAAAGCTTGACACTACCTTTCATTTCAACATAGAGCGGGAGAAGTTGATGATTTCCCTCCTCAAAAAAAAACATCAGTAATATACTAGCAATTATTTACTGTCAGAGCTGCGGAAATGTTCTAAAGAGTCACAGCGGCCCTAGAACTCAAAAGGCAACAGAAGGATGATAAGTGAACTTAAGTCAGTAGAAATCTGCCACTCCCTCTTGCTCCACCCAGTTATGTGATAAGTACCCAAAAAAAACCAATAACTTGCTAGAAAAAAATAGAATTTCTCATTCACAAGTCTCGACCTCATTCCCGACTACCCACAGAACTACCTTCACATACAATTTGTTCGTGTTATATTCAAATAGAACGGTCATAACTCTCTTACGCCCGGGGCGAGCCGTCACACAAACATCACTTGTCAACCATTTACATTTTAATAAAATAATAAAGCTATCATATAAAAACGCTTTATGTTCCGTTATGGTTGTCTGTACACCCCCTAAATATTGCCACTTGGAAGTTGAGCTCAGAAGTACGACTCCTTAAGAACGGTTTCCAATGAAGCACTTCACCATCAATAATTGCATATCTGCCTACCATGGAGTTGTCAGCAACAGCAGGGGCCTAGCTGGGTCGAAGCCTACTGGGGCTAGGGTTATCCGAAAGGGAGCTCGAGCCCTGGTATGAAGGCTAGAAGAAACGGGGTGGGTTTTTAGTCAGTAAGAGTTTGACACTATGTCATTCTCCGCCCAAGAGCGGGGGTTATCATTCGATGATTTTCCTCAACATAAAAAAGGTGGGATCGCAGTCAAGCACTAGTTTGGATGTCTGTATACCCCCTAAGTATTGCCACTTGGAAGACGAGCTCAGAAGCGACTCTTTTAAGAACGATTTCCAGCAAAGCGCTTCACCATCAGGTGGGATCGCAGTCAAGCATTAGTTTATATCATAAAAAAAGCGGAGAGAATGCGTCTCTAAAAAAGGCTTTGTGCTATTTTGACATCTCAGGTAGTCAGTTATCAAAGGAGGTTAACCTTTGGCGGTAGGTATGTTGCACTTGCGGTGTGAAACTGCATTGATGCAAACTGTATTAACCTGTGATGATGGAGAAAAACAGCGCGAACAGTGTGTTCACATATTTGTAGTCGACCGACCGGTCGTACGACCGTATGTCTGTATACTTGCTTTAACGCTATAGTTTCGCTAAAAAAATCGCTCTGCACGACTGGTCTAAGCTAACTTCTACAATATTTGCATCTCCTTTCTTATTTATTTTCTGAGCTATATTTGGTCCAACAAAAAATAATGTAGATTCACAAGAAATGAGCACGTGAACTCAGCCAGTCATGAGTTCATGACTGACACCTCGACTCCATAATAACACAGAACCGCGAAAATAATTTAGCTCTATGGTGAATTATTAATCTACCCATTCTTCTCGTTGTTGCGTTTGTTTGCAGAAGGTTAACATTCCAAAGCTAGCTAATATTGCTATTGTTAATATATCCATTGTCAGTATTATTTTGAAAGGGATCATTCTATGGACGGTTGTAAGTGGACCTTCTGTTATCATTGTCCAGTGTAACCATAGCGTGATGGTTGTTCCTTTTTTTTGTTCTAACAGATTGAGACATTTGAATTTAGATGTGATTTTATTCAAATCTCGGATATGGCTGGATTATTTAGATTTGATGTGCTTACCTAATATTAGATGACTAGGTTATTGTTGAGTTAGCGGTTGATAAATTGTTATTTTAGGCGAAAGTATTTATTAAGATGGTCAGTTTTGTTCTTGAATAGACGGTATAAATGTGTGCTTTGTTCATGAAAATTGCATCACTAGAATATGGTAAGTATGGTTGGTACCGCAGCACAGCAACATCGTGTGTTCGATTCCCGCATTGAAAAACCTTTGTATAGCTTACAAATAATGATTTTGGTTCTGGGTATCTTTTTTCTTTTGTGATGGGGAAAAATCATCGCGGGAGATAGTGTCAGACTCTTACTGACTAAAATCCCCATCCCGTTCCTTCTAGCTTTCATACCGGGGCACGAGCTCCCTTTCGGTCAACCCTTTCCCCAGTAGGCTTTGACCCAGCTGGGCCCTTCCTTCTGCTGCTGACAACTCCTTGAGGCGCGCGGGAACAGTGCGCGCCGTCGACGTCTTGGACTCGGTCCATTACCGGACGATCGGACAGCGAGCTACCCATGGCTCGCCGTCCGCGAGCCCGCGTCTACGGTTGTGTATGTAAGTTTCTGTTTGTGAACGCACACACTATACACCAGTCATTCGTAGAGTGGGACAATGTTTTTTTGCAATACAAATACTGTTTATAAAGACACTGTTAGATCAGATAAAGATCATGAGTATTTTGAGGTGTGCCATACAAATATTAGTTTCATGCTAGAATCGTACCCAGACCTGCGACGCGACACGCAGTAACCCAACATTGCATTATGCATGGAACTCGATAACATCATCATCATCTTCCTGCCCTTGTCCCGTTTTATTTGGGGTCGACGCAACACGTTTTTTTCTTCCATTCTGTCCTGTCCCTCACCACGCTATCACTAACTCTCTTTTCTTTCATATCACTTCTCACACAATCTATCCATCCTTTCTTTGGCCTCCCTCTCCCCCTCCATCCATCCACATGAGAGAACGGATTCTTACGTTATCAATGAATGAAGTAAAAATGAGACCAATCTTTCTAAAGCACATAATGTTACATATTCCGTATAAGTATCTATACCACAACTTAAAGTAACCGTATGCAATGAGGAAACATTGGCATAGCTCAAGTTATCTCAATCGTGTCAAGTCGCCACTCGTCATTTAACTGACAAAGTGCCGACAATGTCTCTCATGAGATTTTACGAGCGATATCAAAGTGATAAATGTATTCAGCAGTAGAAGATTTGATTGGCAAAGCGAGACAAACATAACATACATAGCACAATATAGATAGGTACAGAAGTCAATCTACATACAAAGCGCGCTCTCACAACGCACACATAGACACCGCTTACGGACACGATATCTCGGAGCGTCTCGGCCCACTCGTCGAACAGTTCCGGCTCAAACGCTCATTAGTGTACGTCCACCGAGCGTAGGTATAAAAAGTGAAGTACATACATGAGATTGTCTTCTGTACCTATCAATTTGGTGTACATAGTTTCGTGGGCATTCGTAGATATGGTCCCAGAAAATACACTGCGGGATTTTTCGAATCATCGGGCCTAGAAAACAAAGGGATACTAACACAGGTGCGCTTTACCGTATAGGCCCAGCAGGGTCGACGCCTACTGGTGCCAAAAGTTCGCTTCTGAAGGGGTCCTAGAACGCAAAGCAAAGAAGGAACATAGTGGGTTTTTGTGTTGAACGGGAGAAGTCATTGCATGATTTCCCACCTAAAACAGGTGGGCTTCAGTCAGTAAAAAACAGCAGCAGGAGCTGTTTGATAATTGTCCACCTCAAAAAAATAAAACATGTTCCCAGAAAATACTAGTATTAAGCTGCATCTTCAAGTACTTCCCTCTGTTCTCAGCCTAATTTGGTTCATTAATTGACCTGCTTGGGCTGAAGAGTGATGTTTCCACTGCTGGGCCTCAGGCCTCGTCTCTAAAAGAGGAAATGGACTGTCTGGACGGATTCACCACGCGGGCCAGGGCGGATCGACGTTTTTTTTAATTATTATGACATGCTGGTTTCCTTAAGAGCAGTGATGAAATAGATTACACAAAGTAAAGTACCTACCTGGGTTTGAATCTGCGACATATAACTCTTAATCGGAGCTGTTACCACAAGCCAAACACATATTTTCCACTATTGAAGGCGGCTAGACAATGATGAGCTATACCAGTAACCAAATATGATCATCTGCTAAACCACAATATGTTAGAGTCAGCTACCAGTCTTACAAGTTGTGGTTGAATCAATACTTAACAATATTTTATATTCAAGTGACTCATCTTACCTTCTCAATCCAACTGGGTCAAATTGGTATTATTAGCTAAGACCAGATGTTTGTGCCTTTCAGGGTTTTAATTACGCTAACGTGCTATAAATTTTCGCCCTTTCTCGTGCCGTAATAGTTTCCTAAAAATGAACTTAAGAATTATCACAAATTGACAGCGTTACCTTGGCCCTAGAACGGAAATGGCAACTAAAGGGCATACGTGGGTTTTAGTCAGTAAAAGTCTGACACGCCCTGTTGGTCTACACCTAGAGGAGGAGCGATCATTTGATGATTTCCCAACAAAAAAACAAACAAGAAACAAATTCTCTCAACAGGCAGCTGCATGTGAAGATTTCAACAGTTTATTATTTCATTGCTATTGGGTCTGTCTCACAATCATGAACATTTGTTGGATATAGGCCACCCCAAGTGTCGCCACAACGACCGGTTCTCTGCACCTCGCATCCATTGGATTCGCGCAACGGCGCGATCCTCACTAGCTCAACGGTCCAACTTGTGGGAGGCCTTTCAACGCCACGTCTTCCGTACTCGGACGCCTAACACATGCTATCTAATTTCTTACTTTAATGACTGCACTTGCACCCCAGTCTAATAATACTTATATCTAATTAAAACGAACTCCGTCACCTGATATTCTGCTGAGCCCAGTCACAACATACCTGTTCAAGCCTGCGGTCGCCTCTCATTCATCATGCGAGCACCAGATAATAAAGCGACTGGCCGTGTCTCCTCGCCTAATCGAATCGTTTTCCACGCTGTGGGATCCAACGTAAACAGAGTACTTAGTGGAGTAGTCTCACTTCGTTTGGCCTATCTAATTTTCTGTCTTTCACAACTTTAACCAGGTGACTCGATCGAATATAAATGTGAATCTGGTATTTTACCTATGAGCGTATGTTTTCACCTTTACGATAAAAATTCAAGAGAATTCAATGAATTTTCAGTGTCTATATAGTATAAAACAAAAATGGTTTCCATATCTGTCTGTTTATCCATTAACTCCACCTAAACTACCGAACGGATTTTGATGCGGTTCTCACTAGTAGAAAGTGCAATAAACGGAAAAGCTGTATGTTTATAATTTACACCCAAGTGAAGCTAAGGTGAGTCACTAGTGTAAATGTAAATACCTTCTATGTATTATGATTTTACAGAGACGTCATCATGGAATCCAAAAACATTACCAACCAAGGCTTTAAGTTATTGTGTCTTCTTGAAATAAGAATAATTTCACTCCTCTCTGCTGTATACGTATTCATCTGGCTTTTAAACGTCCACGTTTCACGTCTTGGCAAAGTCTTCTCCACCCTTTTTTCTATTCATATAGATTCTTCAAAATTGTTTCTATTTCGTTATTATCACCAAGCGCCATAGTGGCCTCTTCTACGAGTATTGCATTAAATCAGAATATTATTACCCCTAAGTCGTCTCCATTCGTCTCCCTGTTCATTTTGTATATTACTTTCACTATTATTATTTCTATTACGTTAATATCGTCAAGTGCCATTATTGTCACGTTCACGTGCGTCCGGCACCGGATCATTATCTCTAGATCTTGTGTTATGTCTTGATGCCACCTTGCTTAGATCTAACACTTTTACTTGTATAATGACTAAAACATTATCGTGAATATGCTTGGAGAATATGATACCTAGGTATTATAAATTAATTCATGTTTTTTTGTAATACTGCTTTACTTACAAAAATGTCTTTAGAGTCTAGACCATTCAAATTATCTCCATTTAAAGACCGTTTCAGCCGGTGACCAAGCGTCTTGAACTAGTTTTCGATTGCATTTGCCAGTAGATTCATTGAGTCGGCAAACTGTATTTCATTATCATCAATATCATCATTTCAGCCGATAGACGTCCACTCTTAAACATAGGCTTCCCCCAAGTGTCGAAAACAAAACAAACTGTTTAACTGTATTTGGCTGTTGGATAATCTTGGCCCTGTGAGTCATCCGCCTTCCATGCGGATCGCATACCTATTTGAAACCGAGTAAGTACAAGTGTGATTTTTTCAATTCATATGCACTTTTCTAAGTTAGCCAATCCATGGCCACTATAAGCATCGACCCTGCTGGGCCGGTTTTACTGAAATCTCTTCGAGGCGCGCATGAAACACTACGCGTCCTCGACGACTCGCGCTCGGTCCGGGCGGTTACCGGACGGCTCCATCCATTGCTCGTCGTGCGCAAACCTCAAAGCTAGAAAACTAACTTTTCATAATCTTCTGCTGGTAATGGAATTCTTCCGAAAATTGACTATACGAAATACCTTTCCATGTATTAATTACTCGTTTAACATAGATGACATCTTTCAACAGGTAATAATTAATTGAAGCGTCTCCTAATAAAATGTTGGTAACATTTTAATTTACGTTCAAACATTTTTTAATTATGGTAATACTGAATATTGAGAGGCGAGCTTTAGATATAAATTGTTCTATCGACAATCTGTTGAAGCGTGGGCACAATATCAAAATTATTATATTATGAAGTTACGTAACAGATATTAAAATTTAGTTGGTGACATTTCTGATGTATTGAGTTTGAGTTTATAGTGGTATTAAATTGATTAAATGAAAATAAGCAAGATGAATTATATGAGTTAATTATACGATAATTGTACATGAAACGCGACTCAGATGACAAGATCTGAAGAACATAATTATGATTAGCAAGTCCTACATCTGAATACTGGTTCACTGGACACGTTAGATAGTCATAATAATGAGTGATAATAAAAACCTAACCTACCTATCTTTGCAATATCCTGTGAATACTACCTATTGTTATGATTGCCACAAAAGCCTTATAAAATTATAAACAACGCAATACTTTCATTAAAATATATCTCCAGAAAAAACCTCAACAAAGCATTTCAAAGTACTTTCCTTTTCAAAGGTTGTGAAACCCATTTTGATTCGACCAAACAAAACAATAATTGGGTCGAATACTCAAATCGATTCGAACGTCGAAAAACTTAATCGATCTGTCTAAAAAGCCCGGTAAGCCAGTAAAGGCTTTGTCGGCGAACCTTCAAAGGTGATTAATTACTGGCGAAACGTTAATTGTGCACGGCCTAATTTTTATATGCGGCTAATTTGTGTGAACGTACCTTGGATTCGTTACAGGGATTCACACGAGAGCTTTTTTTTTGGCTTCTGCAGCTTAGATTAAAGTTCTTAAGTTCAAAGTTATTAAGCGAAAGAATAAAAATATATAAATTAAAATATACCTAAGGCCATATACCACTACCATCCGCAGCAAGGTGGAGTGACAAGCGGTCGCCTCCTTTTGCGAAGCATTAATGCTAGAAAAGGAGGAGGCAGCATGCGCGAGGCAACGGCCCTCGCGCCCTGGCCGGGATTCTGATTCTGATTTCCAGCCACCGTAGGCGCGGGCTCGCGGAGAGTGAGCAATGGGTAGCTCGCTGTCCCTCTGTCTGGTAAACATCCAGACCGAGCCCAGTCGTCGACGGCGCTTAGTGTTCTACGCGCACCTCAAGGAGTTGTCACCAACCGCAGGGGCCCAGCTGGGTCGAAAGAGGAACAGGAGTGGGTTTTTAGTCAGTTTAAGTCTGACAACCAAGAGCGGGAGAAGTCATTAGATGATTTTACCCTACCTAGTTTATAATTAGTACAAAAATAAAATGGTGCTCTATCCGTACCTTACAGTAAAAAAAAAACGAAATCAAATTTGTTAAATTCATAATTTTATCAATCTTTCATAACAATTGCTACTAGGAAATACTACACTGTTTATAAATATTATTTATTGAGACTTTAATATTAACAAGATCTTTTCTAACTAAGTATTTGTACTAAGTAAAAATTTGTGGTGTATCTGTATAATGCTCTTTTTCACACCTAATCATACCATAAAACTAATAACTAGACTCAATCAAAGAGTAGGCCGCAAACAAAAAACTCTTCCTATACAAAACCAACTTATTATCGCTACGACAAGGTACGTAATCACAGGAAATCTGAACGAAAAACCGAATGTATGGCCATACATCAAAGTGATGCTAGCGTGTTATTTGCACCACCCGGCCACCCCGCCATATATGGGAGATGTAGGGGTGTCAAACGAAATAAAAGAACGCTTTCAGTTGAGCATCTTTTTGGACGGTCAACCGCACCTTTGGTCTACCAAACAGAAATTCTACCACTAGCTCTTAACTCAATCCATTTTACGACCTACACCGAACTGTTAAAAGGGATGGAGCTACATAGGGTGTATAGCTTCATTACTCTTTCTCGCTTGGACACCTGACATTTTAACACATCATGCCATGGCCCCAGGATACAAGGTGCAGTGGATATTTTGTATCTTTATTTTTGTTGGGGTGAGAAGACATAACTGGTCCCGCCTTGGTGAAGCGAGAGGGAGTGTCAAAAATTGACTGATTGAAACCCACCCATGTTCCTACAATTGCATTTTTTGTTAGAGTTACGGTAACTCCTTCAAACAATCTGCAGTCCCGTCAATTTTGCTGCCCTTTCTTTAGAGGTGTGCGTACAGCTTCGACCTGGGATGGATTGTTCCTGAATTGACAGCTGGACGGCAAGTTACCTATAACTCACCGTCCGTAAGTCTGCAATTGAAGTCACTTCTGTCTTCCTTATCTCAATTTTCCACATATTTTCGTCTCCAATGTGGATCTAACAGACACGGCATGCGGCAGTTCAAATTCCCGTCATCATTTTTTCCCGTGGCAACCCTGTACCAACCCACCACCTACCATATAAGCCCCACAACCACACAGTGGTCGTTAATTGAGACGTTTTCACGATAAACGCCGTCTAATTGACCGCGCCATAGAGTTGAGCCTTAATCGCCGCCCCAAGCGTGTAATTCCATACACGATTATGTACATTTTTTTGTTGGAGCTGTTCTAGTTTTCATATGATTGATTGTGTTCCTTGTATGTGGCGGTGTCTTCGTTCTTTGTATGGGTCTGTGTCCGTGTGTTAAAATGTTTTTAATATCGTACGGATTTCATCACGCATTTAAGAAAATTTCACGCAGTGTGAGACACGCTTGCCTATTATACAAGACGCCAGATAAACTTGAAATAAAGTACAACATTAACCTTTTCTTAATATCTCCAAGGTACCCGAAAACCATCAATGGTCTTTACCATGATCGTGATCCAATCTCTGATGGTGAAGCGCACTGATTTATGAACCTATTCACTCTTGCCTTGAAGACACTCAAATTTATAATCGGACGGGAAGACCGCAGCAGGCAAATTGTTCCAGTCCTTGGCGTACGCTGTATAAACGACAAGGCAAAACGCTTAGTCTGGACCGGACCGTAGAGGTTTCAACCACGTATGGGTGGATACTCGCCGTATCAACGTAGGTATGAGTGAAACAATACAGGGTGCCCCTGTATTATTTTAAGTTCTTACGATCCATCCTACGGTTGTCTAGTAGATATCCCTATTAGTGATAAGACCGCCATTATACCCATAGATTTAAGTTTATTATAAGTTGTGTTACCTTTTTGGTGAGCAATAAAGTTTATTTCTATTCTACTCGTTGAAATACTGGAGTAACGAATTATTACACAACAGTCGACCCTGTCAGCAAACATAAGTGCCTTCAAAAGTTGATTGTGCTGAAATATTAATGTTATTATTATGTAGATTTTTGTAATATTAGGGAGAAATAACACAGTCTCCGCGGCGCCATATTTGCATTGGTATCGTCTGTTTTATTCAGAGCTTTTGTCTGGCTTATCTTGTTGCTTGTAACTGTTTTCAGATAACATTTAAATAATGGCTAGAGAATCGGAAATAGAGTGCAACCTACTTCAATAATAAAGTAGACCTGAAAATGAAAATTTTGTTTTATGAAATTCAGCGTCTACTCAGTGAGACAATAATTTGGGGCGGAACTGTGCTATGTCCACCCCTACTTAAAAATCGATACGATGTGGCTTTCTAGCTCTAGCGATTATGGGTGTACATGTCTCTCAAACTGAAGTCCCTTGTGAGCTACTGGGGCCAGGGTTAGCTCCGAAAGGTAGCTCAGCCCCGGTACGAAAAGCAACAAAGGAACAGGAGTGGGTTTTTAGCCAGTAAAACTACACTAAACTAAAGTACACTATCTCCCGCTCCGCCTAAAAGCGGAGGATATCATTAGATGATTTTCTCACCGAAAAAAAAGTCCCTTGTGAGTAAATTGATGAAGCGCTGTTTCGGACATATGATGAAAACTGTGTGATCAGTCGACTAGCGAATTATCTCTTTTCAGTCAAGCCATCCAAATGTTTTAGAGATTGCCCTGTGTAATAAGACCGCCCATTTTACACTTGTTTTTATAAATGTAGTCCTGTGTTTTTATGAGGTGTACGATTGAGAATTGAATTAATTATGTGATATCAGAACACATACTGATGTGTATATACAAAAAACAGTGTAGGCATACAATAAACCTCTTTTATTGCTCGTGGCAACCATGGATTTAGAATTTCAACATAACGATGAGTAAGGGGTTAGTCTAGTAAAACAACACGAAATGGTAATGGGGGGAGCGAACAGAAACGTCAGCAAAATAGCAGAACGCAAACCTAAATATATTAATGCAAAAGTTTTAGCTAACAAGGCAATTCTTTGTTTTTTATGTGGGAAGACTTTGTGGACAAGATAAGAGAAAGAACTTCATTGTTTTCTTTAATATCAATTATACTTAATGTTGAGATTGAAATGGATGCTTTTTGTTTGATGTGGGAAATCATCCAAAAGTCTTCAAAGATAAAAGAGGTTAAAAAGGAAATACTTTCCGATTTGTGCTTCAACGAGTGTCGCCGCCAACCTTTAACTCCAATACAGTCAATAAACTAATACGAACGCGCATTACGCAACTAACAGACCACGCACACTTAGATAGCAAGTTTGCTATTGGTTGTGTCAATTATGAGCATGATCATATTTTGAGGCACGCCTGCCCCGCCCACAAGACCATTCTAACCTCTTTCATCTTTTCTGTTATTTGATGAATATGTATTGAACAAAAATAATATGCTACAGCAGGAAAATGATGATGATATCTTAAAAGGTGGCACATGTGCCGGATTATTCGCTTTTCTTCAAAACTGTTGAGATGAATCAAATGGTCTATAGTCATGTTCGTGAACTGGCGCCGTCAGTTAGAACTGGTCATCACTCAGCTGCCTGCTATAGTTTATTTGAATTATTTATTTAAAAGAGTATCCATGGAGTTTCCTGCACGTTCTTCTCCATAGAGATCTACACTTTGGAACATGCAAATACTCTATATAAATACTCTCTAATCTTTTTTATGACTGACTTGCCTTGATAATTCAAAGGCAAAGTAAAGTTATTTAAATAGTGGTTTAATTAAAATAAAAGCTTTAAGATTAGGAGTTCCTTTTTTGAGTTTATGATGTCTAGTAACAATCCCAGGTCTTCTTTTACTACGTGGAAAATCATTCAATGTCTTCTCTCGCCCTTGGGCGGTGCGCAATGGCAAGTTAGACTTTTACTGACTAAAACCCGCTCCTATGTTTTTTCTTTGCCTTGCGTTCCAGGACCCCGGGGTTCATTTTCTCTTAAACCCATGGCCTCAGTAGGCTAACGATAAATTTCTGCGCGGACACAGCTTAAGGGTCGTCATACGATATCATTTATAGTTTCCGTTTGAACGATAACGATGTATAACAAAGTACGACAGACTAACCACATAATTGGTCTCGTAAAGTTTAAATTTCTCTTTAGAAATATTAGGTTCGGTAAAGGGAAATTGTTTAGGAGAATTAAATTCAATGGCCTCGTTGGCTTGAAAACGTAAATAATAATTATACAAATATCAGACTTAATATTATGGAGGAAAAAGTTTTTGTTACTCCTTCACGCTCTAAAGACTGAACGGATTTGGATAAAATTTGGCACGAGGTAGACCATATCCTGGAATAGCATGTAGGATAATCATTTTTCT
Source organism: Mythimna lalbum (assembly GCA_949319445.1). Lineage (NCBI taxonomy): Eukaryota > Metazoa > Arthropoda > Insecta > Lepidoptera > Noctuidae > Mythimna > Mythimna lalbum. The sequence goes on from OX439365.1 coordinate 4,285,807, forward strand.
ACTTTCTCGTGGGTAAAATTTGGTTGATATTCTAATATGTGTTAGGCAAATCGCTTTTATTTTTAGTAATTTGCAACATGATTACTACTGATTGCTGGATTCTGCGCATTTTCAGGTATTATGTTCTAGCAGTTTATATTAGTAAATACTATTGCCTTTCTAACATTGTGTGCCAGTTCCTAATAAACATTACCTTCTACTACTGTCCTAATATCTTTACATTCATCTAATTATGCTTCTCTGTCAGTAGTCTGCTCATTTTTCGTTTCGTCTTGTCTTTATCATCTTTCACGTATTCCATCTTTTCTTGCCTTTCATTATATCTACGTTTCTTATCCACATTGCCTTCTACCGTTACCCTAATATCTTTATATTCAACTAATTCTACTTCTTTGTCAGTGATCTTCTCAGTTTTCATTTCGTAACTTATCATTATCATCTTTCACGTATTGCATCTTTTCTTGCCTTACATTATATTCACGTTTCCTAGCCACATTGTCTTCTACCGCTATCCTGTTGTCTTAATATTCATCTAATTAAACTCCACTATTAGTGATCTTCTCAGTTTCCACTTCCCAACTTACCATTATCATCTTTCCCATATACCATCTTTTCTTGTATCAGTCACACAAAAGGCGTAAAAGAGATTTTGTCCCAAGAGCATGTTCTATTGGGATATTTTTTGAATTCCATGCCAGCCGAAGCTGCTACGACAAGTTAGTATTTGCGTATATAATGTCTTTAATAATATCAAATGCTATAGTGGTAAACAAAACCTACTTACCTCACACCAAACAACTGATTAACATCCGTAGACTCATAGCAAGGTTCAATTGAAAACCAGCGTCAGGCAACTGCTACGTCTGGCATCATGCTGAACTGGACCTATTTGGCGCAGCCGTGAGACATACAATGTAGATGTATTCTAGGTTTAAGTTTATATACCATAATTATAGTGTTATTTCATTGTGTGAACCTGTGTGCCAAATAAACGTGTTTTCTTTCTTTCTTTCTTTCTAAAACCAGGCGTCTGATGATGATTTTATCAATGGTCAACCTACATAACATGGGAATGACACAATTCCATATAAATCCATTCATTCTTCGTCACTTGACGTTAGACCAGCCGAACAATGCGTTATCGCACACAATGGATGGTGGTACACCTCGTCAATGAACCGAATCGCAGTCGTTACGGTCGTGTATCGAATGGACTCGTCACTTGCACTATCATGACCGTGTTTAAACGTGTAGTACCTAAGTAACAACTCGATAACATTGATAAGTTTATCGATTATGTTTGTATCGAGTGCATCATCGATTCGAGGCGAACTTGCAAATCAAATATCTTCCATTCATTCCTCATTCATTCTTTCTCATTAATTTCCTTAAGGGTCGCCTCATTCGGGCCACCGCCCACAACCACAAACCGCCGCCACTGGCATATTTCGTGTAAGTTTCATACATTTTATTGGACTCGCCGCATACGGTCGACGCCGGTGGCCGCCACACGCTACAAAACGCCGCTGCTCGCTTCTTGTGGCCCGAACCGGCCAATAAACGCCGATACACGCCATTCGCGCATTAAAACCTTCAATAGAGTCCATTATGATACTGCGCGCATCGCGCAAGTAGCAGCCACCCGCCACTTTATTCCAGAAAACTGTCGTAATAGCAAAACTATTTATTATTATTATTTCAATAACTAGTTTTATAAATATTATTGCACTAACAGCTATTGTTCATGATGTTTCCTTTATGCGGTATCTCGGTTTCCTGCCAAGGTCCTTCTGACTAAGCATTGATCTACTTTAATATAGGTACTCTAGAAATCAGTATCCTTGAAAATATTCTATCTTAATTTAAAAGGCGGCGATCTCTCACTTCAGGCTTTAGCCATGGTCCGGAGCGAAGAGGAGTGGCATCGGTTTTGATATTACGCACACACACAAACAGACGAAATCAATTTCAAGACTAATCGCAAATTTAATTTTTATCTACACTAGTATTTGATAGAGGTAGGTAAAGTTTATTTTTTAGATTTTTTATTTGTAGGAGGTAATCTCTGGAAGTAGATACTGGTCCAATTGCAAAAAAAATTTCAGGAATGCTGCTTTATTCCTGAGTGGTATAGTCTATATTTTATGTACGCGAAGGAAGCTGCGGGCAAAAGGTAGTATTTTCTATAAAATACTAGCTTTACCTCTTTAAGTAAAGTTTTTTTTTATTTGTAGAAAGTAATCTCTGGAAGTACTGGTCCAATTTTTTCACCGTTAGAAAGCTGCTTTATTCAGAGGACTAGACGTAAAATAGGCTATTTTTTATGTACGTGAGCGAAACGCGGATAAAAGCTAGTCTTACAATATAGTTAAATAAATATATCTAGTTTTGATCTAACACGATTTTTCATCGAAAACTCGAAATCCGCTACCCGCTTTCATCACAACCCAGCACCACAAAGGACCAATCTCCTGACTTAGAGCACCGTTGCTACACCGCCATACCTAAAGGGGCCACGTGATAACCCTGCCCATGATACGCATACTCATGAATGTAAATAACGCTAGGCTTGTCTCGCGACCCTTAAATGTAGATTACCGTTGAAGCTGAAACTAGTATTTCAAAGGTAATGAGGGGTTTTAGGGTCGGTCATGACTCTGACCCCGAGTTAACACCTTGTTGCTAGATAAAGGACGGACGCACGCGATCGACTGTGACTCAGATTGTTCGTGGGCACGCACTCAGGTTCAATGTTCATATGTATTATGGGTGGGCTCGGAATTTGGTTTCGATCTGGTGATATTAGCGGCTAGTACTAGATACAGTGCTAGTAGTAGAGCAGTGGTGGCCGAGTGCTAACGGCTCCGACTTACAAGTTATAGATCGCGGGTTCAATCTCAGCCAGGAGGCTTTGTGTAATTTATTTCGTCACCACTGCTTACAAAATGGTGAAAGAAAACATTGTGAGGAAACCGGCATATCTTAGAACCAAAAACCCACACTGGGCCCGCGTGGTGGATTACGGCCCATTCCCTCTACTAGAGAGGAGGCCTGAGTCCCAGCAGTGGGAACATTAAAAAAGGCTGATTATGCTATGCTATGTTACTAGATACAGTATCAAAAGTTGAAAGTAAATCATTTTACTTGGTACCTAGGTATGTTCATGTAAAGAGAAGGGATGAAATGCATGTCAATAGAAGAGTTCTGAGATACATGTAGATTGATTATGTGAGAAGTAATACGAAAGAAAAGGGAGATAGTGATAATATGACGGGTGACATGATAGAATGGAAGGAAAAAACGTGTTGCGTTCCCCAAGTAATATGGGACAAGGGCAGGAAGAAGAAGACTAGATACAGTATCAGAATACGTATATGAGACGTATATTAATTATTTTATGTTGTTAGCTTAGTATAAAATTGGCACGTCGTAACACAATTTGTAAAAATATGAAACAAGAACAACTGCCAACAAACTGTGTCACAGTTTGACATTTAAGAATGTAAAAATGAATTCAAATTTTGGATAAACCAAATAATAAAAAAGAACACCTAGTAGTATTGCAAAACTGTTAATAACGTAGTAGATAGTTTATATTTACTTGTAAGACCACCAAGATGGGAAAGGTAAAGAACCCTTTTTTTAAAGTTATAGTGTAAGGTCTCAAATAAGCCAAGAAGTAAATGAAAGCGTTTAATTTCAAGCGTACTAATCCATTACTTTAAATCATCCACATATTAAAATGCAACACCTTTTTTCAATTTGTAGTTATGCAAACTATTTTCATCGTCTCGTTCACGCATTTGCATGTTAAACACACAATCGTAATTATTACAATCATTGTTTAGTGCGACTATAATTGTTTTCGATTCATATCTTAAGATAAAGCTGCCATGCGACAAAATATTCGCAATTATGCGCCCACTCTTAATGTCCATTTAGTTTCTCCTATTGAAGTTATCAGCGAAGCGAGATGCGATGTGCATAATGGTCAGATCAGGGAATAATAAATGGTTATAATATGCAATTTTCTGTGTAGTTTTCATATGATATTGTCCTTTTAAAAATAAAGTGCAAAAGAAGGTAATTTAGATAGTCTACAAAGTACGTGGTTGACGGGTTAATTATTTCAACGAACAGAATGGTAAAAGATATTAAACAATACATGGACCGTCTATCAACTATGTCTACATATATGTCGTGGCCAAATCTTAGAAATTATCATTTCATGATATGCTCAACTAAAACTGGCCAGCTCCTTTAACGTTTTATTATCATAGAAATCCTACATCAATGATATGGCCAAACATGGATTGACATATCATCAAACGCAAGCCAGATCGGCCAGTTTTAATTGGCCATATTATGAAGTGATCAATTCTAAGATCCTGGCCACGACATCTACAAATCGTCTGCAATATGGTTCTCAAATTTTATATAATAAATGATCAGCATCGTCTGTCGGTGTGTCACTCTTTCCAAAACTGTCATGTCTACGCAGCGATACTGTAATTATTTTCATAAATAGAAAAACTCGAGATAAGACAACCAATTTCCTCTCCAATTCCTCAGATATTGCCCACCAACACGGAAATAGGTTACCATTGTCGTTCGTATATCAAAGACTACATCAATGGCTAGAGTCGACGAAACCTCGAAATTTTCTTATCTTAATACCAAAATTTATTGGTGCTACATGGCATACATGGTGTCATAAGTCCCCGATTCCGTGCTCATGTTTCTGTCAGGGCTGTGAGTTTGCGGCTCAATCGCGGTGCACTTTCCACCCGAGTACCGCCCACGCTCCTAGTTGATGGTATCTTGCGAGTTACGAGCTCGAAGAAGATGTTGCCTCGTGTTAACGATCGCATGTATGTGTGTATGTGGAATCCTTCGGTGTTTGGATGCGGTAGTCTTAGTGCTATGGTGGTTCATAGATTAAATTTTCTGATGAGTAATAATGCCTAGTTCACCGATGAATCCTCATCATAGCAAATCTCTAATTTAATATGTGGAAAATGTTGCGGTTATTACCTACATTGATTTTGTTTTGTGTTCAAATAAAATAAAATGACTAAAATAAATCTACAATGGTTTTTTCTAATAACTTTATCAAGTACAAGTTCGATCGTGTACTGTTACTGCTCTCATCTTTGGGATGAATCTGCCAGATACCCGGATATACCAGCAATTGAGAGATGACTCTAGAGGGTCATTGGAAATGATGCACTCGTCGAGTCGAAGCTTCAGTCTTTAAGCGATGATGTGGTCGACATTGTTGTTTCTTGTCTAGAAGTAATCTGCTCTTGACTTAAACACTCCCTTGTAGCTATAATTAGGAGACACAGATTCCGGCAGGGAATTTCAATCCTTAGCTGTACGCACAATTAATGCTTTCTCAAAACGTTTTGTGCGTATGAGTGAGATGTCTACCATATCAGTGACGAATCGTCGTAAACTCCTTAAAAGATATAAAAAACTGGCTTCTTCTTATCTAAGACGAATTTTGTAGCATCAAAACGTAATGTCTCATCCTTTAATTTCTTCCTCACGGTAACTGCAAGTCTAATGGTGCAGGAATAGTTCTAATATCGAGTGTATCTCGAGTGTATTTTGTTAAACGTATCTGCGAAAATCCCTCGAAGATTCCAGTGTTTAGATGAAATTCATGCGTATGTTCCTTGGGGACTTTCGATTATTTTGTACCGATTTTTGCTTCGGTTAGATAGAATTTAAATTTAGCTGTGTGGTCTATGGATTTGTAAGGGATATTGCTTCTTCTTTCATGACTATAAGGTGAATAGGCTACAGATTTACCTTAAGTTCAGTTCTTCGAAATTCCACTAATACACAACACAGCCATCATACAAAGTCATTACGGGCACACACCAAATGTATACCTACTTTATATGTTTACGATTTACATCACAAAAGAAAACTTTAAGCTGATTTTATTGTTAGTAACATTTAATTCATGAATCCCCAAGCGACCACCGGTGGCCGCGCATCTATTGTCTTACTATTGTGTCTCTAATTGACGGTATCTGAAGGGTTAAACCGTTTTAAGGAGCACTTTTTTTGGTGGAAAATCATTCAATGCCTTTTCCTACTATAGGATGGAATGGGAGGGCGTGTTAGACTTTTACTGACTAAAACCATACCAGTGTCTTTCCCCAGAAACAGCCAAGCCAACCCAGTCAGTCAGTTACAGTTGCCTTTTGCGTTATAGGACTACAGTTTCACTTTCAGAAATTCTCCTTGACTTCTAAGGATCATCGACTGCAACATCATCATCATCTTCCTGCCCTTGTCCCATTCTATCCTGTCCCATTCTATCCTGTCCCTTTTCTTTCGTACCACTCCTTACACAATCCATCCTTTTTTTGGCCTCCTGCTCTATCCATCACATGTATAATCATAACTCTTTTAGTACCTTTTCAACTTTTCTGTCACTGGCCCCCTTTCAAACTTCCTCTAATGTACTCACTTTATCAGTTCTCGTCACACCACACATCCATCTCAACATTCTCATCTCCGCTACATGCAATTTGAAATCACCAACCTAAGATATTAAATCATAATTCAATAAAACGAATCTATTAACACAAAACAATTTCTTGTTGATCATCGTTTCATCCTTAACAAGTGCCTCACGTGTGTATATCTGATAGATGCGCTTGTTAATCACCTCCTGCTGGGCCTTCGCTCCTCCGCCGTTAGTCCAGGACCCCGACGTGTTACATTTCTGTACCGTACTATCATAACGGGTTCTCAAGTCTATAATGGGGGCTACAGTAATTGTGTCTGTTTGTTTATTTGTTATTGCATTATTGTGCAGTCACGGAATGCCAATGTCATTCATGTTGTAAGGAGTAACCGTGTCGTTGTTTTGGTGTAATTCTATCTGAAGCTAAGTGTCTTGTTTGATCCGTTTTGACCTAGAATGGAATTAGAGCTGCATTATGTTGCTTGAGGAATTTAGCGTCATCTGTTGCAGTTGCGTCTGTGGCAATTTGATTGCTTATTTATTTTGATCTCGGTCTTTTACCGTTTAAATTCTCTACCTACCTTTAAGTTTAGTATTTTCTATTAGCTTTTAGTCATTAGGAATAATTTAATAAAATTATGACTAACCTACTTATTTTTAACCGACCTCAAAAACTTTTATTTGGTAGAACATTTAAATTTGGTGCAGATCTGATGAAGAACTTCGGCAAGCAACTAAAATTTTGGAAGTCAATGTCAACAAAATCTGAAACGTCGACCTCTTTTTACTGATTTCTCTGCTATAAAAAAAAACCGACTTCACTAAAAATTGTTTTGAATTTGAGGAGTTCCCTCGATTTCGCCAAGATTCCATCATCAGATCCCAAGTTGGTGACTATGGGATTATTTGGGAAGTATAACCTTTCTAACAAAAAATTCTTTTTGAAAGTATACTTTCCAAATTTTTTAAATCGGTTGCGACAAAGTTATGCGCAAACAAAAATAAAAAAAAAAATTCTAACAAAAAATTTTTTTTGAAAAGTATACTTTCCAAATTTTTTAAATCGGTTGCGACAAAGTTATGCGCAAACAAAAATTTAAAAAAAATACAAACATCCTAATTGAAAACCTCCTCCTTTATTAAAAGTCGGTTAAAAATAAGCAGTATTTTATTAGTAGTCCTTGTTACAAATTAAAACAATACTCGTACCATTGATGAAATAGTTATTCCTTCATCGGGTTTTACGGTAATGCCATTCAGATTTACATTTACGATTCATATGGAAACAGCCCTCTTTGCAAGCAAACCTTCGAAGGCACGTACTCACATGAACTTTGAACTGTATTGTGTTTAAAATAGTTTGCTTTTGTTCTCTGTTTTCTTATTGAAATACAGTAAAACCTAGAATGTCTATTCGATTAAATTGAAACCTCTCCGAGCGTAATTGTACGCACACAAAATTCATCGGCACGAAGTAAATTTTAAACTCTAATTAAGCATGTATAAATATAACTTGTAGATACTTACCTATAGCATTTAAATCTCTATCAGAGTCACAAATAAATGTTTTTCTTTCCTTTTTTCTATGTGTTGTTTTTAGTAAAAAATCATCAAATAACCCTTCTCCTTCTGGGTGGAGTAGAGGGAATGTCGGACTTTCCTTTTGAAGGAGCTAAAACCGTAATTCGTGGATTTTCGCCGAGGAAAACACTGAGTTGTGAAGCGACGCGTGTCGCGTTCTCAGACTGTCAAATAACAACTAGCGCGACTATGCGAAGCAAGCGATAATAATAGCTGAAGTGCGTGGGTATCAGTTGGCGGGGGTACTTGATGCGCTTACGTCGAGTCATACAGACGTAGGTAGGTATAGCAAAATACAGAGTTGAAATGTGTTAGATAGAACAACGAAATCTTGAGAGTTTGTTTTTGGTAAGTAAATGACGTATTTTTTTTTAAAGTCATAGAACAAAACTTATTGTTTATGATGTTAGTGATACTGTCCTGCAAGGTTGTTAGTGTTTTACTAATGATCCTGTATAATAATTATTATTATGTCAATGTTACTCCTATTTTATCGCCGAACATTTACGACCAATAACCAAGCATACATAAATAAAACGGCCTACGAAAGCTATCAAACGAATCCTTAAAGCTGAACCGGCTTGTAATTCGGTCAAGTGCGAGCCTCGTGCCAGCCTCGACATCTAATCTCGATTAGCTATACTGCCCCACAAAGGAAAACGGGTGTATCTGCCCTTTCAGACTTTTTTGTTTACATACTAGCTTCTGTCAGCGGCTTCGCTTGCGTGAAAGAAGAATATTATCTTAAGAAATCATAGTCACGTGATAAAAAGTATCTTGAACTCTCCAGGACATGGTCTATCAGTGTACCAAAATTTATCGAAATCTATTCAGTTGTTTGAGTATGACGGAGTAACAAACTTACATAAACACTTAGCGTTGTCCTATTAAAAATGGTTGCTATTACAGTGTCTATCAATATACAATATACCACTTTTAAAGCGCAGGCCACACCGCCAGCTAGCGGGCGGGCGGGCTAGGCAGGTGGGCGAAGCGAACGAAGGAAACTATACAAACTACGCGAAATATTGGCGAGCTAAACTATGGGGTTTGCACCGAAAACTACGAACAGACGAGCGACTTTCGTCGATATATGACATACTAGCTTTCCGCCCGCGGCTTCGCCCGCGTGGACTGCAGTTTATATCGCGCGGGCAGAGACCCGTGCTCAGCAGTGGAATTATAGGTAGCCTATGTGTTATTCCAGTGTCTCTTCTACCTACCTACCTACCAAATTTGATCTAAATCCGTTCAGTAGTTTTTGCGTGAAAGCGTAACAGACAGACAGACAGAGTTACTTTCGCATTTATAATATTAGTAGGGATTCATCGTTCACAAACTAAACACTACACTGCTATTCAAAAGACGAGCGTCGACTAGTCTACTCGAAACGGGGAGGACGGGCGAACGAACCGGGCGCGCCAACGAGGTGAACGAGTAGCTTCGCTGGAATCGTCGGATATTTCGTTAGCTTAGCTCGTTAGGTTAGTCGGTAGCTCGCGGTGTGAACCGAAGTATGTAAAGAGGTGAAACGATGTTCGCCCGCCTAGCCCGCCCGCCCGCTAGCTGGCGGTGTGGCCTGCGCTTAAAAGAATAACCATGGAATTTCTTGCCGGTTCTTCTCCATAGGAAACGACCAATTTGGAACCGTGCTTCTGTCGTTTTATAAGTGCCCATGTAGATGTAGGCCTATGTGAAATAAAATATTTTGAGTTTGAATTTGACCACGCCTGATTTGTACGTCAAACAACGTCGCGTGGCGTGGATCAAGTGTCACAAGTCTAGTTTCCATTTAAAATGTATGGAGACCGACGCGCCCAGATCGGCGTGTGTGGCACACGTGTGCGCTGCTTAGTTCTAGCCTTATATCCCTCAGTTTTGTATTTTGGTTAGATGTGTCCTGTTTCCTAATAGCTACAGTATAATCTCGATCAGTTATCAGTGGCGCCATCGCAATCATGAGCGGCGCCCCAGTGGTAATGTGTTTTAGTATAATGAGAACTAATTGACAAGTGGTTTGTTACTTATTGAGATATTGAATTGGCTATCGTTAACTAGTGTACAGTACCCGGATGATGATTTGGCACAAGGAGGAGAAAATGTCTGCGGGATTGTTTAAAAGTTACCGGAGAACGCAAGAGGCAAGTGAAGGAATATAAATGGGTTTTAGTCAGTAAAAATCTGACATTTCATCTCACTCCACCCATAGCGGGAGAATTTATTTGATGAGTATTACCTACTATTTTATTTTATTTTTATTGTTGATAGGTTCGCGCTTGACCGCTATCTCACCTCATGGAAAGCGATGATGGAGCGCGCTAAACCTAGAAGTAAACTGCAAAAAAGAACATCTGTCAATAAGTAAATAAAAAAAATGCTTCTTCTTTCTTTTTGTGTCAATGTTCTCAAAGTATATTTTTTCTGACCAGTATTTGGTAACCTGTACAGCTCTACTATCTATTACTATCTACTTACTATCTCATAAACAAAAGTGCAAGGTGTGGTGCAGGACGGGCAACGTATAGAAAATTAGATATCACTCAAAACGGGAGAAGATATTTGGTGATTTGACAAACAAAAAAAAAATAGAGCAAAAGGCGTTTAAAATGTTTTCTGTCATATCTAGGTGAATGGAACCAGCATGTCCTAGAATAAAAAATTCGAAGACATATGACATTCACCAACCCACACCGGGCCCACGAGGTGGTTTATGACCCATTCCCTCTCTCTAGAGAGAGGAGGCCTGAGTCCTAGCACTGGGAACATTATAAGGCATTAGACACTAAAAGTCTTGTTACTGTCTCCTCCCTCTCGCTTCAACGAGAGCATAATAAGTTATTTGCGGATTTCACATCTATAATATAAAAATGAATCGCTAAATGTGTTGCTAAGCGCAAATCTCGAGAACAGCTGAACCGATTTCGCTAATTCTTTTCTTGTTGTGTTTGTTATTATAAGGAGAAAGTTAAAATGGGTTGTGTAGAGTAGGGTAGAATAGGATAGAGTAATGTATAAGTAGTAGGGTAGAGCGAGAGCGAAGCCGCGGTGGTACAAGCTCTATTGCAAAAAATCATAACATACCTACATGAAGTTAGAAATTTTTATTGTTCTAATATAGACCCGAAGCTAGGAACCATCAAACACATAATTGTTATTTAAAAACACTTTCTCCAACTAATATTTTCCATCCAAGCTTCATGCAATCCGGTCAAGTGCGAGCGGGGCGTGTTGAAGCCTCGGCTTGTAATCTAGATCTGTATTATACAGGGCGCCGGCGTCCCCACTTGCCGACTCACGACGTAATCGCGATCATCCTGTATCTTTGTATCTGTACTAGCTGTATAAATTAAAGATACAGCTTTTAGAAATAATTGATGGTTTCGTTTCATTTCCGCGGTGATTTTGTATCGATTTGTTTTAATTTTGTGAATATCGAGTTGTGACGTAATTTTTTTTCCTTTGCTGAAAATTTTCCACTTCCAACCATTCTATTTTGCACATTCTACCTGTTTTTACCTGACTACATTGAAATAAAAAAGGCGGTTATTTGGCACCAAATTTCACGTCACGTCTTCGTGTCTTGGTGTATTAAAATAAATGTGTACCGCGCTTGAGCGGAGCACCACCGTGTCCTCGCAGAGGTGATCGGACCCAAGTTCAGGCCATGGTTCGGAGCGAGGGAGAGCGGGCGGCAGTTGAATCCTTCTGCGAAGCAGTAAAGCTAGCAAAGGAGGTGGCCGCAACCACCGCATACGTGGGTTTGTGGACGACGAGCAATGGGTAGCACGCCATCCGACCGTCCGGTAACCGTCCGGACTGAGCCTGAGTCGTCGACAGCGCGTTGTGTTCCACACGCGCCTCAAAGAGATGTCAGCAGAACCGTAAGGGCCCAACAGGGCCGATGCCTACTGAGGCCATGGGTTGACTTCTGAAAGGGAAACCCGTGGATATGAAACACAAAGAGCAAAAATGAAACAGGTGGTTTTAGCAAGTAAAAGTCTAACACGGGGCTCTCGCTCAGCTCTAGAGCGCGAGAAGTCATTAGATAATTTCCCACCTCAAAAAAAAAATCTCACCTACGTTCGATCATGTCAAGCACTTTTTTTTTTAGGTAGTAGGCTGGGATTGCCATTACCTAAGCGGCTTTTGCACAATCTAAATGTTTTTTTTTATGGTGGGCAAAAATTATCTTATGACAACCCCCGCCCTTGGGTGGAGCGGGAGATAGTGTCAGACTCTTACGGACTAAAAACCCATCTCGTTCCTTCTAGCCTTCAAACCAGGGCACGAGTTCCTGATTCCTGTTCCGAGTGAATGCACAAAACCCATACAACGAAAAACGCTTTCATTCAGATCAAAAACAGTAAATACCTACAATCACTTTTCTCTCAAGCAGCCTATTAATTGCACGTCGCGTCGTCGCCTGCGCAGCTAATCTCCCATCGACACCCAATCGCTTACAGTCAACATGTAACCTAAACTGTAGTTGTGTAAACGAAACGAATTAATTTAGTTTTAATCTCGAGAATAATCGACCGGTGAGCAGTTTGTCAACGAGTTCTCGCTTGCACTTAAAGAAAATCGTTTCATTACCGATTCTTAGATAACGTGCGTAGTTGAGTAGTGAACAGTAGATCAGTTTTGTTCAATAATAATATTTGACAACTATCACACAACGCCGTCTATTCCTAAGCTAAGCAGAGCTTGGGTTATGAGTACTAGACAACTGATAAACATACAGAAGTATTTCTAAGTACATACATATTACACTAATATTATAAAGAGACATGGCACGTTCGGGAGGTTCCTGCACCGAATTCAAGCGGTGAAGAGACGCCCGGGTGTCACCACTGTGCGGAACGCCCGGAGGACACGGTGGAGCACAGAGTCGAGGTGTGCTATGCTTGGGCGGAGCATCGCCGTGCCCTCGTGGGGGCGATCGGCGGCGGAGACCTCTCGCGCCGGGCTTTGGTTCAGGCCTGGAGGAGGAGTGGCAGGCGGTTGCCTCCTTCTGCGAAGCAGTAATACTAGCAAAGGAGGATGCAGACCGCCTCAGGCAACGGCGCCCTCGACGCCGCCGCCGGGATTCCGATCCCGATTTCCGGCCTCCGTAGACGCGGGCTCGCGAATGGCGAGCCATGGGTAGCTCGCTGTCCGATCGTCCGGTAACTGTCCGAACCGAGCCCAAGACGTCGACGGCGCGCACTTTGACCGCGCGCCTCAAGGAGTTGTCAGCAACAGAAGGGGAGCCGGGTCGAAGCCTACTGGGTCCAAGGTTATTCGAAAGGGCGCTCGAGCCCCGGTATGAAGGCTAGAAGGAACGGGGTGGGTTTTTAGTCAGTAAGACTCTGAAACTATCTCCCGCTCCACCCAAGAGCGGGGGTTGTCATTGGATAATTTTTGCCACCGAAAAAACAAAAAATAAAAATCGTCATCAGCCTTTTTAATGTCAGGAGAGGAGGACTATTTTACTCCAAAAGTTAAATTTAGAAACCTTTTTATAATAATAACGTAAAAGTTGTAAACAACAAAAAAAACCTACTCGCTAACTCAGCTACACGCAGCAATTTACCGCGACAATTCACACTCGTCCTTTAAACTGAGTTTTATTGTCCTACATGATTATCCACCTTCACAGACAGAGTAAGTGGTCACCAATCACAAAAAGAACAAAAACTTGGGATTGTAATGGGTTCAGTACAAGACTGTAACAGTTCAATAAAGTGTGATTTAAAGAAAGCGAAAAGAGTATAGCCATTTGTTGAGCACGACTATATAGGAACCTATATACACAGGTAGGGACTGTCAACCGTATTTATTAGTGACGAATAAAGAAAGAAATCATTTTTATATGGCGCACGCACAGTGTAGAAACTTAAGATTAAAAAAAAAACAAATACTGCTCGGAAACACTCCTCACCACCAACCACCACCATCACTTAGAAGTTTTGTGGCCACATTTGGGGGAGGCCTATGTCCAATAGTAGACGTCTATCGGCTGAAATGATGATGATGATGAAACTAGTACTTAATTGCGATCCACCTGATGGTTAGCGGTGATACAAATGTTGATGGTGAAACGCTTTAGTTTATTAAGAGCTTGATCATTCTTAGCCTAGACTACACTAACTTATAATCGGACGGTACTTACTAAATTATAATCGGACGGGAAGACCGCAGCAGGCAAATTGTGCCAGTCCTTCGAAGTACTCGGTATAAACGACAAGTTGAAATGCTTAGTCCAAACTGCAGAAGTTTCAACAATGTGAGGGTGGAATCAAGTCATGCATTTCCCGCGCACACTCTCCAAAATGCATCCTGTAAAATACCGAGAAGCTGGTTTGAAATATTTGAAAGACTATACAGAATTGTACCTCTGCTCCCATCAGACTGTGGCCGGATAGGTTCCTCGGGTGATGTCCGATACTGCACCGCGGCCGGTTCCTTGCTGCCGTCACTGTCAGTGTCAGACTTTCTCTCCACAGGTGCCGATAGTCCTGCCAAATGAATGGGTGATGTGAAAGCTAGGGTTGCTAGCTCTTAAACTGTTTATAGGAAGTTATAGAAGGGTTGTTAACGGTTGCCGAAAATTGCCATGCAACTAGCTGCTACCAGCGATTTTGCTTGCGTAAAAGTAGAAAATTGTCCCAAGGGAACATACACCAGGGCTGGTCAATGACTATACATTGATTGAAACAATGCAACGTGTGTACCACCTTTGTTTAGATTGTCATGAAGAAAAAAGGCTCGTAATTTTACTAATGGTAATAAAGGCTTTAGACATTTTCTACCAGTCATCCAATGGTCCTGGAGAGTTGTCCGACTCACGGAAGTGGTCAAAAAAGCAGCTTTGGAAAGCAAAAGCCAACTAAAGGTACACGGGTGGATTTTAAACAGTAATTAGAAGCATAATCTGCCTTATACTGTTCCCACTGCTGGGATTTAGGACTTCTTTCTAGGAGACTGAATAGGCTGTAATCCACTACGCGGGTCCAATACAGATTAGCGGATGTCACATGTCTTCAAATTTTTGGTTCTAGGACATGCCGGCTACCTCATTATGTTTTCCTTCACCGCTTCAAGAGCAGTGGTGATGAAATAAATTACTTACAAAATATAATTTACCTGACTGTGTTTCAATCTGATGCTCCCTCTCGCTGAATCCAGAGCGAGAGAAGCTATTTTGTGATTTCCCACGCTCAAGACAAAGATACGTGGAGAGATAAGAAACAAAAAGATATTAAAAACGATATCTCTTTAGCTAAAATAACCCTACACCAAACAAAATAGTCGATTTTCTTTCAAATCCAGTAATCAACGATACAGTAGCTCGGAAGTGATTAGAATAGTAAGCAAACTATCATTAGTGGGCGTTAGATAGTAGGAATTTTGATTGAGTTAGCTGCGCCGGTGGCTCTGACGGCTGCTCGGCGCGGGCGCATCGACACCATCCACGATTTATCGACGATCGAGTGACGTAACGACTAATAGTTCGTCGATCGACGTCGATCGTGGTGTAATCTCGTTGTTTGTAATTTAATAAGAACGTGGGTAGTTAAATATTTTTATGTGATGAAACATTTAGTGGTTTACTTGTCATCATAACCAGTATGGATTGGATAAGTTATGGGTTAGATGAAAGTGGAGGCGTTCTGTAGCAATCATAATTTATAGTTTAAATTCTAATGGTTTCACACTTTGTTATAAAAGTGAAAGTTTTTATGTGTGTGTGTATGTTTGTTACTCCTTTACGCTTAAATAGTTGAACAGATTCGAATGAAACCAAGCCCAAGTAGGCTTCGATCCTGCGAAGCCACTACGGTTTTCCAAACAGCTTCTTGCAGCGCACATGGAACACTATGTGCCGCCAGAGAACTCGGGGTCGGTCGAGAAGACCGGACAGCGAGCTACCCATAGCTCGCCAGCCGCAAGCATTGACTTACCTATATTGGTATGCTCGAAATACTTTACTTACTCGGAAACAACCTCTTTAAGTATCTTTAGGCCCATATCACAAAAACCGTCAAATTAATAAACTCTGACTAAACCCTAAAAGATGCGTAAAAGAAAATTATAATAAGCAAAGCGTGAAACTGTCCCTTACTCCTGTCTCGTATGCGCACGCGCAGACGTCGCGACTTTGAGTGATTTAGAGCGAACACACTAACATTAATACCAGTCTAGCAATTAATATATACGGAGTTAAATGAAGAATGTGATTGTGTGTAAAACGAAATATTTACCTAAGTTATATTCGTAATTTGTCTCGGGGTAAAGTTTTTTTGGTTGGCTTGTGAGGAAAAATGAATTTAGGTACGGAAGTTGAAGAAATTATTGTAATTAATTCATGTTTATGTCTGAAATGGTAGCGTCCTTTCTCTGTTAATCATTTATAACTGACTTCAAAAATCCGGAGTTTCTCCAAATATCGAATTTAAAAAAAAAAAAGTAAAGTATAATTATGATTATGTTCCCCGATTACTCGAAGAACCCTGGAACGATAAATGAAGAAATCAAGCGAACTCTTCAAATTTTATAGGCGCACCTTACATGAGACTAAGATCTTACACCGTACTGTGTAAGGGTCAACTCACACCAAAAGAGCGTCAAAGCGCAGCGCATTTTCAGTGCCATATGAATTTTAACTTTATTTTCATTATTATAATACTTATTATCGCATGAGAAACTCGAACGAGTCGCGCGAATGGAATTCCAGCGGCGCCGCAGGCATCCGCGCGACTCTTTCAAGTTTCTCACGCGATAATAAGTATTATAGTAATGAAAATAAAGTGAAAATTCATATGACACTGAAACTGCGCTCCGCTTCGCTGCGCTTCGACGCTCTTTTGGTGTGAGTTGACCCTAACACCGCAATATTAAATCCAGTGTTCGCTAAATAACGCGACATTGCGGAGACACACGTGTCAACATTTCCGACACACAACAGACGTAGAGTAAACAACTATTAAGAGCTTCCAACCCGAGATACATTTTCATGGCTTTTCATCCAACTCTTAATTCATGAATCCCCAAGCGACCACCGGTGGCCGCGCATCTATTGTCTTACTATTGTGTCTCTAATTGACGGTATCTGAAGGGTTAAGTAATACACATCTTCTCTAGATATTTTGGAATCATAGATATTTTGTGGATATTATCAATGTTTTTATCATTAAATCATTAATTGATTTTGTTTAAATTCAGAAACACCTCTGAAATTCTGCTATTTGGTGTGAACTTTGCCCCTTCATAATGTACTCATACATAAAAAAAGTCGATATTTATAGAAACCTTGCAAATATAATCAAGATTTTGAATGGCAACAATTTATTTCAAAAACTGTAGTGTGTTTAAATAAAAAACATTCATTGTGCGTACTGCTAGGGAGGCAATTCCTTGCCAGAGTCTGTTTCCGGATGGCTAAAATTTCTAGACTAATCTTTAAGTCAAAAGTGAATAGGCTTCGTCGACCGCATCGACGCTTTCCATCAGGTGAGATGAGATGAGGTCAGGTGAGGTCAAGCGCAAACCTATCAACAAAAATAAAAAACAAGTTTTGTGAAATTATTGCGTAAATCATGGAATTACCGAATGGTAACAGAGTTTGCAGGCGTTATATCTCTTTTTACGCGTTACCTCTTCGTCAAACATCGTCTTGGTTTGCGTTTGATGAAGAAACTTTCTATTGTTATATTTTTTTAGACTTTTTAAATTTTTAAGTAAATAATGAAGTGTAAGTTCATGGAAAATAGTAGATTTTCGGAGGTTTTTACTGGATTAGTTTTACAAAAATTATGAAAATGTAAGTCGAATTGCATGCCCTTAATTAAACGGTTAGCTAATTGGTTGCAACAGATTATAATCGTAGGAAAAGGGAATTTAGGTACAAGTAGCTATTACGACAGCTTTGATCCCTTTCAACTAAATATCCTGTATTGGAGTACTTTGATTCTCATTATGATTATGTCATTTTGATAACGGAGAACATTTTGAGACTCGATATCTGGAAGTCTAGCACACGATGTTGTTCATCTAAGTACCTGATATCATTTCTAAGTAGCTTCTTACGAAATTATACTAATTGCGTAAGGTTCATTGCATAATGGTCCTGATGATGTAATCTATATTATGAAAGGAGAAACTGACTGACTGACATATCAGTGCACAGTCGAAACTACCGGAACTAGGTGCGTACAATTTTGCACAAGTTTTCCTTTTATGATTTCGGCTAGCACTAAGAGAGTATTTTCTAAAATTTACCCCTTAAGTGAATGACACGAGGGATCAAAGATTGTACGGGGAAACCTATTTTCACGCAGGCGAAGTCGTTGGAGGAACTAGTTAAAATGATAATTCAGTTAAGTTCGGCAAGCCATTCGTAAAGTGCATTCGAGGAAATACTTTTCAATATCTCAGCATTTTACCAAGATTTGAAAGTTACATGAATTTCTGTCAATTTAATATTCGGCAAAAAATCTCTATTCAATTTTTTTATTTTTAACCGACTTCTAAAAAAGGAGAAGGTTCTCAATTTGAATGTTTGTTTTTTTTATGTTTGTTCGCGCTTAACTTTGTTAAGCGCGAACAAACATAAAAAAAACAAAATCGCTTGCCAATCGATTTGAAAAATTTTTTTTTTTGTTGTAAAGGACACTTCCCAAATGGTCCCATAGTCACCAAGTTAGGATCTGATGATGGAATCTTGGCGAAATCGAGGGAACTCTTAAAATTCAATTCAATTATTTACTGAAGTCGGTTATTTTTTTTATAAAAACTGTTTTTTATTTTTATTGTTGATAGTCTAATTATCCTAATTTAAAAACAACAAATATATTATATTTTTTAAATTTACAGGTAAACACATTTGTTTACCATGAATACGAAAAACTCACTCAAACTCACTCACTCAGCAAAAAAAAAAAGAAAAAAATCCAAAGAAAGAAATGACACTTCTTCTTTTTTCCTGTTGCTGATGTCATCAATGATTCAAGTTCTCCAACTTCTTAACTGTCTACGAGCCATTTTTTTGTATTGTCTGAAGTATCCTCTCACGGTGTACAACTAGTACAACAATAAAGTGGTATTCAAATACAAGTAAGTACCTTGTTTTGTCAAGTACTTGTTATATTTGCTCAACAGTTTACGCGGTCAAGCATTTGACCCCCGATGTAGTCGGTTCGTCATCACACTCAAAATCATTGATGACGATATCTGTCTCTTTATGTTATGAAGCGCTTTGCGTAAACCACGATCCGAATTTCGTATCGATAGGGTAATTCAGAATTCATAATAAGTTTTAATAAAAACCGCTCTTACTAAATTGCGTGTGTAAAGCGGTAGGGCCGCTTTTATACACGACATTTTTTTTCCGCACTAGTATGGAAAAAAGCGAGAGCTTGCCCCCCGCCAACATTTATTATATCAGGCTGGACGCTAAGCAAAACCCACGTGGTTAACCCTCGTTTTAAAAATTATAGCCTTATTTAAACTATCTATCTTTAACCGCTTTCATGAATGATTGTTTTCCACTGCAATCAAAACAGTTAAATAACTATGTCGAAGTTCTTAAAAGTCAAAATAATGACTCATCCGTTTCCGTTTCCTCATAACCCATTAGATCAATGAAGTAGCGATCACTGTACGAACCGGAACTTCCTCCATTAAAAGCGAAAAGTTGCTATTAGCTAATCCAGGCGTTCCCAAACTGTTTGGCTCGAAGCCCCGGGGCGCGCGGGCGATGCGGTCCTAGAAGCCTCGCAACCCATAAAGAGATTCAATTTTGAGTTAAATGTATCCCAGCAATATCATACACGTATAAATTTTAATTAATATAACTAGCTTCTGCCAGAGGTTTCGACTGCAGGAAGGTAGGTTTCCTCTTAGGGGGTGAATTTTGTAAAATCTTTTAGTGTTCATCTACGTCATAAAGAGAAATATTGTCCAAAATTTCATGCTTCTAGGCCTTGTAGTTTCGGCTGTGCGTTGATATGTCAGTCAGTCAGTTTCTCCTTTTATATATTTAGAGTCATTTACTCGATTATATCTTTTACAAGTCCATCTATCCATCATCAAAAATTAGAACATGCAAAGAGAGGTGCAGAATGAAAAAAGTTTGGGAACCTCTGAGCTAATCCATAAAGCGAGAATCCCTGTTTATATAAACACTAGAACAACGTTTGCTTATCCAGCAGCCTCGTCCCACTTCGCTACAATATCTCATTGTTTGGCGCCATAGCTAAGGAACTTGACGTGCGTGGCAGACGGATTAGTAGAACGGTTCCGTAGATGAAAAAAAAAATGTTACAAATTATAAAACAAAGTTCCCACTGCATGAGTCTGTCTGCATGTTCACGAGAAACTCGACGACTACTAAATGGATTTTCATGCAGTTTTCGCCAATAGAGTTTTCATCAGAAAGGTTGTAAGTTTATAGCTGTACAGTACTGAGTATTATTTCAAAATTATATTAAAACGATACGACATGAAGTGGAAGATGAAAGCTTTTGCATAAGTTTTCTTTAAAATCCTAATCCCTGCAACCTTGTTCAGGAACTTTAAACTTATATTTCATCATCATCAATTCAGCCGAAAGACGTCCTATGTTGGACATAGGCAAGCTGCTATCAAGCAGGGCTCTCCAAGCAATTCATGAATCGTCAAAGCGCCGTCGAGGCCGCCCTAAAAGAGGTGGCGAGATGATCTGGACGCGTATCCCGAGGGCTGGTTGGACCCGGCGTGGGAGAAGAATGTCTGGGTGGAGGGGAGGTCTTTGCCCAGCAATGGGACAATAATGCGTAGGATTTTTTTTTATCCTTGTCATTATTGTTTACTTACTGTTACCTACAGTATTCTTTACCTTTCGTATACCGTCAATTAGAGACACAATAGAAAGACAATGACAGCGCGAACGCCGCCGTTCGCTTGGGGTTTGATGAACTAAAAGGGTCCATAATCTTTGTTACGGAATCCTAAAAGTCCTGTTTGTTTTTCCATTCCGCTGGTCAAACTCTAATTGTTCTTAAAAGGATCACAAATTGGCACATAGTTGCGAATAATTGTTCCTTTGTGGGTCAGTGTTTAAGCAAATTGCTTCAATGTTTAATTCCGACGCATTTTCAACATTCCTTTTGTCACGAATCGTTTGGAGGGATTCCCGTTGTTGAAATTACTGTTTCTTGCTTCGAGTGATATTTATTAAAATTTTGGGAATGGTGGCATTTTGGTGACTGATCGGAAGAGATTTGTATTTGATTTCCGCTTTGTTAGAAAATTAGCCAGTACCTATGTATGATTTGTAACGATAAATTATTTTCATTACACTTACTCGAAAAACCCGCTCTTATTCTGTCCGGTTTTAGGCACGCAATTTACAGTTTTCCGCACTAGTGTGGGAAAATCCACACTAGTGCACACACACACACTCGTGTGAAAATCGGTAAACAAGGATTGACATATCATCAAACTTTAAAGTTTAAAACTATCTGACCAGTTTTATTTGGTCATAATAATGAAGGGTCGCGGAAATCCGATGGATACGTGACGCACAGGACCGGTCGTTGTGGCGACGCTTGGGGGAGGCCTATGTCCAGCAGTGGATGTCTTTCGGCTGATATGATGATGATGATGATGATGATGATGATGATGATGATGATGAATGAAGTGATGAATTTCTAAGATCTGGCCACGACAGATACCTATATCATCATACATCTGATCATTATTATCTTAAAACCCGTAATAAACAATTCAATAAAGAAAACATGATCCAAATCCCTCTTGACAAACATATCATCGAAATAAGCGCTACCTCAAGTACTCCTCACATCAAGTGTACTCCCACTGACGCCAACCCCTCGAAGACGCTCCAAACACGGATCTAATTACAGAAATAATCCCACAAGTCGAAGTTTAAGGCGTATAGTCTCTTGAACATCATAAAAATATTCGTTCATAAATATGTAACGAAGATATACAAGGTGTAAGGGACAGCCTTCCGGAAACTTTAAGGGCGTGCTCAGTAGACGAAACTGAACAACCTTCCACAAGATTCTTTTTCAGGAAACGAAAAAAAATCAGCCTCACGATACGAAATGATAAACTTAATTGGAAAATTCGAAGCCGTTTTTTTTTCGTTCCCTGAAAAAAATAATTGTGGTAGGTTGTTCAGTTTCGTCTACTGAGCAAGCCCCTAAAGTTTGCGGAGGGCTGTCCCTTACACCTTGTATGTAACGACATAATATAATTTAAAAGAGTGTCCATGGAGTTTCTTGCAGGTTCTTCTCCTTAGAGATCTTCGCTTTCAAACGTGCAATTTAGTTTGATTTATTTGACTGACCGACTTTTTGACAATTCAAAAGTTCCTGTAATTGGTCTATTGGTGAAATATACGTTTCTGATTTCATCTGGCCGGAGATATTTTTTATTTTTTACGTGGGAAATCATTCTTTAGGCGGGGCGAGAGTGTGTCAGACTTTTACTGACCAAAACCCACTCCTATGTTCCTTCGTTGCCTTGCATTCCAGGGCCGGGTTTTCCTTTCAGAAGTGAACCCACGTCCCCAGTAAGTTTCGACTCTGCTGCAGTTTGCTGACATCTCCTTGAGGCGCGCGTGGAATACTACTATTAACTACGCGCCGTCGACGACTTGGTCTCGGTCCAGATGGTTACTGGACGGTCGGATGGCTAGCTAATCTGGCCGGAGTTAAAAGTACACATACTCGTACTGCCGTCTGCACTAGCATAGAGCCCCGCTGACCTTTAATACCAATTTATTTGCGAAATATTGATAGATTTACATAAGCTATGAACATTCTGAAGAATTCTTAGCCAGCATTTTTTTGTGTAAACAAACAATTTTTTAAAAATCAAAGCAGTCGTAAAGGCGGATCCGTTTGAAAAGAATAAGGGAAAAATCATGTTGCTAAAAAAAAATTTTTTTTTTGCGAAACTATTACTCAAACGAAAAAAAATATGTTTATAATGTTATATATCAATCAAATCTATTAACTCAGTCATTACCGAGGAGTAGGCTTCAGAAAGTCATTGTTTTATGACACTAAATAGGAGCAAGGCCCTTAACGAAAGGGTGTATCGTCAGGATTAACGAACGTGACAATTACTGTAAAAGCCCTTACAGTTGGCTGTCAGCTGTCATTTATTTATATTGGCGGTTTCACTCCCCACTGGGACTCCCAAGGGACCTGCCTAATTGCTCCTGTCAGATGTCACAGACGTTGGCCCAATAAAGTTGGCTGTAAGTGCTACCAAGTTGGACCCAATGGGGCGGAATGTGGTTGCCGAATGTCGGATTAAGTTTTTGTTTTGCGACTGTCATTTGTTTTGAAATTGGTATTCCGGTTTTTTTCCTGTGTTTTTGAGTTACCTCCCGCAAAGTTATTCTTTACACCTGCACTTGTCCATTAATTATGTGATTTTAGCTCGCCCTTTTGATTTCACGTGGGATTGTTGAACTTGCACATTCTTAGTATAAATTCATCAATCAATAAAGTGTAAATAATTTAACTTATACTTGATTGACTCGTTCGGATCGTTCGTTGTGGCGACATTTGGGGGAGGCCTATGTCCAACAGTGTACTTCTTTCGACTAAAATGATATTATCATCATTTCAGTCTGATTACTTGCTGATTACGTTGGATATACTTACTATAAAATAATTTAATTTGTATTCTGCGCGTTTCTCGTACACCCGTGTGTACGAGAGAGTTGAGTGCCCATCGCGCAATTGTACACACGGGTGTACGAGAGTGACTTGCACCGATTGGATATTTTTTCTGTGACGTATATTTTCAAGTTGCAACCCGTTCTTTAGTCGATTGAACAGAATAGTTCATTCGCTTTCTATTAAAATATTTTCCATTGGCAATATCGATACATGGAATGAAGAAGATTGAAAAAAATAAAGTGATCCGTCATTCAGCTATCTGTCACTTTTTGGCGTCATTGTTGCGTGTGGTTGCGTGCGGACGCAAATCATGTTTCCAATTAGAAAACTGTGAATAATCTTATAAGATTTATATAGAATTACTGAGAAATAAGTGTAGATTACGTTGCAAGTGTTTGTTTTTGGAAAAGTAATAAATATGCCAGTGAAAAAGTGACGAAACTTGTGAAGATGCGTATTTTTTTCCGTCATGACCGTCGTGTTTCGACTTGTTTTAGTGCAAAATTTATCTCGAAATGCTTTGAAATCTACATAAGTTGTTAGTTTATTTACCTATAAACATAATGAAGTTACTACAAAGTGATATAATTGCATATTGTTATCATAATCGTTGTTGAAAGAAAGTAAACCGGTAAAAATGGCGCCAAAGTTCTGGCAACAGTACGCCGCGATGTACCTATCTCGTCAGTGTTTACAAAATGCGCGCCAGTAATGGCGCGGCTTTTTGTTGAGTTCCGGAAAAAGTGATTGTGTCGTGTAATTATTGTGTTTTGATGTGATATGAGTAATATTGTTTTTGCGCAAATATATGGACTATCGTATTCAAGTGTTTTTTTCGAGAATATGTGTGTGGTTTTGGTGTAATGTGAGAAAGTTAAAGGTTATGTGTAAGAAAATTTGCAAAATGCCAATTTATCTCGTCGCTACGAAGTCAGGTCAGTTTCATTTATTTATAATCTTACACAGTTCGATAGGAAAACTAATGGGCTTTCCGGGAAGGTATAATTTATTGCATATAATTATCAATATAACCACGAAATTTGCGTTTTTCTCAAGGTCAAACCAAAAAAAAAGAATAATCGAAAAATCCTCGCCGCGGGGGGCATTTAGGGTGAAAGTTCGCGAACGTTCGAGAGGATAATAATACTAGCTGAGCGGCTTCGCCCGCGTGATTGCAGAAAATTATCCAAGGGCACATACTTCCGGGATAAAAAGTATCCTATGTCCTATTCCAGGACATGGTCTATCTATCCGTGTACCAAGTTTCATCAAAATCGGTTTTGCCATTTGGGCGTGAAGACGTAACAAACAAACTCACTTTCACTTTTATAATATTAGTAAGGATTCTTTAGGGTTCGACCTAATTATTTAATTCTGCGGTAAAAAAACCAGTTGTAGGTTTTTTTTACCCTGTTTACCCTGTTTTTTTGCAGGTTTTTCCAGCGTAATACTGATAATCACCCATTGCCTAAACTCCTCACGTAAATAATGAACGCCAGTCGCCACCAAGTTTGTTTAAAACAATTTTCAGACATTTATTCCAGACCAGTTAAAGTCAGATTAACCCCAAGTTCCGTATACCTTTGGTATCCTGAATCGACACAACAGCACAGAACTCAAAGGATTCTCCATTTAATAACCCCACAACTTACAGTCCTTACAATAAAGACTACATAAGCAAAACATTTCGAACTTTCAAGTTTACTTGCGAAAATCTGACCACAAAGGAGAGGTACAGAAGTCTCGCCGCCCGCCGGGATTCCGATCCCGATTTCCGACCACCGTAGACGCAGGCTTACAGACTGCAAGCTATGGGTAGCTCGTTGCGGTAATTATCCGGACCGAGCCCAAGTCGTAGACGGCGCGCACTGTTCCCACGCACCTCAAGGAGTTGTCAGCAACAGCAGGCGCCCAGCTGAGTCGAAGCCTACTGGCGCCAGGGTTAGTTTCGAAAGATAGCTCGAGCCCCGGTATGAAGGTTTGAAGGAATGGGGTGGGTTTTTTGTCAGTAAGAGTCTGACAATATCTCCCGATCCGCCCTAGAGCTGGGGTTGTCTACAGTGCGCTCGAGCAACACAACTCAAATCTGTATGGTTCTTTCTTCAAGAGACCATCGCAGACAAATCTGTATGGTATTTACTGAATGGTCTTAAGATACTTTGACCCCTGAGTTTGTTTCGGTGTTTCTTCTCAGGGTAGTCAGCTAGGAAACACCGGCTACATCTAGTTTAAACTGGCGAAAAAACCGCGACCGCCGACCGTAAGTATAAAAAGTGAAATACATACATAACATTGACTTCTGTACCCATCTGTTTTGTGGCCTAAAGCCGTGCAACTGTTTAGATAAGGCAAAGTGTTCTGTAATATCAGCATTAGCAAGTGTTACAAGTAACTTCAAAGGTAAGGAAATAAACACGATATAAATAAGGGTTTTATATACACTTTCTACTGTTATCTTATTATTTAATACGTAAACGGAGAACGCAATACGTGGGAACTGTTAACCTGTTTTTAGTTACCTCTGATGTTACGGAAGGATTATCTGCTGAGATTATATTATCTTTCGTGTGAACTTCGTGAGGCACACGACTGGTCGTTGTGGCGACGTTTGGGGGAGGCCTGTGTCCAGCAGTGGACGTCTTTCGGCTGATATGATGATGATGATGAACTTCGTGAACTAAACCAATGAGGATTTTCTAAAATTATCTCACTAGGTGGCAGCACTGAGTCGTCAAGTCTAGGCAGCTGCCAAAATGTTTTAAATATTATATAAGGCTCAAATGTATGTAATTTATTATCTTGGTGTACAATAAAGTATATACCTATAAATAAATAAATAAAATGCTTATCTTAATGACATTAGATAAATAGACTTTTTTTTTTCTCTCGACGGGGAAAATCATCATTGACGAAACCCGCTCTTGGGTGGAGCGGGAGACAGTGTCAGAGTCTTACTGACTAAAAACCCCGCGCCGTTCCTTCTAGCCTTCATACCGGGGCTCTAGTTTCCTTTCGGATAACCCCGACCCCGGTAGGCTTCGACCCAGATGGGCCCCTCCTGTTGCTGACAACTCCTTGAGGCGCGCGGGAACAGTGCGCGCCGTCGACGCCT
This sequence comes from Mythimna lalbum, assembly GCA_949319445.1. Lineage (NCBI taxonomy): Eukaryota > Metazoa > Arthropoda > Insecta > Lepidoptera > Noctuidae > Mythimna > Mythimna lalbum. The sequence continues at coordinate 4,312,670 of OX439365.1, forward strand.
TGGCTCGTTCCGGACAGTTACCGGACGATCGGACAGCGAGCTACCCATGGCTCGCCGTCTGCGAGCCCGCGTCTACGGTGGCCGGAAATCGGGATCGGAGTCCCGGCGGCGGTGGCGAGGGCGCCGTTGCCTGATGCGGTCTGCCTCCTCCTTTGCTAGCATTACTGCTTCGCAGAAGGAGGCGACCGCCTGCCACTCCTCCTCGCTCCGAGAGGTCTCTGCCGCCGATCGCCCCCACGAGGACACGGCGTTGCTCCGCCCAAGCAGGGCACACCTCAACTGTGTGCTCCACCGTGTCCTCCGGGCGTTCCGCACAAGATAAATAGACGTCAACGTCATGTCATGTCAAACTATATCTACGTTTTACTAAGGCGATTATCACACTGCCACGCTTCAAGCTGCATGTTGCGTGTCAACGCACCTACGCGCGTACTAGCGGGAGTGCAGATCTGCATCATCGTGCGGGTTTTTTACGCACTCATGCGCGTAGGTACGTTTTGTAAATTCACGCAGGCTCTGACTCATTTCATACAAAATCACATGAGTAAATAAACGGTATACTATACAATGAGTCTGCTGCTAGACTCGACTGTGCCTTACCTTGCGTGTCGCCCCGCACCCACGCGCGTGTGCGCATGTTTCTCCGCATGTAGGCGCGTGATCTGCATGTACGCGCGTGGATGAATTTTCATTGTGTTGGACTGTGCGTGTTTTCTGTACAAACGGAGATACTTACAAGCAACGTTAAAACACGCATTCACGCGCTACGTTGCGTGGTACAAGGCAGTGTGATAAGCGCATAAAAGTAGAAGAATTCTCGGGTAACTGGCGCCAACTGGTGTTGTAAATTGTCCTGAAAAGTCGTTGATTTTTTTTTAACGCTTTTTGGCTTAGATACTAAGTCATTTAAGCCATATCTTCGTATGGAGTGGTCAATTTGAGTTCCATTCGAATGCAGATGAAACATGATCGTCCCCATCGACCATATTTTCTGCGAGCAATGTGCCATGCATGTTTTTTTTCTTATAATTGTACAACGTCTTATTTAACAAAAATAGATCCATGAAATTGCAATCAATGAAGGAAATCCGTTCCGCTAGTCCACCGCACTCACCTAAGAAATGCGAAATCAACGAAATGCGTCATGCACGAAGACGCTGATCCCTGAAGATAATGCACGTGCCGTTTCCTTCGAGAGCTGTACACAAAGAACGCACGTGTCAAAACGCACCCGTGATGCGTACACTTGAAATTGAATCGAACAGTCACCGCGATGAAGAACAGGGTTGAATTAAAGAGGTTACTATAGTGAGTCTTAGATATGCCTTGAGATACTGGTAAGTGTTGCCACAATGCTAGCATATTAGGTACGGCTGTAACAAAAAATATCTAAGCTGAAAAAAAATATATATATACATATATTGTTATGCAAAAAAAACTAGCATTAGAAACGTAATAAAAGACAAAATGATCCATAAAGACGAAATAGAACCATCATCTTCCTGCCCTTCTCCCTTGTTATTTGGAGCCGGTACAACACATTTTCTCTTCCACTATGTTATTTCACCTGACACACTATCACTAACTCCCATTTCTTTCATATCACTCCTCACACAATCCAAGCATATTTTCTTTGGTCTCCATTCATCCATATAACTCTTTTAATAACATGCGTTTCATGTCTCCATTTTACATGACCATACCAAGACAAACGATTCCACTTCAGCTTTTCAGTCACAGGCGCACTTTCAAACTTCTAATATACAAACAGTTATCCGCATCAGTATCTAGTCACGCACACACAAATATTTACCTACACTTGTTGTGGTGTCCAGGGTTGCTGCTAGGTTGATAAATAAAAGTCACTCACAATGGGTTCACCAAGCTGCCATAAACACGTGCGTACCCGCTGACGGTTGAGCAAGTAATGCCCCCTCTGTACCGTCCACGTGTATACGTCACTTGCCCTTTATTAGTACGTCACACTTGTGATACTGAGTCAACATTTATTAAGAATTGATCAAAATATGTGATTTAATTTTTGGAAGTATGAGGAACAGAGAGTAAAGTTCCACATGCCTCCGTTGGAAAGGCAGGATCCTCCGACCAGACAGGTGTTATATGTATGGTAGGTAACTGCCCGATAGATTCGGGCTGTCGTATATATTCAAATCGCGTGGAGAACTTTGACTGCGCGATGCAGGTTTAGTTCTTATGTGGCGCCATAGACGTCGCTACAAATTTATCCGGAAATAAACAAACAGAAAGAGATATTTTTAGGATAAATGAAACCTACTTTAAAAAATAGCTGAAATGGATTCAGTTGACGATTCTGAACTTGCTATTTTTAGGATATGCGTTTATTATCTTACAGTTTATGTCAAATAATCCTTCCTCATATTTCTGCCATACAATTTTTTTATCGAGGATGTGTTAACATTCGCGCATAGACAACCGTTTACCATAGATTATGAGCTAGTAAACTGTTGAGCTGGTGACCAACATACTCGTATCTTAATGACAACGGCTATCTGAATGGTGATTGGCTGAACCTGTCTCGTTTGCGTCTACACCATCTTACTACGAAAACTCGCTTTTGAAGTTGGAATTTTTGGGATCCCTTGAAATATTAGAAAGAAGAAAGCTTAGAGATGTGGGGCACAGTGTATAACGTCTCGCAAACATCCGTCGAAAAAGGAGGATCTTCAGACCAGACCGGAGTTGTGTCTGGTCCAGGCAGCTCTGACAGACTGTATGTGTTCTAATTGCGCGGAGAGCTGTAATACTGCGATGCAGGATTTCGAATTGTAGTTGGAAACAGTACAGCTGCACTAAATAGGTATTTATTTTCGTAAAGAAATGAAAAAATACAAAAACTTCAAGAATTTATCATCTTGTAAATTGTTACAATGATTATATGTTTGGAAGTCTAATGATAGGGATCACTATTGGAGCCGATTATGATATTTTTGACTCAAGAAAACTTGTGTAAGAAATAAAAATAATAATAATATCCACAACTATCAGACAACGTCGTCTAGTCTCAAGCTAAGCAGAGCTTGTGTTACGAGTACTAGACAACTGATAAATAATACAATCAGCAGATCAGTTGCCAAGAATAAGTAAGGCTATGTCAGTTTTCTCTCCGACCAACCAAACCTTTCCAATATTTCCAATTACTATGTGAAACAAAATGAAGCGAAAATACCTGATTGACTTGTCAACCTTCATTAATTAAAGACAATATTTTCTAATACAACGAAAGTAATCTACAATCCAGACTTACCAGATGCCCATCCTAACTAATTACAAGCAAGTTCCTGTGACTCAAGGCTTGATAACGTTTTCCAAATCGAGTATCGGTAACGTTATTTTCATAAAATTAACGTTTTAGCGGTATTACGGGTAACGATAGTTTGGTAGCGAATGTATTACCTAATGATGCTAACAATTAACGTTATAAGTATCGATACTTTTTCGTTACTTAATGCGTTTTAAACTTTGGTATCCTTTTTGACAGTTTAATAGAATAAATGTATCTAATTCCTATAAATAATGAAAAATGTTGTTACTTGATCAAACAAATATCGCATTAATCTAGACGATACAAACATATTTGGTATTGGTAACGTAATCATACCTTGGACCATGGTAACGTTACTATTTATCGATAAAATCATCGATAACGTTAAATCAGTTTATCGGTAAAAGATCACCTAAGTATCGTTACAAAGCATAACGTTACCTAATAACGTTATTTGCGTACGATGAAGGTACGAAGTAAGAACGATACCAATTTTTTAACGTTGTTCTGAGCCCTATCCGATTTTAAGCGAGAAGCTAGCGAACATAAATGGTACAACTAGAGATAATGGTGGTTCGCACCAAACGCGGCTCAGTTGAAACAGAGATTGATTGTAATGGTCGACTGGTGCATGATTGAAGATCTTGACATCAATGAGACTGGATTGGAGGCTGGACGCCAATTACTAGTGATAAACGACTTAGATTAGACAAATTTTACCTTGTATAACAGCCTCATTCACATTAAAATTAACGGAGAGGTGGCGTGTCAAATATCATGCGTGCTTATTGCGACACTGCGTTATATTGAATGAGTCATTTCCGTATTTATCGATTAGAAACTTTCTTAGAGCATAATACTATGAACCGCAGTTGGGTTGTGTACCCGAAGGATACCAACGAGATCCTATTACTAAGCCTTTGATCTTCTTACGTTTGTCTGTTTGTATCGCATAACCAAAAATTGAATTTTTTTCGAGATGGGAAGTTTTGACATGACTTCTGCTCTAGCGTGGAGCAAGAGGGCCTGTAAGACTTTTACTGATTAAAACCCACCCGCATCCTTCAATTGCCCTCTGCGTTACAGGGCCATTGTAACTATTTCAATAAATCTCTTGATGGGGGACAGAGGATAGAGGAGGCGTGTTAGGTGAACATGAAAATGTCAGAGTATATTTCGAACAGACAAATAGACATAAGCGGTAGGAAACTTTATAATATGTGCATAGGAATATGAAATAACAATTTATTATTTATTTACAGGTTTGATATTTGTACTTCACTAAAAGAGAATAAAGTACCATAGGAAAGCACAACATTGTAGGACCCAGAGATGAAATGACCACCTGTCATAAATTGCATCGTATTTTGCCATCTTAATATTCCATAATTATGTAAATGTTATTACTGCGAAACTTCCATTTGCGACATATTTTGTAATGGTAACTCTCCTTCGATGTATTTATTAGGAGAGGGAATCAAGAAATATATAATTTTTAAATGTTCTCATTTACATTGTGGCTGTGCCCTGTGGGGAAGCACTGTCTGCATGTATGGTTTCTTAGAAGCTAAATTTGGTCTATTTCCTCAGGATTACTAGATTTCTACATATCCAAGTTCTGTTTAGAGATATCACACAAAATCCAATGGCAATAAAAAGGGCTATGCTCGGAGCGCTCGGAGCTTCGTTTATCTAGGATAGACGGTCCAATTGCCCCACCAAAAAAACTTTGCAATACCAAACTCTCAGCCTGGTTACAAAAGCTAGATTACGACGCCGTAATCTAGCTTTTGTCCAAGCCAAGTCAATGTAGCGTGTGTGTAGTTGGTGTAGAGTAGATGTTAGGAGGAAAAATTTCATTTTCCTCTATCTGCATGATCTTTCTCACTATTCTGCAGGTGTTCAAAATTGCAGCTTTTTGTACTGAAATGTAGGTCTAACTTCAAAAAAGTGGTCAATTGTCCGTCCGAGTCGGTTGGGCAGCGTTCGGGAAGCTGCACGGTATCTTCTCGTCCAATATACTAGTGTCGCAAGACGAAAGTCCAGTGCATGTTGCCAGTGATGACGTATGGCTTCGAAACGTGGTCGTTTACAATGGGGCTCATAAGAAGACTTTAAAATCACCCAAAGGGCAAAGGAAAGGGCTATGCTCGGAGTTTCCTTGCGTGATTACACCAGAAATGAAGATATCCGCAGGAGAACCAAGGTTACCAACACAGCCCGAAGAATCGCCAAACTAAAGTCCTTGCGATAGGTCGTGCGATTTCGCAGATTTTTATGATGCGTTGTTGCATTGCCATTTAATTTGTTAGATCCCTTATATCTGCATTTTAGTGGAAAACTAAGAGAGCGTATTCTTTATCAAAAACTAAATACCTGGACACAGCGAGGCAAATCATATCATACATTTTTTTTAGTTTGTTTTTTCTCAAGCATTGAATCTATACAAATACTACGGTACCACGGAGTAAGTATTACTCCGTGTACGGTACTCTACGCTTATATTTCATTTCAAGCCTATAACTAGCGTTACCAGACGTCCGGATAAAGTTGGACAGGGTCAGGCTTTTTAGTTGCGTGTCCGACAAAAATTAAACCGCTTTTTAAATAAGATTTTTTTTAGATTTGTCACGTCTTCTACTTTATCTTGTATAGCTAGCGCAAGCGAAGCGGACTAGCAATTATAAAAGCCAATTTTATTGTTTCATTAGAATTTAAAAAAATATTAGATGTACAACATTATTTTAAGTTTTTGCGAAACCTGAATATAGTTTGCTCAGAATCAGTAAATGGGAATCCATTCATTTACTAATTCTGAGCAAACTATATTCAGATTTCGCTTTACACCATGTTACAGTTTTTATCAGAAATATTTAAAAAGCTCACAAAGTGGACACCACCAACACTAAGTACAACACAAATCACGGCAAATCATAGCGGGCGTTAGGTGCCAGCAAACAGCTGGTTGCATGTGCAAAACAACCCCTCAGTCGCGTGGATGGCCTAGTGACTATGTATTTTTGCTGACATAAAAAGCAAAAATACATAGTCACCATGTATTTTTGCTGACATAACTTTGCGATATTTCATGATACAATTATGAAATTTTGTACTTAGATTCTTGACATAAAAAATACTAAACACATGTTTCCGGTTTCGCATATACTAAAACTAAGGCTATATATATATTATGGTTAACAATAAAAACTCGAGTTTGACTTTAAATTGTCGGCCATTTTAATCAAATGGCTGGTCAGTCCGGCTTTTCGGTTTGAAGATCTGGCAACCCTACCTATAGCTACCTCAAGTAAATTTAACTTGCCCTAGCAACATAAGAAATAAACCAACTTCTTATTGCCATGGAAACGGTCTTGACCGTAGCAAAAAAAAACCTTAATCCAATTGATTCGCAGATTGGGATTTTCCGCTCCACCATTTTTTATCCGAGATTGATTCATCAACACTAATTTGAAATTGTTTAGTGAACTGTGCCTTGTAATGGCCAAAACGTTTTTTGCCTTTCTTAGAATTGAGATCATTGTTCTAGTGGCTAAGTTTAAAATTAATTATATTTATGGTGAGCTGGTAGACCATGACTTTGATTCTGCAACGTAGACAGTTTTTGTAAGATTGAAACAAATCGTGTTTCTCTAAACTACTATACAGGGTTATGTGTAAAACACTGGCAACGTCTGTATGTTACTAACATCATAAACAACAACTTTTGTTCTATGACTTTTCAAAATTATCATATTTTAGTTTATCAGGTGTTCATCATCATCATCATTTCAGCCGATACACGTCCACTGTTGGACAAGGCCTCCCCCAAGCGTCGCAACGAACGTTCCTGTGCGTCTCGCATCCATCGGCTTCCCGCAGCCTTCACCAGGTTATCAGACCACCTTGTAGGCCGAAAGGTTCTGGAGTGGCGTCCGCGTACCGGAAGACGCAACGTTGGAAGGCCTCCAACAAGGTGTTCATACAAAGATAAAAATTATTTTTATCTTTCTAAATGTTACGAAGCCTATGGGAAGAAAGTAATAGTATCCTGAAAAAAGTATTGTGGAAGGTTATTCAGTTTTGTCTTGAGTAAGCCCTTAAAGTTTGCGGAGGGTAGTCCTTTACACCTTGTATACAATCATATAGATATGTAGATGGCCAATTAACTGAGGCGCCAATTAAAGTCAACAACATCATAACGACACAAGATAATGAAAGCTCAACAAAGTTATACACCACATTTACCTTATCTAGTTACAAGCAATTTGTATCTAAACTGCCCATATTTGCTCTTCAAGACGTTGATTCTAATGATTCTTGTACACTGTCGAGCAAGATAAATCACCCACTTCATAACTACAGCGAGTGTCACGTACTAATACGTCCATTTGACTTGCAAGTAGAGCTAATGGTAGGTAAGCAGCAGTTGTTACCTATTTGTCTTATTAACAAGCTATAGTTAGCGCCGGTCTATGTAGGGTAATGGATAACTGATCGTTTAGGACGGATTTGCATTATCTGAAGGTGGTTTGGTATTTTTGCAATACAGTGGAAGGTCTTTTGGAGGTATGCGGAACAGAGAGTAAAGTCCCACATACCTCCTTTGAAAAGGGATGATTCTCCGACCAGATAGGTGTTATAGTCTGGTGGGCGACTGCCCGATAGATGATTTTGGCTGTTCTATATGTTCTAAGCGCGCGGAGAACTTTGATTGCGCGATGCAGGATTTCGTATTTTCTTCGTAGTTCTTATGTGGCGTCATAGATGTCGCTACAGTCTTTTTTGTCGGTAGGAAATCGTTAATGACTTCTTCCGCTCTCGGTGGAGTGGAGTCTAGGCAAGCATCGCACACATCATCGCTTTCCATCACGTGAGATGGTGGTCAAACGCGAGCCTATCAATAAAAAAAGCGTGTTCCATCGTCGACACCATCATCGTTTACCATGATGAGATAATGGTGAAATGCGATCGTATCAAGAACAAGCTCGCAAGTAGATGCTCTTGATTCGGTTGAAGCAAATATTGGCAGTAGTTGGACTATAAAACTCAGTCAGAAACATATCTAGCCTCTAGCAAAGGTGACTTGTATAACACTACAAGCAGCAGTGTAGATATATGCAAAACCTACAATTCTCTCTCCCGAACACATATACCGTAACGGAAGACGTACGGACGACTCCTACATGGTGGGCCGATGAACTGGTAAGGATTACGAGAATCCGATGGATGCGAGACACACAGGACCGTTCATTGTGGCGATACTTGAGGGACGCCTATGTCCAACAGTGGACGTCTTTCAGCTGGTATGATGATGATGATGATGAACACATATACTACAACATTCCTCATTATTGTATGTAAGTACGATTACCAATAACTTAACTGCCTCATTCCGCAAGAAATTCTTAAAGAAGTTCACCACTTCTACTTTCATCGTCGATATTTATAGCAATATGTAAGGTGCTCGGGCGCCGATAATCTGCCATTACCGCGGCATCTTCGCCTATAATCGCAACGAGAATTTATCGTATATCAACCAGTTTGTACCGAGGAATATGATGAAGATGCTGTAAGGGTAATATCTAGATAAGTAAGCTATCGAGAGGTGTTGTTATTACCTTAATAGATCGGAGGGAAAATAAAGCCTTATAGTGCCTGAGTTGGGAAGCGTTTTATTTTTCAACAAATCTTGAATGTTTTACAAAGCGGTAGAAAGGCTAACATAGATAAAAATAACTAAGAAAACCGCATAAATTTGAATATTTGTAATAAGTTTGAGTAGGTAAGGCTGCTCGCCCACGGTAATCAAAGAATAGAACACACTGATAGCAACAGTGCAACCCAAACATCCTAAAAAAAGTCGGTCAGAAATAAAGAACAATGTTAAAAATATACAAAATTGGCCCGATTATCTGTCCTACAAAAAATCTGACGTGAGCGGGCAGCGTAATCTAAAAAAGTTAAATAGGAAACTTATTGACATTACAATTAGCTAAATAAATTATCTACAAGAGTGGACATCTTTCGGCTGTAATGAAACTAAAAATGATATCATATGCATTACTTTTTTATCCTCCTGTCGAACTGCTAGGCAAAGGGTTTCGCTAAGTCTTCAGCCATTTAGAGCCAGTCCTTATGGTACCAATGAAATGTCATTTCTATCTGAAGACATTTCTAATGAAACAACAATAAGTGCCTTAGGACAGTTAAGACCGTTTCTCTATGTCAGGTATATTTACGAAGTTCCAGCTACTGGGACACGTCAATCCAAACAAAAGTATGTAACTGCGACCTTTAGCCCACTTTACTGAGAACCAAACAAAGCGCTTGTCTTCAAACATTCTCTCGTAAACAAATGTCCAAATGTCCGACACAAATGTGCAGAGCCGTCACTGGAGAATGTAGAACGCGTTGCATTCGACTTGATGTCACAACCTTGAATGCGGAAATATGTCGAATAAAACTATGTACGCGAAGGGCGCCGGCGCAGTGTTGAGAATCGAGGGGGATATTACAAAGTCTAGAAGATGCATTAAGCACAAACATTTTAGCTACCAAAATGAAACTTTTTGTCACAGTTGATACATCTGTCGGGAATTCAGTTTGAAAGACTGATAGTGGCAAAAAGACTTATCTAGTTTTCAGGTTTTGGATCTTCCCTCATGAGATCTTAGTATTCTATATTCTCACAAAATAACACTTGTATCAAGTACAGTTTAAGAGTGGTGTAAATTTAAATAAGACTCAACATCGAGTGCAGCAATCTAAGCTTTTCTTCCGATTAAACCATTCAGACATGTTTTTAAGCTTCTTTTTAAATTAAGAACTCGCTTTATTTTTCAGAGACACCACATCCATCTTTCTTCTTAGATCTTTACTATAGGAGTCCTCAAACTATTTTAAAGGAATGTCCCCCACTGGCTCCCTGATAGGATCATAAATTGGGTCCAGTTTCGCTATAACTGTGCTGACGAAAATATAACGTCTAAGTAGTCAGGCCTAACTGTTTAACTTTGTATTTAGCGACCTTTATGGGCAATAAAGTTCCAGTGGGCATTGTTATCAATAGTTACCAATGTTATTTGTATTGTATAAGTTTAGATTGTGAAGTAACAGTGCTTAAAGTAATGATCACATGCAAATCTGTTGTTTACAAGCTTTGCTGTAGGTCTGTTTGTGCTACGATAAGGTCGCTGTTGTGACGTTCGGTGAATATCCACCATTTCGTATAAATATGTATTGACTACTGCATTTGAAATATTATCACTGTTAACTCATGTTTTTCATATTTTATTGGCCTTAACATATAAGCAAGTTTATGTTCGAATTGTGTCGTTTTTTTTTTAAATATTTTTAAGCCTTCATAATTTTTCTCACTTCGTATACTTCCGTCATGTAGGTCTTGCTTCAAATTCAAACATCTTTATTGCCTTCATATGGTTAGTATTTTACGTTACATTCAAGAGGTTTAGTACATGACATGAACCGTTTTGTTTTATCCTCTACCTATATTTTATCCTCTTCTAATACTTCACCGTTAACATTGTGAATATACAATTACGTTACATTGTACGTGGCGCCAAGTTTCCTATTTTACAACCACGTGTGAGTAAGATACGAATCGATATAGCCGGAGTCACTCACACATCAGTAACGCATATACTAATCTCCAAGTAATATGTATCGCTATCTCCGTCTATTTAGCAAGTATTCAGATAATCTGACGCCTCGCTGTGAAGCCGCAAACAAACAGACACGCTTCAAAAGCATCCGGAAACATTCGGAGTCTGAATAAGACTAACAGACACGCTAGTTGGTGTTAGATGTACTTGTAATAGTCGGGATTATGATACATATCCGTATGATCATCAGGGATTGAGTGATTTAAAACAAAATATTCCTAAGATTCTAATGATTGCGAACCAGTCCCCATTTTCATAGAACCTAGATGTTTAAAATCAATAGCACGAGAAGATGTAACAATAAAAATTGTTAAGAGATTTTAAACTAAACTGCCAATGGCAAAAATAAACAGAATAAACCTCTTTTGGGTAACCTTTGTTAGCTAAATAAATCTTTAACGACAAAGAAGCCATGCGACTTGAACCTACTATACATAATGCAAATTAACGCATAAAAAATATAATAAATAAGTAAAGCAATAAAGTCTTGCCGGTGGCATTCCGTACATAACTAGTCTAAATAAAATATTGGAATACCAACCCGATCAAATATTGTGAAATGAAATTATAGAATAAAATTAAATAGGAACATGCTCTGTATCGAATTTGTATGAAAACGTATCAACTGTGTCCACTTTACGTTGACACTATAACTTGGCGTTGCTTGTTTAGGCAATGATTTCCCGTTTTTAAATCTCAGTACGCTATTTAAGTTTTCTTTTTTGCCGTAGATCAAGTTAAGTTGGTTCTTCTGTTTCTGTATTGTGACTATGTGAGTCGTTATCTTTAATCGATTAGGTTTTATAGCTTATTTTATTGCCAGATGGAAAGTTTGATTGATGTGAACATGTATCTAAGTGTTTAGAAATAGTTTTTGTGGTACGGTTTTGCGTTAATTACTGTAAATGGTGGTGACAGCTTTACATTTGTGTTTTTATCGATCATGAATCGGTTATCGATATCAGAATGCATCGATTCAAATCTATGCAATATGAGGAAGATCTCCACCTAAGACCTAGCTATTAGTCCAGTCAAATTTTACCAATTAATAGGGGTTAGGTAACAATAATTCGCACCCAGCTGAAAATTGGTAGGATTATTCAAAACACGATAAGAAATAAAATCTAAAAAGTCCTCATCGATCACACACCTAGAAAAAAAAATGGGGGGCAAAGGTCGGATTGATGAGGACTTTTAAATTTCATTTATGATTGTGTTTTGAATAATCCTACCAATTTTCAGCTGGTTGCGAATTAGTGTAACCTCGGATGTTTAAATTGACCAGACTACTATAGTATTTTCCTCTTTCGTCTATTCGATACCAAGAATTTGACACATATATCCAAATTATCCACACGATCGAAATTCTAAGATTTGACCACTGATACTACACATAAAATGTTAAATAAAGTTAACATTACAAATTCCTCCACTTTTAACGATTTCAGTGTAAACATGGGAATCAAATTTCTTTTTAAAAGGAAGTTTTTCTGGTCGAACAAATTCTCATCCATAGCTGCAGTTTCAAATGCCTTCAAATAGAGTCGTAAAGTTAGGTGATAAAATTATCACTAGTGATAGACGGAACATTATTCTTGTACGTGTTAGGTATGTGTTAGTGTTCCTAAACATTAAACTGTTCAATACAATGGTATAAATAAACGTTATTTACCTAATTGTGTTAAGTATGTTTATAGCAGTAATTGTATTAAAGCAAAAGTTTGTATTTGTATATATTTGTTACTCCTTCTCAATCAGATAGTTGAACGAATTTGAATAAACGGTAACTCCACACGGGTAGACCAAATCCAAATAGCATATAGGATAGGGATCCTATATGCTACTTTAGGATTTGGTCTCCTGAGTCGAATAGTTTTATCCCAGCAGAATTTTCCCTGGGGATCTGGGAGTCGTTGCTGGCAGAGGCTAGTATTCAGATAATGTATGTATTGGGCAAATAGCTTTCAGTCTGCTGATAACTGGGTTCTGCATATTTTTGTATTATTGATAGGTTGACTACTATCTCAAGCGATGATGTGATCTGTAGTACGCTTGCCTAGAACTGGTGGTTGTGATTAGATTTATTAACTATTTATTTAACGACCCCTAGGAGTATGTGTTCCCTGATAGCTACAACCTATCTTCAGTGAACACATACAGACTTAGACTTCGGCAGGGCATCCTAATCCCTCATTCATTCTTTATTAATAAATGGTACGGCTTCTCTTACATTGTGTTCACGTTTCTTCTACACATTGCTACACCTCTACGTATAATAGTGGTCTTTTCAGTTTCCTCTTCCTAATTTGTCATTATCATCTTTCACGCATTCCATCTTTTCTTGTATCTGCCTCAGCATCATAAAAAAGACCACACACCTCGAATTTTCACCAGCACCATCCCGAGAAAGTTAATTTACAATTTCTAATAAAAAAATCATATCAATAACATTTGCTTAACAAAACCCAATTCAACGATTGCACAACATACACACGGACGCTTAACCCCTCGCACAATGCATGTCAGAGGTGGGTGACACAGGGCCGGTAAATCACGCGAGCCGAGCCATTAAGTTCGGACATGTTCGGCTAATACGATACAAATGTTTGTACAATAGAGTGTTTAAAACTGTCGCTTCACGATTTATGGGAGACGTCCAGGAAAGAAAGGCAGGGGTGGACTTAGAAATTGATGATAAAAAATCTGATTAAGAATTAAATGATGATTGAAGATTCTAACACATTTCTCAAGGTGTTAAAGATGTATTTACTAGAAAAACTGAAATATATAGTCGTTATGATCGTTAAGTACTCGTAAATAAAACTAAACGGTGACTACTGCGATAAATACTAATATTATAATAGTGAATTAAGAAGAAGGAAAAAATGTGGCATCAATCTCAAATATATTAGGATAAGGAAACGGGAATGATAAAAAAGCATTTGAAGATAAAAAGCAGTCTCTACGATAGATATCTACAATGCAAAACAGGTTAACTTTATATTACAGTTGGTCTATAAACTAAAACATTGCAAGAACACCTTAATTCTAAAAATCAGAATATACTATCTCCACTTCAAGTAAAGGAATTTACGGATATGAAAATGAACGTGTAAATCAGTCCCTGTAGCCGGTCGGTTCTCACAAATCCATCTCGGTGTACGCGTCAGTGCCGGCGCCTGCGCGTGCGCACCTACGACGCGACGCGCTGTTTATGTAAATGTATTCAATTTCATATTATTTCCTCGGTTGGTTTACGTCGGTTACAACTTTAATAGGAATTAATTTTGATAACCAGACTATATTAAAATCGAACTGAATTTCCAGATTCAAAATAAACGGAGAGTTAAAGTCAAATTATGTCTGAATAAATATTCTGCTTATACTTTTGGAACTGTTTTGATGTTTTCAATGGCTGCATGGAGCTACCATTACTGCATTACCGGACTTGACCATTACACCTTATTAGTGTACATTGGGTAGAGCTAATTTCGAGAAAGAGGTCAATCGTCGAATCCGACTCGGCTGGGCAGCGTTCGGGAGACTGCGCGGTATCTTCTCGTCCAATATACCACAGAGTCTCAAGACGAAAGTCTATGACCAGTGCGTGTTGCCAGTGATGACATATGGTGCCGAAACGTGGTCGCTCACAATGGGCCTCATCAGAAGGCTCAAAGTCACCCAGAGGGCAAAGGAAAGGGCTATGCTCGGAGTTTCCTTGCATACGGAAGGCCTCCTACAAGATGGACCGATGGCCTGGTGAGGGTTGCGGGAAACCGATGGATGCGAGACGCACAGGATCGATCATTGTGGCGACACTTAGGGGAGGCCTATGTCCAACAGTGGACGTCTGTCGGCTGAAATGATGAAATGATGAGTGTACATTATATGGAAGTGATTCCTCCCTTCCTGTACCTACCTAGCTAACTGGCAAAAAATACTACTACAGCATATGCATTATCTATTATTGTATTGGTACTTTTTAATCCAATTTCCATTTTTTCTTCTTCATATACAACATTTTTTTAGTTTATGTGAAACCTGAATATAGTTTGTTCAGAATCAATAACTGAATGGGTTCCAATAGTTTTTACACCATGTTATATTTTTTCCCAAAAATATTTTAAAAGGTTACAGGTTGGACACCACCGACACTAAGTAAAACACAGGTCACGACAGGTCATAACGGGTATTAGGCGCCAGCAAACACCTGGGTGCATGTGCAACAAAATCACCCCACAGTCGCTTGGATGGCCCGGTGACATAACAATCTTATACTAGACACGTGTTTCGGGTTTCGCATATATTAAAACTAAGGTTGTATTTATCTTGACGCCAATAAGGATGAGTCATCCCTGGAATGTTGAATTCCTTACTAAATGTTCTTCGAGGAAGATAGTCTTCTATTCAATTATCGCCAGAAAGATTTATTTGTGTTTTACTGTCTGTCTCTGTTTTTACGGTCTACCTCGTGGTTTGTATTTGACGCTGGGTTTAACTGCTTTGGAATAGCAAAGGTGTTTTCAGTATTTGTATAAGTATTTATTTTAAGCTCGTTTAAAAGGATAACTGGATCTCCTTTGAAAAGAATCAGATGTCCTTTGTTTTTAGTGTTAACACCAACCACTGTAGCTACATCAACTACAATCCTTTTGGTTGTTGATTATTTATTTGAATCGTTTTTATTACGTAAATTGTGTGTTCGGAATCAAAGTTACATTGCATTTTTTTTTTTTGGAGTCCTATGTACTTTTTGTGAAAAGGTGTTGTAATGAGAAAACTCGCTGCATTCCTATATGCACAAAAGAGTACCGCTACCTTATCTACCCACGTTGGTTCAGGTACCTTGTCATCTTTCCTTATTGAGCTAAACTATCTCTAATACGAACAGTAACATCATTGAATGTCACCTAAACCCAGATTTAAGATTGCACAACTATCAAATAGACAACTATAACTTTACGAATCCCCGCAGCCATATCTACTATATCCAATATAAGTTGGTACACGGCAAAATATAGAACCAAGACTAGACGTTCAAAATTTGATAGATGTGTATCAAAGGTCTTTACTATCAGCGCTGTTCTGAAGTTTCATTTTATAATGGTCACTCTGTTAATACGACCAATTTTATATTGCACTAGTTGCACTGACATTTACTAGAATAAATGGGTGGTACAGGAGTTTTATGTTGTTGTTTTTTTGCAGAATATGTCCGGTTTTAGAATGTGATCTACTTTGGCCGGTTCCGTGTTGTAATTCGTTAAAGTCAATACAGAAAATGTTTGATATATTGAATTAGTGGAAGGTAAGCTTGAAGAGGTAATTGAATGATTGCGGTTAAGAAATGTGATCTTAGCGGAAACGTAATAATTTTATATCAATACTTGCTTTATGAGTCATGTCCGTATAGGGTTGAAAATGCGGTGGCGAGAAATTTCAAACACGAAGTCATTGCTATAATCAATAATTCTAGCATTAAAAAAGCGCGTGTTCTTGATAAGTCCAGTAATTATATCAAGGGCATGAGACGATCGATGTTATTGGAATCGATAAACGTATTGTGCTGTAGTTTAAACCGGCAAATAAAGCCATGAGTTTATTGTATTAAAGGTTCAATTGCAGGTTTTAGCATATCTCATACATACCGCTTCGCTTGCAGGCACACTCTTTGACTGAACGGGAAACTAATGAGCCAGAGTTCATGTGAAGATGACGCTTGTTTAAGTTTATTGATTTATGCATAATATATGTTCATCATCATCATCATTTCAGCCGATATGCGGTCACTGTTGGACATAGGCCTCCCGAAGTGTCTCCACAATGAACGATCCTGTGCGTCTCGCATCCATCGGATTCCAATATTTTGTTATTGTTGTTAATTTGTGTATATATTATCAAGACATATATATTTTTTTAATTGAAGAAGGTTAATCTCAAAAAGTATTTATCTCATTACAAAAACCTTTCATTCATAGAAAAATACAGTATTTGTAGAGTTTCATGGGAAAAGTTCTATTGATTTCGAAAAAAAAAAAAGATTTCTTCGAGTTATGCTACAAGAACGAAAGTACGGGAATAAGCTTGTTATAAAATAAGAGAATAGAAAGGAAGCAAGTGTACAAGTATACCACCAACAGCGTTCTCCACAGATGGGGTTGCAGGAAGCATATCTGAAACAATTTGTTTGCATCACAAAATATTTCCCCATAGGCTCTTAGTTAAACATTAACACTTGTTAGTCTTACAAAACAACAACTACCCACATTTAAAGCAGTAGTGTCCCAACACTACCGCACTCCATAGCCAATCGTTCATACTTTCATTCACACAGATGAAGTGATAGAAACAATATTTACCGAGTCGGGTAAAATTGAAAGCTGAGCTGGTAGGCCTCTAAGTAGAAGTAGGGTTGTTAAATCAAACATAAGAAATAAGCTAGACCACAAAATTAACAAAGAGAAACGTATGTTACTAAAAGAGTTATGAGTATACATATAGATGGTTGGAAGGGGAGAGGGAGGTCGAAGAAAAGATGGATGGATTCTGTATGAAGTTATATGAAAGCAAAAGGGAGTTAGTGATTGCGTTACGGGTAACAGGACAGAATGAAAAAAAAACGTATCGCGCTGACCCCAAATGAAACGGGACTAGGGTAGGAAGATGTTGATGACTAAAGTAACAAAGCTCTCACATCTGATGAAAGAGACAGAGGTAACAAGGTATGTAGATGTGTCGGTTGAATTTCGGTTATTAATCTTTTGGTGCTAATAAATGGCAGTTGAACAAACATTTTTATAATTTATGTACGGGTGTGATCAGTATCTAATCAGGATTTTAGTGTGAATAGGGTACTAGGCAAGCTTTCTCCACCAGGTGAGATAGTGGTCAAACACGAGCCTATCAATAATAAAAAGCGCATTAGAATAATTTAAAAAGCCATAACAACTCGAAAAGCTTTATCATCATCATTATGTCAGCTGAGAGACATCCTCATCTGGTTATTTTCCTCCTCCAAGCGACCTCGCATCAGCTGGTCCTCCTTCCTTCGACTCCGGACTTTATAAACTTAGTATTTATTTTACTAATCGCCGTAATCAGCATATTTTGATGCCGTCACTTTAACTAACTTAAGATTCTATGTCTCCTAGCCAGGGCAGAGGGCGTCCACAGTAGATTCATGCTCCTCAATCCACGTCAATACGATGCTCTTCGCTTCTTCTCCTTCTTAGCGCGTCGATGACAAAACCATTCCTTTTTCCAAATTAAATTCCTTGCCTGGCCCAGTATTCGGCCACGGCAATGCCGCCCGGTGGTGCTGTCATTAGGTCTCTACGTGAACAGGTAACAGGGCACATGATGCAGGATGGAAGGCGGGACATGGTCTGCGGAGAAACGTTCCAAAAACACTGAAGATCGGAACCGTCCGAGAACCCCCATCTGTGGAGATTAAGAAATCTTTATCCATTTATAAACTCGATCTGTTTGCTGATACTATTGGAATGCTAGCATTTCAAGAAGAAACGTTTATATAGTATCTGACGGATGTCATTCTGATTTGAATAGATAGTAAATAAATCAATAACCTATTCAAATACCGGACGACCAACCCTACAGCCGACAAGTAAATGAAATGCTACAGAGCACAGATATCAGGCCGTTAAGGCGTAGGTACAGGCTTACAAAGCAAGTATTGATAGATAACGATGTCACTTTTAATTGGAGCGTAGCTGGAACATTCACGCTTTTTCTCCATTGAAGAGTTGATGGCATGAACCTGTGATACAGCTTTTATGAATGAACTGGAGTTTGAATAGTAAATAATATACAGACGTTTGAAATTTAAAGATGGCAAGATTGGCGTGAGCGATTAGCCACTGCGTGTATGCTGCGAACTCGGTTCCTGTCCGGAAAAAAATGTTTATCATCATCATTTCAGTCGAAAGACGTCCACTGTTCGACAAAGGCTTCCCCTAAGTATCGCCACAATGACGGGTCCTATGCGTTTCGCTTCCATCAGATTCCCGCGACCCTCTTCAGGTAATCGGCCCACCTTGTGGGAGGCCTTCCAACGCTGCATATTTCGGTACGTGGCCGACACTCCAGAACCTTTCTTCCTCATCAACCATCTCTTCTGTGAGTAATGTGCCCTGCCCACTGCCACTTAAGTTTGCTATTCTTTGGGCTATGTCGATAACCTTGGTTTTCCTGCGGCCTAACCTTTGTATGGGTGCCTTGTATACGTAAGTTTACATGTTGTGAACGCACCCACGGTACAGAGGCCTAAACAGAACTGTTAAAGAGATGGAGCTATTTGGGGTATCTAGCTTCATCTCCTTTTCTCGCTGACTCGCTCGCTTGACATTTAAACACGTCATGGTAAGGCCCTAGGAGTCATTCCTCGTACGTGCGGTGCAATGTTTCTTTTTTAATATCTAAAAATTTAAAATTTGCATGAAGCAATCCTGTGGCCACTATGACGTTGTAAAATGCCTTCGTTATTGACTACATTCCGAGGACTTCAGCATTGGGCTGCCAAAACATCTTACGGCAAAGTAGCTAAATTACATTTTACTAGCTGCTCCCAGCGGCTTCGCCCGCGTGATAGCAGAAAATTATCCCAAGGGAACATACTTCCGGGATAAAAAGTATCCTATGTCCTATTCCAGGACATGGTCTATCCGTGTACTAAGTTTCACCAAAATCGGTTTTGCCATTTAGGCGTGAAGACGTAACAAACAAACAAACAAACTCACTTTCGCTTTTATAATATTAATAAGGATATCTAGCCTATACTATCCCACTGCTGGGTCTCTTTCCATTTTTTCCGGCTCTTGGAAGAGAGTTATTCGGCATGAATACTATAACTGGTACTATTTTTTATTAAGCAACTTAAACCTAATTCTTTTAGACTTTAACACAGATGTTTTTCCTCTAATTTTTAAATCAACTCTATTAAAAAAATTTAAACGCAACCCTCATAGTGATCTACTTTAATATTCCTACGTCAAGTTATCGTCCATTTACTTGTCTTCAATTGCGGTCTTTTTACAAACATTTTATATATCTTTTCTATTTTCCAGTACTACTATTTTCATTTTCTCTACAGTCTCTTTTAAATATTTCAGACTCTCCTTGTGCCTATCTGTATGCCGTATATTAAGCTGCCCTTCTTTAGAATAAACAACTTAACCTTCTACGGCCACCCTCACTCAAACAAACATTCCATCCACCGACCACCATTCATTAAACCGCTCTTAATAACTATCTGTGTAAGCAAAACTCAAAATTATGCTAGCTAACGGTGAAACCAGCAGTAACCCGTCCTTAGTAAAATATGTACAGCGTAATGACGATTTCTATCGACGAAGCGAGCCAATTAATCAGTGCTGTTGCTTGTAACATTAGTAAATAGGATACTAGACCTCATTGCTAGTGCTAAACCCAAGCCAATGAGCGTGAGAATTGCTTGCATATATTAGTCTCGATTCATCTAATTGATGGGATAGTGATTGAGTAGAACAGAATGGCAGAAAGCGTTTGGGGTCCAATTATTTTTTATTGCTAAGCTTACGTTTCACCATCATCTCATCTGGAGGTAAGCGATGATATGGTCGACGATAAAGCATACTGGCTTACAATATCTCTAAACTCTTGACTTAAAGACTCCTAGAATGTAACTATGACGAATCACACGATTTCGGCAGGGCATCCCACCCCCTAAGGAGTGTTAGCTAACTGTATGCACGATGAATGGGTTCCCAAAATGTTTTTAAGTATGGGAATTTCCATCATGTACCAATGGCGCAACGCAACACGTCTAGTGGTCCATTGATAGAACGGGTTTGGCAGAAATAAATTGTGTAATTCCGATGCACACTCCCCGAAATGCAAACGATAGAAAACTGACAGGCTAGCAACTCGGCGCTCATGACTTAGGAGAAGTGCCTTGACGAGTGCATCATTGCCTCACCGTTGCTAAGATTTTCAACTAGATGAGTTCACGTCAGATGTCAAATTGTTAACTTTACCCCATGAAACTTAGGTAAATTGGCTAAATCTTGCAGTAAAGACAATATTTTTTGTCATTGAAGGCTGAGATGAAAAGCGTGATTTGAAAAAAGTTACAGCATTAAAAAGTAAGGAAAAAATAACACCAGATAAACCACATTGTTTTTCTTTTCTTACTCATAGAAAAAAGAAAAACAACTTGTCTATTTAGCAAACAAGGATCAAACAAGTATGAAGAATCATTTAACTAGACTTTTTCTATTTTGGGGTCGGATGCTAATCCAACAGGATACCAAATTACACCTAATGGGTAATAAAGATAGCTTGACTGTGTAATGATTGCATTAATTGCAGCATTCCAATGAAATACCATACGACTTGAGCAATTTGCAAAATCCGACACTGGAAATGAGAAAATCTCCAACAAATTAACTAATTATCCGGACTGTTAAATACACTGCAGTATAATATTATACTGAATATGTCTATTGTGATTCAAATTGATTACGTCTGTACACCATAATCTGTGAGATCAAAAATCTTCAGAATTGATCTTTGAAGAAGTGTTTCGAAGATATCCGAAACTTTAGTAAATGAGAAATTTTCTAAGTGTTTACCGACAAATTAGGACTCCACCTTCTACACTTAAATCTCCATTCAACGACAAATCACACATGATTCGCAGTCTTACATGAGATGGGCAGGAACCTATCATCAACAAAGCGTTGTCAGATTACAAGATAGGCTATTACTGTAGGTCAGGAGGACACACATAGCTGGTAGACCTAAGGAGAAATCTCTAGAAAGATCCCCTTAATCACTTCCACCGGATACCTTTACACCATGATCCGTATCACTGAGAAATTCACATCATGAATCATTGATGTTTTCTACTAACACATGTTTCAGAACAATTAGAGGTTGTGGGGCTATCGCGATGGCCTCTCCTCATAAACATCTCATTAGCTTGGGTTACCACAATTATCGTCTTTCAACCTGTTGCTACAAGCTCCTATGTATATATGTGACCTTATGTCAAATTAACTACATATTCAATAAGATGCAAATTGGTGTTTTCAGTTTGTATGTCACTCAGTATTTTATGGGTATAAATGTGTTGGCAGAAATTATGGAGATGGAGTACTGCAACTTCTACGCCTGATTAAATAGAAATATACACTCTAAAATATGGTTGGCATGGGTGTTATTTTCATCACCTACAGTCAAATTCCTCGCAATATTAAAATCTTGTATCTCATCATGTTATTATAGAAATTGTTTAAGTGTAGTAGATTCAAATACAAGATCTGTAAGGACCAAGGACCATTAAGATTAGCCATGGGCATCATAATTTGGCTAGACGTATTAAGTCTTCAACCAACATTTCCATTGCAAATAAACTTCAAAACGGTACCAGCACTTACAACTAAACCATCTTTCTACCCACCAGCTCCAATATTAACTATATTAAGTCAACCATCGACATTAAATTGCACTACACTTCACATTACATCACATGGCGAACTAACTACACGACAGGAGCCGGGGCGCGCAGCTAGTTCAAAACAAACAGTATTTATTAATGTCCGCAACGGATAATATGCCTTTAAATTGTTCCTAATGGCTACCAGTTTAAATAGAATTAATATTGTGTACTATCTGATACATGGAGCCAGTGATTTAATATCACCATCGGAGGAAACATTAATATAGAAAGTTGTTTGCGGCTTGGTATTGTTGGTCTCGCCTTTTTTGTGTTAAGGGGAAAAGTTCCTGTGAAATGTAGACCAAAGTTGGGGAAATATAGGAGACACTTATAAGCGTAATAATAAGATCTTCATACGTTATTTTCTTATTGGTCTTCGAAGTGGTGCTTATATCATAACTTTGGTCCTTAGATAGATAAAGAATGATGTTATGGAACGCTAACTTTGCAATTTGCCAAAAGCTTTTTTTTTGTTTTGGTGGGAAATCATCAAATAACTTCTATTCTGAATGGTGCAAGTGGTAGTGTCAGTCTTTTACTGACTAAAACCCACTTGTGTTCTTTAATTTGTTGCCCTTTGCATTCCGGGCCTGCGGTAACTCTTAGGAACACTCCCGCAGCCCAATAAGCCAATAACTCTTGTCCAGATTTGTTCCTGTATCTCTAAAGATCTTCATAAAGCATTCGAATGCTACACCACCAATGATACACAAAAAAATTTGCTTTATAATCCCTAAATACTTTTTTATTTATTTATATAAACTATTGCTTGACTGTGATCCCACCTGATGGTAAGCAGTGATGCAATCTCTGATGGTTAGGCGCACTAGTTTATTAAGAGCCTATTCACTCTAGCCTTGAAGACACCCAAATTATAGTCGGACGGGAAGACCGCAGCAGGCAAATTGTTCCAGTCCTTCGACGTACGCGGTAATATTCAACTCAGTGCACGCTAATCGTGCTAATATTAGCATAATCAGCCTTTAAATGTTCTCACTGCTAGGACCAGTGATAGGCCGTAATCCACCACACGGGCCCAGTGTGGGTTCGTTAATGTCACATGTCTTCGAATTGTACTAATAAAATATATGAAAAGGAAGATATTTTATAAGCGTAACAATAAAAGCTTCATAAGTTTTGTTCTTATTAGTCTTCTAAGTGATCCTTCGTAGGTCACAACTTTGGTCCATAAACAGTTAAAGAAAGTATATTATGTTACTGTGGTGTTATGAAACAAACTTTGCTATTACCCAAAACCCTTCGTCCATATTTGTTCTTACATCTATGAAGATCTGTATAGAGCATTCGAATTTTTCACCACCCTTTTAAATTTCAGTACTAAAAAATTTAAAGCTCGTTTTGACATTTTTATTATGACTACCTAGCGGCTTGTCCGGTGTAGTGTAGCTACTACTACACCGGACACCTAATTGTTTTTATTGTTTCTTTCAATTTTTCGTTCCATTTTTTTTAACGGTTTTGACATTTCACAGAGGCAAAAAATTTGCTCTATATTTTCTGAATACCCAACTCAAAGCACGCTAATATCTCATACGTATACCGTATTTCATCTAGCTCGCATCTTTCATTAGGTCACTTGTTCCTCAGTCTCCGAAGCGGCATGTCTTTGACGGCCGGATTCTTATGGCGCTTACTTCCATGAAATCTATTGTCCCCACGTCAAAAAAATAACCCCTTTGAAAAACATAAATTGTTTAAACACACACTTACCTCCTTCGTAAAGATTTATAACTCTTTTCGGGGGTGGTTTTGTAAAATTTATTGCTATATTTGTGACAAAGCGGCTATTACTTAGGGGTTGGGTTTATAACAACCCTGATTTATGCTAGCGATAAGAGAATTATTTGTTTAAAGATTTAGTGTTCTGGTTTTGGTTTTAAGTAACTGGTTTTTGGGCTAGTTCTGCATTAAGTCGAGAGCAGTGGTGCCCCAATAGTAACGGCCTAGTCTTACGAATTGTAGGTCGTGGTTTCAAATCCAGCCGCGCGTTACTTGTTATTTGTTTAATCACCACTGCTCTCAAAATGGTGAAGGAAACATCGTAAGACAGTTTTTGGTATGTCCTAGAGCAAAATAGTTCGAAGTCATATAATATCCACCAACTCGCATTGCGCGCATCCTGCTATTACGTTTAGGGTAAAGTTTAAAAACAAAACTTCTTGAGAATGGTTTAACTGAAATAAATGTTTTAAGTTCTAGTAAGTATGTGCGTAACCTGAAACACTTGTCTAGTTTTTTTATACATATAAAGATTCTATGTTCAAAATTTCAAAACTGTATGCCAGTTATATTACCTGGTCGGCGACATAAACACATAGTCACTGGGTCACTCGGGCGACTGAGGAGTGGTTTTGCTTACACACCCAGCCGTGTGCTAGCGTCTAATGCCCGCTATGACCTGCCGGGGCCAGTTTTGTACTTAGTGTCGGTGGTGTTCAACTTTTTTAAATATTTTTGGAAAAAAATATAACATGGTGTAAAAATTATTGGAATCGATTCAGTTAATGATACTGAACAAACTATATTCAGGTTTAAATTGTCTACTATTTTAATGTTCACTGTCTCAAGCAGTAGCCGTGTTAACCATATCTAACCAATTGAAAGTAAACAACACAATCAAACTTAGCAATCACATAGACTCCTCTATTTTACTGATTCCTAGTCTTATCGACACTTTTCCTTCCGATGTATGTAAATGAATCCCGGAATAAGATACGCACTAAGTTTATACCTGGCAACTTATCTTTGGAGGTGACTTTTCGAAACTCCACTAAAACCCGGAATTTGTTTATCAGTTGCGTCGTGTAAGCTTCAGTATTACTTGCTACCTAGAGTTGTCTAGACATCGTTATCAACGATAACACTGCCAATATATTCTTAAAATTAACGATATTAAGAGCTGTGTTACGGTTTCGGTGTAAGTACCATAAATATTACATTTTATTTGCTTATAAACTAAATCTTAAGGTCCTACAGCTTTCGGGAATATCTGAAAGAGATACCGTGTGGCCCTAGAATGCAAGAGCAAATGAAGGAACATGAATGAATTATAGTCAATAAAATTCTAACGTAACCTAACCTAAACCCATCAATGGACAAAATTTATCAAAAAAGTTGCAACTGAAGAAATATTTCATTGATAAATATTTTTATAATAGCTTAAAATTAGACATTTTATTAGTACTTCTTGTAATAAAAATCTAATTTAATATAATTACAATAAGTCAAAATTTAAAAATTTATGCGCCCATTTAGGCAAAACATGTTATGACGTTTTATTTATGTATAAAATGCTTATATATGTTTTGCAAACTCTGCTTTTGTACTGCTTACTTATGTTTTGACAAATAAATTATCTTTATCTGACACGCCCTCTCGCTCTACCCTAAAGCATCAGAAATCATTTGACGACTTTTCCAGCTCAACAAAAAAAGGATCTACCGATACTCATATAAATTTAACATCAACATACGCCTGCAAATTGAGAATCAACTGAACATTAAAATGATGAGAACAAACGAAAATGATGCCAGTATTAACTTGGCCACATACTAGGCCCAAATCATCTAAGAATTTAACTCGAAGAAAAGACTCTCGACTTCACATCAAAACCATTCGTGCCTTTCCACAGAGCTACATCCATCTTAGTAACGAAAATAATGAAAAAAGACGTTCGGATTCCCATTATTTCAACTCCAGCGACATTATCTAAACAAACAGCATCTTTAGTGATAAAATGTCGCCAGCAGTCAACACCCTATTCAGAAAACACTGCATTAAGATAGATAATACGATGTCACGTAGGGCAAAGCCATTGCCACTTTTCTAAGCCCAAAATATACTGACCAGTTTAGTTTGGCACCCAACCTAAGAAGGAACTTTTGAATATGGTTCAAATGTGTTTAGTGAGTTTTTTTCACAAGCTTATATTTAACTTGCAATATATGAAAATGTATGTGTGTTTAGAGCAAATTTTGATCAGACAGATAGCTGTCTAAAAACCCACCTTTTTTTTCGGTGGCAAAAATTATTCAATGATAACCACCGCTCTTGGGTGTACCAGGAGATGAGAGTGTCAGACTCTTACTCACTAAAAACCCACCTTGTTCCTTCTAGCCTCTTCATACCGGTGCTTGAGTTGCTTTCGGATAACCCTGGCCCCAGCAGGCTACGTTCCTACATCTACTCTTTGTTCCCGCAGTTCATTACATGTTTAGTGTATGGACTTTAAAAGAAGCTTTGACCCCTGAGTTTGTTATAAGTTTTCGCTAGCTGAAAAACCGGCCCGTAGTTTAAATTTTACGTAAAAATTGACGTGTATAGTGTTTGTTTAAATTTTTTGGGAAGGCCCAAACTGTATTTTTTAAATGATGTGTTAGTGCCTTTTCAGACTAGAGCTGCCACATTCTCTTCAAAGATCTATTAGTATCAAAGAAAGAAAGAAAAAAAAAGAAAAAGTGAAAAGAAGAATAGTCTCAGAAAATTGAGTACGGAGTACTCTGTTGTAGAGTACGGTTGGAAACCCTAACTTAGATCCTGAAAAAGATCCTAAAGTAAATATCCCTCTAGCTTTCACTGCAATATGCACAACCATGACAGTTCTATATAAATTGGTCACCTTCACGGTAGACCAAACGAAAATAGTGATGCCGAATTTAGCGAAAGTCGTTCGCATTCGTTTTCGCCTTACAGCACATTACCGAAAATATTATTTTAAGCTTCGGAACGAGGAAAAATACTTTTGTTCCGCGTATCTTGTTACTAGTTCCACTTGGTTTATTTTTGGACTTCCTCACTTTGATTGTGTTGCTAGTTGGATTTTGTAAGCGTGCGACTTTTTTGTCGGGGCTTCTTATGTTGTTATTGGGACTGTCTTACTGCTGTACGACAGTTTATTGGAGATGTTTGCGCAGGTTCGTACTGACGAATTTCACACGATTGTTCGCAAAAAAGTTCTGCGTTGCTCAGGACAATGAGAGATGGTCGCAACAGCTGCATCCTGAGACGTGTTGCAAAGAGCTATAAGAATGTTTTTAATATCGTGCGGATTTCATCACGCATGCGGGTTTGCTCCGCATGTATAAAATTTCGAAATGCAAAAAAAAATGCGTCCCGCGTGCGTATTCCACGCATTACAATAAATACTTGTATGAAATGAACATTCGTGGTGGTTACGCGTGCGGAGCAATTCCGCATGAAAATTATATGAAAATAATAATTTATGTTATGTTTTTTTTTCTGATGGGGTTTTCTTTACTTTGTTAGATTTCGTTGTGGTATCAAATCATAATTTCAGCCGAAAAATGTTTATTGTTATCGCAGCTTTGGATCGCAAGGCACCTGAAAAACAAATAATCAAATAGTTTTCACTACTAGAAAATGTAAAGGATCGCTATCATTGACCTATAGATTATAGATACCGGTCCATGTTTGTGATAGATGTCGATTTCAGACAGTTTAATATCTTTATTTCCGTTTTTGAAATTTTGAATATTAATAAAAAGAGGGTCAATAACTGCTCTATCAAATTAATCTATGGCTCCTACTACCTTCTTATTTATTAGGTAATATGTTTCAGCAGCTTATTTACCTTCTAGGCACTCTAAAATAGAAAGTGCCATTCGAACAGAGGCTAACTCTTACACAATTTAATTAATTAGGTATTTTCATGTCCGCCAGTCATAAAACGAAGCAGTTAATCAGATCAGATCTGTAACCTAACATTGCAACCCCGCGATTGGCTCGTCTTACGCAATAGTTCCACCGATCAAACCTGGTCTTATCATCCAGAGAAATGTTACTTAAAACGGATTCCTATCACAAAACACCGGCACGAGAGATAAATTCTCTATACCAGTGATTTTCAATCTTTTTGAATACGTAACCCCTTTTTACAAGCTTTTATTTAATTTCACCTGTCCCGATGTTTGTCTGTAATCAAATCTTGTAAATTAAGTTTGACCCACTTTGCGGTTTCCGATTGAGCTGAAATTTTGCATGGTTGTGTAAATCAGATGGCAATGCAAAATTATTATGACAAGAATCTGATCTGATTTGGAACTGGAAGGTGGCTATAGGAACTTAGTAGTTAAATGGCACAACCTCATCGAGTTTGAGCTCGTATGATTCGTCTTGACAAGTATTCATTATATAGGATACCGAGCTATAAAAGCTTGCTATGAAAAAAAAATGATTTTCATTAAAAGCTTGTTAAATAGACAAATAGTGGTAACCCTCTAGACCCATAACATTGCAGTGTATGGACGATCTCACTGGGCTCTTATGACGGCTTTTTGAGTTAAACGTCTAAACCGAATATATTTTGAATCGTGCGTGTCAAAAATAGAAGAAAGATCAGAAAAAATATTGAAGCATAAACAGGCATAACCTTATTATTGAATAGGTATACTTTTTTGTAGCATACACTTTTCACTTTTACCTATTTCGAAAACAGCGACCCCATAAACAAGACCTCTGACCACCTGGGGGTCGCGTTCCACACATTGTAAAACACTGCTCGATCTTCACACTAAAAGCAGAGTTAGGTAACTCCTAGATCCGGTGTAAGTCGTTGAATAATCTTGGTGCTTTATGAAAGTGTCGTAAAATTAATACATCCTTTATACATAGAATGCAAGAACTATCTAAAGGCAATCTAATAAGACTTGCATAGGAAGTCTATTGCAATATAAGTAATGCCAGGGTGCAGCTAAAGTAGTCCTTCCTCTTACTGATACGTAAGTAGCTTCCTTTGGGCTTTGCTATAATCTCAATACTAAACTTCTTTGTTGAGATTCGATTGAAATCAACAAATAACTCCTTTCGCTCCGGTTAGAGCGAGTGGAAGTGACAAACTGTAAGAGGGTCCTTTTCCTCTCGCCTATCGTCAACGTCGAGCATGTTTTAAAAGCTTGTTGCTTCATCTGACGCAATCCAACGCGGTGTTTGATGAAGATAGAACACGAAAAAAGAGAGATAACGCCCGAAAACTCTGTTGGCCAGGATTTTTTTTTGTGAAATATTTGAGTAAATCA
Organism: Mythimna lalbum; assembly: GCA_949319445.1. Lineage (NCBI taxonomy): Eukaryota > Metazoa > Arthropoda > Insecta > Lepidoptera > Noctuidae > Mythimna > Mythimna lalbum. The sequence goes on from OX439365.1 coordinate 4,342,208, forward strand.
CGGAATTACCGAATATTCCGTGATTTACTCAAATATTTCACAAAAAAAAAATCCTGGAAATACGTGTTTTTTTTAATATTTTTGATATATAAGTGTGGCCAATCATTGATTTATTTATTTATTTTATAATTTATGTACACACAAAATACCAGAGGAGATAACATATAATAAAACTATGTACAAAGGTACTGCTTATTTCACAAAGAAATTTCTTCCAGCAGACCTGCGAAAAGGAAAAATTAAAAGAGATGTAGACAGTAGTGTGCAGAAATACGTAAAGAAGAGTTACTGAAAAACCTAATCAAACTAATAAATAATTATATAACTAAATTGATGTAGAATTTCCATGCTAATAAAACTAGGTCTAAAGAAAGAAGGCCAAACGAGGATTGACGTATCATCAAACTTTAACGTTTAAAACGATCTGGCCAGTTTTATTTGGCCATATTATCATGAAATGATCAATTCCTAAGATCTGGCCACGACGATTAAGTCTTATTCCCCACAATTAGCGAGAGAGTGATAATGAGAAGCAAGTAAGAACTTAGTTCTGTCTCAAAAAATCCAATACCCCTAGCCAAGTTGCTAATCTGCAATAGTTAACGCTAGTAAAAAGCTTCAAATGTACGGGAATAATGCACTCTCAACGCTCAGTGACGTAGGCAGAACAAAAGAATTGGTGGCAAAGTCAACTCGAAGCGTTCGACACAAGCGAAACGGTTGTAACTTGGCTAGGGGGGCAGGACTTTTAATCGCTCGTCTGCACCTCAAGTTCATAGATGAAAATAATGTAAATATCGATAGATATCAACAGAGAGTGTATCGACCTGCGTTATGATATTAACCGACCACACAACTCACTCATCGACCCAGCCGTGCCAAAACACGGAACAGATGAATTACACTCTGTTTTCATACAGAACTACCGGCTATTAGCACGCGGCTTGGTTTAGGTTTACTAGTATATTATTGCCAAAAGGAACTTGACGTAATGCTTCGGATAACGCATTGAGCCCACCCATGGCTGGCCATTAGAAGATTGAATTGAAATGAACTTTAAATGCACACGTCATAATCACGGCGATAAGTCTCGATTTTGAGGAATGGCAAAAATCACCTAATGAAAACCCCCGCTCTTGGGTGGAGTGTGAGATAGTGTCAGACTCTTACTGACTAAAAACCCACCCCGTTCCTTCTAGCCTCGTCACACCGGGGCTCGAGTTTCCTTTCGGATAACCCTGGTCCCAGTAGGCTTCGAGGCCGTGCCCACCCTAGTTGGGTTTAGCTCCCGTCCCAGGATGTTGGTCTATCGATTCGATATTCTATGTTGTACAACACAATACTAATAATTTCACACAAAAATCAGGCATTTCAGGCTCAGGAGTCCGATCCCCCTCCCCCGAAACTAATCCCTTTGTTTCTGAGTCAGCTTCATCCAGATCTAGCAAACAACGCCTGACCAACAAATAATAGCAACACACCGCTGAATGTAATTTATCATTCATTTTTTGACAGGGGTGTTGCTAAGCAGGATCAATTTATTATTACTTTATGTAATTTATTTGATGATTGTGAAAAAAATCAAAATCAAAAAGAAATTTATTTCAAATAGACCAAATGCAGGCACTTTTGAATAGTCAAATGTCAGTCAGTGCAAGAAAAGTGAAGCTAAATTGCACGTTCCAAAGTGTAGATCTCTATGGAGAAGAACGTGCAAGAAACTCCATGGACAGTCTTTTAAATCATATTATGTGTTACATATAATGTTTCGTTACATAATTCTTGTTGCTTCTATTATGTGAGCACAATGTAGATAATAAAATAAAAATAAAAAAATAATTAAAAGATAGAAACTGAATTAAGCCACTGGAAGCTAAGAGATGACCAATTTCAACTAAATTTATACACAACAAAGTGATACATTTTCAAAGATCAATTATTTATGTTTTGTGTTTTTAATTAGTTAATGAATTGATGGTAGCAATATTTTACACAACGATTCTATTAATTGACTTGTAAATTAATTTTTACGAATAAACATGTTTATCTGTTTTAATTCACCGTCTAACCTAACTTTTCTTTATTTCCAGCCGGACGAGCTGGCCAAATCGGTGAAGCTGACATCCCGAGAAAGGCGCTTCATCAAGTTCGCGAGCGTCGAGTACGGCGGCCAGCTGTACATGACGCCGCAGGACTTCCTCGAGTCTGTGGTGGAACAGGAACCTAGACGTAAGTATCCATTGACCGTTCTTAAGACCAGAGATTTGGTACGCAGCTATGCTGCGAGGATGTGAAAGCGAAACTACGAAACCTAAATACCAAAAGGCTGGCTACCCTACGCCTGTGCTCAAGCCTTTGTAAATTGGACTTAACCAAATCTGGATCAACAATTATCCTCTTAGCACGCCTTGCCTCCGAATCTAAGTACCTACTCTGATGAATAAATAAAGGTAAACCTCACGGGGACATGGGGACACGTGGGTGCGTCGGTCTCCATACATATTATATGGAGACCAGACTTGTAGAGCTACACTATAGTACATCCACGCCACAAGACGTCGTTCTATGTGCAAATCAGTCGTAGTCCATGTGTGTGTCGGTCTAAAGTAGTTCTAGATTTAGCGTCTTTGCAGGCCTTTCCACTGAGTCCAAGTACCCACTCTGAGGAATAAATAACTACGGAGTTGTCAGCAACAGCAGGGGCCCAGCTGGGTTGAAGCCTACTGAGGCCAGGGTTATCCGTAAAGAAGCTTGAGCCACGCAATTAAGAGGCTAGAAGGAACGGGATGGGTTTTTAGTCAGTAAGAGTCTGACACTATATCCCGCTCCACCCAAGAGCGGAGGCGGTCATTGGATGATTTTTGCCCACCGTAAAAAAAAGGAATAAATAACCACAAATCTAACCCAAACTTGAAACCTGTCGAATTTATAACGTTACTGTATATGGTTCAGAAATAACGATTTGTGTTGTTATTATCGGCAGCTCGTTTGAAGCGGCGCCTGCTGACTACGAAGGAGATCGAGTACCTGCGCGACCACACTCCCCAGCTCAAGAAGGGATCCTCCCAGATGTTCCGCAACATGAGGGACAAAGGTGAGTAGCCCACACTAGGAATTACAGCTGAACCACTAGGTTCAGCTTTGTTAAGTAACAAGTATAATCATTAATCAGTCTATAACATGCCCACTGTTGGGGTACAGGCCTCCTCTCCGTGAGTCAGAATGCGCCATATCCACCACAATCACGCGGATTTGCGGATGTGACATATCTCCAGTTAGAAATCATACGAAATAAATAAATACCACCCACGTACTTAATGTAAACAAGCTTTATCGAAGGACTCAAGCAAAATTCAAAGATGAATCCAATTAAAAATAAGTTTTTAATGAAAATATTTTTTTTCATAGCAAGCTTTTATAGCACGGTGCAATACTTATATAATAAATACTCGTCAAGACGAATCATACGAGCCCAAACTCGATGGAGTCGTGTCGTATAACTAACTACCAAGCTCCTATAGCCACCTTCCGGTTTCTTCGTCAGATCAGCTCCATGTCATAATAATTTTGTATTGTCATCTAATTTACACATGCATACAAAATTTCAGCTTAATCAGTAACCGGGAAGTGGATCAAATTTAATTTACAAGATTTGATTACAGGCAAACATCGGGACAGGTGAAACTAAATAAAAGCTTGTAAAAACAATAATTCTTTCTGTTTTCAGGCATCATATCCTACACGGAGTATCTGTTTCTGCTCTCTATTTTAACGAGTAAGTACTATACAATCAATATACATATTATAAAACAAAGTTCCCCGCCGCGTCTGTCTGTCTGTTCGCGATAAATTAAAAAAATACTGCACCGATTTTCAAGCGGTTTTCACCACTCGATAGCTTTATTCTCGAGGAAGGTTTTAGTATAGTTTTTGTATTCATTTCTAAAAAAAAAATCAGTGCGAAGCTGGGGCGGATAGCTAGTTTAATAATATAATTCCTAATAACGTCTTTTGCAGTTTTTGTAGTGCCCACTTGAAAAATTAACCCTGTATATTCTTATCGATTATCTGACCTATTTCTCCACAAATGAAAAACTTAATCTTCCAAAAATAATTCCCAAATTCCCATATACTCGTAAAAACACTAGTAATTTGTTTACAAAGCCGCCATTTATTCTTAACACTGAAAGCACATCTGTGAGGTATCTTTAGCACATAATTTCGTATTTCAGAGCCGGCTTCAGGCTTCCGGATCGCGTTCAACATGTTCGATACGGACGGCAACCAGCGAGTCGATAAGAACGAATTTCTGGTCGTGAGTATAGTGCATATGAGGTGCAGTGTTTGTGACGAGCGGGGAGCAATTTCAAATGAACTACTTGGCTAGGTTAGGAGAAATGTTGAATGAATGAAGTGTAGTAATAAAGGAGGATAAAATAGGATAGCTGGCAGCTTTACCCAGTGATAAATGACGTAATGGAAAATCTGAGAAAATAGATCTGAAAATGTCAACGTCTTTTCCGCAAAACCACGAATATTCCTAGTCGCCCCACGCCTCTATCGTCAGAAAATTCTTACCGCCAATCCCTTGCGGCTGTAAGACTAACAGAGATGAGGCGGTTTGGCGATCTACGCTGCAGAGTACGCATTTGAAGTGCGGGCAATTACTTCCCAGTCGGCATCAGGTGGCAACTGGGAATTTATCCAATAGAAATTTCGTAGGGGCGCCTGGGAATGTTCACCGAAACAGACCTTTGCCATAAGACCATTTGAAACTGATATTATAGATATGTTCATTTAGCGTGACTTTATGAAATTATTCGTAAATCGATTTTGACTAAGGTCGCTATCCCACTGGCCTTTTACGAGCGTTGGCGCTTCTCCAACTCGTAAAACGCCAATGGGATAGCGGCCTAAGAAATCCGTTACAGCAAAATAGGTAGCAATATATTTAACTACATTCAGCTTCATTTATTTCTACGACAAAGAAGGCCCATTATTTTATATTTCAAAAACCAAACCAGTTTCCCAGCTATTTTTTTTTATTAGCCAAATATTTTGATAATCGCTTCCCGCTGCCACTTGCACCATACGGTAGGCGTACTGTATAAAAATTAGCACAAGCTATATAGCCGCTAAAGCACAACGCGTTAGATTATAACAATGTAGAGGAAGATTTGCGGTCGCGGAATTATTTTGTTAGATATATTAGAACTTATGTTTGTGACTAACTAGTGTCCGGTGGAGGGTTAAAACCGAAACATACTGAAACACGGGGATGGTGGGAAGGAAACGAGTATATCCCACCAATTTCTAATTAGCAAAAGTACTTAAAGGTCTTTTTTTATTATTATTGATAGGCTTGCGTTTGACCACCATCTCACCTGATGGTAAGCGATTATGTGGTCGACGATGGAGCACGCTTGCCTAGAAGTAACCTATTCACTCTCGACTTAAAGACCCCTAAGTTGTAGCTATCAGGAAACTCGGACTCCGGCAGGGAATTCCACTCCTTGGCTGTACGCACAAAAAATGTGTTCCCAAATCGGGATGTCAAGGCGAAAAGGTCAGGTTATTATTTAAGCAGTCTCAAAAAATTATATTCATAAACAGCAAACTTATTAACGTTTATTTACATCCCCAAATGTCACTTAATTTATGGAAAAATCGTACAGGCTATTGATTTGATCAAAATGAAAAAACTCTGCGCGTACTATTTTTTAGTAGCAATTGTTATGAATGATTGATTCAATTTTGAGTTTACCAATTTTATGACAAATTTTTGTGGAAAATTTTGGGATTTGTTTTTTTTTTTTACTTTTACTACACAAATGATCATTACGGATACAGCCCCATTTTTTTTGTTCTAATTAAAAATAGGGTCTAGTCCAAATGTTTTAAAATACAACTTTATCTGACGAAAGGCAAAAAATATGTTGAATAAAAACAATATCACCTTGTATACCCTGAATAAATACAAAACTTCGACCAAGACTATAGGGTAAAATCTTGAGACAAAATCATAGTTGTATCCATCCAATGAAGGCTTGACCTTTTTGATAAATTTTTTATTCAAACTTTTTAATGATTTCGAAACAATATTTTCATAATAAAATTCTCACAGTTTGGAAATCGGTTAATAACTAAATGTCCTTGAATTAGAAGGAAGCGTGAACTCGTGAAAGATGAAAGGAGTGAAGAAAAGTACCTATTCCCCCAGGAGTGGTAGAAAAAAGGACAATCGAAAAACAAAACAACTTTAAATTAACTCTTCAATCGTGATAATTAGAGACACAATAGAAAGACGATAGGTTCATGAACGCCGGCGTTCACTTAGGGTTTAATGAACTTAAAAAAACGTGAATGTCTCTGTAAAATAGCAATCAATATTTCGCTAAAGCAAATCTTTGAAACAATTCGCATTATTGTACCGAAATTGGTTTTAATACTGTCGTAATAGCTGCAATAATGTGAATTCTACTAATATGGTGGATAGTGCACAAGAAAACACAGATTTTAGTAGATGCTACAATAGCACAGCATGCTAGAAAGTCTTCATGAGACAAATAACCAAGAAGTTATTATATATATTTATTTATTATTTCTTTTTTTTTTGGTTTTTGAATGTTTTTTTCTGCGATGCATTTATTTAGATCCAACGCCTGCTGGGTGGTACGTTTAAGGAGCGTAAAGATTTGGACCCCAAGAGCCAGGAGGCAGTGAGTTTTAAATTGACAGCTTGCGGAAGGGATTCTGCCTTGCTATTCAAAAAAACGGCTTCGAATTTTGATTCGATTTGACAGTTATAACTTTTTTCTTCTTTTTTTACTTTTTTTATATATGTTTTTGAAAATCGAATCAAAATTTTAACCGTCACCATCAGAGGTGTTAATGCCGCTCTAATGTGTGAATATCCGTAAACTCGTTTTTTGTTGTCTTTGGGATATATATTCAATCTATGACAAATCCCAATTAACTTAATTTGAATTTTTTTTACTGATGAATTCCCCCTTGTGATGACAAGTAACAATAATGTTTTTAAAGTCCTTTTTAATGAAAAGAACCCTGTAATTAAACATAAATTGTCACTAAACTGTTTTAAAACAAAAAAGCTTTTTATAATTTTGATTTACAGAACAATTATCCGTAATACCAGAGCGGCATAAGGTGTTCTTTCGCTTTTTATTTTCTTTTATGTTTCAATATACATGTATACAAGTATATGTAAATAATGACATAATATTTATGTGTGTGTATTATGTGCTCACCGCGGCTTAGCTGCTTACATTAGTCTCTACAAGTGCCATGAAGAACAGGAGTGTTGTCGAGGTCCAGGGTCCGTCCAGAGTAAGTCCTAACGGACATCGCCTTACGTCTATCCGTTTTTATTGTCGTCCGTCTTTTTTTTCTACTTTTTTTTTTGTCTGTCTTGTTCTATCTTCTATGTTGTTCTTAAGGAGAATGCTCAAAGATAGCCCGAATTCAAATTTTCTTAAGTTTTGCTAAGTGTCGAGTCATCTGGCCGTTGTCTGTTGATTAAAATATGATTGGCGGGCTTAATATGTAATTCTTTACCGAAAAATAATCATTAAATGAGAAATGGACTAAAATAATTTCAGAGTGGCACCCCAGGTATTGTATAAACGTTGACATAAAAAGAGTTGCTGGTCCAGAATGGATCAGAATCGCAAAAGATAGAGATAGCTGGAAATCTTAGGCCTTTGTCAAAGGACAAGGTTTTTCTGAAAACTGATCGTCAGCAACAAATGTAATATTGTAAAAAAAATAAAGGCTTATATTATTATAATCATTAAAATTATCAATACAACCCTCCTAGTTCGTCTCCTAGTCTTACTCTATTGAATGGCGCATCATCATCATCATTTCAACTGAAAGATGTCCACTGTTGGACATAAGTCTCCTACAAGTGTCGCCACAACGTACAGTCCTATGCTACCGTCGCCAGTTCATCGGTCCACCTTGTGGGAGGCCTATCAACTCTTCATCTTCCGGTGCGCGGTCATTTCCATCCCATCGACCATCTGTTCTGCGAACGAACAATGTGCCCTGCCCCCTGCCACTCAAGTTTGGCAATTCTTCGGGCTATTACGGCAACCTTATTCTAGCTATTTCATGAAAAATCATTCAATAAAGTAAGACGAACTGAGGGAGTTGTATTGAAGATTTCAATTATTATAATTCCGTAAAGTCATATTATGTTACTGCCACGAAACATATATTAATGGACATAGAACCTGACACTGCAAAATGCTAAAACTTGAAAAAAAAAACGAATTTCGTGGGCTATCTTTGAGCATCCCCCTTAAACTATATTTTTTTGATCTTTAAATCTGTCATCTATGTATTTATAAGTTTTACGGATTTCTTCTTGTGGTTGTATTTAGATTATTTTTGTTTTTATATTTTATTGGATGGCGGGTGAAGGTTCAGCCGATAGTGTAGACTATGATATTTTTGTATGTAGTAATAAAATCTGTGAGATAATCCGTAAAAATCGCTTTTGCTCTTTGTGTTGTTTTTATAATAATTAATTGAGTGGTTCGCTATTGCATTTGCTTTGTTTAAATTTTTTAATAACATTATTGTCTGCAATAATTTTCGTAATTTTACGATTAATTTGCTTTACTAAATAAGAATAATTATTGTTAATTAATATAATTTAAGATTTGCACGGCATTATTGTAAGTTTTATCCACATCACTAAATAATTTTATATATAGATTATTTATTTGTGTGTCGATTTGAAGTTTTGTATGTATATAGTGTAACTCATCAATGCAATTAACAAAAAAAAAAATTAAACTACACAACACGCTTTTTGAATCAAATTTAGTCTGACTGCGTACTCGACACTTTTATTACTTCACAATGTAAAATAAAACAATCATGTTTTTCACTTTCTCTATTTTTTTCACTGATCTTTACATAACATAACATAAAGCCTTATAGTGTTCCCACTGCTAGGACTCAAGCCTTCTCTCTAGGAGAGCGATTGGGCCGTAGTAATCCACCACGCGGGCCCAGTGCGAGTTGGTTGGTGGATGTCACATATCTTTGAATTTATGTGATGATGTTTTCCTTCACCATTATGACGGCAGTGGTGATGAAATAAATTACACTATTAATGAGCTTGGCTGGGTTTCAACCTGTGACCTACCTACTCGTAAATCTGGACCGGTACTATTGGGCCATCACTTTGACATCACTGCCCCCTAGCCAAGTTACCTAGTTTAGTTTAAATTCTCTTTCGTCGGTAGCTTTGAGTTGGTCACGTCTCCGATTCCTTTGTTCTGACGTCATCGCAACGTTCAGTGACGTGGCCGACTCGAGGCGATCGGCGAAAGAAGATAGAAACGAAACAGTCGTAACTTGCCTAGGTCTGCAGCTGTTCTTATAATATTTATTTATTAATGTTTTTATACAATTTTTTAGTTTTCTTTTATACTCTAAGGCCACATTTACTTGTACATATTTCACCTACAAATACATTTAGACTTTTCTACTTATACACACATCATCATCAGCCTTTTTAATATTCCCACTGCTGGGACTCAGGCCTCCTCTCTAGGAGAGGGTATGGGCCGTATTGCACCATGCGAGCCCAGTACGGGTTGGTTAATGTCATTTGCCATTGTCTTCGAATCACCAGGGGTCCAGCTGGGTCGAAGCTTACTGGGGCCAGGGCTAGTTTCGAAAGATAGCTCTAGTCCCGGTATGAAGGCTTGAAGGAAAGGGGTTGGAATTAGTCAGTAAGAGTCTGACACTATCTCCCGCTCCGCCCAAGAGCGGGGGTTGTCATTAGATGATTTTCCTACCATAAAAAAAATGTGTCTTCGAATTTTTGGTTCTAGGACATCCCGATTTCCTCACAATGTTTTCCTTCACCGTTTTGAGATGTTTTTCTTATACACACACTTTCAGTCGGCTTCTTCACATCAGCAAAAGCACATATCAAACGCAGTCGGACGAAAGGTCAGTTCTGTATTTTAACTTCAAACTTAATATTTCAGATGGAGAAAATCTTCAGCTTCGCATGGCGAGGCAAGAGGGGGATGACGGAGGAAGAAAATAAGGAGGATGGCAAAGGCGACGTGAAGGCGGACGGCAAGGCTCATGAGAACTATGTCAATGATGACCAGGGCTTGCAGAGGAGGCACAACGTTGATACTTTCTTGCAGGTAGACCTTCTATAGGAAATTTACTCCTATATACCTGTACTGAAAACAGTTTTGTTATTACTTCGCAAAAAAAACTTTTTTTACGATTGATAAATCTTCGTAACACAATTCGGGAATTGAACTGTTTTCATAGGTAAGATCGTACGGAAATACGGAACCCTCCGTGCGCGAGTCCGACTCGCACTTGGCCAGTTTTTTTGGACGGTACTTCCCTTGCTCTGCAACCAGAGCGTTACTTACGAAGGGAATATTAGACTTTTATTGAAAAATACCCTCCTTTGTTCCTTTAGTTGCCCTTTGAGTTCTAGGGTCATGAACAATAGACTCGTTAGGTTTGAAATTTGCGATAGTATATAATGCTTAACCTTCTTTCTTCAAGGTGCACTTCTTCGGCAAGAAAGGCACAAACGACCTGAAGTTCGAGGGCTTCAGACAGTTCATGGAGAACTTGCAGACCGAAGTTCTGGAGCTCGAGTTCCATGAGTTTGCTAAAGGTAGGCTTCATCAGCATCATCATTTTATCAGAAAGATTTCCACAGCCCCCTAACCTTAGCGCCCTCTCTTAAGCGTTCTGACATTGAATGGTTCAGGTATTATGTGCAGGATTAGCATCAAGATTCCTTTTTGAAAAAAAGGAATAATGGTATTCGTCATTTATAGCTCTGCCTCTCTGGAATGGACCAGCCAAAAGAATCGAAGACGAGTCGAAACTCCATTTTTGAGCATCGGTTCCCGGTTGCCTATCTGCAACATTTCGAGGAGTGTGCTTCGGAATTAAATAATCTACGACGCATAAAAGCTATATAAAGTAAAGGAACTGGTTAAGGCGAGTCTAATGAGCCCAAACTCGACGTGTTTACTACTAGGTATTCCAAGGTTCCATTAGCCACCTCCCAGTTCTAGCAGGAGATCTTCGTCATCATGAAAGATGTTTAGAACTCGTTAAGACCAATCTAATGAGCCCAAAGTCGATGGGTTTAGTTATAGGCAATCCAGGGTCACAACTCTTACCTCCGACCTTCATCATCAGACCAGCTTGAGTATTACAAACATTAGGTCACATATATGTGTTTATTAGTAAAGTATAAGTCCATTAAGTGTTTAAGATCCCTGCCACAGACACCAAACGAGCTGATGACCTTGAACACTTGAGCAAATCTTCATAACTGGTATCTAAGAAATATCTCGATAACATCAGTTATCAAATAAAAAAAAAACTGCATCCAAATCGGTCCATTCGCTTAGGAGTTACGATGCCACGAACAACGATACACAGACACTTTTAACTTATAAGAAGAAAATCTAATCTAATCCACACAAAGCTCTTTTCATCATCATCAGCCCTTTTAATGTTCCCACTGCTGGGACTCAGGCCTCCTCTCTAAGGAGGGAATGGGCGGTAATCCCCCACGCGGGCCCAGTGCGTGTTGGAAGATGTCACGTTTTCGAATTTTTGGTTCTAAGACTTTTAGTTTCCTCACGATGTTTTCCTTCACCGTTTTGAGAGCAGTGGTGATGAAATAAATTACACAACGTAATGCGCCTGACTGGGTTCGAACCTGCGACCTACAACTCGTAAGTCGGGGCAATTACCACTCGGCCACCACTGCTCTTTGCACCAAAGCTCTTTTACCTGGTGTAAACTAATGAAGGCTAAGAGTTACTTAAACATTCCAGGTCACGAGACGATATCCGAAGTGGACTTCGCGAAGATCCTCCTCCGCTACACGTACCTAGATACGGATGAGTACGACATGTACCTGGACAGGCTGCTGGACCGCGTCAAGTACGAGCACGGCATCACCTTCGAGGAGTTCAAGACGTTCTGCCAGTTCCTCAACAACCTGGAGGACTTTACCATCGCCATGAGAATGTACACGCTTGCTGATCATCCTATCTCAAAAGGTTAGTGGGTTTTTGGATCTTGCTTGCGGACGACGAGCAGTGGGTAGTACGCCGCCCGTCCGGTCGTCTAGTAACCGTCCAAGCCGAGCCCAAGTCGTCGACGGAACATAGTGACCCGCACTTTAAGGATGATGAGATGTCAACAAATCGTAGGGACCCAGCAGGGTCGAAGCCTACTGGGGCCACGCACGGGTTGTGTAAAAGTGAAACCTGGGGCCCTAGGACAAAGGCAAAGAAGGAACAGGAGTAAGTTTTTAGTCAGTGAAAGTCTGATACGCCCTCTCCCTCCACCCAAGGGCGGGAGAAGTCATTGGATGATTTTATTCACCTAAAAAAGGGGCCTAAACGAAAATGCCTGGTGATGAGAACCATGCTTCTTTCCATTAGCTATTTACAGGTAAGACAGTGGTTTGTTATTCCAAAAGATGTCAATAGTATACCATCAGACAAACAACGCTCTTTTTGGATGTCTCAAAAATTCTTAAATTTTATAAGGGAACATCCAAAACGGGGCATTTTTTTAGCCAATAGTCTTCGCATCAATAAGTGTTTAGGCAAGCTAAAATCATCAGAAAAGCATAATGAAAACTGAAAATCGGTAAGTATATCTAGTCAGGTCATAACTTCTGTCACATGTTTAATCCCTACTAATATTATAAATACGAAAGTAACTCTGTCTGTCTGTCTGTTACGCTTTCACGCAATAACTACTAAACGAATTTAGATCAAATTTGGTAGGTAGGTAGAAGAGACACTGGAATAACACATAGGCTACCTATAATTCCACTGCTAAGCACGGGTCTCTGCCCGCGCGATATAAACTGTAGTCCACGCGGGCGAAGCCGCGGGCGGAAAGCTAGTATGAAATAACTGCGACAAGTTTATTCATTATGTAACCATTTATACAGGGTTATTTGTAAAACACTAGCAACCTCTCAGGACTATGGTACTAACATCATAAACAACAACTTTTGTTCTATGACTTAAAAAAAAAACATATTTTACCCTCCTTGGCTGTACTGGCTCTGACCCTTCTCGTTGTGCCAACCGAGTTTTTCTGCATAGCCGACATAACCAGTATCATTATATATTCTCCTTCTGTACTCCGCAGACGAGTTCCACCGCGCCGTCAAGATCTGCACGGGCATCTCGCAGTCTGAGCACCTGGTCTCCACGGTGTTCGCCATCTTCGACGCGGACGGCGACGGGCTGCTCAGCTACAAGGAGTTCATCGCCATCATGAAGGACCGACTGCACAGGGGCTTCAAGGTAAAGTAGCAGCAACTTGATTACGAATGTAGTTTTTGAGGTACTGTACCCAAAGAGTGATGTCCAATATTACATGGTCCGGAGCGAGGAGGAGTGGCAAGCGGTCATACTTCTGCGAAGCAGTAATGCTAGCAAAGGAGGAGGCCGACTTGGTCTCGGTCCGGACGGTTAACGGACGGTCGGACAGCGAGCTACCTATTGCTCGCCGTCCGCAAGCCTGCGCCTACGGTGGCCGGAAATCGGGATCGGAATCCCGGGGGCGGCTGGGGCGCTGTGAGCGACGTTGCCTGATGAGGTCGGCGTCCTCCTTTGCGGCGATGCGCTGCCCAAGCGGGGCACACCTCAACCGTGTGCTCCGGGCGTTCCACATTGGAGCGACACCGGGGCGTCACCTACCCACAAATCCGGTTTAGGTACCTCCCGAACTTACCATGTCCGGTGAGAATCTGCGTCATGCGGAAGGTGAGGATGCCGGGAGGTCTTTCCAGCAAATTAGCGTCACCTATAGATTGCTGGTGATAGGAATTAAAAAAAGAAATAAAGTGGGCTTTTAGACACGGCAAACGAAAAACTAAGGAAGCTTTGAGGGGTAGGTTCTTTTAAGAATTTTCGGGAAACAATTTTATGTCGTGTAACGACCATTATGTAATAGACAACAAGAAGATATAATTTGCAGCATTTAAGAATCTAAAAAAAAACCGAAAAGCTAGTTTCAAAGAAAAAAAAAAACATTTTTTACAAAAAGTGTTTCGCGACCCTGCCAGGATTCGAACCTGGAATCTTCTGATCCGTAGTCAGACGCGTTATCCATTGCGCCACAGGGCCAGTTGAAAGCTTACGTGAAATACATAGCTAAATAATACAGATTAACATAACTTACAGATAAAAACTTGTAGTATCGATTTTTTGTAACAAAACTACCTTTGTTTTCTTTTTTTTTATCAAGACCTTGTAAAACATTCTTACATTGTAATGATTACCGGATAAATAGCATCAATATAATTTTACCGCTAATACTATCGCAGTCTCCGATTCATAATCTGTCAGTTTAATTCAAAATGGTCTCCATTAACCCTTCAGATACCGTCAATTAGAAACACAATAGTAAGACAATAGATGCGCGGCCACCGGGTGTCGCTTGGGGATTCATGAATTAAAATATAATTATATCTGCCAGTTTACTTCGAACTTATCCGGAAGTGGTAAAACCGACCATATAACATAAAATGTACAAAATATGTTATCTAGAACAGATCCGTCCTTCAAAATATCACACTAATCTACTACATATTAAAGAGGTAAAGTTTCTTGTTATATTTTTTTTATTTGTATAAGGTATGTAAACTCTGAAAGTAATCTTTCGATTGGAATTTTTTTTTCACCGATAGGATCTTGCATTATTTCTGAGTGACATAGGCTATATTTTATGTATCGCGAATCGAATCGACGGAATAAACGAATCGGCGGGCAAAAGCTATAGTTACTTATAGAAGCGAAAGTTTGTGAGTATATGTTTGTTTGTTACTTCTTCAAGCTCGAACGGTTTCTTGCCGGGCCGTAGTACAGGTCCATGTCCATGGTCCGGAGCGAGGAGGAGTGGCAGGCGGTTGCCTCCTTCTGCGAAGCAGTAATGCTAGCAAAGGAGGAGGCTGACCGCCGGGATTCCGATCCCGATTTCCGGCCACCGTAGGCGCGGGCTTGCAAACGGTGAGCAATGGCTAGCTCGCTGTCCGACCTTCCGGTAACTGTCCGGACCGAGCCCAAGACGTCGACAGCGCACTGTTCCCGCGCGCTCAAAGAGTTGTCAGCAACCGCAAGACCCAGCTAGGTCGAAGCCTACTAGGGCCAGGGTTAGTCCGAAAGGTAGCTTAGCCCCTGGTACGAAAGACATCGAAGGAACAGGAGTGGGTTTTTAGTCAGTAAAAGTCTGACACTATCTCCCGCTCCACCCAAGAGCGGGAGATGGCATTAGATTATTTTCCCACCGCGAAATAAAAAAGGTCGAACGGATTTAGATGAAACTTTTCACACGGGTAGAACATGTTCTGGAATAGCGCATAGGATATTTTTTATCTCGGGTGTCTCCTTAAAAGGGTCCTTTTCCACTCGCCTGTCGTCAACATCGAAAATGGTTTAAAAGCTTGTTACTTCATCTAACGCCATCCAACGCGATATTTGACTAAAAGGCAACGCAAAAAAAAGAGATAACGCGTGAAAACTCTGTTAGCATTCGGTAATTCCGAGATTTACTCGAATATTTCACAAAACTTGCTCCAGGAAATAGCTGTGTTTTTTTAAACCCTTAAAAGTTTTTGAAAAAAGTTGTCGGTATCTTAATAAAATTTGCAAGGCTTCTATAGTTTTACTTTTTTAATTTTTTGGCAAATTATGAAGTGTCTAAGTTCATACAAAATAGGAGATTTTCAGAGGTCTTTATTGGATTAGTTTTCAATTTTCTACTAGCCCCTGGAAGCAGCTAATAAATCATAATAATGCTTATTTATTTTCTGTCCAGTCCTCCGCCAAGAACGAAGGATGGGAGGCGTTCAAATCCTGCGTCAAGCAAGAAATGAAGAGCTCCGTGTAATGCAACGTCACAATTATGTAATGTTGCCATAATCACTAACGATTTCAGATCTCCACCTTATACACTATTGTTATCTAAAAATAACTAGGTATATTAGCAAAATATTACCTTAGACCTGCAGCTGTTTTTATTTATAGCAACTTTATAAATACAATCAAATCTAAAACCTCTGTTTTAAATCTCTAATCTTGATATCACAAATCACGATACCTACACTTGTCTAGAGTAGCACTCACAATGGGGTATGAATGTAATAGAATATACACATTTTTAAAATTTTTCAATTTTGGTGAAGTATCTTTTTGTTTGGTTTTCGTGAAAATTAGGGACCTGGGACCCAGGTTATTTCTCACGAAAACCGAGGAGAAACTTTTTCCTCAGAAAATTAGGGACTTGGCTCCCTAATTTTCACAAAAGCTGAAATAATGGTTTCGTCACCAAAATTGAAATAAAACATATTTGCCCAATGACGTTTACTGCTGGACATAAGCCTCCCCAAGTGTCGCCAAAATGATGCCACAATGCAACAACTTATATTTACGAGTTGCTATAAAACAAAGATAACTGCGGAGACATTTAAGTGAGAAATATTTATCGTAATTATTGATAATAAATTTGGCCTAGTATTCTTGCCTACAATTTTGGCTTAAAGTCTAAATAATATTTATAAAATTAAACGAAACTTTTTATCAATGAGGAACTCCTTCGGTTTTCATTTATCAATTCATATATAATTAATTTTATTGAAATTAAATCATTTTCTTTAGCTAATCACAGAACTTAACAATTTGTCACAAAAAAAATTGCAACTTTAAATTTAATAAACGGGTAACTCTACTTATATTAATTACTAATTACATCAATTTTTGCACATAATTTATTACATCAATATAATTTATTTCGCACTAAATATGTTACAATATTTTTGCACATTTTTCTATTAATTAATATTATCTAATAATTACTAACTATAAGTAAGCGTGCAGTGCTTTGTGTTAAACTGTCAACAGTGAGATTATTTATTTTATGTAGCAGTTAATTTATTTCTACATAATTATTGTTCTAGAACACAAAGATTATACCTACCTATTATACTAAATAAATATTGGGAACTTGAAATGGTGCCGACTTTACTGGCCTGCGTTCAAATTTGAGTTTAGAATTCACTCTAATGACGTTATAGGGTAATATACTCTACCCTGGCATTTTTGAACGCGAACGATCTCAACTGTCAATGTCAAGCATTATGGCCGCTTGCTCCAACCTACCCTGCTCAGAGTTAGAGTTAGTTGGATTAACTCTAGGGTAGCTACTCGAGTTATAAAAGAACGACGCTGGGTTGCAACTCTACATTACTTTGGTTATTTTTGAACGCAGGGCTGTAGGTGTCGACTTAGGGTCTCCCCACATTTATCGACGCCGACTCGGCTAACACCGGTCAAAAAAGCCTTTATGTCTACGTAATAAGGGAGTTACTAATACCATTCGCATCGGCTCGGCTGACCGGCGAAACGAGCCGTCGTAACAGCTGATCAGCGATAAGTCGAGTAGTATGGTGATACACGGCTTAAGCCGATTCCACGGCGATAAATGTGGGGAGACCCTTAGGCTCTGACGGAGAGGCGCGATAGGCAATGCGATAGGCGCTTTTTCTTCTACCTTCCTTCTTGGTACTTGCCATTATATATGTATAATACGGATTTGTATAAAATACATTGTCGTGTCGCGACTTTCTGTAAAAGCCTTTATCACTTAATGATAATTATATTCTGCTCAATACCATAAAATAAATACCCTGTACCAAAACTTAACTGAGTTTCTAACATTAATTTAATCAATATCGTAACGTAAACAACTATAATGTTTTTAATTATGTTTCGTAATTATTTTGTATAGTGTGATATTATTTTCATTATGTTTTGATATACAACATTAGTTTTAGAATATGCGAAACTCGAAACACGTGTCTAGTATTCTTATGTAAAGAACCTATGTACAAAATTTCATAACTGTATCATGAAAAATCACAAAGTTATATCAGCTCTTGTTATATCAGCAAAAATACATAGGCACCGGGCCATCCAGGCGACTGAGGGGTTGTTTTGCACTTGCCTACCCAGCTGTGCGCTGGCGCCTAATACCCGCTATGACTTGCCATGACTTGTTATCGGTGGTGTCCAACTTGTGACCTTTTTAAGAAAATTTGGAGAAAAATATAACATGGTGTAAAAACGATTGGAATCCATTCAGTCACTGATTCTGAAAAAACTATATTCAGCCCCCCTAGCCAAGTTACAACCGTTTCACTTGCGTCGAACGCTGCGAGTTGATCTTGCCGCCAATTCTTTTGTTCTGACCACGCGACTGAGCGTTGAGAGCGCGTCATTCCCGTACATTTGAAGCTTTCTACTAGCGTTAACTTTTGCAGATTAGCAACTTGGCTAGAGTACAGGTTTCGCATATACTAAAAATTATGTTGTATGAACATTCTTGGTTTGGTTAGTGAGAGCTATTAAGTTCAAAGATGTAACAAACAGTATAATCATTACTTAAAAGTAAACAAGCTAGTCATTGCACTAAGTTACAAACATAGTTTGTTTTAACCAATGATATTTAAATAAACAGATTTGCTATGAGCGCGCACTCTTGAAGACTCGAAAGGATCATAATTGGGATCCTTGCCTTTAGGCGCCACGCATCGGATCTAGTCATACGCTGCGCGCTGCTACGAAATTAAATTTAAAAAATGCCTTCGTGTGTGTTTAGAAAGTGTACCAATTATGAAACCAAAGTAAATAAAACACAGGGGATCTCATACCACAAGTGCTGCCGCTGCTGCGCGGAACACATTTTTCGGTTGATTTGTGAGTGTATAACATGTCTGTTTATTAAAATGTCATTGGTTCCAACTCAAAGTTACCATAACTTTTATTGCAAGTAAATTATTGTATGAACTAATATTATATCATGGTGTTATTTTAGCTTGAATGTATTTGGCCATTTGATCTGATGATAATAAAAATGTTAAAAACATAATCGCTTTTTATTTATTTCCCGCCAAAACCGACGTCAATAACATAAGTTTTTTTTTAAATAGTATCCAGTCTTGAGACCTGCACGATTTAATTGAACTATTATAAGGAAAAAAGGAAAACATAAAAAAAGACGGGCAACTAAGGATAGATAAAACAAAAAATTAAGGTTAGAAATTACAGAATACTATTTTATAGTTGAAGGTAGAGGTTTCACAGTCACCCCCGTTTACCTGGTATAATAATATGATAAAAGGGTTAGAAAAGTACAATACTATATCCAATTCTTAAGCTCGGACTCCATCAAACCAAAGACAAGGGTAGAGCTTTGTTTAAAAAAAACTTATAGAATTTCATTGGTTGCGCCAATAGCACTTTGTAATTGCCGCGTAAAATTTGTTCAAAATTTAGCATAATTACCTATAGGGAATGTTTCCGCGTTTTTGTCGAAGTGACACCTTGTAGCATTTCCTCTTCTACCTTCTATCCATTTTCATCGCACGACCGCCAGAGAGAGTCGGAGGGTAGAAGAATAGTCGGTTGAAATCTCTCGCATCGCAAAGACGTCGCCACGTGCGTGCTTACTAGAAAATTGAATATTTTGAACTCTAACTGCTTTGTCTAGACCGCTAACGCAGTGCTTGTCAACCGTGGCGCCTTATTCACCATCATCAACTCGCCACCGGACTCGAAGAGTTACGAAGAACCCAGAATCGCCCGCCGGCCGAGCCACGTGGAAGTCAAGCCTCAGAGTTTGAAAGGTCAGTGCATCCTTCTCCTTGAGCTGTTTATTATGTCTGTCCTAGACCTGGTGGTCTACTCGCTTTCTCCGAAACGAAACTTTCGCAAACGAACGATATTCATTTGACGTTAAAATTGCAAACAATCTTCTGTCATAATTATATTTTTTTTTTCGAAACATAACTAATATTAGAGTAGTTTTAGAGATTCGGTACGTCAAACAATTTTCGTTCATGCGAAATTTCGGGAATGAAAGAAACCGTGGTACGAAACGCGAAATTTCAATCGAAACTTCGTTTTTCGGAGAAAGCGAGTAGACCCCCTGAAACGGCTCCATCTGTATCCATCATGCGCTGCAAGGTGTCAAGTACATAATTGAATTTCGATAGCCCCGTAAATACAGTCCACTAATTTTATATACATGGTGGCATATTCGCGCCACCACTCATGCTTAGCTTCAGTAACTCTATTCTCCCAAGACGTCGACGGCGTACGCTGTTCCCACGCGCCTCAAGGAGTTGTCAGCAATCAGCAGGGGCCCTGCCGGGTCGAAGCCTACTGGGGCCAGGGTTATCCGAAAGAGAGCTCCAGCCCCGATATGAAGGCTAGAAGGAACGGGGTGGGTTTTTAGTCAATAAGAGTCTGACAATATCTCCCGCTCCGCCCAAGAGCGGGGGTTGTCATTGGACGATTTTCCCCATCGTAAAAAAAGACCTCCATTCTGGGAGAGGCAATAAGCTGTAATCCACCACACAGATACGTAATCTGTACCTACCCAATACTTACTTTTTTTTAACCCTTCAGATACCGTCAATTAGAGACACAATAGTAAGACAATAGATGCGCGGCCACCGGTGGTCGCTTGGGGATTCATGAATTAAATGTACGTTAACAGGAACAGCCAATTGAAATTGGGGTTGCTGTAGAGCATCTCCCCAGCAACCGCAAATAAAATTGGAATTAATTTTACCTAGGCACTTATTAGGTAAACGATTGGTTGATTTCTACTACTCATATTTTTATTACCACTGGATTTGCTAGCTATGGCTACTTAGATGTGAGAGATCACAATGCCTGTTTTTTTTTACGTTGGAACTCCTCATATAACTATACTATACCTCATATAACCTCCCAGACTTTTACAGACTAAAACCTACTTGTGTTTATTCAGTTGCCCTTTGCGAGGGACACGGTAGGTAACTTTTTCGAATGACCTTGCCAGTTGCAAGCATCTTGAAATGAATTCCTATTATCAATAATTACGAACAATGAAAGGAAATGAAACGCCCGTTGTCCACGGCAATGGGGACGGCGGGAATACACGTCATGATGATAAATACATCTATGATATAAAAATGAATCGCTAAATGTGTTGCTAATCGCAAATCTCGAGAACAGCTGAACCGATTTCGGTAATTCTTTTTTTGTTGTGTTTGTTATTGTGAGGAAAAGGTTGTTAAGAGGGTCCTTTTCCACTCGCCTATCGTAAACATCGAAAATGGTTTAAAAGCTTGTTACTTCATTTAATGCAATCAAACGCGATGTTTGACGAAAAGGCAACGCAAAAAAGAGAGATCAACGCCTGAAAACTCTATTAGTATTCGTTAATTCCGAGATTTACTCGAAAATTTCACAAAACTTGCTCCAGGAAATAGCTGTTTTTTTTAAACCCTTTAAAGTTTTTGGAAAAAGTTGTCGTCATTTAGAATCTTAATAAAATTTGCAAGGTCCCTAGAGGATTACTTTTGACTTTTTAAATTTTTAGGCAAATTATGAAATGTTAAAGTTCACACAAAATAGGACATTTTCAGAGGTTTTTACTGGATTAGTTTTACAGAAATCTAGAAATTGGTTTCTTTAGAAACCTAGATAATATCCACAAGATACTGTGTTTCCAAAATATCTAATGAAAAATGTGTAATAACGTCATAATCAGTTATGAGCGGTTGTATGAAAAACAGTGAAAATGTGAGTCATGATGCACCACCTTAAGAAAAATAATGAAAATTAGGGTAGTGTAAGGTAGAGTTGGGTAGAATAGGATAAGAGTAGGGTTGAGTAGGGTAGAGTAGGGTAGAGCGGGAACGAAGCCGCGGGGTTACAGTTAGTAACAAATAAAATACAAAACTGAATCAAATATATCTTTATTTCATTTAAACATCAATAGCATCTGTACAATCTATACAAATTGAGACATCTGTAAAGCCCCTATCACACAGTTTAGATTGGAATAAGTAGCTACTGGATGAAAGCGTTAAAATTAAAATGGACCGTGTGACAGGGACTTTTAGGCTCTCACACAAAACTGCGATGCGTTGCGATACGACGCGGCATCGCAGTAACCTGCGATGCGATTGCGTGCGGCAAAGCATTGCTTTAGGTGATAATACTATGTGCGATGTGAATCAATTCACAAGTTCTTGCGATGCGTCACGCGAGCACACAGGATGAGGCCACAACCGTTGCGATGTCGCGTCGTAAAAATCTGCGACATATCTAGCACAACGCATCGCGGAAATTTCCGATGCGCTGCAGCAACTGCAGCACGTAATTTACTGCAATTTTTTGCGTTGCGTTGTCTCGTCGTACAATGGTGCGACGTCTTTTTTTCAATGCGATGTCGCAACGCAGTGTTGTTGATCTAAAGATCCGATAGAAATATCTTCCCTCATCTATTATTTGATTATGATAAATATTACTAGATAATGCGTTCATTAAGACATTACGGATAGGTTGCCTATGGTGGCCTCGCCCTTTTAATGATGCGATGTCGCATCGCAGTTTTGTGTGTAAGCCCAAGAGCTAAACCATAAAATAAATATTTCGAGCAAGGACACAAATGATAAGGTACTAAGGCACTAAAGGTGTAGTTGAAAAACGTTCGTTCTTTAATACTATTTGCTTATGTATAAGCATTTTACGTAACTTTCTACTACTTAGTTTTTTTTTTACCTTTAGTACAATTTTTATGATTTTGAGATCGATAGTACGAAGTGGAGTCAATGAAATAAGGAACTTTTTAACTTTTAGACCGTTACGTGTTACGCTTCTCGCTACCAGTCTTGACAATTATCATTTAAATAAATAATGTCGGAAGTCAATCATAACAAAAAATCTCAATAAACTAACTCAAACACTGGGATAAAAAAGGATTGTTTGAAAAAATCACCGCGGCCCCGGAACGCAAAGGGCTATTGAACGAACACTGGTGAATTTTAGTCAGAACTAATACTCCCCCTTGCTCCACCTAGAGTGGGAGAAATCACATTAAAATAGTTTCGATACCTCTCAATCTTCATTCTTACAATTCCAATACTGAATACGCTTTCAAAATACATCAAGTTAATAAATAATCGTTAACAAGTTATTAATTTCAATAACGTACAATAAAATTGGGTTACTTTGACCCTGGGGCATAACTGGGACCCAAGCTTATTTAACCGATAGGAATACGCGACACTTGAGTTTTATAGTCTTTTTATTGGTTAACGACCTGGGGGAAAACTTTACCTCAGGGTAAAATTAACCCACTTTTACAGTATTTATGTAAATGTCATTATTAGTCCTACCGTTGAGAACACTTGAGCCAATGTGCTTAAAACCGTAGCGATATAAAAGTTAAGCCAAGGAAAAGATCTTTTTTCTTAGAAATACATAATTTCACAATTTAAAATAGAAAATTTTAAAACTAAATTAAAATAAAGACTCACTGTGAGCAAATCTTAAGATTACAAGAATTATTTTTATTTGTTTTTAACTTGTGTCGAAAAATATTTTCGTTTAATAATAAATATTAGATCATTTTGAGAGTGCGTTTACATTGATTGAGTAAAAAAGAGCGCTAAGAGGATTATAAGATTGGACATGAGTAATTAAACTGTTGTAGCTATTTCTCTATGTATCACTTAAAATGTTGAGTGCTAGAAAATGCCTTAGGCATTAAGACGGATAAAAAAAAGCTCAGTTCTTTGTACTAACAGTTTAGTGTGGTAATTTTTAGTAACCATAGAGTTTCTAGTCGATTTCTAATAAACGACCAATAGGAACCACGCACTAGCTTCTGACGTTCCTTAAGTGCCCAAGTAGGTTTAAATGAAATAAATATTTATGAACTTTG
This sequence comes from Mythimna lalbum, assembly GCA_949319445.1. NCBI lineage: Eukaryota > Metazoa > Arthropoda > Insecta > Lepidoptera > Noctuidae > Mythimna > Mythimna lalbum. The sequence continues at coordinate 4,366,058 of OX439365.1, forward strand.
AACTATACCAATTTGCTCGACCAATGTAAACACATTTGCTACTCCACAATGACCAGCCAAAGCTGATAACAGTTTAGCCTCTTCTCTCCGTCCGTGTCTTACTGCCGAACATAGTACCTCCTCCTTTTTGAGAAGTCGGTAAAGAAATTAGTCATAATTTATATTGAGGACGTTTGTTTTTCGATTACAAACTATATGAGTGAATAATATATCGACACTGGACGCCTTACGGCTGTAACGGAATTTTTTATATCATGCGGATTTCATCACGCATGCGGGTTTTCCCCGCATGCAGAAAATTTCAAAATGCAAAAAACGCGACCCGCGTATTCCACGCATTACAATAAATACTTGGTATGTCATGGACATTTGCGGGGGTTACGCGTGTGAGGCAATCCCGCATGCGTGATCAAAACCGCACGATATCAAAAACACCCTAAAAAGTAGAAATTAATATTTCATATTGAGGACGTTTTTTGTGTTTCGAGTACCAACTATATGAGAGAATAATGTATCGACATTTGTGGACGCCTAACGGCTAAAATGCTGATGACTTTGATAAAATAAATAAATACGATCTAAAATAGTTTAATAATTAAACACAGCTTTGGCCAATCAACGTAGTAAGAGAATAATATTGATAATTTTCGCATCATTCACGGACACTTACACGAAACATAACGCTGCCCCTGATAGTTAAAAAAGACGTATCTAACAATAGGTAAAAACGGATAAAAAAAGGTTTTAATGAATGAAACGGGAAATCGGTCCTTTTTTCCTTGTGTTAAAACCGCACGGAGAGTGTTAGCAATATATTAAAAATACAGGCAGATGCGCTTTTTTTCCTGATTCCGGCAATGTTTAAAACTAAAATGTGGAAAAAAGGTTAGATGCGTCTTTTTTACTAACGGGGCAGAACGGTAAGTACATACTTCAAAGTGTTCAGACTTTAAATATTTTTGTCTCCATATTGTTTTAAAGAGAATTCTATTAAAATCGCTACAAACCATCTACTTTTACTCACACTTATGACCCTAAAAGCCGCGGCAACGGAGTTTTACTCTCATAGTCTGATGAGACGGTTATTATATGTGAAAAGGGCGCGAATCTATTGCTATAATAACACAACCATAATTATTAGCTGCTCTTCATTACCTAGGGATTAACTTCATTCTTCATCATGTAGAATCGCTATGTGCGACCCCAAACGTGGACCTGGAGCCTTACCATGACGTGAAAGAGGGATGGAACTATATATCCTGTATAGCTCACAGTTCAGTGTAGGTCGTCAAATGCATCTCGTTAAGAGATCGTGGTAGGGCCTATGTTCTCACCAGATAGCACTGAAGGAGACATTTTTAGTTAATTTTGCTTTTGGTGTAATTTGAGAATTAATAGTATAGCGCTATACATAATCACTATAGTTAGACACATGAACAAACCAAATCAGATGGATTTTGAGGGAACAAATTGACTAAGTTCAATAAAGTGGAATGTCTGATTTCCGCGGATACCATTTTCTTGACTTAAAAACAATAAAAACAAAATAATTTTTTAAAAAAAATTGAGTACAGCGCCATCTAGCGTCAACATGACCACGCTCAGAGACGTAGCTTTCATTTTAAATGGAGTACATACTTTTTTGGGCCTTTTCTTTTTTTAAATTAGAAGACGGTTGCCTTAACTCACGCCTATCATACGCTACCCTAAGTAGCCACACGTACTATATACCTTGCTGGTAGACCTTTGATGAGCTATTCTCATCATTCTTAAAAGTATGTCTTCAACCGTCATTGAAAATGCTCTTAGCAGTTTAAGATTGATGCCCTTACTCATTTCATGTACGTTACTGAGAAATAGACCTCAGCTAAAATTTCCATAAACTATACTCTATTCGCAATATGATTAAACATTTTAACAAACTATTATTACTATCCGTTCAACTGTTTTTGGCTTTTATTACTTTGCTGACATGACCAATCGCGACTGCAGTAAATAGTTGGTATTACAACAACTTTTTTGCCTTTAATGCCGTCCCTTACGTCTACGAAATTGAAGTCAAAATCGATTGAACTGACAGTAAAAAAGGTTGGGTTGGCTTATGTCCAACAGTGAACGTCTTTCGGATGAAATGATGATGCATAGAACTCAACTACAATGTGCTTACAACTAAGGAGAGGCATTCCTGATAGTTACAACCTAGTGGTAATAGGTCAAACTTGCTCTAACGTCAACAATCGGCCACATCATCGCTTACCATAAGGTGAGATAGTGGCTAAATAGCATAGCATAGTCGGGCCTTATAATGTTCCCACTGTTGGGACTCAGGCCCTCTCTAGGAGAGAGAATAGTTCATAATCCACCACGCGGGCCCAGTGCGGGTTGGTGAATGTCACATGTCTTCAATTTTTTGGTTCTAGGACATGCCCGTTTCTTTACGTTTTCTATCACCGTTTTGAAAGCAGTGGTGATGAAATAAATTACACAAAATAATGCGCCTGGCTGGGTTTGGACCCGCGACCTACAGCAAAGTCGGGGCCTATACCACTCGGCCACTACTACTCTTAGTAGTTAAAAGCGAGCCTATAATTAAAAAAAAAATGCCTAAAAGCCAAATTATCACTGTATAAAAACTAAAAGGCAACCGAGTTACAAATAATATTTATACACAACCATCCTTTTTTCTAAACTTTAAAAGCACTGTTTTCAACAACCTTCGTACACTATCGTTTTAAAAACTTAATTGCCATCAAAATATTACTTCACAATACAAAGCCGTGATATCAATAGAATTCTCTGTAAAACAGTAAGTCATGATTGGTCAGTTGTTCTATAGTGAGTTTTAAACTGCCCATTATAACTTGACATACGGCTAAGAAAAATTACAGGCCCACAGCTTTTGAAACCCTGATTATTTAGAGGTCACTGGTGTGGTTTTAGAAAGAAAACATTCCCACCACCATACACATTCTCTACGGTTCAGACTAAGCGTTTCGCTTCGTCGTTTATACCGTGTACATCGAAGGAATGGAACAAATTACCTGCTGCGGTCTTCCCGTCTTCAAGGCTAGAGTGAATAAGCTCTAAATAAACTAGTATGCTTCACCAACAATGATTGCATCACTGCTTACCATCAGGTGGGATCGCAGTCTAGGACTGGTTTAAATCAATAAAAAAAACAGAAATCAATAACAAAAAACTGTCCCTAGTTAGAGACACGTAAAAAGTATCGATACTTTTTCTCAACAAGTGATTTTTAACTGGTATTGTATCGAATAAATCGTGAAATCTACCTAGATACTTAAAATTGTGCTTTACTGAAGCTAAGCTAACGTCACTGACTGACATTGACGTCATGACGAAAGTACTTGATAGTTTTTACAAGCTTTTATTTAGTTTCACCCGTCCCGATGTTTGTCTGTAATTAAATCTTGTAAATTAAATTTGCCCCACTTCCTGGTTACCAATTGAACTGAAATTTTGCTAAGGAGCTGATCTGATGATGGAACCGGAAGGTGGCTTTAGGAGCTTGGTAGTTACACTACACAACCCCATCGAGTTTGGGTTCGTATGATTTGTCTTGACGAGTATGTATACTGAGCTATAAAAAAATAATTTTCATTAAAAAATTGTTTCGATACTACTTATGAGTCCAGTATTGATATTTTCTAATCGAATTGTGCCCCAATTTCTAGTCTTTCCTCTTGAAGGATCTCCTTGATAACAGAAAAAGGGAGTTGTTTTTAGCTATTGACTCGATTAAATCATTCTACCACAGACAAAAAGCGAAACCTGCTGAGTGTCACAGAATTATTATAAATATGTTAAAATCAGATATTACAGAAGTTTACAGATTATAAGATCAGGGTTTCAGAAAGCAGTGGTACTGTACCCAGCCGTGACGTGATAGGTCAAGTTAAATGGGGCGTCAGATATTCTAGTATTTAGTTCAGCAGCCGGGCATACTGCCGTGCACAAGCTGCATGAGTTCCCCGTTGTCCGTGGCCGCCGTGAGGCGGTGCCGGAGCGCGAACGACGCCACCACGCGCGCCACCTGCGGGGGGACAACAATATATTCAATCTATATCTCCTCTCGCATCCGACCCTGGTTCAGCCCCTATGGAGGGAGAAGGCATGGGAGGCGATCACCTCATGTGATCGCCTCCCATGCCATTCACGAGCGAAGGGAGTGGTCGACATCGTGAGGTAGAAACAAGCCTCACACTCCATCTCCTACAAGAGACTCCCCGGGAGTCAGGAGTCGCAGGAAACTTCTCTACCACTTTAGACGCGAGCTTGCAAACTGCGAACAATGGGTAGCTCGCCAACGCGTTGAGTTTCACAAGCAACTCAAATTTAAGCAAAATTCCGATGCCTGATATGGCACCGAGATATGTAAGAGTCTCAGTGGTTCTCGCAAAGAGCAACTAAAAGAATACATATGGGCTTTAGGAGGCAAAAAAAAATCCCGAAGAGCCTTAAGATTCTCACGATGAAAACTAAAGAGGAAACTACAATTAGCCGACGCACACGTAGGCGACGCCAGACTTGTACGTAGAGTTGCGTCGCGTGTCGTAGATCAAGCGTAGCTTTACAAGTCTAGTGTCTAAACAAAATGTATAAGGACCGACGCGCTACACCGACGATCTACATGTTTGGCACACGTGACTCTCATGTGGTACCTTAAAAGTGAATTAGTGATAACTCACCTCGCCAGGAGTATCTTCGTGTACTGCATGTCCACATCGCGTTAGAACCTGCATCTGGAATTTACCTGGAATCACACAAAATCAATGTTATTTCACAAAAGGTTAGGACTATAGTCGTCTATTTAAGTCAAGACGTTAATTCATTCACAGACAGATAAAGTACAGCTTGATGAGGAAGTTATTATGTTTGAAAATGGTTTTGTAAACACAACTAAGCAAAATAACGGATTAGAGATCTACCTCGGATAGCTTTGATCTTCTGATACTTTTTTTTTGGTCGGATTTGTGAGGCAAATCATCTAAAAATTGCTCCTGCTCTAAGTGGAGCAAGAGGAAATATCAGACCTTTATGATTCTTCAGTTTTCCATTTGCATTCCAGGACCGCAGTGTCTCTTTCGAATAATTCCGCAAGCCTGGCAGGTACCAGCCCTGCTCCCTTCAATCAAGCTGACATCTCTTTGAGGTGCGCGCAAAACACGATATGCTGTCGACCAGGGCCTGGTCTTTATCGGACGGTAAGCTACCTATTGCTTGCCAAGCGTAGAGAGTCTTCAGCGGAAGGCCGAGATATAATACTCTTACTTACGCATTGATGATGTTCTGATACTAACCCTGCATCTGTCCCACAGTGAGCTCCCGGTCCAGCCCGTCGATGGAAGCCAGCAGCAGCAGCCTGGGAGCGCGCACGGCGAGGAAGGCGGCGGAGAGGCCGCGGAACCAGCCCGACCAGTGGCGCTCCGTCTTGGATAGGTCGATACGCCATTTGTATCTGGAAATTAAACAATAATATTTGGTATATTCAGAATTTATGCATTGTTTGGCGGCTTGGGAGCCTTCATTTACACTGTAGTGTGTCACAGTTTTGATGAGATCCGTCCACCGTGTTGGAGAGCGTCCATGAGATCTTTTGCCCTCGACTTTCCCTTGCACCACTAAACGGTCCATGAGAACGAACTTAAGGATTCGTATTTGCACAGACGACGATAATCTCTCTTTGATATTGAGTTCTTTCAGGATCGATATATTGGTTCGGTGCGCGGTCCATGGGATTCTAAGCATGCGTCTCCAGCACCACATTTCCAGTGCGTCAAAGTGTAAGGGACAGTCCTCTGCAAACTTTAAGGGCTTGCTCGGTAGACGAAATTGAAAAACCTTCCACAAGGTTTGTTTTCTAGAAACGAAAAAAAAAAGTCAGCCTCTCCATACAAAATTATAAACTTGATTGGACAGTTTGTATGGAGAGGCCGACTTTTTTTTTCGTTTTCTGAAAAAAAATTTTGCCACTAACATCGAAGTCATTACATAGTTAAGACAAGCTAAGCAAAATTGTAGATAGTGACTTACTTCATACTAGCGCTGCCATCTCCTACGGGCGCGGCCTTCGGGAACAGTTCGGGGTCCGCCTCCGCGTGGTGCGGCGCCTCCCCCTCGGCGTCGTCGTCCTCCTCCGCGATGCGGTCGGGCAGCGGCGCGTGGCGCGTGGCCGTCGGGACAGGCTCATCCGACACGGAAGTGTACGTTTCTATTTCATTTGTAGCTAGGAGGCCGGATTCACAACTGTAAATAGAATAAAAGTTGAACTACACTGCATACATTTATTTACATTACATTTATTGTAGAGCTACACTAGCTTCACCCCAAGCGACGTCATTCTACGTACAAATCTGGCGCGGTCCACGTGTGCGTCGGTCTAATGTAGTTCTAGCTTTAAATGAATAGAATATAAATACTTTCATTCAGGACGGACACACAACGATTACAAACAGAAAGTAAAAACTACAGAATGCGCTCAGCATGCCTGTATTTAAAGGCTGTATATATCCTTTAATAAGGTAGATTGAGTATTACAGTAAACTTCAATGAAATTCCCTTCTTTGTTAGGCATTACCTACCCCTGATACCAGTAGCTGGTCTACTTCAGGCAGTGCTTCGAATCCAACTATTATATTAACACAAGCTTAAATGGATATGCAGTTGCGTAATGTCATGGCCGTTACAACTGGCAACTGGTTACCCAGGTTGGCCGCTGTAAAAGCAATCTGGCCAAATGGGGCTTCCTCGACCCATCTCTAGCACAGTGCCAGCGTGCAGCCTATCCACAGGACATGCGCCACCTGCTATGCTGCCCATCCTGCAGTACCACCTGCAGTTGTCAGGATCTATACAAGGCCAACAATAGAGCCGTACAGGGTGCCAAATATTGGTCAGAAAAAGTATCGCTTGAGAGCGTCGACACGAAAAGAAGAAGAAGGCTGGCCACGGGTTCATTAATGAACACCTCTCTATGATAGGAGTTGCAGAGATCCCATTCTACAGAACCTGTATGGAGGAGGATGAGTCTGCTCATCTGCTTCTTAACTCCCCAGTGATCGCTGAATACAAGGCAAAGTACTTCGGGAACCCAGGTATCCTCCGCGAAATGGTCAGTGACCCAAAGCACTATTGGTTTTCTTGAGGAGTTGGAGTAGATCACTTGTCGCACCCCTACGCAAATTACGTACTTGGGTCGTGGAATTAGATCATCATGAGCCCAAGGTAGTCGAACTCTTGACTAAGCTTCTCCCACACACAGCTACTAATATTAAGTTCCCATGTTAAAACGACTTGCCAATCAACAATGAGGTAGTATGTATATGGAACGCCTACTTCATCTTCTCGGTCAGGCAAATATAAAAAAAGTAAAATTTATACTTACTTGACAATTTGACTGGGCATTGACACTTTAGCTGAATCCACATTTCGTACTTGACCACTTCTGACACTGAAAACAAAAACAATTGAAATAACATTAGTGGTACATAAGCGGACATCGATTTTATTCCATGTTACTTTTTTTTCATTAGTTTCACGACCATGTATGAAAATTTTTCGTGCACGCCACGAGACGCCGCTCATAGCACCGCGCGCCCGTCTACCGATGCTGCCCCGCTCGCCGCGCCACGAGTCGCTAAGACCGAAGTCGTGACCAAGCCGTAAAAGGCGTCTGGGGACGTGGGGACCGTCCGAAACATTACCTCTTGCTCTACCCAGACTTAGACTTAGACAGAGTCCTACGAAAATATCACACTTTTTTGTACAAATTTTTTGTTAATCTATAAGTCTTCTTCTAATAAAATAAAGAAATAAAATATTTTGAAAGATGCTATATTTCGTTGTTTATTTGAAATAAATAAATAAAAATATTTATGATCAGGTCAAATTAATGTATAATTTGAACAATAAAAATAGTTCAAATTATAAATTAATTTGACCTGTTTAAAACAAAAATTACTATAATAATATGTCCGGGTTTGAGCTCAAATATTCGAGATTGCTACGCTTTTTGTTCTGCTTGTCAGATTTTAGAGACGGCAGCCTAGATGTTAAACCATGCAATGATTACTTACCACCACTCGATGGCATGTTCGAGGCTCCTAAAGTGTGTGGGTCTACTCCTCAAGAAGCTCTGCATGCTCGCCAGCGCGTCCATAGCTGTGCCTGTAGTTATACAATCATTGATTTAGTTTCGGAAGTAGGTAGTTGGATCATGAAAATGATCAGATAAAAATTGCAATATTGAAAAAGAGATGGAGGTTCTTTGGTACTAATGATAATGATTTTATATCCGATTAGCCACCGCGGCAATAATTGGTTCTAGGACATGCATGGGGGGAGGGGAATGAGAGCTTTCCTTATTTTTGCTGACAAGGGAGAGGGAGGAGTTAATATTTGCAAAAAATCTGCTTATGTAATAGTTAAACGGCCCCTAACGTCCACGTACCTTTGAAAACTTCAATTAATCTTGGTGGTAGCTTTGGTTATCCCTAAAATCTTGCCAAAGAAAAGAGGCTAAAATCTTCACTACACTTGCAGTACACATATCATACCTTCTACCACGTCAATGACGGCTATGCCATGTATGGCATGCTCCAGCGAGGGCTGCAGCGCCACGCGCACGGCCACCGCGCCGCCCATCGAGTGCCCCACCAGGATCAGCGGCGGGATGCCCTCCGTGAACAGCTTGTGGAGGACTTGTTCTACATCACTGGAATAAAAAAGATAGTACACTGTCACTTATGGGTTACTCCAAATTTAGTATAATTTGATTTGCTGCTATACTTGCTCTTCTTGTTGTATCATATAATGTTCTAACCATTTGGGGTACTCTAACACCCCGATGCAGTATTTTGAACTTTTAATTCCTATGTGGAGACATGTCGCTACATCAGGTATGCGAGAAGCAGTCAGTCAGTCACTTCACTTTAAAAATGAGTCTGTCAGGTATGCAAGAAGCAGTCTGTCAGGTATGCAAGAAGCAGTCTGTCAGGTATGCAAGAATCAGTCAGGTATGCAAGAGTCAGTCAGTCAAGGGATTCTGCATTTTTGCATTAACTATGCAAGAATTTGAGAATCCCTTTACTTACAAGGCACACCATTAGTTATTTCGTTCAAAAATGTCATAGATAAATAAAGCACTCAGATCATAACCAGAATTATGAGAAAGCATAGGAGACATTGCCAAAATGCTCGACACATTAATTTCTCTCTCTCTCTCTCTCTCTCTTTATGCATACAATATTAATTAATTGTAAGCATAAAGAGAAGCCACTATTTATCTATGTCTAGTTCTAATCAATAAAATTATGAAGCAATAGTTTATAGCAGAGCTGTGTTAAAGTAATTAGTTACAGGTATGTTGTCAACCTTGATCTGTTATCTATGTTGAACACACAAATAATATTGATTTAATTTTATTTAGACTAAGCTATAAATAGATTATTTAACTATTTAGCCACTAGCTTCTGCCGGCGGTTTCGCCCGATTGAGAGTAGGTTTCTCCATACTAACTTTAGACCCTTATTTCAGCCAATTAGTGCTTATTTACGGCCTCTAGACACGACTTCGATCTTAGCAGTAAGCGGCGAGGCGAGCGGGACCGCATCGGTAAGGCGCGCGGCGCTATGAGCAGGTCTCATGGCGTGCTTCAAACATTTTCATACTTTTGATTTTACCGCTCGCAGCTCCGCGCTTAGCTTCCGCTCATAGCAAAAAGGTCGTGAACGAGCCGTTACAGAGACGGGAGCCATCGCGCGGCGTGTTAAGGGGCGCAGCCCACACTTTTTTCAAACATACGACTAGGCTGTAACTGCTGACTAGGTATAGGCTATGCCCGCGGCGTCGCACGCCCTAATACGAGCATAGGGCGATACCCGCTACTACACCAGCCGCGTTCGCCTCCGCCGGGGATCCCGCATCTCCATAAACATCTTATGTTATCATATATTTGTGTTAAAAATTTTTCATCATTCACATTCCTAGGTCAAGTAGTTTTGGCTGTGTGTTGACATGTCAGTCAGTCAGTTTCTTATAATAATAATAGATAATTGTACTTACTGAACAAGTGTTTCAATACTGAGGTCATCAGGATTGTCAGCTTTGGTCTCCCCGTGACCTCTGATGTCTATTGATACCACCTGACAGTGAATCATATTTGTTATCTCCTCCTAAAAATAGAACAGATAATGTAAAAAAGATGAAAGATACAGTTGGCGGCACAGCACATCCTATCTGCACTATATAGGTATAGCCATAGCATAATCAGCCTTTTAATGTTCCCACTGCTGGGAACCAGGCCTCCTCTCTATAAGAGAGAATGGACCGTAATCCAACACAGGGGCCCAGTGCAGGTTAGTGAATGTCACATGTCTTCGAACTTTTGGTTCTAAGACATGCCGGTTTCCTCACAATGTTTTCCATCAATTTGAGAGCAGTAGTGATGAAATAAATTACACAAAGTAATGCACCTACAATTCTTAAGTCGTGGCTGTTTCCTCTCGGCCACCATTGCAAATAGATATATTGATTAATTTTTATTTTACGCCTTCCACAGTTTAACACTGACTTTGTTTAGAAACATCTAGACAAGCATGCTCCATTGCCGCTTGACATCAGGTAAGATAATTGAGATTATAATTATCTTTATTTGTAACTAGCTGCTCCCAGCGGCTTCGCCCGCGTGATAGCAGAAAAATATCTCAAGGGAAAATACTTCCGGGATAAAAAGTATCCTATGTCCTATTCCAGAACATGGTCTATCCCTGTACCAAGTTTCATCAAAATGGGTTTTGCCATTGAGGCGTGAAGACGTAACAAAAAAACAAACAAACTCACTTTTGCTTTTATAATATTAAAGATTATTTGTACATTTGTAACTTTTTCAGGTTATTTAATTAAATAAACCCCAAGCAAACACATTCGTACTGTCATTATCTTTCTATTGTGTCTCTAATTGATGGTATCAGAAGTGTTAAGGTCAAAATTCTTGACATACTCTTCTTCCACACATAGCTACTAGTCTTAAAATGTCATCCTATGTTAAAACTACTAGCCAATCATGGTAGCATCGGTATAACTCAACTGTGGAACCATACCTACTCCCAGTCCATCGATAAATGCCTGTCTGTGACCTGCTCTCTCTCTTATATTTTGACGTAAATCTCAGGGGACCGCATTGGTCCCCCACAGACAACCATTGGTTGACAGACCCAGAGCAGTTACGCCTCCACAGTTGAGTTGTTATGGAATATTTCTTTATATCACCCTCTCTTTCATGCAAATAAAAAAAAATACAGTACTTGTTTGTCACTAGCTGAATCTACAAAATCTGAAATATAAATCACTTACTGTAAACAAAGCCCAACTAAGTCCAGAGTAGCCGCCTCCATGCAAGGTAACTATCCTGGGCCTGTCTTGGTGGTCAGGTTCTGGCGATAGATACACCCTGAAGGTTCCTCCATCTGTCTCCACATCCACCACCCTATGGAAATACTCCTTCCATGACACTGGAGTGTAGTCCTTACGACGACCTGCACCAAACGGTGCCATTCTGAAAGAAAGTTAATTATTATTATTACATTTTAGTTTGGCTATAGCTATATATTTTAGTGTGGTCATTGAACCACATGCATTTATTAGTTTAAAAAAAGATTAAATAGATTTATTTAGACATTTATCATAATCCTCAACATTTTTACATGTAAAATGATGCTTATTTGTTTAGGTTCATAGGAAGAAATGAGAGATATTTGGAAAAGGGCAATGACCCCTGTTGCTATACTAAAACGAAATTATAGCACATAGATAATGGTCAACCAAACACCACTGCAGCAGTGTGAAAACGTTTCATACGATCATCAAACTATTGGTTTTACCGCGACTGCGCTCGGAAAGTTCATGTTATTATAAATATTCGTAAGAAATAACAGTAACGGTAATCATATTTATATATACCATATTTATGTTAATCATGTTGGAATGGAAAGTTGAATGGATTTGTAATAACCATGAAAGAAAAACAATGTCGATGATACATGCATGATAGCAATGTTTGAAAACAATGCACATAAGATTATCTAGCGATTTATAACAATCTCACTGCTATTGTGGTCGATGTTAAGTAATACTATTATAATGCAATATATTGAGAATATGTTTTAGTTATAGCTGTTATAATATTACAGTTATATTCACAAAAATCATCGCCCCTTACTTTGATACTCCAGAAGTTCTAGGAAATCTTGGCGGCAATTTGTTTTTCATTATAGTCTTCTGAAGAGCAGACATTTTTAACATTAATTAACAAAACACTCTTAGTTCACACACACGATGTTATTTCCGTAAAATAGATCACTATATTTTTATAAACTGTTATCATTCACATTTGACCGTCATTAATAAAATTTCACAAATTGACCCGCTTCTCGGACATTTTAACAAAACCACAGGTAATAAACAACACACCTTGAAGTTTGTATACGCTAATCGACTAAAAAGTGATTTATTCTAGGACGTCACTAGTATTAAAACAAATGAGAAATAAACTATAGTCTGCTATAGTCTATGGAACTTTAAAATAATCAATCAAATCTGTCAAATTCAGTAAAATCAACAAATCGATAAAAATAAAAGATTTGTGAATTTGTGAGTGAACCGGTGTCGCGTAGCAGTATCGTTGTACTATATATAACTAGGGTATTCTTTCTCACCCCATATTTATAGATATGGATGAACAACCGTGGTCCGAAGCGAGAAAAATATGTCGTATTTGTCTCTGCATAGACCCCCAAGCGTTCGACATCTTCAACAGTTATTACGTGGAAAGATACACTTTGTACTGTGATATGCTGGCATATTGCACAAAGAAATGGGTAAATATACTACATTAATTTCATCTCTTCAACTGTCTTTCAAGTGATAGTATTTTAATCTGCTGTGGAAGTCTTAGCAAGACTTGTGACAGGATTATATATTTCTACTAGCTTTAGCCCGCAGCTTCGCCCGCGTATTTAATGTATAGCTATGTTACTCAGGAATTAAGCAGCTTTCTATCGGTGAAAAAACTTTAGCAATCGGACCAGTACTTTCAGACCTTACCTCGTATTTAAACAAAAAAAACAAACAAACTCCCTATTTCTAATATTAGTGTAGATAAAGTGCGCAGAGCAGAGCGAACTGTCTAAAGCCAGTTTTTAAAGAAAAGAAAAAAGATAAACAGTTTATTTATGTAAAATTACTCAATCTTATAACTAGCTACATATCCAAATACAAATAACAAACATAATCAAAAAGATAGAAAAGGTATGCCTCACATCCGCTCAAAACAACCAAACGCTTAGCATAAAGCTGCGGCCTCATGCATAATGCCATGAGCTCGCAGTACTGTTTTTCAGTGTGAGCTAGTGGTGGATTTCAAGATGACAAATGTCTTTTTTCTAACTTGCATTACTTAAACCCCAAGTGAACGGCGGCGTTCACACTGTCATTGTCTTTCTCTTGTGTCACTAATTGACGGTATTCGATAGGTTAAATTTTTGTATTTCCTTTAACATTAATATCCTTTTTTTAGCTACACCCAAAGGATGGGCTGCCTCCTTACATGTGCTACAGTTGCATTTATCATCTCGAGGAAACGTACGAGTTCCATTTGGATTGTGAAGAGAGCGAGAAGAACTTCCTGTGGTTACTATCAGTGAGATGATTTGCAGCTAATGAGTGAACTGATGAACGTTCACCAATATGAACTGTCAACATGATACAATCTAGCAGGGATCCTCTTTCCAAAGACTTGTAAGGATTCTGTATGTTGTACATGGTTTAAAAATGTCTATATTCCACATTTTCTGTGTAAAATTACATTATTAACCATTATTTAGAAATAGTTAATTGTCTTATTAACCTGTTGTATGCCAGAACGCAGATTATGTGAACATAATAGCACACAAAAGTTTATTCTAATTCACTAGCATTTTTCTAATAACTGTTTAGTAGACATTATTGCAATAAGCATATTGGGAAGTCATTCTAAATTACTTTGCCTAATCTTTAATGCCAATATTCTATTACCAAATAAGAAGCTAAATAATTGGTGGTCTTTTAAATGCCTTTTTGGAGTGAAACTATTGAAATGAAATCCAACTAAAAAATAATACTTTTTGGACTGAAACCAATTTGAATCTATTGAAGTGATATCAAACTGAATAATAATGTTATTACAACATTAATATACAAGTTGGTTGGGACTGATGTCAACAAAGAAAGTTATATTCTTAGAATTGTACTTATTAAAGGTCACAATGAATATACCTGTTGATGAAAGAGACGAAGCTAGCTAGAAGACATAGGGCCTTTGCTCAAGGCCTAAGAGTTGATAAAAACTGTAAAGTATTATTATTCCAAAAATATTTAAACTTTTAAAATTGTGGGGATTTATGTGCACCCACCATGTAGTATGGACTTTTGGAAGGACTTTTTTGAGTAAATTTCATCGGCAAACTGATTCCTGGTGGATGTTAAAGTGATGTTGGTTTTGTATCATTGAAAGGTGCTATCTTTGTAAAATGGAGCTGAAAAGCTTGCCAAGGAGGCTGGCTTGATATATTTGCCAGCGAATATTGCAAAAACATTAGTTCATGAATCCCCAAGTGGACGTATTGTGTCTCTAATTGACTGTATCTGAAAATGTGTTACAGCTTCGAATTGTGACTGTATTTAAAGTGACTCATCATCATCTTCCTGCCCTTATCCCGTTTTATTTGGGGTCGGTGCAACACGTTTTTTTCTTCCATTCTGTCCTGTCACTCGTCATGCTATCACTAACATGTATTTAAAGTGACTGTAGGAACTAATTACTTCTTAAACTATAACCAGTGTGCTTTTAGTCAGCTACTTGTACATGCATGGAAAGCCAGAACCAAGAAAAAATTATGTATAATTTCTGTGCTAAACTGTGTTTGTTACGGCTTGGGCAGGCTAAACCAATAATACTAAACAATATATTGTATTTTAAACGAGTACATTATAACTCAAGCAGCTTTTGAGAAACATGATCATTTAGAATAGCTAGAGCAAGTGTAGCGAGCTCAGTTTCTAGTATCTTACAACAATAATAATAATAGTAACTGCACATTTAAACAAAAAAAAATACGTTTTAAGCATTGGATATATCCGACAAGCTCTCTCGCGTTTATTGTGCCAGAGTCGCACATCCACGACCAAATATTCCATCTCGTCGTACATCCCGACCAAATAAACTTACTCCATCTCGTCAACTCTTCTGTCACCCATGAAAATTGGGAAACGAGATGGAGTTTTTAGTCGCTAACACATGACCCTGGCGAATAGGACACTGATAGAAAGTCTTCGGACCAATCCGATGCAAGTGGTCAAAATGTTAATAAGCTTCAGAACTGGGTGGTCGTGAGGCGCTTGCTCCACCCTGTGCCACCATAGATGATGTGAAGTTTTAAATGACCTGATACAAATTAGGTGAACATTACACGGTAGTTTTGCTGTCAGTACCCCTAGCCAAGTTGCTAATCTGCAATAGTTAACGCTAGTAGAAAGCTTCAAATGTACGGGAACGACGTTGTCTCAACGCTCAGTCACGTGGTCAAAACAAAAGAATTGGTGGCAAGGACAACTCGAAGCGTTCGACGCAAGCGAAACGATTCGAACTTGGCTAAGAGCTGTTTGCCACAGTCAAAGTTTTGAACAAAAAACCTACCGTCTAATGCGATGATTGACGGTTTTTAATAATGATTGACGAAAACCATCATGCATGATTGATGGAATTGATTGACCGTGTAATGGTCGCCTTATACAGGAAATTTTATCTTACCACACCAGAAAAAGCTATAGGGCTTGTCTTGTTATATCTAATCTGTATACCATTTTAGAATTATCCAATGTATACTCACATGTATTTTGTAGTTATATACAGGTATCAGCGTAGAACTAATGTTTTAGTGTTATACAGGCATGCGGCAGGTTGCATCAAAAGAAACGGTTTTTAGGAATATGTAAAACTTGCAGGTCCTTGTGGTTTCTTGCGTCTTTGATTACTGCTCCACTTTTACTATTCGTCATGAATCTGACTATCCTATACAGAAAGACGTTTTGTAATCCGACTGGTAATTCTAGAGATCAGCGCGTTTAAATAAACAAAAAAATAGCAGCCAGTAGAAAAAAAACCATCATCCGCTAGATAGAAGAAAGTTATCCCAAGGGAAAATACTTCTGAGATAAAAAGTGTCCTATTACTATTTCAGGACATAGTCTACCCGTGTGCTAATCATCATCATTTCAGCCGAAAGACGTCCAGTGTTGGACATAGGCCGGCCCCAAGTGTCGACACAATAAACGGTCCTGTGCGTCTCGCATCCATCGGATTCCCACAACCTTTACCAGGTCATCGGCCCACCTTGTAGGAGACCTTCCAATGCTACGTCTTTCGGTACGTGGTTGCCATTCCAGAACCTTTCTGCCCCAACGGCCATCTTTTCTGCGAGCAATGTGCCCTGCCCATTGCCACTTAAGCAACCCGTGAAGTCGTTTAGCTTAGCAAGTGTGCGAAGTTTTATCGGAATCCTTTCAGAAGTGGCAGCATGTGTATCAAACATACCCATTCTCAAACTTTCGCCTTTATACTCGTAACATTAGTGTGAGAGTAATCAATTACAACCTACTTTTTGCTGAGGTTATAAACTAGGGTATGTTAAGATGTTTATCAATCGCACCTTACCATCTGAACCGTCCGTTCACTCTCGCGTGCGGCCATCTCCTTCGCTAGCATTAAGTACTGCTTAGCAGAAGGAGACCCCATCCCATTTCTTCTACTCCACAACGGGGTCTGCAGGAGTTCGCCGCTGCCGATCTTCTCTATGAGGACACGGTGCGCTCCGCCCTACCGGGGCAGACCTTCACCCATGACCATGCATGACCCATGGGCGGTCCGCACAATGATGACACCCGGACGTTTCTTCCGCCTCAATCCGATGCATGACTCTTCCAAACTTGCGATGTCCGATGATGGTTTTCCTGCGGCGGTGGCTGGAGCGTGAGGATATCTGTCCCCTGACGTTTGCGGCCATCACCTTCAGCAGCATTACTTCTTCGCAGAAAGTGGCCTCTTCCCATTTCTTTTCGCCCCGGACCATGGCCTGACCAAAGCTGGGTGCGAGAGGTCAGCGCCGCTCCGCCCAAGCGGAGCTGACCTCCACCATGTCCTCTGGGCGGTCCGCACAATGGTAACACCTAGGAGTTTCTCTCGCCTGAATCCGAAATTGCGAAACAGGATGCTCCCGAACTTGCCATGTCCAGTAAGAAACTGCGTCAGACGGGAAGTAAAAACGCCGTGTCGTGGCGTGTGGTCCTAAAACGCAAAAGGCAACTGAAGGACACCGGTGTGCTTTTAGTCTGTGAAAGTCTTCCCGCTCCACCCTAGAGCAGAAGCAGTCAGTAGATCATTTTCCATCTCAAATACAATCCATCTGAACGGTTTGATGTCCCTATCGATTTAATTGGATAATTCCCGACCATTTCAATGGCGACACGGTCACAAATGTTGGGAAGCAGTTTTACCTTTTATATTGTAAAATTAAAGAATGCGTAATTTGATGCAATCTGCTCAAGAACTGACATTTTTTATTAAAACATTATTGTTATATTATACATCCTAGTCATTATTATAATACAATTATGATGTATGTGGCGATTAAATTATTATATGTGCTTAAAAAAAATTGTTGACTTTTATTTTTATTTTTTGAGGTTAGCGTGGATACTATGCGGCGCGCCTTCGACGACTCTGAGGGACGACCGGACGGCGAGTTATTCATTACTCATCGTGCGCTTAAAAACTGGAAGCTCGCGCCAGCGGTGGCCCGGGAACGCCTTGTGTCTCCTGACGCTCAGGGCGTTTCTTGCGGCGACGGCCTTTTTTTCAGTAGGAAAATCATCCAATGACATCCCCCGCTTTTGGGCGGAGCGGGAGATAGTGTCAGACTTTTACTGACTAAAAACCCACCCCGTTCCTTCGTGCCTTCATACCGGGTCCAGGCTGCCTTTCGGAGCTAACAAACCAGAGTTAGCTCCAGTAGGCTTCGCCCTAACCGGGTTCCTACAGTTGCGGACAACTACTTGAGCCGCGCGGGAACAGTGCGCACCGTCGACGACTTGGTCTCGATCCGGACAGTTACCGGACGGTCGGACTCCTCCTTTGTGCGGCGACGGCTAGAGCGTGAGGATGTACGTCCCCTCACGTTTGCGTCCACCACCTTTGCCAGTATTACTGCTTTGCAGGAGGCGATGGAGTAAAGAAAACTATAGGTACCTAGATATTGCGCAGACCACAAATAAACTAAGAAATTTTGATGACGATGATTTTCTATTTTGTTCTTTGACAATCCTGATATTCGAATACACTTACCTACTTAGGTAACCCTAAACGTTTGTCGTTTTGACGACCGTGAATGCCGAACTACGAAATCTTCAACGTTCTACTATTTTCTATTGTAAGTAAGTACCTACCGAAAGATACCAATGTTGCTTGTGCATATAGGTACCGTAGAAATATAATTATATCTGTGGTAGATACTCACTTTTATTTCTTCTGTTGTCGTCCGACAATAATTATTTAAATAAATACCACCACCTCACCATAGTATTCCTATGTATTTAATCAAAGTGTATTTTGGTATGTCAAGGGTTGCCGCGCAGCACCGTGACGTCCGTGACATCCCGAGTTTGGGGCGCTTTCAATTTAGACGTTTCATGTCGGACCGCTGACATGTTTACCGTGCTGCAGCCGCCGTTGCAGTCCGAGAACAAGCGCATAAATTGAAAACATATCTGGCTGGCCATGCGTTTGTATGCCAGCGATGCGCTATTCAACACCGAATTGAACCGAGATGCTTGTGTGTGACGTTGCCGTTCTGTTGTACACCGTTGGCAGTACCGAGAGCTTTGTATGAAAAATTCGGTCGTCTAAAAAAACGCATGAATTGTAAGCGCCCTTAAGTCTCGTTGACATAGAAAGATTTGGTGAGCATGTCTGTGTGCTATACAACTGTAAAATTATATAAAATTAAGATACTGTTAGCTCCGAAAGGGAAGCTCGTAATACAACCGTCTGGAATCTACTATCAGACAGTTGTCCGGGCCGAGCCCAAGTCGTCGACGGCGCGCACTGTTCCCGCGCGCCTCAAGTAGTTGTCAGCAACAGCAGGGGCCCAGCTGGATCGAAGCCTACATGGGCCAGAGTTATCCGAAAGGGAAGCTCGGCACCGTTATGAAAGGTAAGAAGGAATGGGATGGGTTTTTTAGTCAGTAAAAGTCTGACACTATCTCCCGTTCCGGCCAAGGGCGGGCCAAAAAAATTCTGTAAAATTAGCTACTTAACTTTAATTAAAGAATTCAATAGTAAATCATTGATAATAAATTATAGTTCAGTTGTACAACTAACTGAACTATGATTTATTTGACTATACTATTAACTAACACTTGCATCATTTGAAAAATAGCTTGGATTAAAACGATTAGCAACCACAGCTCCTGAAGGTGGACCAGTGGTAGGGCCACAAGAAATTTCTAAAAGGGAAACCGTTCTTCGACAGAACGCAAATGGCAACTGAAGGATACAGGTGAGTTTTAGTTAGTAAAAGTCTGACACGCACTCGCGTTTCACGCTAGAACGGGAGAACACATTGGATGATTTCCCACCTCAAAAAAAAGAAAGGAAGACGTTCCGAATTAGTTATCATGTGTGTCATTGAATCATCACATTATTTGCCACAAATCAATGCATACGGAAATAAGGTCTAAAAGTTTTTCAGGCAGGGTGAATTAGAATTTAGGCAATCGAATTATTCGATTGTGTATGTTTCGTCTAATGAAGAAGTAAATATCTAGCTACTACGAATGTGTAAAATCAAAACCGTTTTTGAAACGCTAGCAGCTCTGCCACCTGGCGCAACTAAACGTTCCATCTTGTCTTGTCAGATTTCTGTTTTGATGTAATTTTGACAGTGACATTTTATTTGTTTGTATCAGAAATCGACGAAGGACGATTGTTTAGTATTTTTTAATTAAAATGCATTTTTTTATAACATCCTGATTAAAATCTCAATTTTCATACAATTCCATACAATCTCCGTTACATTACACAAAGTAAAATCAAACAATGGCGTTAGATTTTACAAAAATATGTCGAATATGTCTCGAAGCCAATAAAGTAACATACGATATTTACACTAGTTATTATGTGAAAAAGAATACTTTATACAGTGATATGTTGATAAACTGCACTAGGTTAAAGGTACATATTATTATTTACTTCATAGGAACCTTTGAAAAAAAAAAATACAGTTGAAAATAATCTTTTTGTTATGAATTCTGTTTCTAGCCAGAAGTAGGAGATGGTTTACCTCGTTTGATTTGTAAGGAATGTAGCCGGCAGCTTAAACGTACGTATGCCTTTAATCTCCAATGCGACGAGAGTGACAACAGACTAAAAAGTTGGTTACAAAACCCAACAAAGGTGGACAATAAAAGAAATGGTTGTTCTGATGATTTTGTCAAAGATGAACTGGACTTTGAAGATCTGAAATTCGAAAATAGTCGAGAAGTAAACGAGGAATTACTGTTGACAACTCCAGATGATAATAATCAAGAAGATATCAAGGATATTAAACTTGGTAAACTGTTTTTTTTAAACAAATTTTTATTAATAAAAAAAATTGTAGTGTGTAGTTTAAGAGGCCAATGGTGTAACCAGCTATGTACCTAAAAGCATTATTCTGACTAATACCTGTTGAGCACACCCCTGGTACAGGCAGCAGCAAAGCAGTAATCATGCCTGTGTGCACAAAAGATTTAATTCAATTAAATTAAACCCCAAGCGAAGCGTTTGAACTGTCATTGTCTTTTTAAAGGGTATTTTCCAAGGTCAATATTTATTAATTTAGTCCGTATTTTAGAATACAAAAAAATATTGGACACATATTTTATCTTTTTTTGCTTGCATTTTTTTGCAGGGTGAAGTCACACGTAACTTTAATGGGCTGTATCTTTGTTATTGTCCCTTATTTTTGAATAATCTAAAAGACGGACTACCTAATTAATTTTTTTACGGCAACTAGCCTATTGTGTCTATAATTGACGGTATCTGAATTGTAGCATATCAAAATTTTCATAATTAACATAATTCAATGAGTAACATATTCTTTACAATATGTACTTACACAGTATTTTTTTTTAAAATTTTTCTTCACTTAATTCATGAATCCCCAAGCGACCACCGGTGGCCGCGCATGTATTGTCTTACTATTGTGTCTCTAATTGACGGTATCTGAAGGGTTAAGGACTACCTTCTGTATTGTAAGTGCGCTTGTTAACTTACATACACAAGAAACCCCCATCCAGTACAACTATCCGCATGCCATACAAATATTTATCATGTGCGGGAATCGAACCCGTGGCACGCAGGGGTGCAGCTATTCGTTCAAGCATTGCATCAACCATGCTATCAATTATTAGGCTGACAATATTCTTTTTTAAAGTAGTTTGCTAGTTGCTGCCTTATCTGATTCTCTATGTTGACCTTACAAAGGAAAGTGTTGTGAAAGATCTCACATCAAACTTCTTTAAAAATCGGTTTGACAAAATAAATGTCTCCAAACTATATGAAACACACATACTAGCAGCTATATTTGTATAGCAGCTTTTTTTTCCAATCTTTAGATCTGCAATCGGCTATCCAGCCATAATCAGATGTGTTCCACCAATCTTAACTTTGCAGGTGACATTCCATTAAATGGAACCATATAAAATATAATTTTATTATTTTTCAAGTTCTCTGGTCCAGGTCCAGTAGTGTGTCTTACTAAATAATAATAATGAGCATGTAACAACTCACTGCGAATGTAGAACTACACTGCTAACACATGTGCCACACGCCTATTTGGGCGTTACGATCTCCATACATTTTCTTTGGAAACTAGATTTGTAAAGCTACACTTGGTACACGCCACGCGACGTCGTTCTATGTACAAATCAAGTGTGTTACACGTGTGCGTCGGTCTAATGTATGTAGTTCTAGCTTAAACATCTCCAAAGTATAAAACATACGCATCAGCTGTAGCTGCTAGTGTCTTACCAAATAATAATAATAATAACCATAACGGTTCGTTCACGAACTTGCTGCTGTAACCGGTAGTTAAGCGCGGGGCGGCGAGAGGTAAGAACCAAAGTATGAAAATGTTTGAAGCACGTCACGAGACACCGCTCATAGCGCCGCGCGTCCGCTTACCGATGCCGCCCCGCTCGCCGCATCACTCGCCGCTAAAGCCGCGTACAGACATCGCGAGGCGTGCGTCGCGAATGGTTCGTCACGCATGCCTCAACCTGAGGCATACATTTTATGCTTGCGTCCCGAACGACACATGCTCAAGCTGAGTGACCACCACGCATGGTGTTCGTCAGTAGAAAACGCAAACAACACCTGTCCGTCCACACGGAGCGCAAGGCTCGTACTGAGGCGGCGTTCGCAACGATTATATGATGCGAATGCTCACTGTGAGCACACACGTCCACACAGCCCGAGGCATGCGAGGCGAACCATTCGCGACGCACGCCTCTTGATATCTGTACGCGGCTTTAGATTGAAGTCGAGAACAGGCCGTAAGAACTCACTGTAATGGTTGTCATGTTAATTTCAGAACCATTATTAAATGATGATGGAAATGACAGTTGCTGGGATGCTGATGATGACGTGTTGCTAGGAGAAATCAAAATAAAGAAAACAGGTGACTGGAAGTTTTTTAACTCATATGTACTTTAAAAATCTAATTTATTAAGTTTGTATTGGATTTCATATTTTTGCTTTGTTACAGAAAATGAAAACACAGAGGAGAAACCAAAAAAGAAAAGAGGTAGAAAAAAGAAAGGTATGTAATTTTATTTTTAATCGCACTATGGTAGGCGCCACATAACACTGGAATAATGGTCATTAACCCTCCTACATTTGTTTGACATTCCTAATTTCAGAAATGGAAATAAAGACATAAAGCTGTCTTGAGGATCGCCATGTATCGTGATCCTTTATATAATCTAGTAATGAAAAGCAGTTCATTGTTAGTTTTTGGGGTTATTCCACGCTTATCTGGCGCCTACTATAGTTTATTAAGAGCCTATTCACTCTAGCCTATTAACTCGTCACTTGGTTTGCATTTATATTTGCACAAATATTCCGATTGTTTCAATCAATTAAATTGGGTTTAAACTGCCCACATTTACTTTACCTGCGGTTTTTTACTTTGCGTAATTTATAAATGACTAGCTTTTGCCTGCAGTTTCGCCCGCGTACATAAAATATAGTTACTCAGGAAGAAAGCAGCTTTCTATCGGTGAAAAAGTTTTAGCAATCGGCCCAGTACTTTCAGAGATTACCTCCTACAAACAAAAAAACAAACTTTACCTCTTTATTATATTAGTGTAGATAATCAGCTTTTTAATATTCCCGCTGCTGAGACTCAGGCCTCCTCTCTAGGAGAGGAAATGGGCCGTAATCCACCACGCTATATATTCAGGCTGGTGAATATTACAGGCTGGGTAATATTATGTCTTCGGATTTTTGGTTTTGGACACGCCGGTTTCTTTACGATGTTTTCCTACACCGTTTTGAGAGCAGTGGTGATAAAATAAATTACACAAAGTAATGAGCCTGGCTGAGTTTGAACCCGCGACCTACAGCTCGTAAGTCGGGGCCGTTACCACTCGGTCACCACTGCTCGAAAGCTGCTCGTTAAATTAATAATATCACCTTAATTCTAGTGTACCTAGAGGGTGAGTCCCGCCACTTACCAGAGAGCAAGCTGCCTCATCAGTGCGACATTTGCGGCAAGTTCCTCAGCACCAAGAGTAATCTGAAGGCTCATAAGCTGTGCCATACTGATCTCAGACCCTTCCTGTGTCCGGAATGCCCTGCTACCTTCAGGTAAGAACACTTTTAAAATATTATTTGACTAAGGTATATGCCAAATAAACGTGGAATAACGGTCATTGGCCCTAGACTTCTTTACATTCTTAATTTAAACAAGCTTTTAATATATATTTTTTTTCATAGCAAGCTTTTATAGCTAATACTCGTCAAGACGTATCATACGAGCCCAAACTCGATGGGTTTGTGTCGTTTAACTACCAAGTCTTATAGCCACCTTCCGGTTCCATCCTCGGATCAGCTCCATGTCATAATAATTTTGCACTGTCATCGGATTTACATGTGCATGCAAAATTTCAGCTCAATCGGTAACCGGGAAGTCGATCAAATTTAACCCTTCAGATACCGTCAATTAGAGACACAATAGTAAGACAATAGATGCGCGGCCACCGGGTGTCGCTTGGGGATTCATGAATTAAGTTGCAAGATTTGATGACAGACAAACAACGGGACAGGTGAAACTAAATAAAAGTTTCTTTCCTTCTTCTCTCTGAAAAACAGTTAATTGATGATTTTTTTGGATAGGTACCTTCGATTTATATTAGGAAAAAGGTCAATGAACTTTAAGTTTATCTGTCAGCTGTAACCTTGTATAAATAAATACTGTCACACTCTATAAGTCTAGAAATAGATAGCTAAGCATAATCAGCCTTTTAATGTTCTCACTGCTGGGACTGAGCCACTGAGGCCTCCTCTCTAGGATCTCTCGATTGGGCCCCGGTCGTAATTCACAACGCGGGTCCAGTACCTACGGGTTGCTCGCTTGAAGCAGATGTCAGGGAAAAACAGCTAGGGTGAAGTGAAAGTGGGTTGGCCAAGCCGTTTGTATGCACCTGGATAGGTTGGTGACGCCGGACGCCTGATCGATAACGCAGTCGTGGTCGACCGCGGCTAAGGTGGTGAGACGATCTGGTCAAGTTGGCGGGGCAAACTTGGGCAGAGATCGCTCCAGTCGTTTGGATTTGGGAGGATAAGGGGGAGGCATTTGCCCAGCAGTGGGATACAAAATACGCTACTAAAAAAAACAATAATTAAAATTGAAAAAAGATATTGGGTAAACATAAGACACAACGGTAGACTCATAATTTAAAAGTAAATGCGGGTGATAATGGGTTAACGACCTCGGGTTGGCTGGTACTTTATTTTAGTTAATGGCCTTGATTATAGAAATAGTACATTTCAATGCAAATGGAACAACTGTGTCGACCTTTCACGAGAGTTGAAATATAATAATAATTATCGCACTAAGCGTGAAATGTTACATTAAGGCGGTTATCACACTAGCATGTACCCTGTAGCGTAGTGCGTGAATGCGTGACGTTACGTGTATCTCCGTTTGTATAGAAAACACGCACAGTCCAACACACCGAAACTGCATCCACGCGCGTTCATGCAGATCACGCACCTATATGCGGAGACGATAAGCGCGTGGAGATGCAACGCCGGGGTGAAAGTCCACTACCGCGACAGGTCGAGGTATGGCGGACAGAGCTCCGGCGGGATCTCACGGTGAAATGGCGTCAGCGACTATCGCAACCCAGTGCTGGGCACGCCACGATTATGGCGGTAAGTCCCCTCTTTGAGGCGTGGCTGGAAAGACCTCACGGCGTCCTTACCTTCCGCATGACGCAGGTCCTCACCGGACATGGCAAGTTCGGGAGGTTCCTGCATCGGATTCGAGCGGAAGAGACGCCCGGGTGCCGCCACTGTGCGGAACGCCCGGAGGACACGGTGGAGCACACAGTAGAGGTATGCCCTGCTTGGGCGGAGCAACGCCGTGCCCTCGTGGGGGCGATCGGCGGCGGAGACCTCTCGCGCCGAGCCTTGGTTGAGGCCATGATCCGGAGCGAGGAGAAGTGGCAGGCGGTCGCCTCCTTCTGCGAAGCAGTGATGCTAGCAAAGGAGGAGGCCGACCGCATCAGGCAAAGGCGCCCTCGCCGCCGCCGTCGGGATTCTGATCCCGATTTCCGGCCACCGTAGACGTGGGCTCGCGGACGGCGAGCCATGGGTAGCTCGCTGTCCGATCGTCCGGTAATGGACCGAGTCCAAGACGTCGACGGCGCGCACTGTTCCCGCGCGCCTCAAGAAGTTGTCAGCAGCAGGAGGGGCCCAGCTGGGCCGAAGCCTACTGGGGACAGGGTTGTCCGAAAGGGAGCTCGTGCCCCGGTATGAAGGCTAGAAGGAACGGGATGGGGTTTTTAGTCAGTAAGAGTCTGACACTATCTCCCGCTCCGCCCAAGAGCGGGTTTTGTCATAAGATGATTTTCCCCATCGGGAAAAAAAAAAAAAAAAAAAAAAAACCTATATGCGGAGAAACACGCACTCACGCGCGGGGGGTGACACGCATGGTATGTCACACTGATTCTTGTAGTACCGTGCGTGATTTTGTATGAAAAGAGTGCGTGCCTGCGTGAATTTACAAGACACATCTTTGTGCGTGAGTGCGTAAAAAACCCGCACGATGATGCAGATCTTTATGCACTCCTGCTAGTAGGTGCGTGGCAGTGTGATAACCGCCTATGACCCTAAAACCGGTGCAATATGAACTAGTTTTCAGCACAGGGCAAGCGTGCTCCATCGTCGACCACATCATCGCTTACCATCAGGTGAGATGGTGGTCAAACACGAGCCTATGAAAAAAAACAAAAACAAAGTGTGTTTAAAACTAGCTCTTTTTTCCACGTCCATGCGAAAGTTACTATGAATACTATGTTTATTTTATCTTCATAAGTTGCCATTACCTACTAATGACTCGTTTACAACTAGTTTAATTATTTCTTACTAACTGACCCAGCAAAATTCGTACCGCCATATTTTTTCTCATGAAAAAAAATACTATTGGATTTTGATTAAATTTTCTTTTATATAAACTTTGTCCTGAAAGGAACACAAAAAAAAGCATTATTATTTCGACGATATTTTACTTATATAGATTTAATATAATCTTTTTTCAGAGGTCACAGTGCACTATTTCAGCATAAGAAAGTGCATACAGGAGAGACCCCGTACCACTGCACTTACTGTCCGAAACAGTTTGGCAGAAGAACTGGGCTCGTCAACCATATACGTATGCATAAAGGTGAGATTTTAATACACCTCTAAACTTATTAATTACTAGCTTTTGCTCCCGCTCTTCCCTACTCCACCCTACTATACCCAACTCTACCCTACTCTACACCTCTCTACCCTACTCTACCCTACTCTACAGTATCCTATGTCCGTCACCTGGCTCTAAGCTACCTACCCACCAATTTTCAGCCATATCGGTACAGCCATTCTTGAGTTACAAATAGTGTAACTAACACGACTTTCTTTTGTATATATAGAAGATAAAATGAACATCATTATCGTCATCAACTTCTGGCCCATGTCCCATGTTAGTTCACCGCCGTGTCCTCGGCGGCAGCGATCTCTCGCGCCGGGCCGCGCTTACAGGTCATGGTCCGGAGCGAGTAGGAGTGGCAGGCGCGAACATTCGAGTGCAAAGCATAATGCTAGCAAAGAAGGCAGCATACGCAAGGCAATGGCCCTCGCGCCAAAAATTTGTACACAAATCTGTGTAAACATTTTTTTTACAAAAGTTCTCTACATATAAATACTAGACACGGATTTCGGGTTTCGTACATACTAAAACTAATGTGGTTTAACTAGCTTTAAAAGTAAGTAAAAGTAAGCCCTTATTTTTTTCTAGGGGAAAAATTGTATAGCTGTGAGATTTGTTTCAAGACGTTCGTGCAGAGCGCTCAGCTGTCAATACACATGAAGAGGCATAAAGGAGACAAACCTTACCTGTGTCAAGTTTGCGGGAAGGGTAAGTTACTGTATAATTGACTAGCTTTTACCTACAGCTTCGCTCACGTACATAAAGTATAGCCTATTTCATTCGAGAATGAAGAAAAAAATCAGCCTCACCATACACTTTAGTTCGCTTACACAGATTTAAGTTCGGCTACATTCATATATTCTTACATTTCAACGCCTGATTATTGATTTTGTTAAATGAAATGTAACTAAATTTTTCATAAAGGTAAAATTTCTTCAACTGATTTTCAAGTTCGTATAAAGTAAATAACATAATTTGATAAAGTATTTTTTATTTTATTTTTGTTTTTTTAAGATAAAAAATCTTAAGTGTTTTACATGTTATTTCTACATTGTGTGCATCTGATAATCAAATGTAATTAAACCATCAAATATTATATAATACGGACGTGCAATTTTTACATGCTTTGTTAGTAGAAAACTATTATTTGCCGACACCATGTACATTTCATGCATAAAACATATTTTTTTATATCTTTTATACAAATGTATAAAAGACATTTAAAAAAAGTCGAAAAAGTAAATACCCAAATGTTGGGTAAAAATGTATTGTACAATGTAGGGTTTTTACCCAAATGTAGGGTAAAAACCCTACATTTGGGTATTTTGGGTATTTACCGGGTAGAAACTCATCTCTACTTGTATGTGCTTGTAATGAACGAGCTATGGCGTGAGTGGCCCGCGCCCGCCGCTTCCTGCGCTCACGTGCGCTCTATAGACACGAGAAATTCTAAAGGGCCTATTACACTACACGTTATTCAGACAGTTTTAGTCTATGGTTCGACGTATCGCGTAGTGTAATAAAAGTCAGACAGTCTTACTCGGAATGAAAAATAAGACGAGTCTCAATATCGTGTGCTGAATAACGCGTAGTGTAATAGGCCCTTTATTTGAGTTTTCCGCGCCGTGCATGCTCGGGTCCGCTTTTGCGGACTTTCCGAAAGCCAGTATCTTCAATATCTATAAATATTTTTAATTTTTTCTCCTCGTCTATAGGTTTCCCAATCAAAGCCGAGTTGAAAATTCATCAAAGGACCCATAACGGTGAAAAGCCTTACTCTTGTCACCTCTGCACCAAGACGTTTGCCACCTCAGGAAACTTGTCTATACATGTCAGGATACATAATAAGGAAGTCAGGTGAGTACTTTGATTTTTTATGTGGGTATTTGGATATTTTTATGCTTATGAGAAGTTACTTCTCAAAAATGGGCCAATAATTTGAAGAAATTAGAACACTAATGTAATATTCCTTATAAGAAAGCTTATTTATTACGCTACTTGGCCATGATTAAATATGATTTTTTTAGGCCATCGTTTTTTGTATAAAGCTAACAAATGTTGCAGTAAAAACAAAACTATTTTTTTTTTATAAAACGAATATAATAACGGTAGTCTGTTATTTAATGCTCAAAAAAATCAAGATAATTACGCTATTTCTGCCTGTATAAGTCGGATTGCTGTCCACTACACAGGCTGTAACTTTTTTTTTTTTATAATGTGTAGGCTCACGTTTGACCACTATCTCACCTGAAGGTAAGCGATGATGTGGCCGACGATGGAACACGCTTGCCTAGAAGCAATCTATTCACTCTCGACTTAAAGACCCCTAGGTTACCCCAAACTCATACAGAATTTTAGTCGATAATTATCCTCCCGACCGGATTTCGATCACGATGGACAACTTCGATGGAGATCAGCCAAGTACGCAAGAATATAGTGAACAAGTGTGTGCGCATACGCAAGTACACTCTCTGTTCCTTTACTCTCATTGTTCGATGGGAGAAAGGGAAGGCTTTTTTACCCAGCTGTGGGACAGGCTATGAAAAAAAATTAAGTATTTCATCAAATCATTATAATCAGCCTTTTAATGTTCCCACTGCTGGGACTTACCACGTGGGCCCAGTGCGGGTTGGTGAATGTCACATGGCTTCGAATTTTTGATTCTAGAACATGCCGAAACTGGCATGTTGTGAAGAAACGCATCGTGAGGAAACTCTCACGATGTTTTTCTTCACCATTTTGAGAGCAGTGGTGATAAAAACAATTACACAAAGTAATGCGACTGGCTGGGTTTGAACCCGCGCCCTACAACTCGTATGTCAGGGTCGTTATCAATAGGCCACCACTGTTGACAGCAGAGGGAGAAAATGTAAGTACTATAAGATATTCTAGATAATTTCTCTTATTTACAGATACAACTGTAAGGAATGCCAGCGCGGGTTCATAACATGTAGCGCCTACAACGTCCACCTAAAGAGGCACAAAGGACAACGAGACTACCATTGTGAATGTGGCAAGACATTCTACACGTCATCAGCATTAAAACAACACAGGGTAGTTCACACAGGGGAAAAGAAATATCAATGCAAAATTTGTGACAGAAAATTTACACAAACTAGTCATTTAAGCCGACATTTTAAAAGAGACCACGCTAAACCTAATGCGCCCGTGCCTTCTTCTGATCATTATAAAGTGGTGTTACCAGAAAATAAAAATGTTTTTAATCTGTTAGATAATGCTGTACAGAAAATTGGACAGAATATGAATGGTGATGTCAAATGTGAAGGGTCGTAGCGAATGTTTGTAATTTGGAGGTTTTTTTTTTAATTTTTATTTTAACGTGAAACTACCTCAATTTTGTCAGTTATCGGTTTTACGAAATAACCAAGTGATGTTTTAAAATAACAGCAAGGCAGCTATTTGGAAGAAAATCAAGCATCTAATCATAACATTATATTTTTTAGAATATTTAAATATACAGGCTGTTGATTTATTAAACATAATAGATTAGACTCTCAACACGAAAAAAGCAATGACTTAAATAAGGGTGTATGATTTCGTAAAAGTTTTTTCTTTAAAGAAATCTCATAGAAACCTCTCAACTAAATCAACAGTCTGTATGTATGGCATGTCTCTGTTAGGCCGAATCTGCGTTAAGACGCCCACGCGTCCCATACATAAGTGCTACGTCAAGGCTCGCCGCGCGCTATTTTGCTTTGCAATAATACATTAAAGTTCTCCATCGACACGACTACATGCACACCGTTAAAATTGAGCTACCGACATTGGTAATAATCCGGTTTCCGCTACGGGGACCGCCGTACACGGCACACGCGCGACGAGTATCTGCAGGGGCGCCCACTTAACGCAGCGTTGGCCCTTAGATTGGAACGAATTATATAATTTTTAAATGGTCGGATTGGCCCTTATCAAATAAAAATCTCATTAGTTCCATAATTAATTTTACTGCATATCAAATTAAAGTATTATAATTAGCTATTGACGCTAGTATTTATATTTTAAAATGGTTGTGTTGTATTACATGGGACGCTGGATTGCAACCATCTGCTCCACGCTTAAGCATGGGCCTAGATGACTTTGCTAGTTTCAATCCGTATAGAGAGCAGATGTAATCCATGACCTTCAACGCCCTTGGATGACGGGTTTTTCCAACCGCAGTGACTGATTTGAGAATGTGTCGGCGTGTGGATTAAATCTGTGGAGCCGAAACACAATCCAAACCAAACCAAGCTCCAATCAAGGAGACCTCGGTTGAAAACTGGATTGCAACCGTCTGGTCCACGCTTTTAGCGCTCGCCATAATCTTTCAGTATGATCACAAACAGCTGTGCTCCTTACTTTGTCCTTCGCCAGAGAGTATAATTTCGATAAAATAAATAAAGCTTGATAGAAGTACATGATATCAAGTACAATACTTACAAACGGACAGTATGAAACGTAATATCTGATATTTCGTCACTATTTATTCATCTATGCGAAAAATGTGTGTTATTTATTTATACATTTTTAGTGTTTATTTTATTTATTGCCTTAAGTTAGGAAACAGTAAATGTAATTTGAGTACTGGTATCTATACCTCTTCTTCCTGCTCTTATCCTATATTAAATGGGGTCGGAGCATCACGTTTTTTTCTTCCATTCTGTTCTGTCACCTTTCACTAACGACCTTTTCTTTCATATCACTGGCATGTTTACCTATTATAAGTATTTATCGCGCTTATTATTTATTTCATACCCTTGGTTGACGTACGGTGATTGTATATTTGTTCAATATGTGATCGGAGATTTAAAGGGAAGAAATGATGGATTCACTCATGACTTACCTATGATAGGCCAAACAAGCAGAGAACAAGAGTATTCTTCTGTTGCTCTACCTAAATTAAAACGTAATTTCTTGAAATTTCAATAGTCCAATGTAACAAGGCTCTAGTTCTGGTTCTAAGTTCGTTTTTGTCTAAATTCACATTGATAATTGCGTGGTCCCAGTTGTGCGCCATTAACCAAAAGTTTGGCGCCCAACTGGGACCAGTCCCCGTTCTATGACAATCCAATGCCATGAGTCCGTTGTAAGGGAAAGACAGAGATATACAGGACGAATAGCACTATCCCTTTTTAAAACATAATCGTGATGGCCATGACACGTTATAATTTTAATACCATCATGCGCCGTGTGTCAATCAAATTTAGCATAAGTTACCATTATAATTATTGTGGATATTGTGTTGTAAATCTGTTGTACAATTGGAAAGAAAAATAAAATAATGTTTTGTGATAATAAAGTGTGTACAATAATATACATTTGAATACAAAATATGTGGTTTTTTTTTCTAAGGCATAATGCCCAATGGAGTTTTCGTAAAAAGTTGTAATTGCAAAAGTAAAACTGCAGTTTACTGTGCACTAAGGTGCGAAATTCAACCTATGGCCTTCTTGTTAACTCACAAGTGGGAACTGGTAAGTTTTCTTTTATTCATACATAGGTATTTGACTGTCTTTATAGACTTTACAGAAAAGCTTTCGAAGCAAAGACGAATGATTCAAGAGCGAGCGCAGTGATGTTGAAGATTTCTGTATCTTGTCTCAAACGAGGTCGACTTATTCAGGATAACTTTAGAACCAAAGAAGAAGAATTTAGGAGTGAGGTCAAAAATATAAAAAAGAAACACCCTTTTGGTTCTCTAATATTACATCTTAGTTTTTACTTGTTTAACTGTTAACATTTTCGATGTCTATAAATATGGGGCCTACGCCTACTGCATGGGTCAGTTTGAGGTGGCCTGGAAGAAGGGGGCCTTTGTCCAGCTGTGGGAAAGTATAGATTAAATAAAAATGTATATGGGGAGGACCGACTCCGAACCAGTGTCGGATTTAACCCTTCAGATACCGTCAATTAGAGACACAATAGTAAGACAATAGATGCGCGGCCACCGGTGGTCGCTTGGGGATTCATGAATTAAATGTTTACACGCTTATTTTCATAAAACTCGCTAACCACTGTTTAAACTATTTTTTAAATGTTTATTGAATTAGGAGTTGTATGATTTGTATGACAAGTATCTACAAGAGTCTAGATTAACTTTCTAGAAATGTTTATGGTTAGATATCCAAGGGCTGGCCTTTGTTGACAGACGATATACATTGCCATACAGCACAGCAATGATGATACTTTGCACATTATCTACCTACCAATCGAAAGTGATGCAGAAGAGTTTCTCGTCCCTCTAGGATTTTAGTGTTTAGAGTTCTAGACACGTGACCTCGTGTTTAATTCATGAATCCCCAAGCGACCACCGGTGGCCGCGCATCTATTGTCTTACTATTGTGTCTCTAATTGACGGTATCTGAAGGGTTAAGATGGTTTTTAGTACATTATAATTAGGTTTTTATGTTACTTTTTGTTTTATTGTATATATGAATAGTTTTGGTTAGTTCAGTGTATTTTTAAATATGTAAATCTTAGAGCTTATGTAAATAGTTATGTTTTTGTAATTAAATGGATTACAAACAAACTTTTTACCCAAAAATCTGTTTTCGAATGTCTTTTCAGCTTTTTGGTTTTAAGGCCTGGCAACCCTACTTTAAACTATTGTTTTATCATTTTATACTCTATTCTCAAGCAAGAAGAACTAAATTTTAATGACAAAATCGAGAAATAACATAGAAGCCGCACTTGTGAAGGTCGCTTTCACACGTTTTGATTTTGCTCTTATTTAAAACTACTAGAAACAAATTGGTTTTTGAATATCAAAATACTTCGATATTATAAGTGTTTATCTATTACTAGAGTGTGCAAATATAAGTTTACTACATCAAAAGTGTGCACCTATCCAACTCGATAATAATAATTATTGAATTTTGAATAGAAACGCACATGTTTCGTTATCTGTCAATCTGTTTGAGTATGAATGTCATGAATGATTAAACTAAACGCATTTGAAGTGTTGAGTTGTTGATTGTAGACTTTGCATTTATGTTCTAATTTTTTTATTTTCAACCTGTTTTATGTTAGTTACACTAATGTTTTTGACTCCACCGTAGTTTAGGATGACAATGGAAAGGAGGATAAAGTTAAAAGCACTAAACAGTCATATAACTTGCAAAATATGTCGCGGCTACTTCATCGACGCGACCACGGTCACTGAGTGTCTTCATACGTGTAAGTATCAATATTATATTCTTGTTTACTAATCAAGTAAATGTGAAATCTAACATAAATCTTTTACAACATCTTACATACAAACTTTTAATATCTTTCATAAAAAGTGTTATGACAATGTGTCATGGCTATCAGAATCATTACTTACCAATCAATATTTCCCGCTATATTTTTTTTTTCTAGTTCTAGTCTTGACAAAATAAATTTTATTCAGCCTACCTGGCCTCTTTTTTTTATTTTTTTTTTGTTTTCAGTCTGTAAAAGCTGCTTGGTGAAACATTTGGAGGAGAACAACACTTGTCCAACATGCGACATAGTGATACACCAGTCCCACCCGCTACAGTATATCAGCTTCGACCGGACCATGCAGGACATAGTGTATAAGTTAGTGCCAGATTTGCAGGACAGTAAGTATCTTATTGCATTGTATCGTTACAAGGAAAGTCGGTTTTAATTGGATTGTTTGCTGTGTAAGTGGAAGGTCTTGAAGTGATTGCATTGATAGGGAAAATTTTGTGAAAATATTTTTTCTATGATAAGTTATGACAGAAAAAATATTTTTTAATGCTACCAAAGACTTACAATAGAAAAGCATAGTAAACAGTAAAATCAGGGTCTGTCACCTCAAGCGTTGCCTGTACTCACCAAGCTGGTATTGGTGATCACGCAGAATTCTTGATTGTGCTTCCTAGAAAATCATAAAAGAGGATGTGCATTTCAGTGGGTTTTGTGGGCTAGTAATTGAGCAGCTATTTATGGTTTTGCCAGCTGGTTTAGATTTTAACCACTCTAGATTACATACAAGATAATTTTTTAAATCTCCATAATAAAACACATAAACAATGGTGTCAAGTTTGGTGCCATTCTTGATCCTATTTCTCGGCAGTCTATTTCTTGACATTATCTCTCGGCCACCACTGCTCCAGCAGTGGTGGCCGAGAGATAATGTCCCTGACTTATGAGTTGTTGGTTGCGGGTTCGAACCCAGCCAGACGCATTAGTTTGTGTAATTTATATCATCACCACTGCTTTCAAAACTGTAAAGGAAACCGGCATGTCCTAGAACCAAAAATTCTAAGACATGTGACATCCACCAACCCGCACTGGGCCCGCGTGGTGGATTACGGCCCATTCCCTCTCCTAGAGAGGAAGCCTGAGTCCCAGCAGTGGGAACATTAAAAAGGCTGATGATGATGAATGTGCCTGGCTGGGTTTGAACACCACTGCTCCTAAATGATCATTGTAATCGAACATGGCAATTGATCCTGTTCCTCAAGTCAGTGTAGTTACTCTATGTTAGCATCAGGTCAAATTAAGAAAAACAGAGAAAATAATATATTCATGAACTTCTCTCAAATCATTCTCTGCTACTTCTAGATGAGATAAAACGCGAGCGTGATTTCTACCGGGCGCGCAACCTGCCATGCCCCAAGGATGCGGCCCTGGCTGCTGACAAGCCCGGAGCTGACGAGCCGGAGCAACCTGACAATACTGACTGCCATAGGAAAGATGAACAGGTATGTTTGTTGTTGTAAGAAAGATAAACAAACTCTTTTATTAATGTGATATTTAAAACAGGACTTTTCAATCAACACTGCTGTTGGCCTAGTGGTTAGTGATCCTGACTGCTATGCCAATAGTCATGGGTTCGATTCCCACCCAGGACAAAAGTATCATGAGCATGATCATTTGTTCTGTGTCTGGGTATAATTTATCTATGATATTTATGTATTTAGAAATATATAAGTATGTTTATCGGTGGTCTAGTACTCATGACACAAGCTCTGCTTAGCTTGGGACTATCTATACCCCCTTGTCTGTGGCGCGGAGCCCGTCTGGCTCTTTTGTTAAAGTGTCCGTCTGTGGGAGAGCCGCTGCATCTGTCCTGAATCTTTGCCTCATTATTTGACATACATGACAATTACTAATACATTACAAGGTAAAACTATACTAATCTATACATATCTTGTTAGGTTATTTAATAACGATTCGAATGACATAACTGGGAGCTACCTAATGTAGTTTCGAAGATATCATATCATCGTTTTAATCAGGCGCGTCGAAATTGCGCGCGAACAATTCGCGAATGCGTTACATGTGATGCACTGGCGCAATTACAGGGCAACAGATGAACGGATAAGGCGTTATCTTAGGGGGTCAATTTTGGAAATTCCTTTCTAATTCTTTGTATACATCTTAAAAGAACCTCAGAGCAAAATTTCAGTATTCTAGGTCCAAGGGTTTGGGCTATGTGTTGATGAGTCAAACAGTGAGCTAGGATTTTGCCTCTCAAACATACAGATTTATTAATCAAGCATTTATGTTGAATTCCAGGTTAATGTATGCCTGGAGTGCATTTCAACGTCCCTGCGGACTCTAAAGCGCAGTTTCATCCGGTGCTCAGCACAGGCCACCATCACGCACCTCAAGAAGTTTATAGCTAAGAAGGTTTTAAGTGGCATGGAGAAGTATAGAGAAGTAAGTTATTGGGTATTTTACTCCCTTTTTTATAACTTTTAAAAAACTTTAACATAATTCGAAAATGGATGGAATTTTTCAATTCTATTCAAAATTAAGTTATCTAAGTAAAGTTAGAACGACACTGCGCCTACGAGTGCCACGTACGCCAATCTGGGCGCGTCGGTCTCTATACATTTTGGAAACCAGACTTGTAGAGCTACATGATACACGCCACGCGACGTTCTACGTACAAATCAAGCGTGTTACTCGTACCATGTGTGTGTCTGCATAATGTTCTAGCTTAGTATTTGAAACTGGGTGGAAGAGGAAACAGTCAAATAAAAGAAAAAGGATGCACATTGAAATGTGACTTTACTGACATACATACAAACGAGATAGCAAGATGTTCCCACCACACCCCCACTCTTCTGCATACCAATATTTGAAATCCTAATTGCTGCTTCATATAGTAACCAATTTTGACACTGAAAATACTAAACAATACTCCAGAAACTATTAAGATCTAGCATAATCAGCTTTATTATTCCACTACCGTATTGTCAATGTGGGATGGTGGATGTAAAAATGTTTTCGAATGTTTGGTTTTAAGACTTGCTGGTTTCCTCAAGATGTTTTGTCACCATTTTTGACATCAGTAGTGATGAAATTAATCACACAAAGTAAAGCGCCAGTCTGGGTTTAGATTTAGACCCACGACCCGGAACTCGAAAATCAGGGCCTTTACTACTGGGCATTACTGCTCTCAACTTAGGCGCATAATTATAATATACTAACAAAAATACTCTCTTTTCAGATTGACATACTATGTAACGACGAACTACTAGGCAAGGACCACACATTAAAATTCGTGTACGTCACACGCTGGCGGTTCCGCGACCCTCCGCTCCGGCTGCAGTATAGACCTAAGATCGATTTGTAAACAATATAGCTATTTTTATATGTGTTGTCACTAAATATGACTCAACACTTCCCATTATTATTAGTCAGAATAAGCTAGGCTTCCTTTTTTGTATGTTTCAAAGAAACTAAGCTTTATAAGTGGTTTTTTTTCCAGAGGGCGCCACTGTAGCTAGTACTTTTTGGGCCCTGTGTTACATTGATGTAAATAATCCTCAGTATATATTAATTTTCCCGTACAATGGATGTCTGGCTTATTGACTCAAAGATATGAAGTGTCTGTATTCAATATTCCTAGATGTTTAAATCTAATTTAGTTTAAATTTACCTTCCTCAAGTCAAAATATTTTAGTTGAATTGTTTATTAGTTCAATTCATTTCACGTATTATTATGTTTCCTCAGATGTATATTTTTAGTTTTTGTTACTTTTGTTTTAGTTGTTTGCTTAGGTTATTATAAAAGGTAACTTAAATTAGGTTAGTTAAATGAAATCTCCATGGAAGGGTAAAAGTAATTACGAATTAAATTTTCCTTGGTTCTTATTAGTTAATGGAGTTACTGTAATTTAGATTTAATGAAACAAATATTTAATAAACTGAATTATATTCATTTTCGTGTTTTACTGTACACTCGCCAACAAAATTATTTAAAAAATCGTCAACATCTAATCAAAAGGAAACAAACTCAGCTGGATCCTGCTGTCATTTGTGCTGCCCGTTAGTGTCTCCGCACACGGGCCGCAAAAAAAGCCGCTTCAAGCTTTTTGTGGCGGACTTTTTTGTGGCTCGTGTGCGGCGGCGCCATCACAAAAAAGGTAGAAGTCACTTCAAGCTTCTTAGGCCACAAGCTGTCGCGCGCTTCAGCTTTTCTTGTGGCCGCTTCTATCTTTTTTTGTGGTCGTATCTGGCTTTTTTGTGGCCGCTTCTAGCTTTTTTTGTGGCTCCCACACTTATAGTAGAGGTGAGTCCGTTCCACTGTCAGGCAGCGGGCTTAACGAGCTGTATCTCCGCAAACAAATTGGTATAACGTTAAAATTTCTTTTTACACTGTATTTAACAACAAATAAAAATCTTTATTTTTTAAACGTTATCTTTTCGGTATAGGCAATGACGAAAGCCAGCTTCGTTTCACAAACTATAACGTTGGTTCCAGGCGTTCCTCATAATATTTTCACAGTGTAAACAAAATTCACTTAAACCGGTTTTTTAATAATCGACTAAAGAGTTTTATTTGTAACAATGGTTTAATACATTTATTTCACAAGCTTTAAGGAAATTAATATGGTAACATACATATATACATCTTAATTATTAAATATTATAAACTAATAGGTATATATACAAACTTAAAGAAAAAATATATACAAACGAGTAAAAAACAAAAGGAACTTATAGGGCATCAAAAAATTCGTCCACATCGATGTCAATGGGAAATGTGCCCAGAACGCTGGCAGCATTGCCACGCTGGATGGCAATGCTGATTCGTTGACCGAAGAAAAGCCCAGCCCTCTGGTCACGCGAAGAGTCGACCAACTGTTTGCTAATATCTCGAACAACTCGATGAGCGCTCGGACCCCATGGCCCTAGTGTTTCAACCCCAAACGGCTCAAACATATAACTTCCGATGAGGTTATTATATTTACGCCGTTTGAGGTTTTCTGCACCTGCAGCAGCCGCACCAGCACAGCCCGCCGTACTAAGAAGATGGGATGGCGCAAGGGTGTCGACACATGTTGCATCCCACACCAAAGGCCTACCCAACTTCCAAGGCATTATGGTCATCCCGTCTGGCCTCTTCCCATCGTCGCGTGCCAAGCCATTGGGTTCTAAAACAGCTGGCACCCCGGCGGCGACAAGAGCTCGACGGATGATGTCATTAATACTGGCATGTCGTGCTATCCGACCGGCGCTTCTACTGCAGGATAGGCCATGGTGTCCGAGGCGGTCGACTGCTTCGCCGCACTGACAACGATGTGGAGCTCCACTAGGAGCACCCAGACGTAGGCATGTAGCGATCCGGAAGGTGGAGTCACTCAACATAAAGACAGACAAAATCATTTTTCATCATTTTTCATCGACTAAAGTAATTTTATTAAACTGAGAACATCACTAGCTTTGACATTTGCCGCTTCAATGTGTGTGTTAACGCTATTGTATTTATTTATAGTCTCCGTGTGTGAGTAAAATGAAAATGGATGGCCGATAGATTCCCGTTTGGCACGTGAATAGATATTTTTATTTAATTATTTGTAATTATCATTTGTCCGTCAAACTGGGTGCCAAAACGGTAGAGCGGTTCCTCAGCCTAGCAGACGACAACTTTGTCGACGATGTCAACGAAGACCTAAGATGTTTTTTGTCCGAAGGAAGAGTTGACAGGTAAACAATTTTATCTTTATTGTTATTCAGAAGCATTTTCGCGATAAGTTACGGATTTGGTGCGTTACTGTTGAGTGTTCGAGGTTGTAGAGGCTGCTGAAAAGTGCTGTGTAACTCAGTTATTGCTGAATATTTTCAAGGTTATTATGTGTCAAGCTCAAACGAACGTAGGTCGCAAATCAAATGATGCGAGGCGAGATGACACCTTGAACGCTGATAAAATATTCATGGAGCGGTAAAAAAGCGGCAACACGCTGTTTCCGTGTCCGCTAATTACCGGTGTATTGCACGCACAGGAACGCCAGCAATTTGCAATAGTTTCTTTGCTATAAATCACTGCAATATCGCAACACGAGTCATGCCGGCTGTATTTTTTATTTACGACTTTATTGGTGTAGCTAGAGCATGCTGAAATGTTTGCAATATTTTTTTCATGTTATTCAATTGATGATGAATAATTTTTTGTTAAACATTTGAAACCATGATCTTAGATCAGTTATGTACCTTGGGTTCGCCCATGCTAATTTATTCCCTGAGGTAGTAAGAGACATTTTTATTTTCAATGAACTCCATAAAAAATATTTATTTACAAAAACTATTTTTTTTTCAGTTCATGTGGACTGCTTAGCTTAGGTTTAGACTCTAATCCAAGTTTACATTGCTATGGCAATCTATTTTACGAAAAAAAAAACCCCAATATTTCATTAAACCTTATGCAAATGCTGACGATTCACTCTCTCATTGTCTTTCTATTGTATCTCTAATTATGGTATTCGAAAGGTTAATAAAATTAATCAAACCCATATACTTTTAACAAAGCTCTAAGTTAGCACATACTATTAGATTTACAGATACTAACTCCCTATATGTTAAACTTGTAAAACATAAGAAAATTTTATTTAATTTATCAACAGTATTAGTTTCCATAAATTCACCATTGTTTACAAAAGAAAAAGATATTACTGGTAACTGTATGCCTTTGTCATCCTACTGGACATACCCCCTCCCCCCTACCAATAATTTCAGCAGCTTCCATTCAGGACTAGTGTGGAATCCTTACTTTAATATTATAAAATCAAAAGTGAGTTTGTTTGTTTATTCAATTGCAAAACCGATTTTGATGAAACTTGGTACACGGATAGACCATGTCCTGGAATAGGACATAGGATACTTTTACCCGGAAGTATGTCCCCTTGGTATATTTTTCTGCTATTATGGGCGAAGCCGCTGGGAGCAGCTAGTATTTCATAATATTAATTAATGAATTAATATTATGAACCCAACCCTAAGCGAATGCCGGCTTTCGCGATGTCATTGTCTTGCTATTGTCTCTAAGTGATGGTCTCTGAAAGGTTAAGTGACATCAGTGTAATATTTCAGCGTGCTAGTGTTCCCTCCAGTGAGCAACTACCGGCGGTTCCTGATCCACAACTCAGTGGAACAACTGGGACGTTCAGACCTCGCCACCTTCTCCATCGGGGTCAGTGACGAGCGCCGCACTGTGGTCTGCTACAAGGAGAGATTGCTGAGGTAATGTACTGGAAAGAATTGATGTATTTATTTATTAAAACTTTGTGCAACACAAAGGTACACAGGTACACAGTCAAGGGTGGTGCAGAGAAAACATGGCAGCTGCATAAAAAAAAGAATGATTATTAAAAAAACAAGAGTTCAAATTAAGGGGAGGAGGGGAGGGGGATTAAGGGTTCAACTTTTAGATCTATACATATAATAGTTGGTAGAGGATCCCTAAGGCATTAAGGCCCACCTTTGTGTGTGAAGTCTAAATAAATACATTAAGTCATGTTAACTTCTAAGATTGGCTGAATAAAACTTATAAAGATTACAAATCTCATGATAAAATCTGATTAAACAAATACAAAAGTTAGGCAATAAACTTATTTTGAAACAAAATTTGTTGATTATTGCATGGCTATGCTATTTGATTTATTATATCATTGCTATGCTGTTTTTATAAAGCTCAACTAAGAAGCAATATTTTTTACTAACACGCTGTGCTCATTATTGTCATAGGCAAATTTCTGTATATTATATTCTGATCTGACAATTTAAAGGTATTATTTAATTTTGTCCCATTTTTTCTTTTCATCATTTGTGTATGTACAAACATACATATATTTTGCATATACAAGCTTAAAGTAAAACCAATGTTATAGTAATCTGCTAAAGTGCTTGGACCACTTACTGATAT
The DNA here is from genome assembly GCA_949319445.1 of Mythimna lalbum. Classification (NCBI taxonomy): domain Eukaryota; kingdom Metazoa; phylum Arthropoda; class Insecta; order Lepidoptera; family Noctuidae; genus Mythimna; species Mythimna lalbum. The sequence goes on from OX439365.1 coordinate 4,408,328, forward strand.
CCTAGCCTAGACTCCTAGACCTTATAATAACTGGAGTCTTCATCATCATCATCTTTTTTTAGTCCATTGATGGACATAGGGCTCCCCCAAGTGTCTCGTGCATCTTGCATACTTTGGATTCGCGCGACTCTCGCCAGTTCATCGGTCCTCCTTGTAGGAGACTTTCCAATGCTGCGTCATCCCACCCAGTACCCAGGATAGGCGCAGCAAAGACAATCTCCACAGATGGGGTTCCTGGACGGTTCCGACTTTCAGTGTTTGTGCGGCGTCTCTCCGCAGACAATGTCCCACCTACCACCTGTATAACGTGCCCTATTAACTGTTCACGTAGGGTGTAATGACAGCGTCAGTGGACGGCATTGCCGTGGCCGAATACTGGGTCAGGCATGGAATTTAATTATTTTTCCTATCGACACGCTAAGAAGAATGCTGAGTCTTCCGTTAGGCGGTCGCTACACTCGCTACTCCAGAACTTTTCGATCTTAAAGCCCGTTTGTTCTGCGAGCAAGGTGCCCTACCCACTGCCACCTAAGTTCGACGATGCTTCGGGCTATATCGGCTGCTCGAGTCTTACTTCACAAAAATGTAACAAACTTTATCGAGCATGCCTTTAGCGCGTCTTACGTGATTGATGCACATTAATCAACGCGAAATGCCGCGTTAAGCACAGTTAGGACATACACCGGTATTTTATCTGATATCTTACGTCTGTGATCTATGTCTTGGCTCTTGTTACTAAGTCAAAAATGATTGATTAACCCCTGATTTCTGTTTTAAGGATTTGAAGTTGAGTTTTTTTTTACTTTAACCTGAAAAATCTTTAATCAGAGATTATCATCGCTAGCGTTTTTATTTACCCCTCAACAACTATGAAACGTGTTCTTTTTTATGCACTCTAAATATGTATCAAACTGAGCTTAGTAAATAATCCTCCCGACTGGATTACGATCACGGTGACCAATCTCAACAGATATTAACCAGGTACGCAAGAGATATTATAGTGACATTCAGGAACACGCACTGGGCCCGCGTGGTAGATTATGGCCCATTCCCTCTCCTAGAGAGGAGGCCTGAGTCCCAGCAGTGGGAACATTAAAAAGGCTGATGATGATTCTACAAGAGCATTGCTATGCTATGTTGTTATGGATGCGTATGCGTTTGATATTCACCAATCATATTCATTGGTCCATGTATTATTGAAGGAAAGGGTTCAACTAAACTACTAGTATGTCTTTATATGTGTGGAATAGAGTAATCTGTAAGAATCAGCTGGTTTTAGATGGAGAAATGAGTGTGTTCTGTAGGAAGCTGGTTTCGCTTCACCCAATCTAGAAACGATGGTTGGCGAATCAAGTTAGGAACGTACATTATTAGCCTTCTCGAAGTATACAGCAGTTCCTGACGTTAATCGCTTATCTCACAACACGATTATGTCCATTGTTCCTATAATTTATCGATTTATTGGTAAGCACTCAAAACGCGCCTGGTTATATGGTATACAGAACGAAAGAGTACTCTGAAAAAAACGGTAGAGGGCGTTTGAGCTGCACTCTAGGCAGCTTCCCATTTGCTGCATTCTGACGAATCAGGTCGCTCCATAACCATTACGCCGTCATTGCTCCAATCATGGGTTATATACAGAACAATATGAAACGTGCTATGAATGTTAGGGAGTGGTGTAGCTACGAACAGAACAGAGTCCCTACTAGATAGAGTAAGATAGAAGCGCCTTCCCTACTGTCGATCCATCGCATAGCTTGAGCTACGCATCTAAAGGGCCTATTACACTGCGCTGAATAACGCGTCCGATATTCAGCCTCGTACTATTTTTTATTAGTAGAAAGACAGTCTAACCCCTGTTACACTACGCGATACGTCGAACCATAGACAAAACGAGTCTGAATAACGCGTTGTGTAATAGGTCCTTTACTCGCACAGCTACCTCGCGGCGGCGCATCATAGCACATCTTGCTCGCCCCGTTACATAGCTTCAGTGGAAACGATCATATAGTTTCGTAGCTTAGCTTTCACATTCTCACAACATAGCTGTGGACTACATCTCTGGTAGAAAAGCACCCTGAACCGAGAGCACTAAATATACTTAACTAGCGACCCGCCCCGGCTTCGCTCGGGTGCAATATTATACATATAAACCTTCCTCTTGAATCACTCTATCTATTAAACCGCTACAAAATCCGTTGCGCAGTTTTAAAGATTTAAGCGCACATAGGGATATAGGGACAGAAAAAGCGACTTTGTTTTATACGATGTAGTGATAATGTTGTAGGATAAGGAAGTACTAAGTATTATTGTGTTTCCAGTGATGAAGCTTGCGCGCGACCAGCCATGGGCCTGACACAGACTGAACGCGATGATGCCACCATTTCACAAGCAGGTTAGTTGCACCACTATCTCTCTTACGTATTTGTCTATTGCAGTGGTTCTCAATCTTTTTATGACTTGGAACCACTTTTGGATTCTTTGTTGATACGAAGTCTGGAAAAAATGTTAAACTAAAAAAGAACTAAAAACTTGTAGCACACCTATGTATTCTTTAATTCATGAATCCCCAAGCGACCACCGGTGGCCACGCATCTATTGTCTTACTATTGTGTCTCTAATTGACGGTATCTGAAGGGTTAAAACCTAACGAATATTACCAAAAAAAAACACAATATTAGTAATAATAATAATTTTATTTCGGATAAACCATGTTAGTAACATTAAAAAAAACTTGTTGCCTAGTGTTAGTCATAATCAATATCCTCACAAAATTCTGTACATTCGAAGAATCTCAACTAGGTACGATGCTGTTTTGACTGACCCTCACTTTCCTCGGTAGCGACGTAGTTTTTTTGCGTTTAGTCGAGTAGAAAGAAACCGCCGCTACGGGCTTGTTTAAATGTTTCCGAAATTCCGACGCGCTACAGTAACGAGGAAGCGTCAACATGATCCTGAAAGCATTGTTATATTAGACGTGCAGGACACACAGCGATCTCTTAGTATAAATGTTCCGTAGATTGTAATTGTCCTTGTACAAACTTTGGCATTATAAGCCAGCAATTGTAGAAGGTTCAGTACTTGCAGAGATTGTCTCCTACAGACAAAAAATACATAAAAACAAACTTAACCTATTTATAATATTAGTGTAGATAATCGGATATCTATGGGCATAATATTCCTGATAGAAACTTAAAATCAGTTCGTATCAATGTTACTTTTTGGTTGGAAAGTTCTTTAAATATATCGCGGACCATATTTTAACTTTTGCGGACCACCAGTGGTCCATGCACCACAGTTTGGGAACCACTGAACAAAATATCATAACCATAACAGTGCTGTTACGATCATAATATCTTGGTCAGTGGTCTAATGTAGGTGTGTACATTTTTTTTTAGAGGTGGGAAATCATCTAATGAATCTTTTCGCTCTAGGGTGGGGCGCGAGGGTGTGTCTAACTTATACCGACTGATTTTCTTGACGGACTATTTTTCCTGGATGGATCTGAAGTTCGAATCTGGAGTGCTTTAAGATTAATTGAAGGCCTTGCGGGTTAATGACCTTAGTAAGCGGCTTATACATTATTTCACACTATTTACGAAAAGTTAGATTTAATTTATTTTCATTCAGGTAAGACCGATATTAAATTGAAAAAAAAAGAACACTAGGTGTCAAATACGAAACGAAATGTAAACGGAATAAAACATTCCTCGTTTAGTGGCAGGTGTTTCCCGTTTCATTCACTCTCCCGTTGGAGAGAGCGGGACAAAAAAAAACTACCGCTATAAGGTAAATGCACCAAAAGCGTTAGTCACACGATACGGTAGTAATTCACGTGTTTTGGAGCTTGAGATTTCACTGCATCGCATTTCAATTTATAACCAATTTTTATTAAACTTTGGTGTTATGATTTGGGTTGCCTACTCCTAACTTTGCTGTGCCGGACAGGGCCCATATTGATCTTGACAATATTGTAGACCACCTATGTACATAATATGCTAGCCAGGCACATACTTTGTGTAATTTACTCTTTAGCAGTGGTGATCAGGAGCGCGCGTTTTTAAAAAGCCTCATGCTCATTTGATGACTCGAAAAAGTGGCGAAGTGTGAGAAGTGAAATGTATACTGATCGACCGACAATCTTCTTATATATTGCGTACTTTACTAATTATGTTTGATCAACAAACATTTGTGTTGGTGCGAGAATCGAACCTGCCAGCTTTGCGTCTCAACCGGCATTTTAAACCACTGCGCAAAACGGGTCGTGATGTAATGAAAAAACACCCATTGTAGCGTTAAAAAAAGAAAATCACCACTTGTACACGTATAATTTTGCATTTAAAAAAAAACAACAGAAAAAATTATAAAAGGAAATAAAAAAATTCGGCGACTTTATATATATAAAAATAGGGTTTAGGTAAGGTGGCGAGATGGATATATAAAAAAAATAAAAATTTATAATTTGGAAGTTGTGCCTATAGGTACGGGATTGCAATCACGGGACCTCAGGCGCGGACTCGTAAACTATCAAAGAAATCGGTTCATTCCGCAACCTTTTTACACGAATTGCTGTGATTATACATATAAAACAGATAGCGTAAAAAAAACAACACAAATATTACTTGCTACTGCTATGGAATAAGGAAAAATAGGGATCATGAAAACTTCACGTGGAGTGACGTCACGATGTCCACCGGGGTTTTTTTGTATCGTCATGCGCCAGTTGGCGCACGCATTTATGAATTGCAGTGGGCTGTACTGTCCACTTCTGTGAATTTCTATCTCTATATCCAGAATGCTCCAAGAATACTCCAAGAATACTCCAAGAACCGATTGACAAATAATCTATCGTGAGAATAAAAGGAAAATTATCACTATGAGACACGAAACTGAACCTTCAAAGCAGCCAAAACTTAAAATATTTAAAATACATACCGGTTCTTTATATTGACTAACACTTATCGGTTTTTTATTTACTACCGAGTTTCACCAAACATTTCGCAGTTAGATCATTACTTATAATCACATTTCCTTTTTAATTCGTGTTCATCAAGCACTTTTTCTCAGAAAATTTCGTCGCCGAATGACAAATAAAATTTTTCCTTGTCAAACCTCCAAATTTTCCTATTCTAAGTTCAAATAAAAAAAAATTATATTAGAAAAAGGTAAACTAACGCGAACGAAAAAGTTTTTATTTAGCTAAACGAATTAAGCAACATGATAATGCTGCACCATCCCTAAACGGCGATTACTGATCTGTTTCTTGATGTCTATTCTCAGGGATGCTCGGCATCCATTGTTTTCTCATGGGCGCTCGAGCATCCACGGAGTCGGTGGCCCTGGTGGTGATGAAATAAATTACACAAAGTAATTCGCCTGGCCGGGTGAACCCGCGACAAAATCCATCATTGTTCTCTTTTGACGGAATCCAGCAGCCCGTCCGTACATTCTTGGAATTATAATCCCAAGAGGACGAAGTAAACACATTTCCGCTAGAGCAAAGCTGCGGCCAGAGGCTAGTTCCAAGTAGTAACAAAGAGAAGAGCATTCATTTCCTGTGCTTTACCTGCTATTGTATCTGCTTTGATACTATACTTGGAACAACTTGCCACAGCATAATTTCCGCATGAAAAGGTCACTTGCTTCGTAATAGGTCACCGCTGGCTAACCTATCGCGTATTCTCGCGTTTTCTTTTGGAGCTTAGAACCTCTTAGCAGACTATACATATTTAAAGTTATTAAAAAAAAAATATATATATATATATATATATATTGCAGACTAAAAAATAATGTCCATAGAATTATTAGTAAGATAGGTCTTAAAATCTATGTTAGTATTGTTAGTAACAATGGTCTTAAAACTATGTTAGTATTACAGCATTCATGGTTTCAAAAATGTCAACATTGTCAAAATATCTCAAATGTCATGGAAATTTAAATACAAAAAAGCGTCACCTTACATGCAGTTGGATAAGCCTCCCCAGCACTGCAGACTCCGGCCTTTCTGATATCATCTTTAGGATACCGTTGGCGCTCCCCGCTCGGTTATTGAGACTATACATAATAGCGTGGCGGACGTGTGCTTCTAGAGTATATTTTTTACCAAAATTATTTAACTCTGGTACACAAGACACCTTTCCATGAGAAGTGATATGAAAGAAAAGGGAGTTAGTGATAGCGTGACGAGTGACAGGACAGAATGGAAGAAAAAAACGTGTTGCGCCGACCACAAATAAAACGGGACAAGGGCAGGAAGATGATTACACAAGACAGTTTTCAAATACCGTAATTAGAGACAAAATAAAAAGACAATGATAGATGAGCGAATTAAATTAAAATTACTTAAAATAAATTTATTATTTCACTAGCTTTAGCCCGCGGCATCCCCCGCGCACTTAAAATGTAGCCTATGTCACCAATAAAGCAGATTTCTATCGGTGAAAAAATTTTAGCAATCGGAACAGTACTCCCAGAGATACCTGCTACAAACAAAAATAAAACAAGTTTTCAATGAAAATAATTTTTTCATAGCAAGCTTATAAAGCGCTGTCTGTACCTGTATAATTAATACTCGTCAAGACAAATCATACGAGCCCAAACTTGATGGGGTTGTGTTGTTTAACTACTGAGTTCCTATGGACACATTCCATTATCATAATAATTTTGCATTGGCATCTGTTTTACAAATGTATGCAAAATTTTTGCTCAATCGGTAACCGGGAAGTGGATCAAATTTAATTTGCAAGATTTGGTTACAGACAAACATCGGGACAGGTGAAAATAATTAAAAGCTTGTAAAAACAGAGTACATAAATAATTTGATCACGTCAAAACCTAACACTATTAAGGAACGGAATGTATTATTGAAGTCTTACGATAGTTATTACGAGGTATCTACAAAAATTCGCAAGTGAATGTACAATGTGTCTACGTAACTTCTAGGCGTGCAAGTGTTCCTAGCACAGATCTCAAGACCACTCAAGGAAATACGTATACGAATCAGTGGGCGGGTATTATGTTCTGTAGCTCGCCACAATGAGAGATTGTGGTCGATTGACATCATTAAAATTATGACTAGTTTAGTTTGAAGTAGATCGATTTCCAGTAGAGCAACTGCCTTTAGCGGTATTGTAAGAAAGAGTTATTGGAGGGCTTGTCAGACTTTTACTGACTAAAACCACACCTATTTTCCCACTTGTAAATTGCAGGCGTGTCCTGAATTCATGAGAAACCCATGACCTGTTGGGTTATCATGACTCTCAAAGTAAGATTGTTTTATTCTTATTCCACTGTGCGTAAGAGATGGCACTAGACAACCCTAAGCTCTGTCTCTTACCCACACTGGAAGACGAATTCGTTTTACCCCCTTAGCGATGGAGGATCGTAAAATCCGTTCTTAGGGGATGTCTTACATTCAATAAAGAACCTGCTTTTTGAGTTTGTAGGTGTTATAAAATGTATGGAGACCGACGCGCCCAAATCGGCGTGTGTGGCACACGCAGTGTCTTCTTCTTCCTGACCTTATCCCGTTTTATTTGGGGTCGGCGCAACACGTTTTTTTCTTCCATTCTGTCCTGTCACTCGTCACGCTATCATCAACTCCCTTTTCTTTCATATCACTTCTCTCACAATCCATCCATCTTTTCTTTGGCATCCCTCTCCCCCTCCATCTATCCACATTTAAACTCATATTTTTCATAATTTAGCACACGCAGTGTAGTTCTAGCTTGATTCACTGATTCTTGATACTTATTTCAAGTTTATTTACAAAGGTGTTCCACTTTAGGTCAATTACACAAGCTTGCAATAGAATGCAGTCCAATACGTTCTTCCGGTCGTTATGAAACCCTACTATAATAATATATGTGGCAGCCACGCGTCATTCCCACAACTTTCCCTGGTCTGCCGAATGTTCTCGCATGTTTGTCTGTCGTTTGCTGTATGCTGTTGTTAGACGGTGTATGCCTAAATGGATGCTGATGTAATGGATTCGTGTGGTCAATGGGATTTTTTTTCGTGTTCGAGGTTATACAGGGTGTTTTTGAATGAACTCTGAAGAGGCTAATTATTAACTACTTTAACTACTAATACTTATACTACTTACTTACGTATTCTAAAAATCTTTGATCTCGATCACAAATCAAAAGCAAAAATAAACAAAACTAACGCTGTTCCACACACTAAAAATTACTCTTGTATCGATTGGTTGCGTTCACAAACATGTAAACCGACATACACCAGGCGCCCATACTTGGAACAACTACTTTTATGCAATTTAAATATTGGTCCTGTGTGGAAACTGCTGATTTGCGTGTTGCTGGTTCGATTTCCGTCACTCAATATCTGCACTAACCAGTACATCAATTAATTAATTGTAAATCGTTTAAAAATCAGTCAATTGTCTCTTGAGGTTGAACGACTACTTTCTTAGAATGTATAGGTTCGAGAAAAACTACTATAAGTTTCTTGAAGCCTGTACAATTTTATTCTATTAGCATTATGGTAGAGGGTGGAAAGTCCCGCAAACCTCCATTGAAAAGGTAGGATCCTCTGACCAGACGGGTGTTGTGTCAGGTCCGGGGAACTGCCCGATAGTTGATTTCGAACTGTTGTATAATGTTCTAATCGCGCGGAGAACTGATGCTGGGTTTTGAATTTTGATTCTTATGTAGTGACATAGATGTCGCTAGTCGGTACACATTAATTAATTAATTAACCGTAATGAATCGAAAGTAACATCAGATTTTAGATTTGAATTTAATTCCTAACCCAAACGAACCCATGTCTCAGTTGTAGCCTTGTTTGTGACTTTGTGTCCAAATATATAAAATAAAAAGTTATAGAAAATGTTGCCAAATCTTCAAACAACCTGTATTGTATCGTTCCACCAAATCGTAAGAAAGTATCGATTGTGCATCTGCATAAAACCTCTTCCAATATGTTACGTAGATATTCCTTTTGTAACGTTAGACAGAGAAATGTAGTTTTTTTTTTAATTTTACACTGTAGTAAAAGGCGAAGGTGGAAAGATGAGCTGGATAACTAGGTACCGGAGGGACTGGCCCGAAATGGCCGAGGGCAGACGTGTGTGGGATAGAGAGAGGGAGGCCTTCGCCCAGCAGTGGGACATAAATGTGCTAACTGGCTGACTACTGTAGTTGAAGCGCCGTGTAAGAGCCTTTACACACGGGAGTACGGGCTGCGTCATCAGCTGGTTTCCTACTTTTCTAAGGTATTTTCATGTGAGAGGGGTCCCCAATTGAAGTAGGTACAGCATCACACTGTTTTGACAAATGAAGTCCTGACGAACGATATCCCGAGAGATCATTTCTCTGACCTGAGGTCTTACCATGACGTGAATATCATGTAAATTGGATCGCGTTAAGAGTTCGTGGTAGCACTACACAGGCGACGCGATCCATTTGACGACCTAAACTGAACTGTTAAAGGGATTTAGCTATATAGGGTGTATAGCTCCATCCCTCATTCGGATTCATAACTACCTATCCTTTTCTCTCATCTTAAAGATGCATGTTTTGGTCCTGCTTTCTGTGTAAAAAAAAACCTTAGTGATGGTTTTTTTTTTTTCGGTGGGTAAACCATCCAAATGGCGACCGCGGCCAGCCTGCCCGGCAGAGCAGGAGATAGTGTTGGACTCTTGCTGACCAAAAAAGCCCACCCCGTTCCTTCTTGCCTTTGATACCGGGGCCCAGCCTCCCTTTCGGAACTAGAACCTTGGCCCCAGTGGGCTTCGACCCAGCTCCCCCCCTACGGCTGCTGACAACTTCTTGAGGCGCGCGGGCACAGTGCTCGCTGTCGACGACTTGGGCTCGGTCCGGACGGTTACCGGGCAGTCACCGGACGGTGGGACAACGAGCTAACCTTAGTGGTGGTACAGTCTTCTGATGTTTAAAATAAATAAACAAACAAAATTAGTAAAACTATTGAATAATACAAAGTTATTACAAACATTATTCGGTGAATATGCAAATGATATGCGAAAAGCCTCAGCAAAGCGTAAACAATGCAGAATAAATAAAATTTGCATAAACAATCAAATATTTTAGCTGGCAATCGTTATTATTCCAGACAGTAACGGTTTAGTGAAAACTGAAGACTGATTGATTACTGACTATTGATTTTAAAAGATGTCCAAAAAATGTGTATAAATTATTAGTATTTGTACACATTTTTTGGACATCTTTTAAAATCATTATTTTGGATAAATTGTGGCGATTTAGATTTAATTTTTTTTATTATTTGCTTTATTGAACTTTTGGCATCAAAATAATCTAATTATGATGTAACTACGATGCTTAGTTATTGTGAAAAAAAAAAATTAATAAGAGCCAAATGTTGAGAATTTTGATGAAATTGTGACTTCTGAAATAAAAAAATGAAACATAATTAGAACTAGCCATGAATGCATTTCAAAGATGATAATGTTGCGCTAAGTTTCCATTCGTAAGATTTGTAAATTCGTTATATTATGCCATTAACGAAGCTCACAAACATAAGTCGAAATGATGTTGGCACGAAAGAGCTATGTTTAACGATTGATATACCAAACATAATACACCCAAATTGACTTAAAAAAAATAACTGGCTACTACTCATACTATGGTTAAATATGTGCTATAGTAATATTTCAAGTTGTTTCATTATTTTGTTCAAAAAAAGCATACATAGATGCGCTAATAATTTGCCGCGGGTGAATTTTTACAAGACTGCAGCCTTAACTAGCACCTAAGAAGTTGCTAGTGTTATACAAATAACCCTGTATATGTACCCCGCGTTCGGTATTATCATATTTTCGATTTTAGCGCGCCTATAGTCGTTCCGAATTGCTGTAAACGAGCTGATATTGTAATTCGGAACGCGGGGATAAAGACTAGCTTTTTTCAGCGGTTTCTACGCTAAAGAGTTACCGTGGCTATCGCGAAGGACGACTGAAAGAATGCTATAGGTTTTATTTTATTAAAAACAATTTAACTGTCAAAGTCTAGCGTTGTAAGTGTAACGCAACCGGCTCCATTACCATAAAAAAGTTATACCCCAAAAAGGAAGTGTCAAAAATTAACGGATAAATTAAAGTACAGTAAAATGGGGTGAATAGAAACAAAACTTCAAAGGGTATTTTCACGATATTTGAATATTTTTTGCAGCATTAAACTATATCAATTTACTAGCTTTCCGCCCGCGGCTTCGCCCGCGTGGACTACAGTTTATATCGCGCGGGCAGAGACCCGTGCTCAGCAGTGGAATTATAGGTAGCCTATGTGTTATTCCAGTGTCTCTTCTACCTACCTACCAAATTTGATCTAAATCCGTTCAGTAGTTTTTGCGTGAAAGCGTAACAGACAGACAGAGTTACTTTCGCATTTATAATATTAGTAGGCATATTAGTAGGGATTAATGAATTTGATTTTTTAAAAAGTCGATTCTTTGTTAGAAGCCATAATTTATGGTATCAAAGTGAAAAACATAACCAAATTGTTTCTATTCACCCCGTTTTACGGTAGTTTTTAGAATTGTCATTTTTTTGTTTATTTTTCAATACATTTCCACTTTTCTCTCGTTACAACATAACACTCGTCTGAAACCTTAAAACCCTAAAACCTTACATTTCAACCTAATATTCACAGCTAAGAACAGTTTGTATGTAGACAATAATAAGAAATATGTTTTTACGGGTTTCCGTGCAATTTAAGAGTCTTCCTGAGTTTTCAACGAATACCTAATCCTACTAATATCCTACTAATATTATAAATGAAAGTTTGTATGTATGGATGGATGTATGGATGTTTGTTACTCTTTCACGCAAAAACTACTGAACGGATCTCGATGAAACTTGGTACACGAGTAGACCATATCCCAGAATAACACATAGGATACTTTTCTCTTTTTACTTTTTTCTTTTCTATCCTTTTTTCTTTTTCTGTTTTCTTTTTTTTTTACGTGCGTGAAGCCGCGGGCAAAAGCTAGTTTTAAAATAAGTTTACCTAAATTGGTCTAGACAGTCTCGAGTTTTTCGCTTTAACACATTTAACGATTCATTTTTATTTTTTCTATATAGATAGTATCAGTTGCACCTACACGGCTAAAAATCGATTACTAATGAACGTAGGCGATGCTCTTACGATAATTCCATTCGTAATTGGAATAACGTAATCAAATATGTCTGTCTTGTCATAGTCTATAATTGGTTATGGTTGAGCTTACTTCATATCTTCATCTTGTTGCTACTATACAAGTCTCTGTAGTTGTTCTTAGGGTTGCCAGTTCCGGAAATTGAAAAGCTGGACAGAATAGTCAGTTTAGTCGAATATTTGGGTAAAAAATTTAAAAAAAAACACTACCTTTTTTGCACAAACGCCTATATGGCCACTTATAAAACGTCAGAAGCTGTTGCACGCTTCCATGGTCGTTTCCTACGGATAAGAACTGGCAAGAAACTTCTCCACTCAGAGCGGGAGATATTTTCTGCTGATTTCCTACCCCTTTCGCGCACCCCTTAAAAAAAGTACACTGTCAAAGTTCGATAATTTGTCCATAAAATAGACTTTATGTTACAAGTTACAACAACATTATCGGTTTTATTTATGGTCTAAATTAAATTAGTAAGCTGAGTGAAATTTTGCATACAACAGAAATTGTATAAAAAAATAAAACTGTTGTCTACTAAAATGTGATTGTGTTGGTAATAAATTAGCATAGTTATCTAATACGAAATAACATCATCTCATTTATTTTTTCCGAAAGCGAAATACAAAAACTAAAAGACTTTTTCAAGGACCTTTTTTTTGTATGCTCGCGTTTGACCATCATCTCACCTGATGGTAAGCGATGATGTGGTCGACGATGGAGCACGCTTGCCTAGAAGTTACCTATTCACTTTTAACTTAAAGACCCTCAAGTTGTAGGCAAAGAAGAAACATAGATGTGGTTTTAGTCAGTAAAAGTCTAACAAGCCCTCTGGCTCCGCCTTAGAGCAGGAGAAGTCATTGGATAATTTGATTTTCCACCTTAAATAAAGTCCTATGAGTACGTGGGGTACATCAAATGTTGTTTAGTAAAAACGCAACGACCTCAAATCTAGACCACCAACAGCAATAATTTATCATATCGTTAATAGTATCTTGACATGACCGCTCTGTGCTCGGAGTTTTTTGGCCAAGTTGAATATACAAGTCACATAAAGGCACATAACAGAGCAGCACATCTGAGCTCATAACCACCATGAGGAGCCAAGGACTACGGTCACTGTGCCCGAAATCGGCTATCATCATCATCATAGTAAAAAATATCCGGATTCCGATAACGACGAGTCCCTTCAAGCTACTGATTCGTCCTTCACAATGCCGTAAACAAAATTGCTCCAACGAAATTCCATGACATAACCGCTGATGCAATCATGCAACGCTTAGCCGGCTGCGGAATGACCGGGCCGCGAATGTGGAACAGCGAGAGTGAAAGTAGAACGGCTTGCTACGGAGCTTTTAAGTGCTATGCAATTGTGGCTTGGCTAGACTGTGCTGGGTATTTCTGGGGAGTGATGGACCCTGGTGTAGGTATAGGTGGGGTTAGATGACTCCGGGGTTTTAGGACTTCTGTGCTATGCTGTTGTGGCTTGACTAGACTGTACTGGGTATTTCTGGGGATTAATGGACCCTGGTGTATATGTGGGGTTCAATAACTCCGGGGTTTTAGGACTTTAATTAATTAAACTCCAAGCGAACGGCGTTCGCTCTCTCATTGTCTTTCTATTGTGCCTCTAATTACGGTATTCGAAAGGTGCGAAGAGCTATGCAATTGTGGTTTGGCTAGACTGTACTGTATTTCTGGGGAGTGATGGACCCTGGTGTATAGGTGGGGTTAGATATCTCCGGGGTATCTGAACTTCATTAAACTCCAAGCGAACGCCGGCGTTCGCTCTTTCATTGTCTTTCGGTTGTGTCTCTAATTACGGTAATTCGAAAGGTTAAGTGCTATGCAATTGTGGTTTGGCTAGATTGTGCTGGGTATTTCTGGGGACAGATGGACCCTGGTGTAGGTATAGGTGGGGTTAGATAACTCTGGGGTTTTTAGTTGGAGGGTATTTTATTGGGAAACCAGCTAGTGCCCATGAGGTTGCGGGCGCCGTGTCAAACTCGTATAGCGGCACAATGTCATTTTGTTACAATTTCAAGTTTTTTTTTTATAAGGATACCTAATTATTTTTCAAAAATAAAAATAGCCTAAATTGCTCTTTATAACATCAGCTATCAACGAGTGAGAGTCCCGTTAAAATCGGTCTAGCAGTATTGGAGATTAGCTGGAAGGCCCCTGAACCATTCGCCACGCCACTCGTCGTTTCTGTTTTAAGATTGTAGTAGTCTTATCTCGGAGTAGTCTTTTGGGGTAATTGCAGTGAGAGAGAAAGGATTTTCAGAGCCCAAAAATATTGCATTAGATCGATAACCGGAATAAATGCAACAGACAGCTGCGTTCCTATGTTTAAATCCCTTAAATTACTAACCTTTCTATCACTCTATATTTTGGAAGTGGCACTATTTGTGAAAGGTAATCAAAATTTATTTTGTTCAAATATCGATCACTCAGCAAGGCCAACATTAATAAGATCTCAATATAAAAAATTATTATATACTGGCAAATTTAAAACAGCACTGCTGAAAAAGAATATTATGCATATGGGACCAGTAGTATACAATAAAATACCTGATGATATTAAAAATTGTACACTACAAATATTTAAAAAGAAATTAAATAAATTGCTAATTGAAAAATGTTATTATACAATAGATGAATTTTTGAATGATAATTCTATATGATTACGAGTATATTATAAACAATGATTTTTCTCATGATTTCTAATTGTATTTTGACTAATTATTTATGACATTGTATTATTGATTATAACTCAATTTTGACATTGTATTATTGACTATAACTTATTTTTGACATTGTATTATTGATTAATTATTAACTTATTTTTGACATTTTATTATTTGATTAATTTTTAACTTACCTTTGACATTGTATTATTTGATTAATTATTAACTTATTTTTGACATTGAATTATTTGATTATTATAACCTTATTTTTAACATTATTATTTGATTAAATATTAACCTATTTTTGACATTGTAGTATTGATTAATTATTAACTTATTTTTTATTGTCTAATCATTCGAAAATGGGTTAAATTTTTGTTTTTATTATAAAAAAAATTTGCATGCCTCACGGTAGGATGTATTGGATCTTTCTACTACCTAACACCATATTTTTGTACATACATTCTCAGCAAATAAATTAATTTCATTTCATTTCATTTCAATTATCTTATTTCCCTAGTCATGAACGCATTGTTTAGCAAGCGGTCTTCACAGACAGAAAACAAATAAGCTATTAATTCTTTAAATAAATACCAAGTCTGTTTGGTGTGATGACGTTAAAGCAAGCCACACTGCACTGTTTACTGTGTGTGGTATTGACCTCTCTTCTCTGTGTACTTGGTGAAGCATTGTTTGTTGAAAAAATGCTAAAGAAAATGTGGTGGAACGGATTATTGACGTAGTTTTGTCTTTGAAAATCGATATTTCCTTTTAATAGAACAAAAATATGTTATGGGATATGCTTTTCTCATGTGGGTGTGAAAGTATCAAAAATCTTATTCCCCCTATGGGAGAGTGAGTGTCAAATTTTTACTGACTTAACCTTTTATTCCTGCAATGTCCCTTTGCGTTCCAGACCCGCGATAAAGGTAGACTACATTATTAATAATAATAAATCATTTATTATCAGGCATCTTGGCCCATAGATATATACCTTACAGACTAACATATATATAGAGTAAATACATTCCGCAGACGTGGGCCACGTACGCCGATTTGGGCGCGTCGGTCTCCATCCATTTTATATGGCAACTAGACTTGTAGAGCTACACTAGATACACGCCACGCGATGTCGTTCTACGTACAAATTAGCTATGGTCCACGTGTGCGTCGGTCTTATGTAGTTCTAGCTTGACTCTTACGTAAAATCTTACTGGACGGAATATGCTACTTCTTGAATTAGAACAAAAGTGCAACTGCCTGCAATTGTAAAGGGCAACTGGAAGACTACAGGTGTGTTTTAGTTAGTAAAAGTTAGACACTCCCGAGAGTAGAAAGTGGCGCTGAGAAGCGTAAGAAGTAGTTTAATAATTTCCCGTCTAAATAGTCAGTCATAGTAGTTTATTGATAAGGGATTCTTACAAGTCATATACAGATATTTCACACGCTTAACAAGATAGCTAATGACACGGACTTATTTTGTTGACTCTGGGTGTATTCACAAGAAATGCATTATTTATAATTACATAGTTACTTATAGATGTTAGTTTATAAGTTAGGATCAGCGCATTTATCGCATTGGGGAATAAAAAAAAAACCGTAAAGATAGATGTAAGATGAAGAAATAAATAAATAAAATAAATTTCAAATTACATAATAGTTAACAAATTATACAAATAATTACATTAATATGTAAAATAATATGTTTAAAATGTCTAAATAAAATAGAAGGAAACAAGTCAATAGAAGTCAAATCACAAACTAAAATAAATCATAAAATTAAAAGTCACGACAATTTTCGGTCCAATTTAAAATTTACGTCTAAGTTAAATTACATTAAATCATAAATTCGTCAAAGAATAAAAAGCTTGCTCGATAAGCCATTTTTTCAAACGAACTTACAAAATAAAATGTTGACTAGAGTTGATTACCTCTGACATAGTGAGGAAATGGCATATGTTATGTTAGTCATCCATCTTTAATTAGAAATACATGGAACTGCTGACATATAAATGTCTAGAAAAACCTTAAACTCGGTGTTACGTAGTAGGAAAAGCTCACACATTAGTTAGATTGCCGGCAGCAATCGGTGTCTTAATATATGATGTAGGAAATGCAATGCGAAGTATCGGACTATCTCGTATAGCTAAGTGATAGTTCCTGGCAAGCAAAAGAATAAACTGTTGGCTATGTCACCGGGTTATTGGAAATATCGTTTGTTTATAATAAATCGCGGGAGATTGTGAACTCTTTTTTTTTTCGATATGGCCCGCACCTTATCGAGAAAAAGAGTTCACCAGCGACACTACACGAATTTGAGCTTGGCTCGTGCTTGGCTCATCTAGAGTCGGTCCACACTACACAAATTTGAGCTCGGCCCATGCTTCGATCGTGCTCGTCTCCCCTAGAGTCTGTCCGCACTACACGAATTTGAGTTCGGTCCGTGCTCCGATTGTGCTCATCTCCTCTAGAGTCGGTCCACACAACACGAATTTCAGTTCGGCTCGTGCTCCGATCGTGATCGTCTCCTCTAGAGTCTGTCCGCACTACACGAATTTGAGTTCGGTCCGTGCTCCGATTGTGCTCATCTCTTCTAGAGTCGGTCCACATTACACGAATTTGAGCTCCGCTCGTGCTTGCCTTATCTATAGTCGATCCACACTACACGAATTTAAGCTCGGCTCGTGCTCCGTTCTTGCACCCACAGTTACTGCTTTCAGGAAGGATATGTGCGTAAAACATTAATATTTTACAGGCAAAAGTGTGTGCGTGTATGTGTGTTTGTTACACTTTACACTTGAACGGCTGAACGGATTTCCATGAAAAATGGTACATGTGTAGACCACCGTGGAATAGCGCATACGACCTTTGCCCGGAAATATGTTCCTTTACGATTTTTAACATTCGGTAAAGCCGCTGGCAGCAGCTTCTGTATTCATAAAGTTTCTACATGCAATCACTTATTCATGCACTTACATGGAACAAACAAAACGTTCATCTTTCGTTTAGAACTCGCAAAATTCTATAAACCGTTTATCTTTACCTCGTAGCCCACCTACACTAGCTGGGGGCAATGCCGTAAACATTCACGTGGCTCACTTTAACCCAATTAAGATAGGCCATGTGACTAAGGTATAATTGAAGTCTAATTCAGGTCGAAATTATCCTAACTAGCAGTCAGTGCGTGGCATCGATTCTTATAAACTACAGTTTTAATATCTATGTTGCACATTAGAATATGATTAGTGAACCTTGCAAATTGATGAGCGGAGGTTCTGGTCATCCAATCTTTCACTATTTACATTCTATTTACATTATTTACATTCTGTTGTTATCTGTGAAGTTGTCAATTTTGCAACCTTCATGGATTTATTGTCTGAATACAATTTAAAAACAAGCTTTGAATGAAAATCTTTTTTTCATAGCATGCTTTCATAGCTACCTACATATAATTAATACTCGGCAAGACGAATCGTACGAGCCCAAGCTCGAGCGGTGTTGTGTCGTTTAACTACCAAGTTCCTATAGCCACTTTCCAGTTCCATCATCAGATCAGCTCCTTGCCATAATAATTTTGCATTGTCATCTGATTTACACATGCATGCAAAATTTCAGCTCAATCGGTAACCGGGAAGTGGGTCAAGTTTAATTTACGAGATTTGATTACAGACAAACATTGGGACAGGTGAAACTAAATAAAAGCTTGTAAAAAGGCTTGTTTAAAAGCAAAAATTGCATGAACCACAGTTAAACATACGTTGAACCGCTAAGGTTTGGGAGGACAAACCGCGCAAAAGATTTCACTAATAGAAACACCAATAAACGAGGAAGGTTTATGTATTTCTTTTTTTTTCTTATTAGAAATTACTCCTGTACCGCGATCACGTTCACACAAATGTATAATCATACACAAGATACCCAGATACGGATTTTTTTTTATCTATAAGTCGTAAAAATATTTGTTCCGTGTAGGGATCGAACCCACGACACGCAGCGCAGCAGCCAATCGCTCAACCACTGCACCAAGCGTACTATTAAAGTTGTACATCATATTGTACAGTAATGATTTGGACGCTATTTATCACACGGGTAGACTAGACCATGTCCTGGCATAGTACACAGGATACTTTTATCGTGGTATGTTTCCCTAGGGATAAATTCCTCGCAGGCGACGCCGCTAACACAAGCCTAGTTTGTTAATAAATTCCAAAGGAAATGTAGTACAGGAAACATGTTCGCGTATTTGGAACACATTCGTGTTTGTTGGCGCAGAATTTGTAATATGCATATAGTTTAGGGCGAGCCGCGACTTGTTCGCGAACTGTCCGTCTTCCTGCCTGACGTTTGCGGCAAAAACTTGCAAATTCTTGGTACTGTACTATACTTTCTACGATTGAGTTACAGTACGAGTAATTGTGAGTAGGTCTGGTCGGTGCAATATTATAAACCAGATCTTCAATGCACAGTTACCTATTATTTTTTATTTCTTTGATGTGCAAACAACCAAATAACATCTCCGTTCTGAGAGTAGCGGGAGAGTCAGACATACAGTAAAAGCCAGGAGTAATGAAAACAGGTGTGAGGCTGAAACTTCCTCTTGCTTCACCTAGTACAGGAGAAGTCATTTGATAATCCAAAAAAAAAAAACAAAGTCTGCATGAATACAGGTAGCAAATGCCTCCTATGCTACCACTATTATTGGTTAATAAATTTTAAATTGATGAAACCCTGCCAAGTAAACAACTCTTTCAATTAATGAAATCCTGCCAAGTAAACAACTCTTTGAATTTGAAGAAATACTGCCAAGAAAACAATTTTTGAAATTGAAGAAATCCTGCCAAGTAAAAATCTTTTTTAAATTAATGAAATCCTGCTAAGTAAACAACTTTTTCAATTAATGAAATCCTGCTAAGTAAACAACTTTTTCAATTAATGAAATCCTGCCAAGTAAACAACTTTTTCAATTATTGAAATCCTGCTAAGTAAACAACTTTTTCAATTAATGAAATCCTGCCAAGTAAACCACTTCTGAAATGAATGAAATCCTGCCAAGTAAAACACTTTTGAAATTAGCGAAATCCTGCCAAGTAAACCACTTTTTCAATTAATGAAATCCTGCCAAGTAAACAACTTCGTTGGCTCCATGAACCTTCAGATCTTGATTTAGTTAGTAGTTTGAGCTAGTTTTCAAGCGTAGAGTAGGAAGCCTTTCGTCTCATTTGTTACATATGTTTTATTGCGTTGTAGAATTAGTAGAGCTTCATAGGTTGTAAACATAGTGTTTGTCTAGTCGTTAAGATACTTCCTAACGCTAATTTAAAATGGGTGTAAAAACTAAATGAGCTGTATCGTAACTGGCCAACAGCCTGAGAGTTGATTTCAGGCTGTTATATATAGCATTTCTTCTCACATAGAGTCGCAATTAAAAAAAACTAATTACTTATTGAGGAAAAGGCCTCGAGCGCCGATTGTTCAACTTGAATGGCCTTGAAAAACGCTTAATTTTTGTACGAAATTTATTTGGCTAAAAACTTTAATTTCTGCATTTTTGTTTTTCATAGAAAATACTATAGGTGATTTACGTAAAAACGGCAATTGTTCAGGTCATTAACCCTCTGGCGCACGAGTAGTTAAATTCTAATAATTCAGGAATGTGACGCAACATATAAATAAATAACACAAAAAAGCAGAAATCACATTGACACACAAAACACTGTCAAATAATATTGAAATACAAATATGACACTCAGCGCTTAAAGCTTGATAAATTCTGAAATTAATAGCATAATTATCAGCAAATTAAGCGAAAAATATTTTTTTGAGTTGTTACACTATTTGAGCTGGGTGCAAATTATTATGTTCTAATCGCGCGAAGAACTCTAAGGGCGTTATCACACTGGCGGTTTGCGGGCGACTGCGGGGCGATGCGGCGCGAACACGCCGCGGCTGCAAAGCTGCGGACGCGTGTTTTTAGCAAGTTACGCCGTACAATACACTGAGTAACAAAATGGATTCCGACAAGGAGACACGGCTGTTGGCTTTGATACTTCGAAGAAGCCGGAGACCCGCATCTCTTGCCGTATCTCATTGCGCGTCCGCAACAAATTCGCTGGGTATGCGTGGCGTGTTCATTGCGCACACGTTCGCTTTGAGGACGCTCGCAATACGCTAGTATGATAAAACCCTAACCGCGATGCCGTATTTCGTAGTTTGATTCGTATGTGGCGCCATAGATGTCGCTACACACCAAAATGAAGTAAAATGTTCATCTTCCTAATTAGCAATACATATTCTTTCTTTTAAAAAAAAATCATTTTATTTCCAAATCAAAGCTAGAATCAAACACATAGATTGTATAGGAGAGTTTATAAGAAATGATTGCACGCGTATGGTGCAATCATGTGGTAGTTGGTATATATTATAGAGATTGCAAAATCAGTGGCTCAATATAACGCAAGTAAATGTCGCTTTCAGAGTTGCGATATAAGGATTTCATGTGTGGGAAACCTACTTGAATGTGGTGTTATGTAAACGAGGCGCCAGTCTATACAACAGACGACTCTAACGCCTTCAATACCCTGCCCTGGAGCCGATGATGCCGGAGTGACACCCTAATGCTGTTAGGGTGTCAGTCCGGCATCATCGGCTGCCGACCTACTTCCGTCATGTGATTGAAGCCTACCTGATGGACAAGTTCATCACCTACCCGGCCATTAGGGAGAGTGGGAACGGCGAGAGGTGTTGTAGGGTGTTCCGTCAGAATCAGCATAATTTTAATCAAAATGTCACAGTTTGGTAACAAGTACTTTATGAGCAAGTGTATTGAAAAGTTACTTTATGATTTCCCTCCTCAAAATAATCTTTCCCTTTGTGCACACGAGTTGGACCAGTTAGGCTCTTTGCTAGTCAAAAAAGGTACTTTACTTACAAAGACGGAACTTTACTTAGAAGCAACTTTACTTAGAAAGAACTTATTTATTTTAAAGAGCTTTATTTAGAAAGAACTCTACTTAGAAATAATTTTACTTAGATAGAACTTATTTATTTTAAAGAACTTTATTTAGAAAGATCTTTACTTAGAAATAATTTTACTTAGAAAGAACTTATTTATTTTAAAGAACTTTATTTAGACAGAACTTATAAGGAATAGTAACGTGTGACGAACACAGAAGCCACGGAAATATTTCTTATCTTTTTTGCACGATGAACACCCGATAAGTATCCGCATAATGCGATAATCTTCCCTGAAATAGTTCTAGTGTCGTAAACCCAATGCAATAGCTAAGCACAAAAACGTGATTGTGGAGCTTGTTGCCAGCATGGGAACCGCGTTCATTGCGTTGATGTTGTAATAGTAAGAGGTCCACGCGTTGGATCTTTGAGAGACGGCGGATTTTGTGGAGGGAGTTCGTGTATTAAGATTATGGTTTCAGAATCGGAATCGTTTATTTCAATTAGACCCATTACAGGCACTTTTGAAGTGTCAAAATGTCGATTAGTCAAAAAACAGTGAAGCTAAATTGTTTGTATGATAAATAGATCTGAAACCAGGGAGTCATACCCGTAGTATTACTCCCTGGTTTCTGGTCAGGTCTACCGGTTTCAACGTATTGAAAACTGATTAAATATCTTTTAAAATAGAACACGCCTTTTGAAATTTAGTACACTTCGAATAAATGTGTGTAAATTGTTTGACTTTGTTGCTTTGCAATCTTTTTGGAAAGATTTCAAAGAGGTCAGACGGCATACTGGACGAGCAACTTGGCATGAACGTCTAGCTAAGCTTGCAACACCTTCGTACGATTTCTTAAGAAAAGGTAGAAATTACCTTACGTACAAATTGTAATCATCATCATCTTCTTGCCCTTGTCTTTTCTTCCTATTCTACTCGTATCAGCAATTACGCCATCACTATCTTTTCTTTCATACCACAATCCATGTCCAAATAAAGTCCTAATTTATTTATTAAAATATTCTGAAATTTTTCCTGTGTCTATTTTTGTATAATATGTATAAATAAAACTTTTTTTTTTTAATTCTTAAAACAGCTTCAAAGTAGCTTATTTAATAAGCAGAAGCAGCAATTACCATTTAAAAATTAAGTATGTGAAAGAGTTTGGGCGTGGAGGGAAGATCTCGCTATCTCTTTTTTACATACGTTACCTACTGGTGGTGACGTCACATTTTATATTTGCCACAGGTTCCCCTTCCACCAAAATTTGAAGGTTTCTAATTTAATATTGAAAGAAATTTATTAAAAAATCCTTATTTTTTTACGATTTTGGATGAAGTTTTCGATAAAAATATTGAGACAAGTACTCAATTGCAACTCACTGTTTATATACAGTAAAAATAATTAAAACCAACTAAAAACATTAAAAAAACATAGGTCCAAATTCTTGGTCAATTTTCAATAAAAACAACTAAGTCATTATGCTTAGTATAAATTTTTATTAAATACGAAATTAGTGTTGACGATGTTTTAAACTAAAATGCCAAAATGTAAGCAAACTAATTGACACGCATTTAGACAACAGTACATATACTAATTGCTGTTATGTAATTAAGAGCCTAACTCACCTGAAAAAATTATTAGATAGTGAATGCATTCCAACATACTACTGTAATAGTATTTCGTAATTTTGAATGGACTGTTTAGAGTGTTGATCTAGCAAATCAGTTTCATTCAACACACATAGTACATATAACTATAATTCGCCGTCCCAAGCGAATAATATCGTAACTAAAAAAACCAAATTTTACAGGAAAAATAAAAAACCGTTTTTTGATTTTAACTTCTTAACAGGTTTACACAGCGAGATCGTTGAATAAATTTGTAATTACAGTTTACTGGGAATAGGAAATTTGTGAGGTCAGTCAGAGTCAGAGTCAGTATTAACCCTTCAGATACCGTCAATTAGAGACACAATAGTAAGACAATAGATGCGCGGCCACCGGTGGTCGCTTGGGGATTCATGAATTAATCTATTGTGATTTTATTCGTCATACAAAAAAGTTTTTATTTAGAGGCGAATAGTACAGGTATTCATTACAAAATGTCTAACTCGAAAAGTAATAGCACGAATCACGTGAAAAAAAATCACAGGGTGTAATCGCACCTCTAGAACAATAATTCCTTATAAAAGCACTTTTATCGCAATAGTCGATTACCATATTATTCGCTGGGGACAGCGAATTTAATCTGCGTTAATTTTCCCATCCCACTGCTGGAACTTAAACATTCTCTGAGCCTTAATCCACCACACAGGTTCTCCAGGTTGGTGAATGTCACAATAAATTATATAAAGGAAAGCGCCTACTTAGGTTTTAACCCACGGCTTATGACTCTGTAAATTGAGGCCGTTACCACTAGGCCCTGCTTCCATTTAAACACGCTACTATAACATTAGAAGAAAAACAGTGAAAACATCCAGAACAATCTATTTTTAACTTGTGCAAGGGTTGTACTGCTTTTCTTCTCAAAGAGAGGGCACGATTATTGATAACACACTTTTTCTTTATGGGGTGAGTTATCACCAAATAACTTTTCTAACTAGTTGGAGCGAGAGGGAATATCAGACTTTTACTGACTAAAAGCCACCCGCCTTCCTTCAGTCGCACTTGGCATTTCAGGGCCGGTGACTCTTTCCAACTATCTCGCAGCTCGGGCTACTCAAGTTTCCTTAAAAC
Organism: Mythimna lalbum; assembly: GCA_949319445.1. Taxonomy (NCBI): domain Eukaryota; kingdom Metazoa; phylum Arthropoda; class Insecta; order Lepidoptera; family Noctuidae; genus Mythimna; species Mythimna lalbum. Next base: position 4,432,852 of record OX439365.1, read on the forward strand.
TGTTTTTTCCTTTACGTGCATAACTTGTTTTCATACAAAATAGCGAAATAAATACTGCTCATACGTTACTAATATTTATTGTATAATTTATTACACACACAATAAAACTCTTTAACATGATGCATTCTTGGTAAATTTTATTATTTTACCAATCCTTTGGTATCACGAAATCATGGTGACTTTATGTAACACTCTTTCGCAGCGGCGGTGGGAGGTTTCAAGCCGGCGCAAGCGTCGAGGCGCGCGCAGCCTCAGGAAAAGATCAGGTCGGTATCAACAACACTTCCTACATCATTTGTTGTTTGTTACCCGTCGAGGACGGACGTGCGCTAAGCCCTTTATCTTATCAGTGTTTTTTTTTTTATAAAGTGGACTATTTAGTGCTGTTTGTGTTAATTAGTGGTGTAAAGGTCGTATGTCGACCTTTGGATGTGTTGAAAGTGAATTTGTGTAAGCAGATTTGGATTTAAAGTAGCCTAAAGGGTTTGTATTCACCCATACGTTATTGTGACTAATTATGTGACAAATACGCCCCATCCTACTTATGAGGTCATCATCAACGACAATAAATTCATCAATGTCATGTAATTCTCTACAATATGGTCTAAAAACCGTTTGACCTTGAAACTGCAGGCTCTCAATCACAATCGATCAAAGGTTATTTGCTGTGAACTCGACACTGACAAAGAAATTGAAAGTGAAAGAAACAATGAAAATCCTTGGAGCACTTTGTTAGCAACGATTGAGGAAAATATATATACAGCTGCGCCATAATATTGAATCGTTTATATTGTTAAACATATAAACTTTATACCAGCTAATGATCATTTACTTGTGATTCGGTGAACAATGACGCATAAACCGTACATCATTATGCATAGTCATTGCATTAAAAGAGGTTGCGATAGGTAAATTGCCTTGAAAGAAACGTTCAAAAAACAAATTCAGTCGAATCGACAACCTCCTTTTTGAAGTTGGTTATAAAGAGGTAATTATTGCATGTAATATTACAACTTTGAGGACGTGGTAATAAAATCAAAGACATTTCTATATCAAGCGAGATAAGAACGATGTTTTGTCATGCCTGATTCACAGATTACAGTAACATTGGTCACACAATGAAGAATTAAATAATACGCACAAAGTATAAAATAATAATTGAGCAAGACTAGAACTGGAGACTTCCATGGCATATGAAAATATCAACCGTGCGAGCGTGAAAAAGGGATAAAACTATACACCCTATATCTCTCTCGCTGTATCCCGTTTATAGCTTAGTTTAGGACATAAAATGGATTGCATTAAGAGCTTCTAGTATGTATATAGTAGTAAGAAAGATGCACGCTACTTCTTATGCAATATTGTGTAATAGATAGATGTATCCTTATTAAACACCAGTGCTATAAAAACGCATAGGGATGTGTAATGATATAATATCAGTGCTTAGTTGTTATGACTGTCTTTTTGCAGGTTTAGGCTTGACATACATTTTTTCTCCGAGCATACTTCAAATTACTCAATCAACAGCTATAATTTCATAACCGTAACCTTTGAACACAAATTATTTAACACAACCTTTTTTATCGACATGTATATCTAATACGTGTAAGTCAAATCAAACCAAATGTTAAGAAGCCACTTATACAATAGTGGTGTACTTGACCGCTTTTTTGGCGCACCTCTAACATTTATCGGTATTGATATTTAACCTTTCACTAGTCATTGTGTTGAAATGAGAGGCTTCAACTGGTTGTAGATGATATGAAGAAATGAGAGATCAATTAGCTATTGATACATAATTTACTGTGTAATTAATGTTCAGTATTATTTCTTAAGCAGTCAGTTTTGATTGTTATGCTCTTATCAATCACGTCAGAATCAGAATTGGTATGGCACTTTTATTCTTGTCGTGGGCTTGCTCTTTTCTTTCGATATGATTATTTTGTTTCCTTGTAATCTTCTTCTATGTTTTTTTTAGTTATTGTTGTTTGCTAAGATCCTCCGCAATTATCAATTTTATTATCAGAGGACGCATGGTAGTTCTCTGTTGGTAAAATTCTTCTGTTTGCGCTTAAAGTGTTCTCCGCCTTCCGCATCTTTTCCACTAGAACCCAAGTATGGGTAGTAACCGTACTTCGAATGTCTCTGAATTTACCTTTTCAAGTCTTTAGCACTCAATACAAAACCTCATCATCATCATCTCAGCAAAAAGACTGGCTTAGTCCTCTTCCTCTAGAAGGCCTCCTACAAGGTGTTCCAATGATACCTGATGGGAGTCGCGGAAATGCTATGGATGCACAGGACCGTTCATTGTAACCGACACTTGTAAAGTAGCCCCTTTACAAGTGTCGGTTACAATGAACGGTCCTACCGGTCAAAACCTACCAATAGAAATAGTTCCTAGTACCACAATAGTTTTCCGTATCCTCATAAGATAAGTGTAAAGCCTAATCGTAAATAGTAACGCAATACCTTCGGCTTCCAGCATTATTTCTCAAACGGCTCATCATTACGAAAGCATTATTAGTTAACTTGTAGGCTAAAGCTAGAATGGAATTCTTGCGCAATCTCTAAGTAGCCAGTGTAAGCCCTTTCTAAAGGAGAGAATAGCTCTTTAACTCGGGGTTTTACTAATGTGTGTCGTTGACAATTCGTGTTTTGTGTCCAAGCAATCTCTGTCTATCCAATGTTGGCCGCCAATTGTATGTTTTTTTTTTTAGTTTTAGGTTCCCATTATAGAATAGAATAAAGTTTATTGTACGCCAAAAAGTAATATATCTTGTACATAAACTTAAAACTATGAATACAATGGCGGTCTCAATTGGCGCTAACAGCGATATCTACCAGACTACCTTAGGATGGACCTATTATATTTAGCAACTCTCTTGGAGTACAATAAAGTGTAGGAGTATAAATAAATAGTATGTTATAGGATTTCTTGCTGGTACTTGCTTAGAAAGGTATAACACAACAAGGATATGAGACGGTGATAATGGTACACCGAAACTTCTTTTTTTTATTGATATAAACTAGTGCTTGACTGCAATCCCACCTGATGGTAAGCAGTGATTCAATTACTGATGGCAAGGTGCACTAGTTTATTAAGATACATGAAAAAGAGTTTTCAAAGACTGTATATCGAACAGTTACTTTCAAGTTTTAAGAATAGAATAGAAATACTTCTATTCGGGACAGATACAGCACATCGGTTACAAAACACAAAGTAAAAAAAAAATCAAAACAAAGAATAAGTTAGCTAAGAAGGTACAGTCCAGTGAATGGACCTTTAAACATATCAGTAATGTTGCTAACAGCCTATATCTTCACACCAATGTGTAAAGTTCTACCGTGACATGGAGACTGCTAGTTACTTCGGTCTAGAGATTGAAGATAATGTTGCCCGTTGTTTCTTGTTTTTTCACGCATTCACTTCTAAATATGCATTCATCGTTTGTTTATTTCCAATGAATTGCTTGTAGCTTGATTGTGTCGATATTTCAAATACGTAAAACTAAATGATGTGTTGATTTTGATAATGTAAAGGATAACGAATTTGAGATCTGTTCGTGCTCGGCTCCTCTAACCCACCTTTAGGTTAATAGCGAATGTTATAAAGATAACACTAATAGCCTTCATAGTGCATGCGCAAGCGATGTCATACATATTACCATCTGCATCATCTGTGTCTGTAGTACAATTTCACGAATACATTATATGTATTTAACTCAAAAATTTTGCCTCCTAATGTAAATGCAACTTGTCCTTGGACTATTTGTGCTCATTTCTCATTCTTGTTGATAATATGATTCATAAGCTCTGTTACCATCTGGTAATAACCTCGATTAGTTTCCAAAGAAAAACTGGAGTGAAGTGAAGTTTTATATGCAAAGCAGTGTGAACAATATTTTTGAATGATACCAAGAGTACTAACCATTAGATTGTCATAGAGGTTTGACGTTACAGTCTCACCCAATGTTTGTCTCATTCTTTTCTAAGATGTGTACTAGACCTCAAAGATCCAATACATGTTTGGATACATCACTGGCCAGGACAGGTCCAATCAAATCTGCATGGTTCTCATATGATTTGACCATCACATCCTTGATTCGGTGTTTCTTCTTAGAAACACCGGCTTCATCTAGTTTAAATTAAAACACAAAAACCTGACACACATTGACGTGTAAAAGTGTTCAAACCTATTTGCAAAATGTAATTTATCATAATCATTTATCAAATGCACACCCAAAAACTCAAATAATATCAAAACATATCGCAAGCCAATAAAACCGCTAACGATGTTACAAAATACGATTACCAAACTGGGTCCAGACAAAGCACTAGTGATGTCAACAACATCAGCATTCAACATTCAATTACACAAACCGGTGGCGGGCGGCGAGTGGCCGAAAACGGACGAAAGTGTGCCACGAAGAGAGGGGCACGGTGTTCGACTGGCGTTCGCTGGCCTTGCCCCACTTGCGGTTACGTGATTGCCGTAATAGTTGGCGCACAATGAACGTGACAAGTGTGCCTTTGATTTTTGATGATGATGGCTTTTGGGCTATTAGATGCCTTGTTTTTGATGGCAATCCATGTCGAGATGCGATTGCGGAATTTTAATGTCGTTAGACTTAAGTGGTTGGGGTTTCCCTTTCAATGTTTAGCGCAGCAAGTGTTACCATTGACTTAATTGTTCGCAGATCTGGTTCGACGAAACCTCGGCGTCCAGACCGCGCTGTGTACGTCCCGCGCGCCCTGCGGACCGCGGACAGTACCCAACCTGAGGACGGCAAGGAGCACAACAACCACCGCAGAACTAGTCACAGTGCGGAGGGAGCCAAGTGTCCCAAGTCACCCGCGCCCAAAGACAAATCACAACACTCCACCCCTAGGAAATCCATAGACAAGACCTACTGCAATGTTTACACACCACCGCATCTCAGGAATCAAAGATCTCACACGGCGCCGAGCATAGACGAGCCCACATCGAGCGATATAAAGGAATCCGTGCCTTCAGGCTTCCAAGTGCCAAATAGTGATAGTGCAATATCTTTTAGTGATAATAGTTTTATTAACGACGACATAGAAGTAGGCGAGAATTTTTATATAGGAGATTATTTCGCTAACGGTCAGTTAGGATTCTACAGTCCGAACTATTACAGTGAGTACACTGAGAACAGTCGTGAGAACGCGACAGATAATAGCGACTCGAGATCCAATGATTCTGACGAAAATATGGCGGTAAACGAACCGAATCAAAGCAATAATATTATCGATAACGATTACCTATATACTAAAGATGAAGATGTCGAGAAGAATGAGTTGAAGCGAGCGTCCCAAGAAATTAATAGGAGTAGCAAAAGAATTATAAAACAGAGCTTCCATTCTGACGTGCTTGTCATATCGGATGCTGTTGAGAGTGAGACGGAACAGAAGATTGAACCGGAGCCGGTGTTGGAGGAGCAGGACCCTGAGTTGAAGAAGACGAAACCTAAGTTAGAAGCTAAAGTGTCTTTGAAACGGGAAGAGAATGATTGGGATGCAGTTTTTGATGATAGTGGGGAATGCCTTGATCCTTCTTTGCTTGAAGAGTTAACGACTACTGTCGGGAAGGTTCATATAAGTAAGCCAAAGAATTGCTACGACCAGTACCAGACGCGGGGTCAGCAGCTCTTCAACGGTCCTTACGATGAGACTTTCGGTCATGTGGTAGAAGTGTATGACTTTCCAAGTGAGTTTAAGACGAACGATTTGTTCTCGTTGTTCAGTGAATATAAAGACACGGGTTTTGAAATTAAGTGGGTGGACGATACGCATGCGTTGATCGTGTTTAGCAGCGCTAAAATTGGTGAGTTGAATTTTGATTTTTATTTCTGTTAGGGTAAGGTCTTTAATGCTCTGCGATTGATACTAGCTGATTTTAAAAGTTAGTTTGAATGATTGTTTTAATAATCTGCCGAGGTTAAAGATCTTATTTTATTACGAGCGTGTCTATATCTATTGTAGTCCTAACTATCAATAGTTTTTTTTAAATAATATTTTCACCAATATTATAAAGGCAAAATTTTGTATGTGTGTTACTCCATCGTTAGCAAACGGCTGAACGGATTTCGTTGAATTTGTTACACAGATATACCATATTAAATTTGAATAAAAATACTGTTAAATTTCATTCAAATGACGCTGGCGGTATTTTTTTTAAATTTGGTAAAAGCATTTCGTGGAATAGGATACTTTTATTTACCCCGGGAGTATTTTCCCATCGAATTTTTTTTTGTTATTTTGGTCGGGTAAAGCCTTTGATTTTTTAAAATTTTGTAAACCGTATATTTGGAAGTAGAGATCTGGTTCTGAAAATACTACTAATAGTTACACGACCGCGGAATGTCAACACAAGTTACTTTTACTCAAAAAGAAAAATACACCTTTCCAATGGGATAGGCCTATCGTGTGTGTGTGCATGCATTAATTCATGAATCCCCAAGCGACCACCGGTGGCCGCGCATCTATTGTCTTACTATTGTGTCTCTAATTGACGGTATCTGAAGGGTTAAAGTGATACCATCACCATTGCCCTTGTTTTTTTGATTTGGGAAATCGGCAAATAAATCCTCCCGTTCTGAGTGAAGCGAGAGCGAGTGTCAGACTTTTACTGGCTAAAACCCACCGGTGTTCCTTCAGTTGCTCTCTGTGAATGTTACGGTAACTCTTTCGGACCAGCTCTGGCAGGAATATTGACCACCTAACATGATAGTGTTGAGCATAAAATCGAATCGATGACTTTTATTGACTTGAGTAACATAACATAATCGAAACGTGTTCGACGCGATAGACACCACAACATTAGAACATCGGACTCGACCCCAATGACGTTCAATTACGAATGATGTGCAAAACATAAATATTTATCGTCGGTTTTGAATTTAGAGATAATGGTTTGTTTTGTTCCTTTTTTATCGTTTACGGAAAACGTGCCACGATGCGTTATTATCGTAAAATTATTTTTCTTTTTTTATAGTTTTTTTTTAATTATAGCTTACTCGACTGACTTTGTTCTGTCTAAGCTATGAACTGTCAAACCCGCGTAATCTATGCGGATTCTTATTTTTTTTTCTGAAATTTTCGAATTTCATGAGCAATTTTCTTGTTTTTTCTTTCCGTAAGAACCTTTTGTTAATGCCGAACACGAAAGAAGAGAGCGGAGGTATGCGGAACAGAGAGTAAAATCTCGCAAACCTCCTTTGAAAAGGGAGGGAGGATTCCAGGACAGGTTTCCTTCGACCAGACAGGTGTTATAGTCTGGTGGGCGACTGCCCGATGGTTGGTTTCGGGCTTTCGTATATATTCAAATCGCGCGGAGGACTTTCGATTGCGCGATGAAAGATTACGCATTTTCTTCGTAGTTCTTATGTGGCGTCATAGATGTCGCTACAAGAGCAATGGGTGGCGAGCTACCCATTGCTCGCCATCCACAAGCCCACGCCTACGGTGGCTGGAAATCTGGGCCAGGATCCTGGCGACTGGAGAGTGAGAGCCGTTCCCTCGCGCGTGCGGCCGTCTCCTTCGCTAGCATTACTGCTTCGCAATAGTAGGCGACCGCCTGCCACTTGTCCTCGCTCCGGACCACGACCTTTTTTTTTTTTTTAATTTATATAAACTAGAGCTTGACTGCGATCCCACCTGATGGTAAGCAGTGATGCAATCGTTGATGGTGAGGCGCTCTAGTTTATATCAATTAAACCTGTACCAAGGCCCGGCGCGAGAGATCGCTACACCGATCGCGCCCACGAGAACACGGCCGGCGGTGCTCAGCCCAACCGGGGCACATTTCTAGCGTATGCTACATCGTGCCCTCTGGGCGGTCCATACAATATTGATATCCGGGCGTACCTTCCGCACGAATCCGGTGCAGAAATCTCCCGTCAAATTGTTAACCACAGACGTGCGGTTGACTGTACAAAGGTCAATAACACTTCCCGCTAATCTTAAAAGTCGCCTGTACTTACTTGCCGTAAGGGCTCAGAATGCCTGGTCCTGGGACACAAAGGGAAACTAAAGAAACATAGGTGCCATGTGGTTTTAGTCAGTAAAAGTTTAACATGCACTTCCTCTTCGCCCTAAAGTGAGAGAAGTCATTAATTGCTTTTCCAACTCAAAAAAAAAAAAAAATTGCCTGTAATTTTAACTAAGCAGAAAGTTAGACCAGGATCTAGAAGCAACAAGTTGATATAAATACTACTTGGTACAGGTACAAGCGTAATTCATGACCAGTTTATGCTGCGTACTATAAATATCAATAAAACCAGTAGCTACGACAACTTGTCTAACTTCCTCCAAAAAACTTGTTTCCTAGGTCAATATTTATAACAGTGAAGTTCTTATTTTGTTGTGGTTTGACAATATTAGGAGCTAGATTTTGACGTAGCGGTCATTGATTCTCTCACGTACATAACGGTAATAATTACCTAAAACTCTCTTGAATCGACATTTATATCGTGATCCTTTACACTTTCTGGTATCTTAATCAGCGTTATACCTATCACCTAACTAGCTTTTGCCAGCGGCTTCGCTCGCGTACATAAAATATAGCCTATGTCACTCAGAAATAAAGCAGCTTTCTATCGGTAAAAAAATTACCAATTGGACTAGTACTTACGGAGATTATCTCCTACAAACAAAAAAACAAACTTTACCTCTTCATTATATCAGTGTAGAACACGGGTGTAGATATTCCCACTGCTGGTACTCAGGCCTCTTCTCTAGAAGAGGGAATGGAAAATGGTCTAAAAATATATCTATAAATAACAAAAGAAGACAATGGCAAATTTTAAATAAAATAATCGCGACTTTGTGAACTTATCGTGAAGTTTTCGTTTGACTTTAGAAGTCAAAACTATGCAGAACTTGAGAACTAGTCTTGCTGGAATGAATCAGCATATTAATTAGTTGTACAAGAGCTGACCTCGGCAATACACTGGGGTGAACTCGAAGTTACTAGTCAATAATAAGTACTAGTTTGAGAAAGTGATATGGAAGCCTTGAAAGATTTTTCCTTGAAAATCTTTTAAGGGTTACTGTGTTTTCCGTATTCAGTATGACGTGTTCCGGGCCAGATGCATAGCGTGAACTAATTTAGACGTGAGCGAAGTTGCAGCGTTGAACTGCTTAGACGTTTCCACTTCATATTTGCTATCAGCCTTGCCGAAATAGATATCTACATTACGAAATCTGCAGAAATGTGTGAATCTATGTTCAAGTGCAAGATTTATCAGTGCTTATCAATTGTCAATAGTATTTACTTTAAGATACAAAGTATTTATTCTACTTGATAAAAATCAAGTCGTTATGGTTGGCTTGTAATCTAGAGTTATTATTACCAACTAAGTGGAATTCCCTGTCGAAGAAATTTTTTTTTTGGTGGATAAAAATCATCCAAATGACACCCCCCGCCCTTAGGCGGAGCGGGAGATAGTGTCAAACTCTTACTGACTAAAACACCTACCCCGTTCCTTCGTTGCCTTTCATTCCGGGGCTTTGCTTCCCTTTCGGAATTAGACCCTTGACCCCAGTAGGCTTCAACCGAGCTAAGCCCCTACGGTTGCTGACAACTCCTTGAGGCGCGCGGGAACAGTGCGCGCCGTCGATGACTTGGGCTCGGTCCGGACGGTGTTACCGGACGGTCGGACAGCAAGCTACCCATTGCTCCCCGTCCGTAATATGTACATTATTTATATATTATAGATAAATGCCATTTATTCGTTAATACGTGTGAAAAATTACCAGATTCAGAAAAGTTACACAACTGGAAACTATTCTGATATCGAAGCGAATAGGATTGGCCATGCCTGTTATGTATGTAGGTTAACCATGACCATGTATGGGCTAGCCCTCGATACATGTTATAAAAACCATAGCCATGGCTAATTGAATAATGTCAATAGGTAGTAAAATCTAAAGATAACGTAACGGTACATAAATGAAAAAAAAAAAGGACAGGACAATCAATGGTGAATAAAGAAATTCAAAGACATGAGGCAAATGTAGTGAAAACAGATTTTAGAATGGCTGAGAATAGGGACTACCAGAGAAACGATAATACATTTAAATATTTATTGCAAATAGGGCATTGATATATAAAAAACCCTTTTTTATAATTCAGTGAAATAGGGTTTAAAAACCACTTTTGCACTTCAATTTGTTAGGTGAGGCCGGTGTTTCCTAGCCCTGAGAAGCATTACATACCATTGCATAAACACATACATAAATGAACATAATATGCAAACAAGTATGTAAACTCATTATAGCAGTTAATTGACCGAAATGGTAATAGCAGCTGCGCCGGCGCAATGCGTGCGAATTACCCGCCTGATTGGAGCGTTTCTATTGGCTGTCCGTTATGTGGCTATTATAGCATTATCTTGTTATGTTGCTTGCATCTATGTAATACTCGTATTGTTATTATTATAAGAACTGCTATTGAAGTACAGTGCAAGAGTTATGAGTTTACATCTGAATGGATGGAGAGGGAGAGGGAGGTCAAAGAAAAGATGGATGGATTGTGTGAGAGGTGATATGCAAGAAAAGGGAGTTAGTGATAGCGTGACGAGTGACGGGACAGAATGGAAGAAAAAGATGTGTTGCGCCGACCCCAAATAAAACGGAACAAGGGCAGAAAGATGATGATGACTCTCAAAAACGGTGACCAAATACATCGTGAGGAAACCGGTATGTCCTAGAATAAAAAACTCGAAGACATGGCTTTCACAAACACTGATCCTGCGGGTTGGATTACGGTACGGCCCGTACCCTTTCCTAGAGAGTGGACATGAGTCCCAGCTGTTGGAACATTAAGCTGATTGTGGATTACGGCCCATTTATTTACATACCCTTTCTTATAAGAGTGCATCTGAGTCCCAGCTGTTGGAACATTATTAAGCTGATTGTGGATTACGGCCCATTTATTTATTTATTTAAACTTCATACAATATAAAAGTACAAAGGCGGACTTAATGCCTTAGGCATTCTTTACCAGTCTACCTAGGGTGGTAAAGAGAAAAACATGGCAGGTGGATAAAAAAAAAATATTAAGAAAAAGAAGGCTCAAAATTATGTAAAAATACAAAATAAACATACATTATATATGTATTTAATGTAAAACATACAATTCCATTTCCATTCCCTGTCCTGAAGAGTTATGAGTCCTGACAGCGATAATATTATAAGTCTGGTTATGCCAAGCTTATAAAAACTGCAACCAGAATTGAATAAATTGTTGTACCATCAATTTGGTTATCGATATTGTACTCGGAATACCTATTTATATTATCGGTTGACCGCAAAAACCACCGAAGTATGTGTGTGTTTGTGATACGGTTACATTATACCAACAAATCCAATTCGATCAGCGTTATTTATTACATCAAAGGTTCAACACATCGTTAAATTATGTGGCAATAAATTTACTATATTGAGTTTTGACGTTAAATCTATTCGCTTCGGACTACACTGAAACACCTTCCGACCTGACTGATTAGATGTATAGGGCTGTTATGGGTGTCAGGATCAGGACCATCGCTCGCCCATGTCGTCGACAGCGCGTAGTGTTCCATGCGCTCCTCAAAGAGATGTCAGCAAACCGTAGAGATCCAGCAGGGCTGATATCCGCTAGGGCTACGGGATATTTTCTGTAAAGAAAACCCGTGGTCTTAAAAACAAAGGGCATCTGAATGACACAGGAAGTGTGGTTTTAGTCAATAAAAGACTGACATCGATGGCGTCACGTCTCGCTCTACCCCGAGCGGAAGAAGTCATTGGATGATTTCCAAAATAAAAAAAAGGGCTGTCAAAAAAAATTACGCCATGAAACTAAATGCACGTGGAACTTAGACAGAGTTCAAGAGCGGTCACTGTCAATTTTCTATAGCAATAAAAATAATTTGTTTTCAAATAAATTTAGTATAATTTTGTCTTGGCTCGCGAGGTTGTCGACATGTGGGATGTGGTCTCTGCGATCATTGTGACGATCGCCATGTAAGCCATTGGCTTTATTGCCACAAGCCATGACTAACATCTTAGGAGGCTCTCGCAAGCCGCAAGGATAAAATACCCTACACCGTATGCCTAGGTTGACTGGTAGAGAATGCCTTAGGCATTAAGTCCGCCTGTGTACTTTTTGTAGCATGAAGATTAAATAAATAAATAAAATGCTTGATTTAGACAGCTTTACTCCTAGACACGGCTCGTATTTGAGGAGGTTTCTGCCTTTTGACCCTGAGGCCACGGTATCTTGAACCCTATTCCCGATATCGCTGGACTACTATTTTTAAACAAAATTTTCTATCGCATTCGTGATTGCGATAATAAATTTTGCATATAGCCAAAAAACATTCAGCGAAGTAAGTTTTTTGGCTATATAGCTCAACAAAAAACGGTTTGGTTGGTGGTTCTGGTGGTGATAGCATAGTCAATGGTGGTGGTTTGACTTTTGTACTACCTGAGACCTTACCATAACCTAAACTGAACTGTTAAAGGGTGTTTTATGTTTCGCATAATTTTTAAAATAAGGTTTTATAAGGTGTATAGTTTTATATAGCTCTATCCCTCTTTTTCGCTTGCACGCCTTTTTTATGATGGGAAAATCATCCAATGACAACCCCCGCTGTTGGACGGAGCAGGAGATAGTGTCAGACTCTTACTGACTAAAAACCCACCCCGTACTTCTTGCCTTCATACCGGGGCTCGAGCTCCCTTTCGGATAACCCTGGCCCCAGTCGCTTGCACGCCTGACATTTCTTTGGTCGAAGCAAAAATCAGAGCGACAGAGAACTCTCATTTGTATAACCGCAACTTATTACTCGATTAGATCGAACAATAGTATGACAGCTTACCCATCTCAGTTCGTGACTAGGCAATGTAAACACGGTGTTTGTGTAAGAGTTAATCATTATTTACTGTGTGCTTCGGGAGGTGTGAAGTGATCGCCGCCGCACCGTGGACTACATGCAGATTCGTTTCGCAAACTGTTTGTTGTTGCTTCATGTAGATGGGTACCTCATATACTTGCGCTATGGCTTTTCCCAACTGTTTTTGGGTCGGGTTCAATTGACGGTAGAAAGAGGATTGCCTGATTTCTAAAGGTCAGTTGGTCTTAGTACACGCATGATGGTCCAACAGTTACGATTTTTGAAAGGTTTTATTATTGATAGGCTCTCCTTTGACCACTATATCACCTGAGTAAGCGATAAGTTAGTCCGAAGTTGGAGCACACTGGCCACTGGTCGTAGCATAGCATAATCAGCCTTTTTTTAAACGTTCCTACTGCTGGAACTTACGCCTCCTCTCTACGAGAGGGAATGGGGCATAATTCAACACGCGGGCTCAGTGCGGATTGGTGGATGTCACATGTCTTCGAATTTTTAGTTCTAGGACATGCCGGTTTCCTTACTATGATTTACTTCACCGTTTTGAGAGGTGATGAAAGAAATTACTTACACAAAGTAATGCGCCTGGCAGGATTTGAACCCGCGACCTTACAAATCGTAATTCGGAGCCGTTACCACTCAGCTACCACAGCTCCTGTTCTGGTTGTGCTATCAGGAAACTCAATCATTCATCAATTACAGGTGGTATACTGAGAAATGTGTTCATTACGTTTTACAAGAAGAATGGCGTACACAATGGATACTATATCCCCAAAATCATTTATGCGTATGGGTAGGAAAAGATCGAGCCCTTACCGCCGACTTATCGTAAGCGACATCTAAAAATAAAAATGCATTTTAGATCTTATATCGAATGTAGGCTATGATTTAGTTCATAGGTTTGCATTTTCAATAGGATATCGCTTACAATAAGTGGGTGGTAATTGCTCGAGATTGCTGTGCATGGTCACTGTATTCATTTTCATGCATCTATTTATTATTAATTGGCTGTCCAAGGCAACTCCATGCGCACCAGTACTATTGTAATAAATGTATTTGACCCAGTATCCTCTATATGGGAATAAGGCATCTTTGCCATTGATATTATGGTATAGACTTCCATACTTGACAAGACTCTACTCAATAACTGCTACTGAGTAATTCGTTTAGGAATGAAAGAGTTTGAAGCGACATCCTTTTAACTTGATGGTCAAATACTTACAAAGGGTCTCTCACCCTTCACAGGACTAACTGCCTAAATTCATTTATCAGCCTTGAGACACATCTTCTCAAGTCTCCCACCAACTTCAAATAAATAATGGGAAAAGGTAACTTAGGAATAAGAAGAAACAAAAACTATAGGAAACCCAAGCTCACCTGGCTCAAGCCAGCGCAAATCCTAAACAGAAATCGCTAAAATATATTAATAGCCCTTTTCATTGCCCTTTGGGTGACTTAAAGCCTGATGAGGCCCATTGTAAGCGATCATGTTTCAGAGTCATATATCATTAATGACAACACGCACTGGTTATAGACTTTCGTCTTGAGACACTGTATCTGAGCTTCTCGAGCGCCAACCGAGTCTCTCTTTCTCTAAACCTACCCAACTGGATCGTCTGGTCTGTCCCAGGTAAACGCAATCGTCCACAACTTCGAGCGTGGAATCTCCGATCTTGATAGGAGTGGGTGATAGATAACATGGATATTTACCATGACTTTGGTTTTGTTCAAGTTCATCTTTAGTCCTACCCTTTCGGAAACTTTACTGAGGTTGCCGAGCATTGTACCAAGCTCGCCCAATATACCGCACGTTGGGAGATAAAATATCGCGCTGCTTCCCAAACTCTGTCTAAAGTTCACTATAATAAAGTAGGTAATCAGCTCACAACTGCGTATGATGTTTACAAGCTCAGTCATTACGCAAGCACCTATGCAAGTGTGAAGTAAGTGCACCGCTTATCAGCCGAACGTTATCAGCTATATCACGTAACTCCACGTTACGCACGTTGTGAGTAATGACGTAAGCAGTAATAGGCCATGTTGACTACCATGTAGTGGCTTTAGATTTGTAGCTGATGCTAGTAAACGAACCGACAGGAGTTCTTGTGTTTGTACGTTGAGAGTTTCAGGTCAAATTAACATTTCTTCTGTTCTATTTCGTTTCAATGCTTCAGATTGCTGCTTTAAATTATCAGATTCTTACGTGTGCATAAAGTTTTAATTAACGCCATCACATAATGCATACGCCAAGTTAAGAACACGAAGATCTTATTAGAAACTAGTCCAATTTCCGTTATATGATTATTCAATAATATTTAAATAATACACCACTGCTCTCAAAACAGTGAAGGAAAACATGAGGAAACCGGCATGTCCTAGAACCAAAAATTCGAAGACATGTTACATCCACCAACCCGCACTGGGCCCGCGTCGTGGATTACGGCCCATTCCCTCTCCTAGAGAGGAGGCCTGAGACCCAGCAGTGGGAACATTAAAAAGGCTGATGATGATGATAATTTGTGGTTTTGGACCTGTTTCACGAGTTGTAGGTCGTGGATTCAAAAGGAGGCAGGTGCTTTACTTTGTGTAATTAACAGACTTCAAAAAAGAGGAGTTTTATATGTTCGGCTGCATGTACTATTTTTTTAATTCATCACAAATGCTCTCAAAACGGTAAAGGAAAACATCGTGAGAAAACCACCATGTCCTAGTAACAAACATTTCGAAGATATGTGACATTCCGCACCCGTGGATAACATTACAGCCCATAATCTCCTAGAGAGAAGTCCTGAGTCCCTGCAGTTATAAGGCTGATTATGCAATACTATCCTATATGACACGTTTACTCTTTACCCAATAGAATTACGAATGATGAAATCGGTATCTGTGTCGAGGAGACAAAATTTAGAATGCCCATAACAAACGTAATTGGCTGTTGCAGAACAATATCAAAGGCACAGTATGAAGTACATCTATTGTTTTGTATTGAGTAAGACTTGTTAACTTGTCTATTGTAATTCTGCATTGAGCTTTGTACAATATCATTGTGGTTTGAAAGACTTCTACTGCTGAATTTTGGCTTTTGTTGATTTTGTCAATTTGGCTAGTGTTTTTCCGACTGTTTCGCGGTTGGCTTTTTTTATTATGGATAGGCTCGCGTTTGACCACTATCTCACCTGATGGTAAGCGATGATGTTGCCGACGATAGAACAGGCTTGCCTAGAAGCAATCTTATCACTCTTGACTTAAAGACCCCTAGGTTATAGCTATCAGGAAACACTTTGTACGTATGGGTGGGATGTCCATCATGTACCGGTGGCGTAACGCCGTACGTCTTGTAGTCCGATGATGGAACGGACTTGGCGGAATTAATTTCGAAATGTAAACAATCTAATCCAAACTAACAGGATGCAACTGAATACCAGTAGAATAGAGCGACTGATGACCTATCTGACTTCCACTACCCTGTAATTTTTTAACACTATACCCTTTGGTAAGACTTGGTCTGACAGCAGTTGAGTTAAAGATTTGGGGTTACCTTGATTCTGGCATTCGTCGATTTAACAAAGGCTTTTGAGAACATGAATCATGGTGCACTCTTCAACAAGAAATTTCTTGGCTTTTGATTGTTCGTAACAACTGGCAAAGATTATATGCTGTATTACATGCATTCCGAGGTTCGGGGGTATATTTAAATGGTCACCGATCCACGGAGTGGTCTTGGTTAGCGTTGCTTAACTTTGAAGGTCGAACTGTGCGGGTGTTATTACTTTAGCCACGAGCTCTTCTTTTGTTAATAAATACGAAATTATGATATTTTAATTCCTTGATTGTGAGCTCCTCTCATACTCTCCTGTCTAACTCTGGGGCTACTCCGAATGAGTCTTTCGTAAGTCTTAAAAAAGTTGTGGTATTATTCTTAGACCTATTGCAGAAGAAATATACAAAATGCTCTTTGAAGATTTTTTACATTCATACAATTTTACATAAATGAAGGTTGATGTTGCAAGGTCTTCTTTCGCTGTTGTAATTGCTGATTATTCTCCAAAAACAAGTCTCTTAGTGTTGTCACATAAACAGATCTTTTATGACCTTTACAGTCCCCTTTCCGGCGCTAAATAGCGTATTCACACGTAAACTATTACGACCAATGACATTTAGATCTTTGAGTAATGTTCACTTTTGGTATTTTGTCGGCAATCTAAACAAAATTATGGTTATTTAGGAAGTTTTTTTGTTGTAAATAAGATTAGTATCTACACTTATGGAAACTGATCAGCTCAATCTAAATGCTGTAGGCGTTTCAGCTAATTTGGTATGTGATATAACATTCGTTTTTTTTTGGCTTCGTAATCTAGGGTATGTTCATCATCCAGCATCCATCGAATCGAAAGCCAATCGAATAAATTATTTTTGTGCGTTCGAGGAAGTGAAGCGCATAAGATGTTTATTATTCTTACTTAATTAATTTATAAAAGTGGACTATAAATAAAATACTGCGAAAGCGAGCTACGGAACCATGCTTATCTAAGCCCAACATCAAATATTTTTTTAGCCAAACCTTTTTAGAGTTTCGAACGTCCGAATGAAATATGGAACCGTTAAAAGATCACTCGTTAGTCTCTCTGTCAGTCCGTCTGCCACAGCTAACTTGCTCCGAATCTATTGGACCGATTGAGTTGAAATTTTGTACTAAGACGGGTATGTAGCGTAAATAGATAAATTAAGAATGTGGGGATCACTTAAAGCGGTGCAAGTAGGAATATTTTGAGGGTATCTAATGTAATTTTTAGATTAAATAAATAGTTGAGATATTTTGAAGAAACTAAAGAAATAGATGATAACATACCCTTTTATCTCCGATACTAAGTTTGAAATCTTGAAAAAATTATACCGAATAAATTTTTACTTTAGATTTAACACAGACAAACATAATGTTGCATAAAAGTATAATAATATAATTGGGGGCACAGCAGTGCCCCCACCAAGGCGAGCAAAAAAAGTGGCATGGCCGTACCGTCCTTTTCTCGAAACAGTTCAGGACATTTTCGCCCCATTAGCCTTATAATGTCCCCACTGCTAGGACTGGAGCTTCTTCCTTTCTAAAAGAGGGAATGGGCCGTAATCCACCATGCGGGCCTAGCGCAAATTTGTGGATAATAATAATAATATTCTACAACTATTCACACAACGCCGTAGTCCCAAGCTAAGCAGAGCTTGTGTTATAAGTACTAGACAACTGATAAACATACTTATATATTTCTAAATACATACACATTATAGATAAATTACACCCAGACAGAACAAATGATCATGCTCATTATATAAACATTTGTCCTGGGTGGGGATCGAACCTACAACCCATACAGCATAGCAGTCAGGGCCACTAACCACTAGACCAACAGGCCAGTCACAATCACAAGTCATCGATTTTGTTTCTAGGGCACACCGGTTTCCTTATGATGTTTTCCTCCACCGTTTTTAGCTTTCTGTTTTATATAGCATTCAAAAAATAAATTATTCATTCGAAACCCTTCGCAAGCGACTCGGACGCACTTGGTCGGTATTTTTTTGTACTTCGTTCTAATTTCGAAATGGAACTGTCACAGTCGGTTTGCTAAACTAATTGTCACTTGAGTAAATACTCTTTGGAAGTTCGTGCAACTTCCCAGTTAAGTAAGATGTTGCATCAAGCCTGCAACTAGCTGCAGCTACTCACGAAATGCTTTGAGATGGTTACGTAAGTATCTTTGCTGAGATCAAGATCGGATGGCTCAGATGGTTTTGCAACTGCATCTTGCAAGTCACGTCGTTTTGGTGCAAGGGATAAGAGGTAGCGATTTTATCTGGTGACCGTTTTTGTATGAAAATATTTTTGGGAATTTGGAAGAAGTAAAAAGCCATTACTTCCGAACTACCCTCCACACGCGTACAAATACAAAACTATGAATAAGGCTATTTTAAGTAACTAAAAGTGGCTTTATTCAAAGTTTTGTATCTGTCAGTTAATGAGTTCTTGCAGTAAGCCGATGAAATAAAGGAAATAATAATAAAATTGAAGTAGAGTAAGGAATTGCCAAACTTAAGTGGCAATGGGCAGGGCACATTGCACGCAGAACCGATGGTCGATAGGGACGAACTGTTCTGGAGTGGCGAACACGTACCGGAAGTCGCAGCGTTGGAAGGCCTCCAAAAAGGTGGACCGATGACCTAGTTAAGGTCGCGGGAATCCGATGGTCGTTGTGGCGACGCTTTTGGGAGGCCTATGTCCAACAGTGGACGTCTTTCGGCTGATGATGATGATGAGACTATGGAAAAGGATAGAAGCGAAGAATAGAAAAGTGCGCTTTGGTGTTGATGTAGCTCCTCTAATACCGCATATGCTCGGAATATGCGGTTAAAACCCGCCTTTGTTCCATCAGTCGTCATTTCCAGGGCCGCATCAACTCTTGAAAAATTCTGCAGCCCATTACGTCGTAAGAACCTTGAAGAATTAAGTGCTCTCTCTCTCTGCTCTAATTCAAATAAAGAATAAATAACAGACAATAGATAAAAAACCTTGCTAAATCGGTACATAGTCTGTTTCCGCGTCTGTCTGTTTATTCACTAACTTGTAGGTCTTGGGTTCGAACCCAGCCAGACGCATTACCTTGTGTAATTTATTTCATCACCACTGCTCTCAAAACGGTGAAGGAAAACATTGTGAGGAAACCGGCATGCCTTACAGCCAAAAATTCGAAGACATGTGACATTCACCAACCCGCATTAGGCCAGCATGGTGGATTACGGCCCATTCTTTCTCCTAGAGAAAAGGCCTGAATCTCAGCCGTGAGAACATTATAAAGGCTGATGATGATGATGGTTCTGAAATTAAACCTCTAAGGGGATAAAACGGGGTTCAAAGTTCGTTTTGAGAAACCTACTGGCATAAGCTATTGTAATATAAAATGGCAAAAACAGATCTGCTCTTAATCTCTATTACAACAATTCCGTCCAACATCTGCTTATGAATGGACCTTCATTTGTTTAGCTGTTTGCACCACACAACACTCTCGGTTTCATTAGCATGTCCCACTTTATAATACATCGACTTTTTATTCAGAACGCGCTCCATTGCCGCCTTGAACTTGAGTTTGTTCTGACACATGCTTTCAAAACAACACATGTATGGTGAAATGTGAAGAAAACAGATTACGTATCGTTCTTGGTGCAAGTAAATGTGTTTAATGGGCTGGCCACGCAAGCTATTCTAGGTCGATCGTGGAATGTTTTAATGGTATTGAATTTGCATTTTAAATTTGCTCAGATTTGAAGGCTTCCTCTTCCTTATTACTTACAGGCCAGATTAACTCTGTAAGCCTTATGAAGTGTAAGTTGTCTGCCGGAGTCTGTGTTTCCTGATAGCTACGCCATAAGGTAGACCCTAGACCTAAGCCTATTCACACTTGAGTTAAAGAAGTCAAATGTGAATAGGTTACTTCAAACTTCTAGCCAAGCGTGTTCCATAATTAACCACGTCAAGTGAGAAAGTGGTCAAGCGCGAGCTTATCGATAATAATTTAAAAAAAGTTGAGCTTGAAAGTGGTTGGCTGCAACGCTACCTGTCGCGGCCTCTAGGGCTTTTTCTGGGTCTGTGTCTTGGGTATGCCCGTTTTCATGTTTGTTAATGCACTCAAGATGACTAGAAATCTTAAAAAAAAATAGTTGGTGAAAAACCAATGACTTGTTTTCACATCTTCCTTGTTTGAGAGTTGTCCTCAGGGGCTTGGAGGTAGGCGGAACAGAGTGTACACTCGCAAACCTTCGTTGAAAAGGGAGGATCTTCCGACCAGACGAGTGTTGTCTGGTTTGGGCAGCTGCCCGATAGATGATTTCGGGCTGTTGTAAATGCTCAAATTGCGTAGAGGACTCATTTGAGCGATGCAGTTCATCTGTGGCATCATAGATGTTGCTACAAGAGCTTTCAATCTTATACGCTGCAGGCTATAGAAACCAAGGTTGTGGACACCAATCCATCGATGACAGATTGATATCGGTCGATTGGTTTGGTGGCTTTTGGTGTAGTAGGAACTATCGATTGTTGGTGACTGGATCCATTCTGTCATTGACCACAACACCCCATTAATTTTTCTTATTGTCACGATAATTATACGTTTTTTGGGTCTTTTCTCAAATTTTGTTTGACAAAATCGGAAAGACCTCAATGGCGCGTAGTGTTCCACGCGCACCTCCAAGAAATGTCATGGCCTAGGAGAGCCGATGCCCTAGGGCCACGGGAACTCGGGAACGTTTGAAAAAATTACCATGGTTCTGGAATGCAAAGGGCAACTGAAAGAAATAAGTAGTCCGTAAGAACATCTTGGATTAATCTAAATTTATGCTGCTTTGCATTGTGTTATAAATAGCTTGACTTTAAAATATCTCCCGCACAGTGAAATATATGTATAAATATAAAACCATTTGCTGCGAATTAAGTACTGTAGTGTGTGTGGGGGATCCTCGAATTGTTCTATTTTAAGATCAACTAGATTCCGCTTTTTTTTCGGTGGGTAAAAATCATCCAGATGACATCATATAGTGTCAAACTTTTACTGACCAAAAACCCACCCTGTTCCTTCGTTGCCCTTCATACCGGGGCCGAGCCTTCCTTTCAGAAGCAGACTCTTGGCGCCAGTAGGCTTCGACCCTGCTGGGCCTCTACGGTTGCTGATAACTTCTTGTGGCACACGGGAACAGTAAACGCGTTGACTAAATCCCGTTATGGTTTCTTGATAGATTACATTATTTTTAAATTAAGCTACAAATATTTCTAATATCGTAATTAACTGATCAATTCATTGAACGGAACTGCTAGAAATTATTCTAATCGTGAGAAGTGTTAAGAAAACATCTTAATTAGTATTACGCAATGTACTTTTAGTAACTTTTCGCACAAATTAATATGCAATCGGTCTTTAACAAGTTAATCGAAACCTATTGATATGCTAAATCGAGAATTATAGAGTTGATATTGGCTTCAGTCAGATATTCAGAGCTTAGCAATAAATTGCCAAAAAACTTTTTCATTTGTAATTCGTCATCATCTT
Source organism: Mythimna lalbum (assembly GCA_949319445.1). NCBI lineage: Eukaryota > Metazoa > Arthropoda > Insecta > Lepidoptera > Noctuidae > Mythimna > Mythimna lalbum. The sequence goes on from OX439365.1 coordinate 4,454,858, forward strand.
TCTGCTTTTATCGGCGTAACACGGTTTTTTCCGCTCTATCACGAACTCCCTGTTCTTTCAAATCACTCCTCACACAAACCATTTCTCTTTTCTTTGACCTGCCTCTTCGTCCATCCACATGTTTACTCTTCTTTTAGTAACATGTGTTTCATCTCTTTTCTTCAAATGACCGTGTTCATACAAACGATTTTCTTTCTTAGTGTCCCCGCACACGGGCCACAAAAAAAGCCGCTTCAAGCATCTTTTTGACGCGGCCTTTTTTTGTAGCTCGTGTGCGGCGGTGCCGCCCCAAAAACCGCTTGAAGCGGCTTCTAGCTTTTTTTAGCAGAGACACTTATAGTAGCAAAGCATCGTATTCATTGCCCTTTGTAATCTTTACAATCTAATATCCTTAGAATGCACTGTAAGCCGAGTTAAACCATCTCCTAGACTTTCTCTGTAATTGTTATCCACTTAACCTAACCTCACTTCCTTGAAGCACAGCTATTCTCTTCCCAGTAGTTTCCAGAACTACTGGGAAGAGAATAGCTGTGCACTAATTGTAACAGCGCAATCACAACAGTACCGTGAAAGTCTATACTTACGTGTAAATCTAAAAAGGTAACTGCTGGTTGTTAGACAATTATGTTACATTTTTTACTTCATCAGTTAAGTGCTATCGCAGACAACCGACACAAGTTTGAATGCTATAATAGCATTTACTTTAACACAGCATATCCGTAAGTCTAAATGGCTTGTAATGCTCCTCATGTACAGGGCTCGTCACTAGGCTACGTTAAGGAAATATTGGGAAACACCACCCACTGTGCGGACTGAGGAATTAAGGAGATGTCGGTTTATTTACGAGGTTTTCTTTAGCGATTTTGTGAGCAGTTTCTTACTTTAACACAGCATATCCGTAAGTCTAAATGGCTTTTAATGCTACCCATATACAGGGCTCGTCACTAAGGAATTAAAGAGAAGTCGGTTTTCTAACGAGGTTTTCCTTAGCGATTTTGTAAGCAGATGCAGACGTCTCTAAAACCGTTCGATCCCTATTAATGCTAAGGGCAGTAGTATTACCGATTCAAGGGTTTTTTTTTTGGGAGGTTCGGAAATCGTCAAATAACTTCTTCCGCTTGGGTGCGAGAGGGAGTGCCAGACTTTTTCTGACTATAACCTGTCCGTTTTCGCTCTGTTGCCCTTTGCCTTCCGGAGCCGCAGTGCCTCTTCTCTTCTGCAGCCTTGACAGGACCTATTCTAGCCAAAATTTTATTAATAGGTGATATTTCGGTCGATGTGGTCGGTTGCTTAGGGAAGCACGATGACTGACAGTGGCCATCTTTTAGCTGATATGATGATGACGTGTAAGAGACGTATACTATTTTTGGTGACCCTTTTTCTACCGACTATGGTCACACATCACATCGTCGGCCGTCTGCGTTCGACTTTATTTGCGTTGATTATGAATGATACAAAACATTTTATTTCCTTCTTCATAATTGTATTTACAATTGTTTTTGAGATGCTTTCTGTTGTGCACGAGTTTAATTATTAAAGTTAGTGTACAGTTACATGTTAGTTACGTTTAGAAATATATCTTCCGTGTTGTTGTTGAATGAACTGTAACTCGATGAGTTATGTGCTATTGTTATGTTGTTGAGTGTTTTTTGACTTCCTGTAATGTGGATTCTTAGGATGATATACCCTCCCCCCCAAGAGTATTATCGAATCAAGTTAAGAACGCCCGTTTCGATTATCAAAGTCAAAGACAAAGATTTATTTGTAAATAAATATGATGCTATTACACATCTTTCGCTAAATATTTTGTAAACCAATATCTTTGGCCCTCCATAATATACTCGTATAAGCTTTGCACATTTAATCGAGATTCTGAATCACGCCAAATTTTCTGACAAACTTTGGGATAAAAAAAAATATTTCCAGAAACAAGTTTTGTGAAATATTCGAGTAAATCACGGAATTACCGAATGCCAATGATATTTTAATTCATGAATCCCCAAGCGACCACCGGTGGCCGCGCATCTATTGTCTTACTATTGTGTCTCTAATTGACGGTATCTGAAGGGTTAATAAATTATTTATTTATTTAAATATCTATGCCGAATGCCAACAGAGTTTTCAGTCGTTATCTATCTTTTTTGCATTGCCTCTTTATGCGATTGGATTGCGTTAGATGAAGCAACAAGCTTTTAAACCATACTCGATGTTGACGATAGGTGAGTGGAAAAGAACCCTCTTAAAATAGTCCACAAAGCTAAGTAAAGGATACCACCTGCCACCCTTTCTTTTGTATAAAAAAACGAAGAAAACCAGTTCTATTGAAGCGTATACCTGGTTCAAGAGTATCGTTAAATTCAACAGGTTTTTATCCATAGGATGTGCAGCAGTAAGCAATTGACTGCCATCTGCTGTTTAATTAAGCAATAAACTGATCTATGCAAATGGTAACCGCTGAGTATAACCTTAATTAAGTCTCCGAGAGATAACTTCAGGTTTTTAAACGGCTTCCAGGAGCGTTGGCATAAAACATATCAATAAACCTTATTTATTAATTTTATGATTTATGTATACACATGTCCTAAAGATGACAGAGACAAGTCGCACAGGACCGGTCGTTGTGTTGACAGTTGGGGTAGGCCTATGTCCAACAGTGGACGTCTTTCGGCTGAAATTATGATAGACGGGAGAAGATTAAAGAAATGTAGAAAATAGTGTAGAAAAAAAATAGAAGAGTGAAATTAAAGTAACACAAAACATGTAATTTAAATACTAATAATAAATACATTATATTTATAACTGTACTGTACTAGTTGACGCGGCCAACATTGTTCTGCCATATAAATTATTAAAGAAAAAATGGGGGGCTGGAGGCGGAAGGGAAAAAAGTATGGAGAGGATGTAAACCGTCTGAGAATAGTCAGACTTAATAAATATACGTGACACACAAAATTTCATAAGATTGGTTACGAAGGAGTTGTTAAAAACCCTGTGACATGAGAATTTTTATTATTAGATATATCTTATACTAAATAATATAAAAATGAGTCGCTAAATGTGTTAGTAAGCGCAAATCTCGAGAACAGCTGAACCGATTACGCGAATTATTTTTTTGTTGTGTTTGTTATTGTGAGAAGGTTTTTACGGAAAAAAAATTAGGGTAGTGTAGGGTAAAGTAGGATAGAGTAGGGTAGAGTAGGGAAGAGCAGGAGCGAAGCCGCGCCGGCAAAAGCTAGTAGTACTAAATAAACCTTTGAATCGTTAGCCATGGTATTTGCTTAGGGCGTTGTTCTGCGGTGCTCGTTTACCGTTTGGCGGTTCAATCAATACACATTACCGTCGCCCCTGAGTAGCTGCGAACTACGTGATTTTAATATTCGTATTACATGTGTCATAGACAGACAATGAAGTTTTAAGTTATAAAATTTATGGCAATTAGCTACCCACCATTTTTTTAATACGTGTAGTGACATCTATGGCGTCACATAAGAACTAATCCTGCATCGCGCAATTAAAGTTCTCGCGCGATTTGAGCGTATAACGACAGCCCGAAGACATCTATCGGGCAGTTGCCCACCAGACATTACACCCGTCTGGTCTGAGCATCCTCCTTTTCAACGGAGGTATGTGGGACTTTACTCTCTGTTCTACATACCTCTAAACGTGGTCCACGCGCTCCTCAAAAAGATGTCAACAAAAACAGGGACAGTTATGGCCGACGCCTACCAGGGCTGCCGAATGTTCGAAGGAGTTACCGTAGCCCTCGCAAAAAGGGCAACTATATGAACACTATGGATTTCAGTCAGTAAACGTTTACCACTGCCTCCCGCTCCACCCAGAGCTAGGGAAAAGTGATGTAATGATTTTCGACACAAAAAAAGGAGGTTATTTATGCTTTTTTGTAACTTTTATCGAAAAGGGCAATCCACTGGATTCAAAAATGTTTACTAGCATAAATCCATCTCATTTCGCTAGTGCCAGTGCAAGTTTGTCCATTTGGACTTTTATATCCATTTCAACGTTTCTATCACCGGTCGACTTGCAAAGCTTTTTTTTTTCACGGTTATGATTAATTTTCCTGATAGGAAAGATTCTGGCCGTTTTTTTTTTCTGTCGATTGGTTTTCATATCTTATTTAGCTCTAGCTACATTCGAAAGAAACTTGGCCTGATTTTAATGTTTCCTTTTCTTGTAATTTAATTATATTTTATAAAAACTTAATGCGATGCAACTTCTAAATTGATATTTCAGGCCGTCTGTGACTGCGAGGTGAATAGTCTATACAGTTTTTGTTTATTCTTGTTTAAGTTTTGCGTAACAAAGTTATTTTATTACCGTACCTGTTACCTATAACTGGTACGTACTACTTCTTATCTGTTCTTTTGTTTACTTTTACAAATACTTTGTTCTTTATTTTCTATAGCGCTACGATGATGTTGAGGTCAATTCCTACTTCTTTCTTTAAATCTGAGAATTTGTACTACCCATTCAAATATTATTAAAAGTATCACAATGAAACGTGTTGAGGTAATATCATTGTCCAATTGTCTAAATTATCTCCAGAATCAGATCTACTCTAGTTTCCAGTCTCTCTGAAACACACTTATGTCATAAATCTTTTTTTTTAACTTCTTTGAAGTAGTTTTTGGCTTGTGACCATAGATTTTGACTTACGCAATATAGACTTCATGGTTGAACGAACTTCCTACGTACTTTTTGGCGCAAACTGGGTTTTACGTCTTTAATTTATAAAATTAATCTTGCATGCATATTGTATGCGTCGTTGAATTCTGTAATGAGGCTATTAAACCTTTTTAAAATTTAATTAATCATCAAATTGGGTTTTGGCAATTTGAAACTGACAAAATGTATTTCGGTTAATCAAAGAAGACGGAATGTTGGGAGGCCTCCCACAAGGTGGAGCGATGACCTGGTGAGGGTCGCGGGAATGGAAGCGAAACGCACAGGACCGGTCGTTCTAGCGGTGATTGGGGGAGGCCTTTGTCCATCAGTGGACGTCTTTCGGCTTAAATGATAATGATGAAAGATTTATTTCGTCTTGTTAATTTTTTTGTTAGTGGCGCCAATGACAAAAAAGTAAACACGTCATGTGACTGGTCACTGGCGTCAGTGTCTCTTCCCAAAATAAATGCGAACAATGATAAATGGAAGTTTAAAATGCAAGACAATGACCTGACAAATTCATTTCCCTGGTCTGATTTTACATAAAAACCGACAACCAGCAGTAAAAGCCAGACTACACCCTTTTATGGTGGGGAAAACCATTCAATGACAACTCCCGCTCTTGAGCAGAGCGGGAGATAGTGTCAGACTCTTACTGACTAAAAATCCACCCGTTCCTTCTAGCCTTCATACCAAGGCTCAAGCCCCCTTTCGGATTACCCTGGCCCCAGTAGGCTTCGACCCGGCTGGGCCCCCTGGGACCCCTGCTGTTGCTGACAACTCCTTGAGCCAGACTACACCTGTATTGTTTTAGTCGTTTCAATCCATCCTAAGGTTGTCTGGTAGATATCGCTGTCGGCGATAAGACCGCCATTGTACCCATAGATTAAAGTTTATGAGTGCATTATGTCACTTTTTGGTGTACAATAAAGTTTAATTCTATTCTCGCATTCAGCTGTTACAAAATATTTTTTTAAATTTTCAAGTTCTTTTATTAATGACTCATTCGATGTTATTTTCCGTAGTTATTAATTACTCGTCTAATTAGCCGAGTTTCTAGTATACGAAGTAATGATATTGCATATATGTATGCAGCAGTTTTTACGTGTGTATGAAGTGGTTTGCATGTACTTAGGTATGTATTGGTAACGTCAACTTTCATATTACATATGTAATGCAGTTGATTTTACCTTTATCAGGGCGAAGCGGAAATTCTGTATTTGGTTTGGCATGTATAAGATTTTTATTTACTTTACAAAGAGGTGTAACGTGCTATCATGTCAAGTCTATGACATTAATGCCAAGTCATAGATTACAGTAAAGTTCTTGGAACCTTCTAAGAGTTAAAATTATTACTAAAACATGCTTGAAACTGACAAAATAGTTTAGAGTCTAACAATTAGTCAGCAAAAAATGCCTTAGTCCTTAAATAGTTCATACGACCGCTAGTTCTTTATCATTAGACTTCGAATAATGGACACGTGCTTCGTCCAAGATTACCACGAAGACCGTTTCTGTGCTAGGTACCTCTGTTTCAGGAATTTCTACAAACCTTACCAGGTCATCGGCTTTCTCTGTCCGATCCCTGGACTTTAAGCCTTATCCTAATAGTATTTTTTGAAAAAGTTCTTCTGTTATGTCACCAGGTGCTTAATATCCTACATAGCACCCAGCAGAAGATTTCAAATCCATTTTCTTGCTCAGCCACAAAGAGCTACTTATTACAGCGCAATGTGGCGCGGGCGTCGTTCTACTTGCTCGGCAAACCGTTGCGTCACGCGGGTCATCGAACCTCCTTGCGAGGTTGCGCGCCAAAATGTAGGTTGTACCTCAAACGTCAAAGCTGTCAAACGATTATAGCGCGCTTTTATTACAATTATTCAAAGATTTTATATATCCTAGTACTAGATTGACTACGACAACCTCAAAAGCGTACCTGAAAAGGAAAGTCAGAAAGAGTCCTGTCATCTCGTTCTACTAGTGTGTCCATACACTAGCTACATACTACGGGACAATTTTGCTCTAAAGTTAGTTAAAGCTATTTTTGATACATCAAAATAGACATGCAAGTTCAAAAACAATTAATATGTATATTATGCTTACCAAAAGGGAACAGAGTTTTCTCTATAATGACTAGGAAATAGCTGATGTCCGTATATATTATAATAACAATATCCTCTTATGCGAGTATGAAATACCTACACTGATAAAAAAATGCCTAATGTGTGTACCTACGTAAGATCACTTCTGAACGGCTACACTTATCAGAATAAGGTTTGTCTGAAAGAAAAAACTAGTAAGTTTATAATAAAACTAATGTTATTCTTTTATTTTTACTTTATTAAAAATAGACTGATGCGTGACATAAAATTGTACATTTTTTATTACGTCAAATTGCACGTATTAACTAACAAATAAACAATAAATAATACATTAAATAAATGATCCTCGACTGGTTTATACTAACTAACTGAAATTTATTTATAATAACTACTACTACTAACTATTGCCAATGCCCATTAGCGCCACAGGGAATTTCCGAAAGGGAAACCATGGTCCTGGAACACAAAGGGCAACTGAAGGACACGGGTAGATTTATTCAGTATAAACCTCAAATAACTTGTCCCGCTCTAGGATGGAGCGTAAGGCGCTCTACCTTAGAGCAGGATAAGTTATTGGAGATTTTACCACATCAAAAAAAGTCTCCTACTATGTTCGTTTGTCTATATCTGTTTGCAATCAACTCAAAAACTACTGTACGGATTTTAACCAACGGATGAACTTACAAAAGGGTATATAGATGGAATAGAATTAGGTTTTAGTGTTGATTTAACTTTACATCTTTAGACTTAATGTGGCAACCACAAATAAAACTGTTGCTGAAAAAAAAAAATTTTAATGGCACAACTTCAAAGCCACTGTTGCTGATGGTTCTCGTTTCTTGGAAATCTACAACAAAACATAAAAAATAATATATTACTAGTAGTTAACGCTTAAGCTCATACATGCAGCATTGCGTGTGGCATTTATTAGGGACCTAACTAAGGACTACACTTAAAGACGTATAGAATATCGATGTGGAGAAGATTTTGGAGCGCACGCACGTCGTTTTAAGAAGTGGTCACAGATAAATATACACTGAATTGGTCCGAAGACACGTCCCGCATGGCGCACCTCTGGCCGTCGCTGCTCGCCGCTTTCCGTTGTGTCATGAGAGCAGCCGAAGATCGCCGAGCGGCCAAAGGCGCCCGATCAACAGAAAAGATAAAATTAGTAAAATTGGTACGCGCTTGATTTATAAAAAAAAAAATTGAGCCTCCTCAGATATTTAGAAATTTGCTTATAATAATGTAAAACTTGAACAGTAGACAATCGAATTTTATAAAATTTTGCACCCAGTCCGTCTTCTGAGTCGTTTATGATGCCCGTTCTCCGCATGAAATTCTAAACGATGTTTGTTGTCACCCTACATAAATATTTTGTAAACAAAACAGAAAACTTACCAAAAAAAAATGAAATTCTACAACCAGGATACCCATCACTATTGCGAAACTTTACACAGCAACGTTTTGAACATCTTGCACACTTTATACTTTACTAAACATTGAGATAAAAACTTGTAACAATTAAAAATACAACTTTAGCCCTATGAAGCATCAGCCATATTGTTTATTGATGTCAAATTCTGTCAAATTGAAACCTCCTAAATGTTGCCTTTCATAATTTGAAAATTACTACGAATAGCTACTATATCTAAATGAAATCATCATTAAATACAAGAAGAATGCGTATAAAATTTCAAGAAGCAATATTTGAAATAAAATATTTAGTTGCAATTCATTTTATGTTGCATAAACCTATCAAAATTCATGAACACGGACTATTTAACGATAACTGGAACAATCTAAAAACTACCATCTGTTTCTTATTTTTTTCTGGTAGTATGTGAGAAAGGGACAGAGAGGATTTATCTCAGTGTCTTGCTCCAGGCCATTTTTCCCTTTTGCGTGTCAATAACACGCATGAACTTAATGCTAATGAGAATAAAGAACACTTTAAAGAGTGTCATATTTCTTCGTAGTCAATCTAGTCTACTCTAGTAGAATGTATAAAATCTTTGCAATTATTTAATTGTTGCGTTCTAAATTTGAAATAATGACGGAGTAATAGTTTTATTTTTAATTCTTTATGTATTCGGTTTTATTTTTGGCAATGACCTTAGTTTTTTTTTTAGAAAGTTCGTTGTTATTGTGTATTGATAATGTAGGTCTTGAAATTATAATTACTTACTTTATGATTAAGTTCTAATTTGTATTAGGTAGGTACAGTTTCCTTGGCACTTATTATTTATTGAAGATTTATTGTAATTATAGTAATTGTAAGGTTTAATAATATTGGATTCATTAATAATTTAAATTGTGATGCTGTGTTTTTAATTTTATTATTAGATGTAATAAATCTGAACGATTTAAAATTCCTCGAACCGTATAGAACGCATACCTACCGATGATTATTCATGCAACATTATATTAAAACGCTACCGAACGAAACAGCATAGTAGACAATACACAATAATCGTACAAAAATTCATTACGAATTTTTGTACGATTTTGTACGAAATTCATTACTACTTCCATGCGATTTCTGTACGTGCGTCGTCTGCGGCGACAATATTGCCATATCGACCACAAATTCACGCCAATGTACTTTTTTCCATAGAATAAAAGATGATTACCTGTTTCATAACCTTAGGGGATGATTTTTGGATAATCCTTGCTCAGTGCTCGCCTACGTTATAAAAAGAAACATTGTGCAAATATTTTTTCAAATTCACGCTCCTAGGCCCAGTCGTTTCAGCTGTGCGTTGATAAGTCAGTCTTAAAATTGCGCCATAAGCAGTGCCGATCGCGTCACAACTACGACGATCGCACTAAACGAAAAGCGCCATAAAATTAGTTACATAATACCTACACCATAATGTAAAAAAAAAGTTTACTTCTTTACGCCAATATTGACGAGTATTACACACATTAATACATTTTTAGTTCGCATAAACATTTATTACATCTGCGTGGTTACGGCTGGAATGCGGCCAACGGATGCTGTTCTGTAAAAATATGGACTATTTTACGTGCAGTCAGGAAATATGGAATATAAAAATGAAAATAGCATGAAAATATTTCAAAAATATATTAAAAATCGAAAAGCAAGTTAGGCTGTCATTTGTGGAAATCAGAAAGGCACTTTTCTAATAAGGAATAGTTCTATACTAAGGGCCTAAAAGGGCCTGTTTAAAGGTCTAAGGAATTATCATAACGAAAGTTTTACATCGGTCCGGTAGTTTTTGAGTTTATAGCTCCATCCTTTTAACAATTTAGTTTAGGTCGTCAAATGGATCGCGTTATGAGCTCATAGTAGGCCCCCTGTTTCACAGCTGGGCAAAGGCTTCCTTCCATTGTTCCCGGCTCTGGGCAGCTTTTTGCCGTCTTCTAAGGTCCCGTGGTATTTCGCGAGCCATTCATAAAATTCGGCATACTATACAAGGCGCCAGATAAACTTAAAATAAAGTACATTGACCTTTTCCTAATATCTCCAATATATCGAAGGTACCCGAAAAACCGTTTTAGGATAAAGGTAAAGGATCTCGATATAATATGTCGATTCAAGACAGCTTTATGTTTTTAATTCCGTTTTTTAAATTAAGAATGTCAATAAATGTAGGAAGGTCAATGACCGTTATTCTGCGTTTATTTAGCTCCTACCTTAGTAGCTAGATAAGCTAAAGCCACAGACCAATTTTATTCTGATAAATAAATTAGTATTCAAAATAATAATCGTAAAAATAAATTCGACCATTATAATCAGACAGAAGTTATAAAATCTTGTAAGTTGTAGGCCGTTTTCAATGAAGAACTAACCGCATTTGCTTGCTCATAAAATAAGATGAGTATATTACAGGATGTTATGATTTTATGCTTTTAATTTAAGCGAAGGCTTAATATCCGTAATTAAATAATAATTGTAACGTTTACGAGGTCGAATTCTTTTGTTTTTTTATTGCATAAAAGTAATTTAATTCAAGATGGTAAATTATTCATTTGTACATTACAATTTATGGAGTTATTTCGTTGTATAATATTTTGATTGTGCCTATATGCCACCGGAAAGTTACAAATTCCGTAAGATGATAAAATATTCACCCATTTCAGGATCATTGTAAGCTTTGTAAGTCACAATTTGCGTTTATATGCAAAAACTTATTATTCATGATCTAATAAAATAGATATTATTAACATATATTCGTAAATACATTTTAACTATGAAAGACAAATCCCATATCCTGCAAAAAAAAAACAAAATTGTCCCATGTGAACATTACATAAAAAGTTTTCCATGTGCTTATTCTAGGACATTAAGTAAACATCGAAATTTGTTCAGCCGATCGAACATGAAGAAGTAACAAACATACACTCACAAACTTAGCCTTTATAATATTAGTGTGATTAGGAGATAAAGTATTCACATCAACCTAATGTATTTTCTTCTATCTCCTGTTTCGAAATGCTGACTTTACCATCAAAAACTCATTGTTGCTTATTCCAATTTCAGCTAGCGAAGTACTATCGACGCAGCGTCCCCTCGTGCGATGCCGGCCGCTCCATGCTGCCACTCTCGAATCTAGAAACAAAGCTAAAAAGTGTGCAGAGTTCCTGCAGCCTTATAGGTGAGTACATACGTGCTCCTCTTAATAATTATCGTACATGAACATAGAAAGAAAAAAAAAAGAATTTACTCGTCTTGGCGGGGGCACTGTCGTGCCCCCAGATTTGGCAGACTTAGTTATGGCGCAAAATCCTCTCGTAGTGCTCGCCTACGTCATAAAAGAAAACCCTGTGGAAAAGATCTTAGTTCCAGTAGTCTCGGCTGTGCGTTGACGTGTCAGTTTCTTTTTTTTTTCGAAAGTACCGCACAGATTAGAGTGGGCCTGTCCAGTCAGTACAAGCATTTGCCGGTATTCGTATAGCTCGACTTTAAACTAGTAAGGAGCTCACGACCTCCGAACAATACCACAGAAAGGACATTTGGGTAGGCCGCATAAAGGACTGAAACTGCCAGATAAATGAGAAACTTAAAAAAAAGGCATATAACCGATGTAGTAACATGAAAAATTTCAATGCCATGGCCTTATTTGTGTTCTCACAATTATGTAGACAGACCTACCAAGCTAATTACTTTATACGCTTGAGTTTATTTATTCAGAGCATGACTCAGTTATCACGTAGCTCTGTGGTTTGCATTTGACCGCCATTGTAACCACTCCTTAACCTTCAGATATCTGTGGTTACAATCTATTTCTAATGTATTTGTATAAAATTTCAGACAACGACCTGAAACATGCACGGCGCTCGCAAGACGACTGGTGTCTGGGGCACTCGGTGTCAAACTGAGCACAGCGAGGCAGGAACGAGCTGAGGAGAGGAGACTCATCACCCTCGCACGAGGTAAGCTCATTTTTTTTCAGATTTTGCCAAGATTCCATCATCAGATCCCAACTTGGTGACTATAGGACCATTTGGGAAGTACCCTTTCCAACAAAAAAATAATTTTTCAAATCGGATGGCAAGATGGCAAGCGACGAAGTTGAGCGCGAACAAACAAAAAAATACAAACATCAGAATTGAGAACCTCCTCCTTTTTTAGAAGTCGGTTAAAAAAACAATGTAATTAATACGACCATGTAAATATCTTGACTGGTTCATTTGAGTAAAGAAAAATGAAAGTTGATGTTATTTATTCATTTTGAAACTCTGCAACCCGTACAGCAATCGCAATAATTACAGCAGTTTCATGTTTATCTAAAAAGAAAAAAAGGTAATGAGAGTTTTATTTCTCCATATTACTTAAGTGATGCTAAAACTCTTACATTGAAAGCTTAACCGTCCTTTTGACTTTTTTTTATTTGCCGTGATTGGGATAAAATCAGTACTCTACTTATTTAAACTTTTACAGAAAAACAACTTTTTCGGTGGGTAAAAATAATCCAGATGACGTCTCCGATGGGCGGAGCGGGAGATAGTGTCAGACTCCTACTTACAAAAAAACCCACCCCGTTCCATCGTTGCCTTTCATACCGAAGCCGAGATTGATGTTACGTTATGTTTGTTATCTAGCTTTAAGTATGCGTCTTATTTCGCATTAGTAAAATGTTTTTCTTTCTTTTCTTTCCGAGCTTCCCTTTCAAAAATACACAAAAATTACTAAAATATTATCTAATAATTGTCTTTTATCTCCTCTATTTTCAGAGAAAAAACGCCAAGCGGCTTTACACAAGGAGGCGGCGTGGGATGGCTCGCTCGCTAACCAGTCCGTCGACACGTGAGGTAACAGTGCATGAACATAACATTACATAAAACCATCGATATACAACGTGTAACGTTAAATGCGCAAAACCTCAGACACCCCAAATGATTTTTAATTTAATTGACCTAATACTGTGAGAAAAAAACATAAAAAAAAAAATTAAAGTGCAGTTTTAGTTTGTTTAAAATTAATATCTGCATTGAAATAAGAACTTTTATTATGTGATTATTACATACGTGTATGAGAAAATTTGATTGGACTACAACTATTTGTGTTTGTTTACCTATTTGGGAGAGTTTGCGCACGTGATAGCTTGACTTATTCATAAATAGACAGGGCGACATTTTTAATGATTTTTTTTATATTAAAAAGTGGTTTAATTGATTCTGCTCGTTATTCTGATCAAACTAATTTCAGGTTTTGCGCATTTAACGTTACATGTTGAATATGTACAACGCACTAGATTACGCGTGCCGAACACTCACCTCAATCGACTCAGGTGTAATGTAGTCCGTACACCTTGAACATTACGCTATGTTGAAAGAGATCTAGAAACGCGTAAGTGCCACGAAATTTATGGCGCTTAAGACATTTTGGTCGCGAAATAAGTATCCTCCAAAAGCTATCTTAGCGCTGTATGTTTTAATAGTTCTGTTAGACGACATAATGCCAATGTAGCGCTGCAGCGAACTTTAGTTTTAACTTTTCAGTATTTTGACAAATTGTTTCCATGAACGTGCTTGTCTATCACTAGAATATATGTCGATGCTTAAAACCTAACGCTCTAAACGCTCCTATATTTTTTTAAATTGATATAAACTAGTGCTTGATTGTGATCCCACCTGATGGTAAGCAGTGATGCAATCTCTGATTGTGAGGCGCACTAGTTCTATAAAACGTCAGCCTTTAAGACAATTGAGCCCTGGTTCAGGACATAGTCCGGAGCGACGAAATGGGTTGCGGCCGCTTCTTTCTGCGAATCAGTAATGCATCGTCAATCCCCGAGTCTTAGAGCGATTTCCGGCCACTGCTGGCACAGTCTTGCGGATGATGAGCAGTAGGTAGCTTGTCGGCCGCCTAACCGATAAGGACCGAGCACGAGTAGTCGACGGCACGTAGTGCTCCACGTGCGTCTCAAAGAGATGACCTGGACCCAGCAGAGCCGATGCCCGTTGGGGTCACAGGGAATTTCTGCAAAGGAAATCCGTGGCCCTAGACTGCAATGGGTAACTGAAGGAACATAGGTGGGGTTTTATTTAGTAAAAGTACGCCGTCCCCTTCCACCCTGGAGTGGGAAAAGTCAGTATATGATTTCCCATCTTCCAAAAAAAGCCTCAAAAACATGTCATTTTCTGAGTTTGTTCATTCTATCATAGGCCATGAGGTGAGATTGGAGTTAATAGCGGACTTATCATTATCAGTAATTTAATAGAACAATATTCTTGCGTAAAGATCAGATTAAAACTAGATTTTTATAAAGATTTCAGATCAGTTAGATTTTTAAATCTATATTTTTTTATGCACAATTACGCTATTATGTCGAACCCAAACCATGTGGTCGATATTATGTAACGGCAAAAAAAATGATTCAAATTAATCATATCAAAACTTACAAGTCACTATAGTCGTGAGTAATGGAACCGTAATTTCGTCAACTGAATCAAGTCTTCGGTAGTATAGTGGTAAGTATCCCCGCCTGTCACGCGGGAGACCGGGGTTCGATTCCCCGCCGGAGAGAAACTTTTTGCTTTTTTTAATTTCATTTATTCTATTCAAATTACCTCCTTGACCTTGCATAATTCAGTTTATGTAATTATGGCAATAAATTATTCAATATTTACATTATACGACACATTCAAAAAACCGGTAGAGACGAATCGATTAAGGTTATTTTTGACAAATTAAATATGTAGCGAATTTCAAAATACATAGTTAATTTATTGAAAAAAAAAAGTTTCGTTAAAAATAAAGAAAACTGCAGTTAGATTTTTTACTTTGATACATATCGGAAACGTAATCAAAATTTTGAATAATTAGTTTATTTAAAACTTAGATCGATTTTGTTTTAAAACTGATTTATCTACACTTATTATTAATATTATAAAGAGGTCAAGTTTTTTGTTTGTTTGTAGTAGTTAATCTCTGAAAGTACTTGACTGATTGCTAAAATTTTTTCACCGATAGAAAGCTATTTTATTCCTGAATGATATAGGCTATATATTATATGTATGGGTGAAGCTGCGGGCAAAAGCTAGTTTAAGATAACCTTACTGAAATCGCTTGAGCATTTATGAAGTACTACTAAATAATACTCGTTATGAAAGGAACAGTAATTTCGTCAACTGAGTCAAGTCTTCGGTAGTATAGTGGTAAGTATCCCCGCCTGTCACGCGGGAGACCGGGGTTCGATTCCCCGCCGGAGAGACTCTTTTTGTATTTCAAAATGTTTTTATAGATCATTTGAAATGTTTGTAAGTACAACAAACTTATCACATGACAACCGTAAATGCATATATAATATACATATTTTTTAATAATGTAAGAAGTTTCATTTGGTTTTTGACCAAGAATACCACAACCGGTTAGGACTAAAGGAGGAACTTTGTTATGTTTATTTAGCTTACATAATAATATAGTGAACTTCGTCCGCTTGATAGAAGAAAATTGTCCCAAGGTAACATAGTCTCGGGATAAAAAGTATCCTATATACTATTCAGGAGCATGGTCCCGTGTTCACCGAAATCCGTTCAGCATTTTCAGCGTGAAGGCGTATCAAACATACAGAGTCACAAACTGTTGTCGTTATAATATCAGTGTGTAGTTTTGTAACTCAACTGTTTACAGAACTGGACAATATATGGAGTCATAGAAACAGGCGTGATCTCGGTGAAATGGAGCTGAGAATGTTATTGTAGAATTGAAACTTGAACATTAGAATATTTTGCTTTCACATTTTGTTGAAAAATATTTTTGATAAAGCATACACTTTGTTTTTAAATATTTTTTTTTACACTTGATTCTAGGTAAATACATAATCCATGCAAAGCTAAAAGAAAAAAGTTCTAACTATTATATTAGTAAACAATATTTAAAAGTATTGACACTTAAGATGGATTGGTCGCACAATGTCACAATCGCAAAATGACATATTGACGCAAAATGCGATTAAGATTTCACACATTTGTTTTCTAGTTTCTATACACTATTGTCTACATTTCCTTTGATCTCTCCTTTTAGATCTGCTGGGAGGAATTTCTTTAGAAAAAACAATATCTTTGTACTAACGTCTATTATGTATTATCTTTTTCTGTTTTTTTTGTGTGTACATGAATAGTAAAATAAATAAGTTATTACCCATAATATGTTTCTTTTCAGATTCCATTCAACGCGAGCACTTCACGATTGAGCTCTCACAGAAAATGTTCGTTTTACTAAAGTTAACGTAGTTATATAGACCTATAGATATTTTTCTATGCGAAATATTAGATTATACGACGCCTAAGAGGTTTTGGTCCTTTATGTAAGTACAGATAATGCTTAGCTTTAAATTTTATATTTTAACGTTCGCTTTTAAAATTTGTTTTCGACTTGCGTATCCTATTTAGGAATTTTTTTTAAACCTTCAAAGAAAGAAGGTTATATGCATCTGAACCGTGTACTTATTATTATTTTTTCTGTATACGATTCGATTGATTGTATAGTAAATCTATACTTCGACAATCTATGTCACAAATACTTAAGTTTGACATGTCGTGGACTATTTTTTACCTGTAACTATTTTGCTTGTCTATATTTCAAAACTGTGTGTTAAATTAGAGGTTTATCCCCAATGAAAAGGTTGACATTACTAATAAAAATCATCATTTTCAAATATAATTTCTTTAATCAACATTTGACTTATTCTGGACACGACCAGCATATTTTTTTTTTCTAAGTGATATGTATTCATCTGTAGTATTCATAGAAACCAAATATTAGTATTTATTTAGCTATCTATTTTATATTTTTATATAGTTTTATTGTATAAAATAATAATTAAGTCTGTTAAACGATCTTCGTTGTATCTGCTTGCGGCCAAAATGTGTCAAAAAGCATGAGAAATGCATGTTGCTTAAATAAAATTCTGTTTATATTGTAAGAATGAAAACAAGTCTTGTGAATGCCAAATGTTTGCTTTGCATTTGTGTGTTATGTATATTCAAGTATCAAGATTAATATTGGACGCAAGATTGGTGACTTTGACATAGAGATGAGAGGTATATACTGGTAGAGGTATATATACCAAGTATGTGCTTCCCAGTACACAGACCGGGTACGGACCAAAATACTGGGTAAATACCTTGAAGGTATGACGTCAGACGCATAGTACGATACGAACCGCTACCACAAGGTAGCGCCCAGTTTGTGCGGTATCGGTAGTTCGGTACGCCGAAGCCACCCGAAGCTACCCGACAGCTTACGAAGGGACCCGAAACGTCATTCGTGCTTTATGAACATTCGGATGATTTAATTTAGTTAGAAAAAATGGGTACCTACTTATTTTTACGTGCTTAAGGAACATAATTGCATAATTACATTTTTTGTCACGACGTGAAAGAGTTCCTTAGTTTGTTTATGTTAGGGAATATTGAGTGTAGGTACTGTAGGTACGTACCTAGGTCGACAATTTTTTGATTTTTTGCGTCAGTTGTATCTCATAATGCATAATTACGTATACTTGAAACGTCGTACCTACATTATATTGGAAGCATACCATACTTATCGTATACGTTTACTTATCGAAATCCTACCACACCCAAATACTTAGAAGTATTTTAATACCTGGTATTTGTACCAGGTATTTAGTGATACCCATACCTTAAAGGCCGGGTATGGCGAATGGCAAGTATATCTCATCTCTACTTTGACATTTGCCGTTATCTAGAACATTGGGTTCTAGAAAAAGCTGTCGGCTTGGTATAGTGTTGTCTTAATCATTACCGATAACTGATTAACTCAAATCAAATCAGTCATCGAGCTTTGCAAAGTGATGTTCCGTATTGAAAAGATAGCAATAATATATTTTTAATTCGTTTCGAATTGTGCCTTTTATTGTCTAGTCTGGTTGTATGTTAACACTCGGATTTCAAAACCTCTTTGCGTTTACTCTATTAGACGAAACGTAGGTTTAATTATTAGCAAATTAATAGTCTTTAATATCGCGTCTTATGATATAGTTATAAATGGTTGTAGCGTTCCGTTCGGATCGAAGGAAGGTAGTTTAGCATGAACTCCTTATGTTTAGTATGTGGATAGATAAGGATAGCGAAAATGGAACGCGAATATTATCGAAAATGTTTAAAAAAAATAGAAGTTGGTTATTTGGCGACGGAATAAAACCGTTGTCGTTGTTAAATAAAGGTGAGAACATACTACTAACACGGTACGCGGTGGTCGTGTCTATGGACGCAGATTGCCCAGCATCGCGTAATACGGAAATAATTGTTTTGTGGTAATTTAAAGCAATGTAAAGCAATGTGTTTTTATTGTATTGTAACTGTGCCTCGTATTTAGTAGGCAGCTAGTGGTTAGCGTTATAGTGTTGGTAGGGGCAAAAGTGAGCAAAGGAGAAATTATAATTACCGAATTACTTTTCATAGCTATTTATTTCTTGAAAATTAATCAAGGAAACTCGATTATAAAATAGAGTAAACTTTATGGTACCTACACCAAGATAAAAGAATACATTTTATGTAAACACATCATCGCTTACCATCAGGAGAGATGGTGAAACGTAAGCCTATGAATATTAATAATAAAAAAAAACAAATCTATGGGTACAATGGTGGTTTTATCGCTGACAGCGATATTTACCCGACAACCAATGGACAGACTACAACTTAATTTTTTGGGGGGTAGTCTGCAAACACTATCTTCTGCACTGTTTACTATATATTCCTTATGGCACTTTGATTTGATAGAAATTTATCAGTAGCGACTCTCTCCTATAATTTTAGTATTCTTTCATTCTTTGCACACTTTTGCAACAAACTAACATAAACTCAGATAAGAACAAGCAATGTTAATATATGGACTATGTCAAAAGTGAATAATTTATTATTGATCTTTAATAAAAGGTTGTTTAAAGAAATTGACGTAAAAAAAAATGTTACATCATAGTATATACAGCCAAAGATCTGATTTTTTATTCGGGACTAAAAAAACTAAATATGGAATTAAAAACTGGCTCAATTCATTGTATTTTTATGTGTGGCGGCTATTAAGAGGTTGTTATCCAAAAATGTGATGCAAGAACATGCAAGATTTTTACTTACCAAAACCAAAATTCTAAGCATATTAGAGCACCTTGCAGTCATTACATCAATGGAGCATAAATTAGTTTAGAATCTGCTACTCCATCATCATGTGCGTGGTAGAGTCCTGGTAGAAATCAAAGGTGGGTCACGTACACTCAATTGCGCAGCATCAGACCAGTACTCAGTAATTCAGTATACATACCTACCAGACGTACTTGCTTGTAGACCTGGCAGCAGGTCCTTTGTCATCAATATCTTTCTGTCTTTGTGCCATGTCAATCGGTGACGGGGTTGGGCACAACACTTTTTCTTCTATTCTTTCCTATGTACCATCACTCTATCATGTGCTCTCTTTTTTTGTGTATTTTTTTACATAATCCATTTTTTTTTATTTGGCTTTTCCCCTCTCCAACTATGGATTTTTTTGTTACTTTTCTCGCATACTAGGACTTACTTCTGTTTCGTGGATGCGTTCCCAAACATGTAAACTCACATACGCAAGATACTCGACCCGGGACGACTTCTTACGAGTGCATTAGCCAATCGCTCAACCCCTGCGCCAACCATGATTAACTACAACCCAGAAATAAAACAACTAAAAAGTGTATGTATACATTTTTGACCATGATCTTGCATTACTTGCATGTCTTGCATTACTAATTGGCGCCATGAAAAAGAAACTGCTTTTCTTGTAGCATTTATTATATTGTTAACTCAACGAATAAAGGCGGAAATGCACATGCTTGTATCTAGCACAAAAGCATACACGAGCTTGCTTGTTATTGTGCTATAACGTGGCGTGGTGAATGTCACTATGGCATGCAAGTTACTTGCACACTTTTGTGCAAGTTACAGATAATAATGTGTATTTCGGCCTTAATGCTACAATATTGTAAATAATAAAATGTATGTAATACATTGCGAACATTCAAATTTGGGTTGTGAAGTCTTTATACGGCAGTGATACTCAAACTTTCGACAGTTGGTTGTATACGGCCTGGTGGTATTTGTTACGGCCCGATGGTATTTCATACCGCCAAAAATATGTTATCACAAAGCAATAACCAACGCGCTTTTATAATAAATTAATTAGGATACCAGCATTAAGTTGGTTGTATTGACTTAAAAGGTAATAATGGACAACTCAGCTGTGTGTCCTGTAAGTCGGCTGTCTACAAGAAAAGTTTGAGAATCGCTGTCGTTACCAGATCTTACCATGCTTAATATTATCTTCCTACAGAGTATGCACTTATGTACATATGTACTACTTACCGATTGAATGAGATTTTATACTTTGCAACTATAGTAGAAGCCAGATAAATTTGCCATAGCGGTCATTGAACCTCTTACATTTAGTGACATTCTCAATGTCAATATCCTGTTCCTTTACATTTTCTAGTAATGAAAAACAATTCATTGTTTGTTTTTCGAGTACTTCCGCACAGATATATTAGGATAAAGTCAATATACTTTATTATATTGCAAATTTATCTGGCCCCTACTTTAGCAAGAATAGGCAACACGACTGTGCATTACTTATCTTATATTTACAGTACTTGCCCGTAAAAACGGCGCATCTTGTTCGGTGTTGTATAGCGCCATCTCTGTCATGCGGACGAGAATAGGAGTCTATTTTTAAGGTGAAGGTGTTCGCTAGATGGCGTTGAACTCAACATTTTTAAGTCAAGGAAATGGTAGGTATTTGCTAAAAATTAATACTGAGATTTTAATATAGTGCTTAAGTATAGCGTTATATTTAAACACTTTACTTTGAGACATGAATAATCAAAATAAGGTGTTATTTGAGTTGATAATTTACCTAAGTTCATTAAAGTGTAATGTCCGGTGTCAGCAAATAACATTTCCTTGACTTAATAATTGCTCCTAAACATAAAAATTAAATTAAACTTAAATGTTGAGATCGGCGCCATCTAGTGGTCACGCTTGGGGCCGTAACTTTCACCTTAGTCATTAACCACCCGCGTCGGATTAGTCCGACGACTCGGGTCGGGACTCGTCGGCGACGAGTGTTTTCGCGTGCTATACGCCAGGATCGTGTGTTTGCGACGTGGTACTCAATCTAGTTTAGCCCTTCAATCCCCATAGGTGACAAAAGAGCTGACAAGATGAGGTATTTGGTCGAGGATGCCCAATCTTGGCGAAATAAACGCGACAGTGTTGGTCGGATATATCCGACGTTGGTGGTTAAAATGTTAAGCCCAATCTGTTTATTTACGCTCGGGCACTGTTAATTCTGTGTGACGTGTATTTTACACAGTCTTGCCAACCTGATTATAGCAATACTATACGTAAATGTACGCACTTTTGATTTTATATAAAATCATGTGAAAACATTCTCTTAATAATGTAATGTTTTTCTAATAATAGTAATTGTGCAATAAAATGTACATATCTGCGAAGTCAGTTTCACATCGAACCGTCCATGTACACAATAATGTATCATTACAGTAAATAAATATTCTCATACGTCATTTTGTTAAGTTTTTTTTTTTCATTTTTTTACCTGTGTACACCTGGGGTCAGAGTTAGGTGTACCAGACAGTCAATTTTTTTTTGTAGTTGTAAAAACAGCAATTCGTAATAAAAAAATAATAATTTAGTTCAACATGTAAAGTTTTCTGTGCTCCTAACTCTAACTATGGCTTAACATACCTAGTTTATAATTTTTATAATAGATGACAAAAGATGAATCAACTGATTGGCTTAAACATGACAGCTACGCTATAGTTAGACCATGGTCTCGCTAGATGACGCTGATTTTCAGTTTATTTTGTTTTTAAATGATGCGAGCGTTATTAAGTCAAGAACACGGTATCCGCGGAAATCGGACATTTAACTTTTTTGAACTTAGTCAAATTGTTGATTCGGAAGTTGCTTAATTCTGACTGTTCATATCTCGTAATTTTAGTGATATTGAGTTTAGCGCCATCTTGCTAAAACATGGTCACGCTCGGACTCGTAGTTTCCATCTTAATGTAAAGGATGTTTAGTAAAAATATTTTACCTTGGTTTACAATGCATGAACATACGCAACTAATGCAACATCGGTACCTACTTAACTATATTAATAATTTCAATGATTGGTTCTACAATAAATAGCTAGATATTAAATAAATAGGCGACCCGGCCTGTTGAATTTTCAGGGCTTCGGGATATTTCAAATTTGGCCTGTAAAAGTCTGGCCCTCCCTCCCACTACACTCAGAGTGGGCGTTCCATATTGGACGATTTCCCAACAAGAAAAAGGCTTGCCGTTTTGTCAAATGCAATAATGCTGTCGCCTGGTGTACGCCAATTCAGAAAGCCCTACTTGGATAATACGATTGGTTCATTTTAAGTTTTGTCTTTGATTCAATAGACTGGTTGTCTAGTGTTATCTTTGATACAGAATTTTACTCAGATATCTTAAGAGGACACCTCGTTACTTTTTAAAATTTCTTAAAATATACCGCACTGACACAAATAATGAAGAAACTAAATAATTAACAGTTTCACGAGAGATCCAAACCAAACCTATCCTTAACTTCTAGAAAAAAAAAATGTTTATATCAGGTATAAACTTTTTTTTTACAGGATTTCCTAATTTTAAAACTTTATTTTCTCGAAATTAAGGCCTATGCTTATTTGCAAATATCTTGCGGTGTATTTATAGAAATTCTGAAAACTGTAAGTGCCTCTTTGATGTTCTCTGAAATAAACAAAAATAAATGAGGATTGATTTCATTGTGGGCACACACAGGCGAACTTGTCCTATTTTGATTGTTTTATAAAAGTTGTGTGTACAATAAAGAATAAATATAAATAAAAAACTAAAAAAAAAAAAACATTTAAAAACCATGTTAATTTTGCACGATTATGCAAGGAGGGAATTTGACTTCAGACTACATACATTTTTGTGGCTCGAAGGGTATTCTTTTAGACATTTTGTTACCCACACTGTCCTCTACCCTAAATGAACGAAAAACGGCCAATGAGGCTTGATCTGTACAAAATAAGAGGATATATTATTATTTTTGTAATATGGAAGGTTATTCTAAAATTGATATACAAATAAATAAAATTGATTGAAAAAAATGTTGTGTGTGTTTTATTATTTAAAACCTGCACACTGCCATTGTAGCGCCAAATCATTACAAAAGTCAAAAGCTAGTTATAGCATAAAGGCCTCCAGATTTCTAAATAAGTTACGCAGCCGTATAATGAAAGTTATAATAATATTCCACAGCCGCCATCTAGTCCCAAGCTAAGCAAAGCTTGTGTTATTAGACACAGAACAAATGATCATGCTCATCACATAAATATTTGTCCTGAATGGGAATCGAACCCACGACCACAGCACACAGGGCCACTAACCACTAGACCAACAGGCCAGTCAAACGACCCTGTAATTTCTGTTTTTCTAACGGACTTTAAAAATCAACTTTTCGTTTGTTACCTAGGATGGACTTGCGCTTGACAGTGGTCAAGGCTTGATAAGCCTTGACCACTATCTGACCTGATGGTAAGCGATGATGTGGTCGACGATGGAGCACGCTTTACTTGAAGTATTACCTATTCATTCATGACTTTAACCCTACTTACGAACCTTGCGGTGTGAAAAAGAGCCCCACAGCGTGCTTTTTAGATATAGGTTGCGTGCGCCAATGTCGGTAGTTAGAATGTAAATGGCGAACGAACAACGACGAGTGACAATTTTGTCACCGAAAAGCTAACGGCGGGCGCGGTGACAGTTTCGTCACGGGCTTGTTCGCTGGTCGGCGAACACAAATGTCACCCAGTTGTCACGTCGTTACGTGCACGCATCTCCATACATATCCATAGACTTGATAGGAGTGACGAAACAGTCACGGTGACAAAAGACACCAGTGCGCGCTATGCCTAAGATGTGTATTTTATTGAAAATCCTTAAAATCCTGAGATTTCATGAGATTTGCAAAATCCATCTGCAATCCTGAGCGAGGAGGAGTGGCAGGTAGTCGCCTTCTTCTATGAAGCAGTAATGCTAGCAAAGGAAGAGGCCGACCGCATCAGGCAAGCTCTCGCCGCCGCCGGGATTCCGATCCCAATTTCCGGCTATCATAGACGCGGGCTTGCGGACGGCGAGCTATGGGTAGCTCGACCGTCCGGTAACTGTCCAGACCGAGCCCGAGTCGTCGACGGTGCGCACTGTTTCCGCTCGCCTCAAGGAGTTGTTAGCAGCAACAGGGGCCTAGCCGGGTCAAAGCCAACTGGGGCCAGGGTTATTCGAAAGGGAGCTCGAGTCCCGGTATAAAGGCTAGAAGGAACGGGGTGATTTTTCAGTCAGTAAGAGTCTGATACTATCTCCCGCTCCGCCCAAGAGTGGGGTTGTCATTGGATGATTTTCCCCATCATAAAAAAAGCCACAATCCTGAGAAGAGTCCAAAAATTCTGAAATCTCATGGTAACCCTATACAAAACCCAATAACCCCTACAACACAAACCGTTGACATAGAAAATCTATTCTAGACCATAACCCGGCTAAATAGGCACTATTTCCTTCCTACACTGTCTAGACAATAGAGTTGCGACAGACGCAGGCTACGCGCTCCATGCGACTGCGACTAATCGCGTGTCGCTGCGACCACAACCAATCGAAGGTCACACCACTGTTGTTTGTAAGAAACGGAGTGAGACCAATTGCAATAGCTCATTTATCTGCGTTTTTTTTTTCTGTATCTATTAATTGAATAGGTGTGTCGAATTGTATCGAGACAGAGTAGGTATTCCAAATTTTTTTTGTAAATACAATAGAATATTTATTTTGTGTAAAATATAGTACAAACGTAATTCGTTCCACATATTTTGCTTACTACTTTTCCGTTTTCGGTTTAGTCTCGGCATCTCATTTCTGCACTCTTGACTTTATTTATCATGCTCACTAAAAATGCCATCTCGTTACGGCACCCTGTCATGTGAATAGAAGGATTGATGACTTATTCAAAAAGATACGCAATACCACCGCTGTTCTTGCTCCTACTTTACCGCTTTTAGGCACGCAATTTGCTGGTTTTCGTACTAGTGCGCAAAAAATCACCAGCTCGCCCCCGCTACATGTATCTATCGTATCAGGCTGGTCGCTTAGCAGCTCCCCACGAGTCGACGGGCAACTCCGATTATTTATTTTCAATACATTTATATCTACTGCTTTTAGGTACGCAAATTACTGTTTTCCACAGTAGTGTAGAACATGTGAACTCATCTCCACAATTGATTGTAAATTATCGTATCAGGCGCTAGACTGAGTCTAGGCGCTAATCATCCCCCGTATATTAATTTATTTGTAAGTATATTGAAAAGCTTCGTTTGATACACGTGGAAGCTTTGTCGCTACAGCACTCCGTTCCATAACATGCAGCTCGGCTGCGGCTCGAGCGAATTCCGCCTTGGTCGTAATGGCATTCAAGATTCTCAATTATTTGTATAAAAATGTATGTAAGTATTTAGATACACAGCCACTAAAACCGAGATCAGGTAAGAATAGACATGGATACAACCCGGGAATCTTTTAAGTCAAGAGTGAATAGGTTACTTCTAGGTAAGCGCGCTCTATCGTCAACAGCATCATCGCTTTCCACACATCATTGGCCAGCAAGTGACTATCAGCAATAAAAAAAACGTATTTTCAGTGTGCGTGAAATCATTTTATTCCAAAAAATTTTTATATCACTACTAGCTTTTACCCGCGACTTCGCCCGCGTTTATTAATGTACTTTACTCTTTCGCTCACTTTTCTCACTTTTTTTTTTAAATTAACCTATGTCCGTCTCCAGGGTCCCAACTATCTCTGTACACAAATTCATCAAAATCGGTTTTGCCATTTAGGCGTGAAGATGTAACAAACAAATAAACAAACAAACTCACTTTCGCTTTTATAATATTAAGTAAGGATTAAACATTATTAAAACTAGTTTCATTAAAATTTATTATTACTGAGATAATGCGTTGTGTCGTGACTAATCTAAAATTAGAAAAAAAAATCAAACTTAAATTATTTTGTAAGAGAGATCATAAATATTATGATTATTAATAACATAATTGTTTCGCTATTGCCTAAGCCTATAATTTATTTATTTATTTATTTAATCTTCATGCAACACAAAGTACATAGGCGGACTTAATGCCTTAGGCATTCTCTGCCAGTCAACCTAGAGTGGTGCAGAGACATTATGGTAGGCGCATATACAGAAAAAATTATTTAAGAAAGAGCAAAAAAAGAATACATATATTTAAAATAAACATACATATATATTTAATATAATATATATATACTACATATATATTAATTTAAAGTAAGGACAGAAGTTTTGAGACGATTCTGCTATTGGTGAAGAAAATGATTCCGCAACTTCCTAATTTAACAATCCGTATCTTCCGTAATTTAGTAATTCATTTATAGGGTAAAAAAATATTATTGCAAAGTTATTTCTTCAGTTTATTTTTTAAATACAAGTATAATGTCAGTTCTCTAATTTTTTTGTTAGTTTAAATATTTTTGGGCGTGCGGTTTTTGCATTTAGCTATTGTCTTTTTATTTAGTTTTCACAGTCGCTTTGAGTTTCATTAAAAGGCGTATACTTACCTAACATAATATTCTCGTCTTACACGCATGACGCACCTAGCGATTACCACTCGCCGTCTTATAGCCAAATAGACCAAGTAGATGTATTATAGCCTATCCATCTTAAATAATGTCTTGAGCGAACTTTCTCCTTTTCCAAATTATCGACGTTTTAAACCGAGTGACCACTGACAAAGTATACAGACAGGGTTATTTGTAAAACACTAACAACCTTGCAGGACTGTAAGTGTACTGACATCATAAACAACAACTTTTGTCCTAAGTATGACTTTTTACAAAACAACAAATCAAGCACCCTCGCCGCCCAAACCCCGCACCCTCCGCTTTGTACTATCGCATGCTTGGCGTAGACTTTATAATATTTAGAATGTTCAATTTAAATGTTTTTATTTTGGTATGAAAACCTAATGAACTAAATTATGATACATTTTTAAAAGTATAGAAGAAAAGTTATTATTTATGATGTTAGTAACATAGTCCTGAGAGGTTGCCGGTGTTATAAAAATAACCCTGTATAATAATAATCAAAAAGTCACAAATTTGTTATAACAGCCATTATAAATAGGTATGTATACAAGGTGTCAGTGACAGCCCTCCGCAAACTTTAAGGGCTTGCTCAGTAGACGAAACTGAACAACCAGCAACAAATTTTTTTCAGGTCGCGTAAAAAAAATTGGGGCTGACTTGATTGGACAGTTTTGTCCCATCAAGTTTACAATTTTGTATGGTAAGGCTGATTGTATTTTGTTTCCCGGAAAAAAATCTTTTGGAAAGTAGTTCAGTTTCGTCTACTGAGCAAGCCCTTAAAATTTGCGGAGGGCTATCCCTTATACCTTGTATTTAAGTGCTCTGCAATTACAGTCACTTTCTGAGCAAATGTTTTAAAAAGGTACATTTAAGGTCCTATCTTAGAATTGCAAAATATACCGCTAGCAAACTACAACGAGACCAAATACAGAACGGAAATTCATTAAAAAATTTAATTGAATTTATTATAATGACAATATTTACACAATCATTAAGAACTTTCGTTTGTAATACTAACGAAAGTATCAATAGCTAATAATAGCGTCTGAAATATCAAGCGTTGTGTAAGCTAAAGTTATCGAAATGCATAGAATAAGAATAGTTTATTTACATATAAAGGTATGTTATTCCTTGTTAAGACTAGTGTCAGATTTAATGACTGCTGACCATCCGTAACGACTATCAAAGGTCGATAAATGACTGCCCTTTCAAAGGTACCTACTGAGGATTCTCGGTATCTTAAAACGGTCTACCTTCCATAAACTGACCTTAGCATATCGCTCATTTAGTGCAACAACGGCGTAATTACACTTTTTTCAAAACAAGTTTAATAATGTTATAATGTGCGGAAAGACTATTTTCATCGGGCAAAACATCATTTACGTTGATTTTATTTATAGGACGACCCACTGACCAACAATTAGAATTGTAATAAGTTTCGCTAAAATGCCATAACCATTATTATTAATCTTTGACTGCATCTCCTGTAAACATTTCTAAAAATGTAATTACGTCATTGTTGCACCAAATGAGCGATATATTGCTTAACCTAAAATATTGACTCCTGCAACTCTTCATATTTTAGCTATTTGCACCACATGGCCGGCTAAATACCTAGATACTCCAAACTACTCTCCTAGCAAGATGTTTAGAAGAAGAACCGCCTCCAAAAGGTCTTCAAGAAGAAGTCAGAAAAGATGAAGACAACGGGTGAAGATAATTTAGAAACATGCGTTTTATATTTTCCTAGCTGTTGCCCGCGATTTCGTCCGCGTACATAAAATATAGCCACACACTCAGGAATAAAGCAGCTTTCTATCGGTGAAATAATTTTAGCAATCGGACCAGTACGTACTTCCAGAGATTACCTCCTACAAACAAAAAAACATAAAAATTAACTTTACCTCTTTATTAAGTATATTAATGTAGATGATTTACTTCTCTCAAGTTAATCTTTTCAGAAGAAGAACGTTTATAAGTAAAAGCTTTCTTCTTCTGACTGTAAGCAGACTGGAAGTCTGGCTGGCTGCGGAAAATATCGGTACCACCTCCAGCATTTAGGTCATTGCGAGGAAATTTTTTCTCAGCAACTTCTTTCTATGCAGCTGAAGCATGACCTCCTAATCCAGGGTATGGTCTACCTGTATGCTGAGTTTCAACCAAATAAAACAGACAGAGTAAGTTTCGTATTTATAATAATTACGTAGAATATTTATTAAGTATAATTAGTAGATATGGATATTTCTGTCAGAAGTTGGACAACCGATAGTTTGTAGTGTGTTTGTGTTTAGAATATGTCTGTATTGTTATACATTGATTGTTTATGTCAAACCCTTTGTAGTCAAAGTATTTACTCTAACTATAAATAAAAAATCTTTCAGCAAAGAATGCCCGTAGGAATTAACTTCATCACGTACCACCACTGTGCCTGCAAAGTACAACTGTAAAATGAAGTTGCCAAAGAAACAATGCATTCCTGTAGTTTGTAAGAACACCAAAACTAGGTGAATGTAAACTATAGTAGGCAAGCGTAATTCGTCACCCATTTAACGTTGTAGACGCCGGAAATATTTCTCAATGGCCGTATGACCTGGCACCATCCATTGTCACAGAACAATGTTGTTGACCGCGGAGAAAACAAACAACTCTTAAAGTCGCGATTAGGTACAAGCACTTCCAGTTAATATTGCAGAGAGCATCTGAAAACACGTAGATGTAGCTAATATGAGTCGCCTTGCAATAATATTATGTTTAATACCGCGTGTGATCTCCGGAATATACACCACAGTTCGCCACGAAACGTATTCGGAACACATCTCAAGACAATCAAGATCCAATTTACCCACGCTTCGAGACGGTTATGTTTATAGACAGTTTGATAAACCGGG
Source organism: Mythimna lalbum (assembly GCA_949319445.1). Classification (NCBI taxonomy): domain Eukaryota; kingdom Metazoa; phylum Arthropoda; class Insecta; order Lepidoptera; family Noctuidae; genus Mythimna; species Mythimna lalbum. The sequence continues at coordinate 4,484,733 of OX439365.1, forward strand.
AGTGTATTCTGCGGTCGGACAGCCCATTGTGGATCCCTATGCTGTGAACAACCAATTCGAACCAAAATCTTTTAGAAAAGTTAGACATGATTCCTCAATAGGATACGAAGACCTAATTAGGCCTTATGCAACACCTTCAACATTAAGGAGTGAAGTAGATTACGCACTAGCTAAATCTGCAGCCGACGCTAGGTATGAGTCCTCAAAGAGCTCATCGGATACTATGCTTGATAAACTGAAGTCACTGATGCACTACCGACCGCCTCAAGATATGATCGAAAATAATTTGATGGGATATGACGGTGCCAACGACTATCGTAGTATGGACGATGACGATATAAGGAGCAGTTCTAGAAATTACGATAGTTGGCCTTATTTTTACCATAGTCCTTATGAATATGAACACAATAAAGATATATTTGATACACAGAAAGCAAAAGACAAACGATACGTGGCAGATGCATCTGATCACATAATTCCAGTTAATGAAATTATCGAGAACGATCATCCGCAAGGTTATGTTAGTAGAGCCAAACATATGCATAATGCGGCTGATAACCCTATGACAGGAGATGAGCCGTTCTTTTCATTTGTACTTAATGATTATTATGAAAAAAGTGGCGATGACGACCCAGTAGTATTCAAAGGATTAGATTTTGGCAGTGACTTTGACCATGAGACCTACCTGCACGAACCAGTTGACAACAGAATAAGTCGTCGACTAGAGAACAATTATTTCTCAACAATAAAGCCAGCAACAGCAAATCATGATGCTTACTTGAAACTCGCGGAGTTGGAATCGTCAACAAGTAAAAATAGCTTACGAGAACATCTATTTGACAAAAGTGAAAATGGTGCCAAGAAGAATGCTGAAATTCAAACTGGATTTGAAAATCATTCAAACCGATACAATGGATTTAAAGATTTTCTAGATAATTTTGCGAATAAATTCGGATCCGAGGACCTTACAAAAAACATAAATTATATTCGTTCAATGAATCAGGATAAAGGTGAAAATAACAAAGGTTTTCGCAGAGTGTATCATAAAGACGAGTATCAGGAAGATAAGGAATTCTACAATAACAATAATAGCAGTGCTAAAGGATTAGAAAAGGGTGGTTTTAACGCCCATATAGGTGGATCAGAAGCATATTTACGCTCTCAGGCGGCAGCAGCAGTAGGAAATCAATCGCAAGCTGCTAGCAATGCTGGAAAAACAAGCGATGCAAAATTTGATAATAGTCACAAAGGACATGACAGATTTAATACGTTAGAAAACAAGTTGCATAAATATAGAAATGTGGCGAAAGCGGCAGCTCAGAGCAATAATGCTGACTATATAGATAATGATTACAGGGACCATTACCATAAATAAGTGGAACCAACGCCTGTCTAACTGAAAGAGAAAAAAGACTTTAAAGACGTTGTGAAGCTACAGTGAATTGTTTAGTTACAGTGAAATAGTGCACACTGTGGGATGTATGCTCTGGTTTTTTTAGAATGATTTCGTTACTTTCCTTAAATTACTTGCAATTTTAACAAACTTGAACTAACGGTAAGGACGATGATCATCCTATTTGTTGTGAATAGTATATCAACTATGTCTGTTTTCATTCTAGAGTTTTGAAAAATAGGTCCAAATTAGATTATTCTTAAGGATAATCTATCAGCAGGTCCAAAACTTCACACTCTGAGCGTTTTTGTATTAGAGTTTGAGCACTGCGTTTAATACGAAAAAAAAATGCGTGTAATAAATGTCGGTTCGTAATATCGTCTATCTGAATTTACGTAAAGAGGTTTGGATGTAGTGTACAAATGATTGATTTTGTTTTCAATGATTTTTATTTTTATTTTGATGTACAATGCAAACTTGGGTAATTGTTAAGATAGTTGTAAGCAAAACACACAAAATGGTACTTTAAAGTTTTTATTATTTTGGGTTAAATAAACTGTGTAAAAGCATTGTCGTTTTTATTATGGAGTTTCCGTGCTTACCTTCCGCTTCATTATCAAGTCAGTTCGATTGTACCATTTCTTTATTTATTTCTATCGTCATAGTCAGTGTTGTTTCGATTTGACTACCTATATTATTTAAGGGTTTACATCAATTACTCATAGATATCTTTTTTTATGGTGGGCAATAATCATCTTATGACAACCCCCGCTCTTGGGTGGAGCGGGAGATAGTGTCAGACTCTTACTGACTAAAAACCCACCCCGTTCCTTCTAGCCTCTTCATACCGGGGTTCGAGCTTCTTTTCAGATAACCCTGGCCCCAGTAGGCTTCGACCCAGCTGGGCCCCTCCTGCTGCTGACAACTCTTTTAGCGCGGGAACAGTGCGCGCCGTCGCTCATAGATACCTTCATTAGAACTAGATTTTGATTAAAATGGGACCAATTAAGATGGACAATTTTGCAAATCGGTTTATAGATGACGGAGTACTGAGGTAAAAATATAACAAGCTTTTAATAAAAATCATTGTTTCATAGCATGCTTTTATAAGAGCACCTATACCTATATATATAATTAATACTCGATTCATACGAGCCCAAACTCGATGAAGTTGTGTCGTTTAACTACGAAGTTCCTATAGCCACTACCACCTTCCAGTTCCATAATCAGATCAACTCCATGTCATAATAATTTTGCATTGTCATCTCATTTACACATGTAAGCAAAATGTCAGCTCAATCGGTAACCGGCAAGTGGGTCAAATTTAATTTACATGATTTGATGACAGACAAACATCGGGACAGGTGAAACTAAATAAAAGCTTGTAAAAAATACAATCGAATTCAGAACCGCAACCTTTTTTGAAATAAGTTAAAAAGAGGCAATCATTCTTTAAGTTCCAAGAGAGCGATTCTTTCGGACCATTCACTTTTGGTTCACTGGCTGGATTCACTGGCTTGTAAATGTCAGGCTGATAGTCACTCCATGTTAAGCTTTTTTTAAGGTGAGAAATCAGCTAATGACTTCTGCTCTAGGGCGGAGCATGTCAGGTTGTTACTGACTAAAACCATACTTAAATGCTCTTTTTTCCTCTTTGCATTATAGGACCACGGCTTTTTCTTTCGGAAGTAAACCCATGGCTCCAGTTGGCTTCGGCCTTTCTGGGCCTCTATGTTCATGTTAAGGCTGCTTTTCCACCAAAAATGTTCGAGGTAGCCACGCAGGAGGATGCATAGTGACCTTGTGAAAATGTGTAGGTAACTGCTGCACAAAACCTGGAAGAGATAGAGAAGTGGTGGGCGTGAGGATGTAGGTCATCATCATCATCATCATCAGCCTTTTTTTTAATATTCCCACTGCTGGGACTGAAGGCTCCTCTCTAGGAGAGGGAATGGGCCGTAATCCACCACGCGGGCCCAGTGCGGGTTGGTGGATGTCACATGTCTTCGAATTTTTGGTTCTAGGACATGCCGGTTTTCTCACGATGTTTTTCTTCACCGTTTTAAGAGCAGTGGTGATGAAATAAATTACACAAAGTAATGCGCCTGGCTGGGTTCGAACCCGCAACCTACAACTCGTAAGTCTTGGCCATTACCACTCGGCCACCACTGCTCTCGGAGGAGGAGGATGCTTCGCGGTTCCTTTTCAGCTATACACGCAAACGTTCCTCGTGCTAACAACTCGCACGCCTCCCTTGTACACAGGTCTTTTCTTTGAATTAGAAAGTACTAAGCTCTACCAGCTTCTTCGCACCAGAGCAATGCTCAGTTGCGGTTTTTTTTAATATTTTAAGGTAAGGTACGGTTAAATAAATACACATTTCAGCTTTTTCTAGTGAGTCTCTCGTGAGGGCAAATGAGGGCGATTGAACAAATAAACAAAATGATTTCTTTAAGTCATGATTTAATAAAGAAAATAAGCACAACCAAAAATTTATCTAAGTAGATTTATTGTATGACGATCCCGCAAATTATAATTAATATTATACCTAACTAATCAATTCGATCGACACTACTAATGTACTAACTAATTCAGTACCTAAAAATGTAAATTACCATTTTAAGTATCGAAAACCACCCGATAAAATCTAAACATTGGAAACTAAATGTCGAAATTGTTTTAAGATTTCCGGGCATACCATGGGTCCATCGATGGACTTATCATATGATCGTCTTTATTTTTGGGCACTTCAGGAAACATAGGCAAAATGGTAAGAACTTTGGACATAACAGAAGAACCGCTCATTCCAAATTTATCCATGTAAGGATTCATTTTCCAAGGTGACCTGATCGTTCTTATAGATTGAGTGCCTTTACCTTCAAACTCTTTACTTTCTTCGTTTTCATCACCAAATTCATCATCCGAATCACGAGTCACCTTTTCTTTTTCAGGAGTACTTTGAGTAGTAGTGGTATCATCATAGTAGTCCTCTTTTTCGCCAGCTTTCTTAGGGACAAATGGTGCTGCTCTTTTGTTCGCGATAGGCCGATGAGACGCGGGCGACTGGTGTGCTTTGCTTTGAGTCTTCACTCCTGGATGGTGGGCCGACTTTGGTTCCTTCTTTACGAGTGGCTGATTCAAGTTATCATGATTCACTTTATTTTTCAACCTTGGTTCTAAAGGCTTACCTCTGCCGATGAATTCATCATGATTAACATCAAAATCGTAATCGTCGACGTTGAAATCTTCGTCTTCGTGTTCGCCTGAGTCTATGACTCTCACTGGAGATCGGTTCATCTTCATTTGGAAGTCTTCATCGTAGTCCATATCATTGTTGTATTTTGGTATTGGTTTCTTCACGAGGGTTTTTTGCTTCGGTGGTGCATGGTGAGATACTGTAGTGTTCTTCTTGGGTTTATCTGTCTTTTCATTAGATTCTCTTATCACACGGATGCGAGATGGTGGTTCGACTTTCCTTGGCTTAGACCTGGAGTGGTTGCTCGTTTTCTTGTTGAAGGGTCGTACTTGCTCATCACTTCCATCTTCTTTGGAGGAGCCAGTACCCGAGTATTCGTCGAACGCGTTCCTCGTGAGACGCACGGGAGGAGATGAACCCGTCGTTTTCGTTTCGGTAGTCAGTGTTCGATCGGTTATTTTCTCAATCAGCCGAGCGTTAATGTTTCTACAAGTGAAACTTACCAGGACGAGCAATATCAGTTTCATTGTAATGTGCTTAACGTCTGGCTGTCGGAGTATCGACTAGCGACATGGTTGTGATTCAATGCAGAATGTAAACTACTCGATGTTTTTAAATGATGTTGACAAGAGTAGATGAACAATGCATGATGAGAAAAATAGGCTGACTAATAGATTTTATTTTGATAACAACGGAATATTGTATTATTGATTACATGGTAGGGTTCCAACACTTGTGAATAAATTGATATTGTATTTTAATTCATTGTAGTTTTCAATTGTAAGTTTTCTTAGTTTCCGTTACTGTGCAACATTTAAATAGCTCTTTCCTATACTTTGTATCATTTTATCGCAGTGAGAAAAGTATTGTTCGCTGTGTTTAGCGGCATGCGTTTGATTCCGCCATCGTATCACTTCTTAACTCTCTTCCTTCCTTTTTTCTTTGCATCTTTCTTGATTAATTTTATGTCGAATCTTTTCACTTGTAAATATTTACGTACTTTATCTGAACGCCAGCCCATTAGTGAGAATCGTTTCTATAGCTTCTTCTCATAACATTTTCATAACAGACAGATGAAAGATCTTTGTACACATCATACAATTTAGCCATTGTAAGAGTGAGACTGTGAAGTGCATGTCGTTTTGCCCGTAATAAGTAAGTAATTTTATTACTCACTAAAACTGAACATAGAACTCAGTGATTCAGATTAGACAATTCATTTCAACGATGAGGTTTATTCTCCCAGTAAAACTTGGAGAGATGGCGAGAGATTGTGATCCCACTTCTTTTCGCGTCGATGTTCTCAAACTAAATTTTTTGTGACCAGTTTTTAGCGACCAGTACAGCTCTGTTATTGGCCTTTATTAGGTCCTGAAGAGTGCAGGTTGTTGCGCAGGATGAGCAGCATGCAGGTGACGCATGTCCTGTGGCTCCAAACTGGCATTGTGTTAGAGATAATGTGATCTCACTTGAAGGGTAGGATCCAGTGGTATAAACTGATAAACTTAATTTGTTGCACTGCAAGGTTGTTAGTGTTTTACAAATAACCCTGTATAAAGATATTCCTTCCTTCCTTCTTGTACCATGATAATGATTTGTGTACATTCCTCTAGTGTTAGCGATATTGCACTGAATACTGTGACCAATCTAAGAAAAGGTTTGAAATGGCTGTTCGATAGCGGAAAAACATTTTCCTTTGAAATTTGTTTTTTTCCTGTTTTTTAAGCTGGAAATTCAGTAAATTAACCCTTTTTTTTGACGTTAATTATGCATATCACTAATCTACTTGTCATATTATTTATTCGGCCGATCTATGTGCATGTTAGATAAATATTAAATAGGATAAGTACTTTAGGAGGTACCGCAGTTTTTTTTACGCGATTTACAATTTTTACGGTTCATTGTATTTGTGTGTAGAAAATCGCTTAAATTCAAATCGGTTTAACTTTGCAGATTTATTATGTTTTTCTGTTGTCTAATTAAAAAAACCGCACAGTTCAATACGAAAGCATTTTGTTGATAATAGCTAAAATGTACTATTATTGTAGCTAATATAAAAACTTAGGTAGATCTGTGCTCACAAGAAGACATGCTGTGTTGACCCTAAATAAATATAACTTTGAAAGAGTTGTCCCCTACCGATTGGCTGAAATTTGGTATACCTATATATAGTATAACTTGAATGACAATATTGACAACGCATTAATATGGTACCATGGAGCTGGTCTGATGATGGAGTCGGATAGTGGCCATAGAAACTATTGAGCACAACAAGATAATCCCATCGTGTTTGAGCTCTTTGGGATGGTCTTGATCAATACGTGAGATAAAATCATGAAAAACATTGTTTTATCAATCACGAAACAATGTTTTCATTGAATACTTATATTTGTCAATTATTTTACATACATATTTGTAGCCATCAACAGGCCACTGTTAACCCTACAATCATGTCGTCATTGAATATCTCTTGGATCAAACAAATAAGTTTATTTGTTTACAACTCGTATACACAAATATCAACAGTAATATGAGCACAAATATAAGAACAATACATTCAATATCCATCCGCAGTTACTTTGTGGACGATCAAGATGAAGATACTCTTCAAGATAATAAGCGCATTTCTATATTTTAACTTTGTATCCCTCGTTCAAATGTACTACATATACGATGATAATCCAACCATAGGATTCGTATCTGTCGACGGTAGAACATACATGCAAACTGGAATGAGTGTAGGTAAACCAGGCAAGAAGCAACAGTTTACAGGATCATACAGTAATCAAAAATATCAGAAGATGAACAACGAACATGTGGTTGACTCTCACTTCAAAGTTATGAAGACTCCGTCGAAGCATAAGATATACGCTGTACCTGACACCGGAAAGCTCATGACACATGAAGCCGTAAAAACTAAAGCTCAGAGAATAGCCGACGAATATAGGGTCACTGAAGCGCCAAAACAGTGGCATCAGAAACCCCAAAATCAACAGATGGCAAACACTGCTAACTCTAAGCAAAAAGACATTAAGCAAATCACGCAGATTGTCAACAATACACCTGTAAGAAGCGACTACGGTTCTAAACCAAAAGAAGCAGCTTCACGAACTCAATCTTCAAACAATCCACAGATTCAACCTATAGGAGCTAAAGCCGTCAACGCAGACTACAGCAATTTGATGAAGCAACATAATCAGGATTCTGGAAACAGTAAAAAAAATCAAGATGTAGGACGCAGCCAAAGAACTCAGGATGTTGGACGCAGTCAAAGAACTCAGGATGTTGGACGCAGTCAAAGAACTCAAGATGTTGGACGCAGTCAAAGACAGAAGGATGCAGCACGCAGCCAAAAAGCTCAGGATGGTGCATTTGACACTAAACCTGCCTACGTTGAAATTAATGTTAGAAAGGCATCGAGCGACCCTCAGAAAAAAGTACTATTTAACAATAACCGTCAGTCGACCTCCTTGTCGGTTCTTACAGCGCAAGATAAACGTCAGAAGATGCCCATTTCTATGATGATGGACAAAACGCTGCATAAAGCAAATGGAATCGCACACGATCACAACATGCAGGTAATGTCGCGAGTTTTGGAAGCTATGACGCAAAAAATTACAGACAGAAGACACAAAAAAGGCGAATACGTAAATAGTGACACAGAAAAACACTTAGATATTATATACGAAAAGAGCAAACGGAGTGTTGTGGCTGATAATATGAGGAAGTATATCGGAAAAGATAAGATAGGAAAAGATAAAACAGGAAAAGATAAAACAGGAAAAGAATTACGTAATCAGCGACAAAATTCGGCCTTGGCAAGAATTGGGAGTCATGAAGAAAGTTTAGAACAGGATGCCGCACCTTACGCGGTTTTCTATAGAATGAACCCCGAGACTTTGGACCGACAAGAAGGATTTATGATAATGAGGTCCCTGGACATAGAAAATGGAAGAAGAGACGTCGGCAGCAAGGAAAAACGCTTACATAGTGCTTTTCAGGACGACACTGAAAATATAAAGCATAATAAAAAATCTAAAAAGAATAGCGGTGGAACTGGATCCCTTCATCGTAAAAAGTTGAAGAATTTCTCTAATTTCAGGAACTATTGATTCCGCATTCCTATCTCTATGAATACTACTGATGTGTGTAACTTGTCATGCTAATCAATTCAATGCAGTGTGGAATAAGGTTTTATTTCACAAGCAAACCGCAATTTGTTTTATAAGTACTACGTTTTGTTTTTATTTTTTGGCCTGCTATTCAATTCAATGTAAAAGTTGTTTAAATAAATATGATTATCGTTTTCATAAACTCTTATTCGATGTTTGTTTTGATTTGTGTACGATGAACCACGGTGCGATTTGGCATTGCAAGCAAAGCGGTCTGACTTCTGCGAGTTTGCCTGCTAGTTTGAGGAGCATACCGATGCATTCCGTCTTGTAGTTTCAACGAAACAATAAGTAGAAATCGTGCCGCTGTTTTATCAAGTTAAAGTGAGGCTATTATAAGTGTCACGTGTCGTTGGTTGGCGTCCACCTCACCAGTGTGCAGTCGCCGATACAATATCGTTTTTATACTCTGCGTCAGTTTGAACGCGCAGCTATGCACCGTATAAATTAATACAGGGTTTTTCATTATCATTGACACAGAAGACTATTGCCCAATCTAGAGAGCGCTCTCGAGTCGGTCCATTTATGAATGTCAATGATCGATACAGTATTATGTTCACTATATAAATGCTAGTCTTGACCTTTGTCGTCATTACTATAGTGGACTTGACAGCCGAAAGCATGGCGCGAAAGATCGCCACGCTGTTGGGACTTTTTGCATTCGGCTCCTGCATGGAGATGCGGGAGACTGTCGAACGGACGGTCATGGTCCGCACCACCGGCTCTGACCTTCAGCCCGCGGCCACCGGCTACATATACAAAAAAGAAAGCGACGGACCCGCCAGCGTCGTTAAGATGGGAGAAAGTGAAGTGATTGAACATTTTTCTAAAATGTATGGCAAGTCTGAGGCGTACAAAGCACCTGTTGCGGCTGGAACAAGACCATTGGCATTCCATGACACAGAAGAAGATGAAGATAAAGCTGCTTCACATGCCTCCGAGGAACATGTAAAACCTGTTGTAGAGAACGTAGACGAAAACGACGACCGTATCGACGGGATAGCAGACGAAGACTACGACAAGATATTTGAAGAATACGCGAAAAAATACGGGTCAGGTTACAAAGGTGACTTTCCTGATTACTTGCATGGTTTAGGACATTTCGATCACGGGATTTACCATGAATATGGGGGTGGAAAAGACTTCGGATCGAAAGAATATCACGGATATGGAGGCAAAGGTCAAGAAGGTTATGGGAAAGAACACCATTTCGAGAAAGGAGATGCAGGGAATTACCACTCCGAGAAACACGAAGGTTATGCAGTATCTAAAAAAGGAGGTGACAAAAGCCACTATGATAAAGCCGATGCTCACGGAAAGCATTACGCTCACGGGCATCAATACAAAGGCGATGACCACGGACACAAAGCTGCTCACGACAAAGGAGAAGCGATCGATGGATTTCACAAAGTCTTCGACAAGAATGAATTCAAGAAGGACCATGACTTTTATGATGGAGAAGGTGTCAAAGGAAACCACCACAAACACGCAAATGGACATGCCAGTCACGGATCAGAGGCCGGAGGACACGAGGAAGGAGGTTCTCACGATTCAGAGCATCATGAGAAAGACTTCGGAAAAGGAGGATTCGTTGCCAAGGAGTCCGGAGGAGAGCATGACTCAGCACACTCCTCAGAAGAAGATGGGGAGTCAAACCACTACAATGACGGAAAATTCGGCGCTAAAGGTGGACAGTATGCGGGCAAGAGCTTCGGTTACGAAGTCAAACACTGATCTTACGTTGGTGATCCTTGTTATATTTTTGTTGATTTTTTGGTAATAATGTTTTGTAAATATAAAGATAAGCCATACCCTCTACTTTTTCGTTTTGTTTCTATTGCCTTAAATTACTTATTCAGTGGACGACGGATCTATTATTTTATTTTAAAATTAAAGTAACGCTTGGCTCAACAAATATGTTAACAGCTATTTTATTATATTATTTAGGAAAATATTCTCATTTAGTTAAATTATTTAATGTAATTGAAAAATGCAAAAATAAATCTTATTTTATACTGAATCTATTAATTAATATAATGAAATTAGAATACGGGATGAAGGACACCAAAGTTTTTGTTATTACGTTTATAGTTATTTAGGAATAAAGTAATTAACATAATTGTATGAAAATATTTTTTTCATTGTAGTTTTTTTACATCTAAATTAAATAATGAATTATTAATTAACATTGCTTCCTTACTTACTAAAAAAACAGTCGTCCCACCGCGTGTGTAGTCAGTATGATAGCTTAAAACTCAAAAACGGCTGACCTGATTTTCATGCAGTTTTCACTAATAGAGAGACTGTGAATTTATGTGGAAGATTTAAAGACTTTTTTACTATGACGGGTTGCCCTCAAAGCACAACACTATTCCTTAGTATAGTGTGGTGTTTTGAGGGCAGCCCTTCATAATAATATATGGTAGGGGTAAATTACAGGGTGCAAGGTTTCTTCCCCATGATACGATTTTCTGTCGCAAATATTTGCTGACAATATTGGGAAATAATAGTATTTTTTTTTAAGAAAAATTCACGATTTAGAAAGCACAACTTTGTAGTATTTCACTGTCTCGATTGGCACTCGGCGTCCCTTAAAGCCCTGCGCCCGTGTACACCCTGCACTATAGGTAAATCCGACCCAGATGATTCGTTACCTACACACCTCCTCTTCTGCCTGCCCTTATCCTATACATATATTACTTGGGAACACGTTTTTTTCTTCCATTCTGTCCGGTCACCCGTCACGCCATCACTAACTCGATCCTATTTCTTTCATATCACTCTTCACACAATCCATCCATCTTGTCTTTGGCCTCCCTCTCTCTCTCTCTTCATCGATTTCTTTTCAACTTTCCAGTCACTGGCGCTACTTTCAAACTTCCCCTAATTTATATTAATTTCTAAACTTATATCCTTTCTTATCCCTTTTAACATTCTCATACACGCCTAAACTTAGTTAATTTCGTTTTAGACTATCAGTACATGGGTTTAAAACCAAATTGCCCTATCAATTAAGTGACAGCAATACGACCCAAGCTTCGATCTGCTACTGAAAAATTTCTATGGGCCAATAACTTTATGTAGCTAGTTGCTCTTACGATTGCCATAGGCACAAATCAATTCTTTACCTGTGTCCTATTTCGTGTATTCTTTATAATGACTTAATAGTAACATTTATAAATACAAAAAAAAAGTAACCCTCCGGTATCGGGTCCAAGCTACCGGCGCCGACGTGCTAACCTGCATCTACTTCTACCATGGTAGTGCTACCACGGTCTCTTAACGCGATCTATTTTACGACCTAAACTAAACTGTTAAAGGGAGAAACTATGTAAGTAAGTTCCCTAAGACCACTTTTTCTTCTATAACTAAATAGTTGCTTTTTTAAGTTTGAGAGAGCGCCTACAAGATCTGCCGATTGAACACCCGGTGCTTATTCTGTAATTCATTGCTTGTTTTAAACCTTATTGTACTTAATTGCAAAAGCAAGTAACAGGTAATATTTAGGTCATGACTAAACTATCCATAACATCGCCATAAAATTAACATAGGTCGACGAATTGCCAAAATTTGTGTCAGTGGGCAGAGCACATGGATAGCAGAACAGATTGTCGATGGGGCCGAAAGGTTCTGGAGTAGCGACCACGTACCGGAAGGCGCGGCGTTGGAAGGCGACCGACAAAGTGGATCGATGACCTGGTAAGGGTCGTCGCCAGTACTTTGGTCGCGGGAATCCGATGGATGCGAGACGTACAGGAACGGACGTTATGGCAACACTTGAGGGAGACCTATGTGCAACAGTGGACGTCTTTCGGCTGAAATGATAATGATAATGATGGAAACATTTTGGTCATTTTTATTCTAAGTATTACTTACATTAATATTAGAAAAAAAAACTACAGAGTGCACGCCCTGGGCAGCAGGATTGTTCAAAAGAGTTACGGAACCAGGCTCTAGAACTGGTTATGTGTAGGAAATAGTAGCATAACTTTCGTTAGAGCAGAAATGCACTCTATGTGTTTGTTGGCTTGCATCTTGAAACATGACATAATAAATATTCTGCCTATTTTATAAAGAAAAATACGGAAAAGTATAGTAGTTGTCACAAACACAAAAGTACACAAAAGGTATCTAGGACAAACTCAACAAAAAAAAAATAAAAAAATTTGTTTACAGATGATGGAAGCAAAGCTTTGTGAAGGAAGATGCCTTGGGAGAACCAATGTTTGACTGAAATCTGCGACGGTAAAATAAATCAATTTTATTGCATAAAATGATAGTATGTTCGAAAACAACTTCATAAAGCTTTTTTTTTATTATTATTGATAGGTTTGCGCTTGACCGCTATCTCACCTGATGGAAAGCGACGATGCGGTCGACGATGGAACGCGCTTACCTAGAAGAAACCTATTCACTCTCGACTTAAAGATTCCCAGGTTGTAGTTATCAGGAAACACAGACTCCGGCAAGGAATTCCATTCCTTAGCTGCACGCACAATGAATGTGTTTCCAAAACGTTTTGTGCGTGTAGGCGGGCTTGTGTGCGTGTAGGTGTAAAGCTTTTAAAATACACTTACAATACACAGAGACCTAAGTAAAAATATATATATATCCTCCTTTTTCAAAAATAGCCTCTGGTTTGAATTTCCAAACCACCTTTCATCATGACCAATATTTTCTTTCAATAAAATTTAATTCGAACACTAACATGATATGGCATATACAAGTGTAAATTACGATATGTTCAATATATTGCTCCATATTATTTCCTTAATTATTAAAATAAAACCTCATAACGGACTATAATTATATTTATCAGATAAAAAATAAAATAAAAACCCTTAACTAATTAAAACTTACTAAAACAATTTAAAATGTGGCGTCGAAAGACTGACGACTGATAGTGCCCACAAGACTAGAGGTATTCCCACGCTTATCTACTAGATGTGTTTAAACTTATCGTACATGTTAACATTATTAAGTGTAACTACGAATGCAATACTTCGCGACTTTACAGCAAAAATATCAACTTACTAGTAAAGTGCCGACAAAATTGGTGACAAAAACTACTAGAAGCTTCATTCATTGTCAAAACAAAATTACATTATTGACATAACATTGAAGGTCAATGCTACCTTTTATCGAGTGAAGCGGTTCGCGTAGATTCTTCTATTAAAAAAAGCATTTCACGCCCATTACCAGTGCGGTCGGCTTGCCCACAGATTGCACAATAGCCAATTTTTTTCATTAACAGCTTCTTTGTCACCTATAACCTCGTTTGATAAGCAATTTGTTACATGGCTACAAGAAAGGTTCAGACTTCGAACATACTCACGGACCTTTGTCTCTAGATTTGATATAAATATTGAGCAACGGGCTTATCAAATTATAACAGTACGAGTAGCAGTACGATACACATCTCAACATGGCAACTGCAGCCTTATACGTTCTGCTAGCTGCGACCGCAGTGGCGGCGGTGCAGGTGGGCTTCGTGCCAGCAGCCACCAGCTACATCTACAGGAGCGACAACAACGGCCCAGCGAGCTACGTTCAGCTCGGGGCTCCCGCGGCCTACAACTCTTTCGCCGCACCCTTACCGCTAGCACAGCCCAAAATCGAAGCCCTAGAGGCCTACGATCTCGCACCTCTTCCTCTACCTTATATTGCTGCAAAACCCATCATTGTTGAAGACGCTGAAGAAGATGACGATGATGACAGTGACGAGTCTGACGATTACATCGGTGGAGGCGGTGCGGAAGGAATTGACCACGGACATGAATTCGCTAAGGGTGAGGGCAGCGACTACGCTGTAAAGCATCATTCCGCTCATGGTGAGAAGGGCAGCAAGGGCTTCCACTCAAAGGGTCACCATGCTAAGGGCGAAGCTGGACATTATGGCAAGGAGTATGACCAAGGATACTACAAGGGAGCTGAAGGCGGTGCGAAAGGACATCACGACGAGGCCGCAGTCCATGGCAAGCACTACAAATCTGGCGAAAGCTACAAGGGAGGCGACCACGGACACAAGAAGCACCACAGCAAGGGAGAGGAGGTCACCGGCTACCACAAAGTGTTCAACAAGGACGAATTCAAGAAGGACCATGACTTCTACGACGTTGCTGACAACAGCGGAACCTTCAAGAAGCATGGTTACCAGAAGGAACACCATGGCTCTGAAAAGGGGGGACACAAAGAAGCTGGTCACCACGACTCGGCTTTCAACAAGGGTGGTTTTGGAAAGGCTGGCTACCACGCTAAGGGTCATGTTAACGATGCCGATGCCGGTCACTCTGCTGAGCAAGGCCATGAGAGCCACTACCATGACGAAGGTGACTACGGCAAGAAGGGTGGCAGTGCTCACGGCAAGGAATACGCCTACGCTGATGACGATGGTGATGACGATGGCGACGACGCTGAAGATGATGGTCACTACGATGATAAGGAATAAGCTCACCGTGTCCTGTGGTTATTGTAAATATCTGTTGACTATTTAATTTCTCAATAATTTTGTTATGTTTGATATTCTCCATGACGACGCTGTAAATATTTTTGTATCACATGCGAATAAACGACTTAGAAATGAAAATATTTTTAAATTATTCCCTACTAATTCTACTTAGTTAACATTTATAAAGTAAACTTACAAAACAATCACCCATGTTTATTTTTGTTTCCATTTCTTTATCTACTAGCGACAAACAACAAACCTTCCCCATTTATAGCTGTTGCTATTGAAAACCATCAAAATTTGTTGCGAGATTTAGGGGGATTACTACTCTATTTTATGCTATTTATAATAGTTTTTATTAAAAGATAAAGCAAGTGCTTGACTGCGATCTAACCTGATGGTGAGCAGTGGTGCACTCGTTGACGGTAAATCGCACTACTTTATTAAGAGCCTATTCACTCTAGCCTTGAAGACACCTAAATTATAACCGGACAGGACCAGTTTTTGCTGATGCTTCAAGCACATTAGGTGTCAAGAATACCAACCATTCCACAGGACACCACGGCGCACTCCATTTTACCTGATACAGGTCCTCACTGGACAAACAGGGTGGAAAGAAACGCATGGGTGTCATCATTGTGCGGACTGCTCGGTGGACATAGTCTACCCAGCTTAAGCGGACCACCAGAACCAAAACCAGGGTGGTGATGACTCCTCGCGTCCCGCCCTGGTTCAGATTATGGTACGGAATGAGAAGGAATGGGAAGCAATATCCTTCTTCAGTGAAGCAGTAGCACGAGCGAAGGAGGCAGTGGAAAGCGTTAGGGAGAGGTCATCCGCACGCCTATGGTGGCCGGGAGTTGCAGGACAAATCCTGGGCAGCTAGGGAGTAGAATTCCTTGCCGGAGTCTGCTACATCCCGGGAATCTTGAAGTCAAGAGTGAATAGGTTTCTTCTAGGTATGCGCGTTCCATCGTCGACCGCATCGTCGCTTTCCATCAAGTGAGATAGCGGTCAAGCGCGAATCTAACAACAATAAAAAAAAATCGTAGGTGCAGGCTTGTGGACGGTAAGCAATGGTTAACTGGCCGTCAAATAAGGACCAAGCCTGGGTCTTCGTCTTCTTGTATTCGACGCGCGCCTCAAAGAGCAGTCAGTAAAACATTAGGAGCCCTTTGGAGCCGATGCCTGCCAGAGCTGCGGGATTATTCGAAAGAGTTACTGTGGTCCTTGAATGCATAAGGAGCCCTTTGGAGCCGATGCCTGCCAGAGCTACGGGATTATTCGAAAGAGTTACTGTGGTCCTTGAATGCATAAGGAGCCCTTTGGAGCCGATGCCTGCCAGAGCTGCGGGATTATTCGAAAGAGTTACTGTGGTCCTTGAATGCAAAGGGGAAACTGTGGAACACAGGTGGGTTTTAGTTAGTAAAACTCCGATACTCCCTCTCACACAACCTAAAGCAGGAGGACTTATTTGAAGATATTCCATTAAATAAAAAGGAGTAAGTGCATGGTAACAAGGTATTCCGGCAGTGGCGACCACGTACTGAAAGTCAGTGTTGGAAGGCCTCCTACAAGGTGAACCAAATGAGAATCACGGGAACATGATGCATGCGAGACCCACAGGACTGGCCGTTATGGCCACAACTTGGGGAGACCTATGTCATATGTGAAATGATGATGATGATATGGTAACAACAAAAAGAAGTCTGTCAGTTAATCCCATCATCTCTTGTATGTGACACTTGTATTTTAATCATTTTTGATAGGCATAGCTTTAACTCTCAAATAGAAATAATCAACCAAGTCGAAATAACCCCGATTTATAAAAATACAACCGGGCAAACACCTTGACGGTTAAAAATCAATTATTGCATGCAATAAAATAATTAAAAAACAATTAGATTTAAGTCCAATTAATTAAATTAATTAGCTATACGATTAAGAAAAACAGAATTTTGTGAGGTTTCTTGCCCTAGAACCAATAAATTTGTGCGATTTAACTTCCGCGAATTAATTTAGGATACATTAGTTTAGAGATCAATGTTCGGAGGTCGTGGGTTCGATTCCCACCCAGGACACATATTTGTTCTGTGTCTAGGTGTAATTTATTTTAAATATGTTACATGTATTTAGAAATATATTAAGTATGTTTATCAGTTGTCTAGTACTTACTCATAGCACTAGCTCTGCTTAGTTTAAAACTGAATGGCGTTGTGTGATAATTGTGGAATATTATCACTATTTATAATGTACTAGCTTTTGTCTTCGCCCGCGTACATAAAATATAGCCTATATCACTCAGGAATAAAGCAGCTTTCTATCGGTGAAGAAATTTAAACAATCGGACCAGTACTTGCAGAGTCCTACAAAAAACAAACTTCACCTCTTTTTAATATTAGTGTAGATTTTTATTACTAGCTGTCCCCGGTTTCACCCGCACCTTTGATTTCTGCTCCGCTCCTATTGGTAGTAACGTGATGTTATATAGCCTATAGCCTTTTTTTTATTGTTGATAGGTTTGCGCTTGACCGCTATCTCACCTGATGGAAAGCGACGATGCGGTCGACGATGGAACGCGCTTACCTTGAAGAAAGATTCCCGGGTTGTAGCTATCTGGAAACACAGACTCCGGCAAGGAATTCCACTCCTTAGCTGGGCTATCCAACACTAGAATACTTGGGCCTTCAACTAAACAAACAAGCTCTTAAGTTTTATAATATTAGTACCTACTCTAATACCTAGATTTCTCTTAATGTTTAATTACAATTTAAAAATTATTAATGCTGATTTCAATTCGTTGCGGAAAAAAAACATCATTACAACTGGGATAAGGCCAGGGGACTTACCATGACGTCTTAAAATGTCAGTTGTGAAAGGAAAGAGAAATGGAACTATACAACAAGGTGTAAGGGACTCTGCAAACTTTAAGGGCTTGCTCAGTAGACGAAACTGAACAACCTACCATATTTTTTTTTTAGAAATCGAAAAAAAATCGGCCATCGCCATACAAATTGTCCAATCAAGTTTATCATTTTGTATGGTAAAGCTGATTTTTTTTTCGATTCCTGAAATAAAATCTTGTCTTACACCTTGTATAGCTACCGCTTTCAAGCTAGAACACTGCGCACACATGTGCCACACACACCGATCTTGGCGCGTCGGCGTCGGTCTCCATAATTTTTTTACGGACACTAGACTTGTAGAGCTAAACTTGACCCACGCCACGCGACGTCGTTCTACATACAAATCTGGCGTGTTACACGTGTGCAACGATTGCAGATTATCAACTTGGCTAGGGGTACAGTTCAGCAAAAATGCCAGACAACTGCATAGTAGTTGCCTGACGATGATTTTCAACAAAAAGGTACAGATGCAAATCAGTTTATTTATTTATTAGTGTTAAGTTCAAAATAAATATTAAACACTAGCTTTTGCCAGCGGCTTCGCCCGCGTACATAAAATATAGCCTATGTCACTCAGGAATAAAGCAGCTTTCTATCGGTGAAAAAATTTTAGCAATCGGACCAGTACTTCCAGAGATTACCCCCTACATACAAACTTACAAATTTTACCTCTTTATAATATTAGTATAGACAAATTTGAGGTAAAAGATAAAATAATAAATAGATGTTGAGCGATAGATATGTTAATAATAACATGCTGAAAGTGCTGAAAAAGAAGAAAAAAATCATCAAACTAAACAAAATTGTAATCAATAAATCTTACAAAATGCCAGAAAAGAGGATAAGGCGGAATAAAAATCGAGCTACGCATTTCTCTTGCTCGTTCTAGTATCCACATGGGCTGCACGGTAACCTACTGGGGCACGGTATTGGAGATAAAAGATGGTCTTTATAAGTTGGGTCTTCATTTCAGGATTGGTTACCCCGAAACTCACTCTCATTTCCCTGCGACATATCCAAATCGGTCAACGCGTTTTTCAGTTTTTGAAAAACTAATGAACTATAAATGAATTATAAATGAATTTTTGTATATTTTTTTTTTTGTCGACGGGGAAAATCATCTTATGACAAAACCCGTTCTTGGGTGGAGCGGGAGATAGTGTCAGACTCTTACTGACTAAAATCCCCGCGCCGTTCCTTCTAGCCTTCATACCGGGGCACGAGCTCCCTTTCGGACAACCCTGTCCCCAGTAGGCTTCGACCCAGCAGGGGCCCTCCTGCTGCTGACAACTCCTTGAGGCGCGCGGGAACAGTGCGCGCCGTCGACGTCTAGGACTCGGTACATTACCAGACGATCGGACAACGAGCTACCCATGGCTCGCCGTCCGCGAGCCCGCGTCTACGGTGGCCGGAAATCGGGATCGGAATCCCGGCGACGGCGGCGAGGGCGCCGTAGCCTGATGCGGTCGGCTTCCTCCTTTGCAAGCATTACTGCTTCGCCGAAGGAGGCGACCGCCTACCATTCCTCCTTGCTCCGGACCATAGCTTCGACCAGGGCCCGGCTCGAGAGGTCTTCGCCGCCGATCGCCCCCACGAGGGCACAGCGATGCCCAGGCAGGGCACACCTCGACGGTGTGCTCCACCGTGTCTCCGGGCGTTTCGCACAGTGGCGACACCCGGGTGTCTCTTCCGCTTGAATCCGATGCAGGAACCTCCCGAACTTGCCATGTCCGGTGAGGAGCTGCGTCATGCGGAAGGAAAGGACGCCGTGAGGTCTTTCCGGCCACGCCTCAAAGAGGGGACTTACCGCCATAATCGTGGCGTGCCCAAATTTTTGTATATGATAGATGTGTGAAATTAATCAATGTTATGGATAACTCAATAAAAAAACTGTGTCCAGAACCTGTTAGCGTGTAGGTACTGTCACCAAAGAGCAGCTTATATCTGTTTTTCCTGCTTATAAACACTAGGTACCGGAAGAATAATAGTTATTGTGCAAATAGAGATAATTAAAATTGTTTTTCTTTTACCCTCGTATTTTTTCCGCGTTCAATTGGAAACTTGACTATTTATAAATTCTTTTGTTTTGAGACCTTTCAAGAAACTCCTATAGTAATTATAGGAATGTTATTTTTCAGTACAGGAAGTTGACTATTATTTAACTATAGATGGTATGTATTAGTAAATAGTCAATTGTTTTAGATACGTAGGTTAGAAGAAAAAATAATAATCACCGTGTTATTTCTTTTGCTCTTTCAATTTTTATCGATTTTTTTCTACTATTCCGATTCTATTTTTAACTTATCGATTTTCTATTCGTTTCCGATTTGATTTTCGACTAATCGCAACTCTATCACTCTTCACTCTACATCCTTACTAATATTATAAAAGTGAAAGTGAGTTTGTTTGTTTGTTACGTCTTCACGCCTAAATGGCAAAACCGATTTTGATGAAACTTTGTACACGGATAGACCCTGTCCTGGAATTTTTGCTATCACGCGGGCGAAGCCGCTGGGAGCTAGTGTTTGCAGCTAGTGTTTAATAAAATAAGACGTAGATAAATACCTATTCCAATTCAATTTTTATTTTCAGACTTCATGGTCCAAAGTTTAGTATGCCTAAACTTACGTACCTACATAAGATTTATTATATTATACTATTGTTAGTAACTAAAATAAACTTACAAAATGACGAACCTATTTCCAAATTCTTCTCATTCTTTTCAGGATTCCGTACCCAAAGGGTGAAAACGGGACCCTATTACTAAGACTTCGCTGTCTGTCCGTCTGTTTGTCACCAGGCTGTATCTCAAGAACCACGATAGCTAGACAGTTGATCACAAATTATGCATTTCTGTTGCCGCTACAAAAACAATTACTAAAAACAAAATAAAATAAATATTTAAGCGAGGCTCCCATAAAACAAACGCGATTTTTTTGTTTAATTTTCCTGGACCGTACGGAAAATTTCATGCGCGAGTCCAACTCGCACTTGGCCAGTTTTTTAGGGTTCCGTGCTTCAAAAGGAAAAACGGAACCCTTATAGGATCACTTTGTTGTCCGTCTGTCTGTCTGTCTGTCTGTCTGTCAAGACCCTTTATCTCGAGAACGCGTGAAGGTTTGTTGAAATTAAAACTATACGAGTATACCTACTCAGGTCTGCGGTTACTTCAAGCTGTGAAAAAATCAAACTTCTAAGTTAACGAATGAAAAGATACGGCCGTTTATGTCGCAAAAAACGTATATTTAACTTGATACTCTCAAAGATCGAAATTCATAGGGTACTTCCCGTTGACCCCGAACCCTGAAATTTGGCACAAAGCATAGTCTTATAGCACAGTAATAGGAAAACACTGGATAAAAATTAAATTAAGACTTTTTTTTTTAGTTTATTTCTGAAAACAGTTTTATCAGACAAAAATTATTTTTTTGGGATTTGTAGTTTACATGGAACCCTCAGTCCGCGAGTCCGACTCGCACTTAGCCTTTTTTTTATTGTTGTTTTCAATTTATCTCAAAACAAAATTCATTGTTATTGCTTCGATTTAACTGTTAACAACAACAGAGCGATATTTGAAGAAAAAAAGTAACAAATTGCATAATTTCAGAGGTCAGTGAGATAATTATGAATGAATGAACTCTGGTGGCTGCAAAAAGTAACGCTCTGATTGTAACGTTGACAGTAGACTTTTTTTTCTTCAAATTATGAACTCGAAATAGACACGAAGATAATAAAATATTTAATGTATTAAACTCGAAATGGTTCTTGCTGTAGGTACCAATTTTTTTTTTTTAGTTTGAAATACAAAGCACCCAGCTGGGTCGAAGCCTAGCCCAGCTGGGACCAGGGTTATCCAAAAAGGAGCTCGAGCCCCGGTATGAAGGCTAGAAGGTACGGGGTGGGTTTTTAGTCATTAAGAGTCTGACACTATCTCCCGCTCAAATGTCTTTACCCCAAACAAGTTTTTTGTAAATACATATATTTAGACTTCGTAAAATAAATGGGTACTTATCACAATGAAGCAAACTTTTTACTGAATAAGATGAAAAAGATACCTTTGTTGGTTTACCTACACTCGTGTAAAAGAGAAGAGAAAGGAAGGTCATCTAAATTAGTTTGGACCCATTCATCGATTAGATTTAGTAGGTAGCTACAGTCAGTGCCGTAAGTAGGTTGGTCCCAGCGGTGCCCAACTGCCCAGGGCGAAACCATGGCGGGGCGCAAAAATGATCAAACCAGTGCCTAAGGGATCAACCAGGCTTTTGACCATTACTAATTTGTTGTATGGACTCTAAAAGAGACTTTGACTCTAGAGTTTGTTTCGGTATTTCTTCTCAGGGTAGTCACTTAGGAAACACCGGCCTCATCTAGAAAAAAATTACGGGTAAAAGCATTTTTTTTTAAACTATTTGCAAAATAAATACCTATAAATTTATCATAAGCTTTGTATTATGCTTAGTAGTATCATCATCATCATCTGCCTTTTTAATGTTCCCACTGCTGGCACTCAGGCCTCCTCTTTAGCATAGGTACATATTATAATTATTATTACTGTGCAATCTCTTGTAGCCAGGGTTAAAATTCTCGAGGTTGCTCTGCCCGTTCTTGTACTGGTGGAAGAATTTAGAGCTAAGGAACATTCAAACTGTTTTATGAGGAGCGAAGTTCCTAGAAGCTCGCACCGCGCCTTTAAAAGGCTGGTTACGGCACTGCCTACAGTTTCAGTTTCAATCCAAATCAAGACTATCAAAGTTTATCATTTGAGCAAACATTTGCCATCGAACACATTTCCAAATTCCGAGCTTTTCTTTTCTACAAAGGAGGCCGAGCTGACTATATGACAGAATACAATTGGAACTTAGCTAGGGGGGCCTAGCTAAGTTAAAACTGTTTCGCTTGCGTCGAACGCTTCGAGTTGACCTTGCCGCCAATTCTTTTGTTCTGACCACGTGACGGAGCGCCATTCCCGTATATTTGAAGCTTTATACTAGCGTTAACTATTGCAGATTAGCAACTTGGCTAGGGGGGCTGGAAATAGATTTTATAAACTCTAGACTGATAGTTTTTTATAAGTGCGAAGGTTCACTGGCTTAGTTCATCAAACCCCGAACGAACGCTGAGGTTCTCATTGTCTTTCTATTGTCTCTAAATCTAATTACGGTATTCGAAAGGTTACAAAAAAAAACCGTTGAAACTTTAACTTTAGCTCACTTTTAAAAGAACTCTGTATTCAGTGTTGTAGAATTCAGACTAAAGACAAAAGTTTGTGAGTGTACGTGTCTAGAGTCTAAGTTTGTTACTTCTTTATGCTTAAACGGGTCAACGGATTTTGATATAACTTGGTACACAGATAAACCATATCCTGGAATAGCACATAGGATACTTTTTATCCCGACAAGGTAACTATGTTACTTTGGGAAAATCATCAACAACCGCGCGGGCGACACCGCTGGCGACAGCTAGTCTGACAATGGCGATAACAATCAAGTTTTAAGCAAATAGGTAAGTACGTCGCTAACCAATTCGTGTGAGCAGTTAGACATGAAAACCTTGACTCGACCGATCCAAGCCGTTGCACCGATTACGAATCTAATCGACTGTGGCTAGAATCGACCACTGATCGATCACTCATCTCTAGAGAAAAAACATCCTTGTCTAACACTTATAAACAAAAGGCTATATAAGCCTAGTTCTAGCCATGTATGTCAGTGTCGCAACCTACTTCGATTGCGCAAGAGTGGAAAAAAAATTAGGTCGCGATGCAAGCATTTTGTCTCGTACTGACATTGACCCTTGTATATTTCGCTGAGTCATCCCCAGTCAATGCCGGCGCTTCAGAATTCGACAACCTCGAGGTTGACTATCCAGACCTAGGATACGAACGTGACGAGAACTGGGGGGCTGTCTTCTCCAGACTACTAGGCGTCACCACCAGGAAACCCAAGTATTTCAAACCTGTCCAGTTTAGTGAGACGACTAGTGCGAAAACGAAAACTTCAGGAACAAAACAGACGAAAAAGTCAACGAAAGGTGTTAACGGTACATACAAGAGTGGTGATCTAAATTCGTTCTTCAAGGAAGCTGCCGTCCGTGATAAAGGAGCTTATGATAATGCTGAGGAGTCTGGTCGCGCTGACGTCACAGCTGCAACTGCTGCTGTCACTAAAGGGAAAGCAACCAGGACTTATGCCAGAGGTAATAAGACTACCGGCTTCCACCGAGTGTACCACAAAGACGAATACAAGAAGGACCAAGACTTCTACGAATTTGATGAGACGAAAGGAACTATCAATGGAGCTGGTGGAAAGATCATAGGAACTACAGCAAGTGCTGGTGCGGCATTCAAGAAAGGTAGCTTCGATCGTAACCGTCAGAAAGGCAATTATGGTAAGGAAGGATCTTTAGATACCGGATTCTTTGATAAACAATTCAGTGAATTTGAAGATTCTGAAGACTTGGACGGTGAATTTTCTATTTTCTAATGAACTTGGTTGGGATTTATTTCAAATGTAGGTATGTTCTGTTATTGTGTCTAAGTTAGTTTATTTATTTGTGTTACCTAACGAAAATTCTTAAATCTTCATATTAAATAACTCAAAACAAAACTGGTATTTTTATTGTCTAAACCTTTTTACCAAATAACTAAATGCATGTTTGCTGACCACCTTGGCACTCAGGTAAAGGGGTAATATGGGTATAGGTCAATGTGCTTGAGTCAAAGTTTAATTTCTAATTAACTGTACCATTCTTTTTAAACTTAAACATTTTCTCTAGAACAAAAGTTCAATATTAAAACTTGACAAAGACGACCAGTTTAATTTTTAATAATTTGAGTTTCGCGGCTTGAGCTGGATATTTTTTTATATTTATAATGTTTTTGGCCTGGTTACCAAGCTTTTTAAGCCTGTCTTGAGTTTTTTTCACATTATTTTCCCTCAGAATACGGATATAGCACATTCTAATGTGTTTTTATTTATTGTCTAGTTGAAAACTACACCAAATTCACATTCACACAATCATCACAAAAATTAAAACAGCCACTAAACTTTATTCGAAATATTCCCACTAAAATTTCGAGTCGATTATTTATAATTTATTAACCTCAGAGTACAACGTTATAGAGAGTGCCTAGACTGGACGTTGAATAATTTTCTTACAACCATTTTTGATCACTTATATAAGTAAAAAATACATGCTTTGACTGCAATCAAACATGTGAAATCTCGTCATTATTTAATCAGAATAAAACCGTAATTGTTTATTTAGTAAGAAATATTTGTGGACAACACTATCGCAAAAAGTCGTTTTGTCTATGTGATTAACAGCTTGTCAATTTCAGCTGTCATCGCTCCGGTCTATAGTCTTTGCACCATCGCTGAATGAAGTTATGTGTTTGTGTTAAATGGTTGTGAAACAAAGAGATTTATCCGAAATAAATGAGGCTCGGTGGAGATTTACTGTTTAACATTACTCATGAGTACGGAAGAGACTCTGTTGAATCTCGATTTCGACAAACCAAACAGTACAAGTACGCCGCCCGATGACGGTGTGGTATCTTTGTCGAGTAGTTCGGAGGAGATTTGTTTAGTGCCAGAGGTCGGGTTCGAGGGCAACGTGGATTCGCCAGGGGTGAACCGAGAGTCGCAGCCGCTGCTGGGCGGCCGCGGCGACTTCGAAGTTTCTTTTAATCATTTTCCAGGTGAGTCGAAGTTTTGACCCTTGTAACGTCGCACTGACTCATGTTACCATTGTAATTGAGTTTATCAAACTTATTAGCTCGTGCTAAAACACGAGTAATGATATTTAGTAGAGTAATTTAAAAAGAACACGCTTGTGAGACTTCTCCAGATAAGTCGTATGGCTTCCATGAACATCGTTAATCTTTTCACAAATAACAGATGTTCACAATTGCGTATTGTTTACCTTGACGCTGTAATAGCTCACTTATCGCGCATGATTAGAAATTTATATCGTGTTAATGTTATCCTACCTACCAAATTGCATGTTTTGTGTACTGTACCTTGTTATTGATTGAACTAACTTCAGTGTGTAGTTAAATTAAAAAACGTATACATTTAGAAAAGTATGAATATAGCCACAGACTATTTTCAGTGAAGTGTAACGGCCGTGCTGTAGTTTCAGTGCCAATGTTTTCTTTTGCTTTTCAAAAAAATGGAAGGTCCTTTTGAGTGCAGTGAGTACATATTAAACAATATCCTTACACGATATTGAATGTTTTGTAGAATTGCATTTCGAAAGTGTTTAATAACACTTGTTACTGATAAGCCATATGGCAGGTAACAGTTGTAGACGTTACGGTATCCATTAACTTTTTCGTGCACACATTTTTTACGAGTCTGTAGTTAAAATTAAGTAAAGAGGTTTCTTGGCTCAAGGTTAAAACTCGGTTTTTGTACATGTTGCGTTTTCTTATGCTGTAATATGTTAGATTTGGTACAGCTATGTGGCACTGAAAAAGTAGTGATGAAAGAATTCATTGTATTGCACTATAATAACAATTTATTAACAAGATTGTGTTTTTGATAAACATACATATTGAAGATAGTATCTCTTGTAGCATTGCATTACGATTAGCATTGCATTGGAAACATATTAAACAGACATATGTTTACTAGGTCATCCTATAATGACAATCAACTTTAAATTTAGCTAACTAGCCAGATGTTATTTGAAATCTTACCATTAATATATTTCCTACTAGCTCTTGCCCGCGGCTTCACCCGCGTACATAATCTCAGGATAAAAAGTATCCTATATGTTATTCTGGGATATGGTCTACTCGTGTACCAAGTTTCATCGGGATCCATTCAGTAGTTTTTGCATGAAAGAGTAACAAACATCCATACATCCATCCATACATACAAACTTTCGCATTTATAATATAGTAGGATTTCATATTGTTATGTTTAATTAAACATTTTTGGTATCCTTCCAAATTTAACCTACGAATATCGTCAATTAGCGACACAAGAAAGACAATGACAGTGCGAGCACCGGTGTTCGCTTGGAGTTTAATTAATTTAATCAAATTGCCTTTTCATTCACATCTGCATGCTCTGAAAGGATAGAGATATAACAGACACATATTACTTTTAAGAGAGTAAAAAAATATAAAATGAGAGTGCTTAGAATCATAATCGAAAATGCTTGAAATTATAACTGACCACCATAGGTTTAAAACACCTCATTATTTTTCATTCGGTATAAGGAGTTAGGTGTTCAAATAGGTGGAATAATAAAAAAAAATATTTTCTCCCACAAGATACATAGGTACAGCAAAACTTCTTTAAGTCATTGAACCCCAAGCAATCACTCTCTCATTGTCTTTTTATTGTCTCTCTACTTGAAAGGTTAAACTGTTATTTGGTAGGAAGACAGAAGCCCATACTAAGAAAACTTGTGTTATGGGTCTTCTGGTCATCTTTACCAAACAGATTAAATTCCAGCTTAATAATCTTGTTGAGTTAATTGAGAAACATGCCAAGAAAATCATTACTCATCAAATCAAAACTCCTAAGTCTTGAGCATTTTCACCGAGTTTCTAGGCTACCTGTTTTCTATTGTTTACATTTTGGAGAGTGTGCATTGGAACCTCGAAACAAAAACCATTTTTTTAGCCATTACTGTCCCACTGCTGGGCAAAGGCCTCCCCCCAAGTCCTTCCAAAATTTCTTCTCTTGCGCGGTCTCTAACCAGTCCTCGTGGTAGCCTAGCTAAATAGCTATTATAGTGAAATAATTGACTAAAATCAAAAAAGTAGATTAAGCACCGTTAGCTCATTATGCTAGGCACAAAGATAAAAGTTGATAAACAAACAGGTTACTATGTTAATGTGGCGTAGTACTCAAGGTAGGCTGCATTATTTGTTCACTAATAATGCTTATATTATCTACTCTTACCCAATTTCTTACCTATCTAAGTAGAATGTTTTGGATTAAGCTAAAATAGATGTTATAGTCTGTCTAAAAAGTCAAACGACTTGGGTGGTTTGTGGCAAAATGAAATCTGATGTAGTCAACACGGGTTCAATAATCAAGGTTGATTAAGAGATCTTGATATTTTTTTACTAACCTACCAAACCTTATATAAAGTATTGAATATAATTTTTTTTTTATTATTAATAGGCTCGCGTTTGACCCCAAATATTATACAAAATTCCCAAGTCGTATGAGTTTTTAGATAGACTATATTATAGTATTAATTCTTTAAACAAGGTTTTTTTTTTTTTCCCGATGGGGAAAATCATCTTATGACAAAACCCGCTCTTGGGCGGAGCGGGAGATAGTGTCAGACTCTTACTGACTAAAAACCCCATCCCGTTCCTTCTAGCCTTCATACCGGGGCACGAGCTCCCTTTCGGACAACCCTGTCCCCAGTAGGCTTCGGCCCAGCTGGGCCCCTCCTGCTGCTGACAACTTCTTGAGGCGCGCGGGAACAGTGCGCGCCGTCGACGTCTTGGACTCGGTCCATTACCGGACGATCGGACAGCGAGCTACCCATGGCTCGCCGTCCGCGAGCCCCCGTCTACGGTGGCCGGAAATCGGGATCGGAATCCCGACGGCGGCGGCTAGGGCGCCTTTGCCTGATGCGGTCGGCCTCCTCCTTTGCTAGCATCACTGCTTCGCAGAAGGAGGCGACCGCCTGCCACTCCTCCTCGCTCCGGATCATGGCCTCAACCATCTTTAAACAAGGTGGAAACACCGGTTTACTCGCATTGTCTTTCTATTGTGTCTATAATTACGGTATTTGAAAGGTTAAATGGTAAAAAATCACTAAATGGTATTTAATTAGTGATTTTTAGCCATTAAGGAAAGGTAAAATAAAACAAAATGCCACCTTAAATTATTGCTAAATTAAATATTTATCTAGAAAACTAAATTAAATATTTATAAGGATTTCAATGTCGACGCAAAAATCATAACGCATCTTTTGAGAAAAATAGCATTATAAAAATCATCCAAGTGGTTTTCCAACTCCTTTGTGTTCTGTTGCAAACACAAGATCAAAACAAAATTAAAACTAAAGAAAAGTTTCAATTTCTACCCATAGCTGACACTTATGCAAATAGTGCGCCCACATATCTATGTGTCACTTACCCCAATACTGACGACACAGCTAGGTAAACAACATACAGGTCTCATGCAAATTTATATTGATTGTCTTGTATTCATTGATATTGATTTAGTGCTCCTATCTATTTGCTGAATACGACAGCTTGCAAAATATAATTTGCTCCAATCTGTTGGACTTGTATACTTTGTCAGAATTCATCATCATCATCCTATCTAGGAGGGGCCCAGCTGGGTCGAAGCCTACTGGGGCCAGGGTTATCTGAAAAGGAACTCGAGCCCCGGTATGAAGGCTAGAAGGAATGGGGTGGGTTTTTAGTCAGTAAGAGTCTGACACTATCTATTTGCTGAATACAACAGCTTGCAAAATGTAATTTGCTCCAATCTGTTGGACTTGTGTATCTGTCACATTTCATCATCAACATCCTTTGTCGTGCGAGTGAGAAAGGAGGTATAGGTACAACAGGTTGTTTTCCGCAACTCCTCGACCAAAGCGCGTCTTTTGCGTACGGGTGGGACAAATGTTTCATTCGATCCACCCCAGCTCCTCAAGGCAATGCTGGCCTGCCTTATTAATATTTTGAAGATAAGAGGCTATGCATCTTCCGTAGTGTAGGGGATGTAGTCAGTGCGACCTAAAAGATCTATTGTGACTCGCCACCTTGTTAGAGTAACTCTTTTAGCCCGGAGGCTTCCAGCAAATCTAGAATACTCCTAGCTTTAAGAGTTTTAATTTCCTCCGGGCGAATAATGTGTCGGCCCAGATGGATACTCCGTTTGTGGATAAGGGGCCCGCATTCACACAAAAGGTGCTTAGGCGTTTCCCTCTCCTGATTACAGTACCGGTAAACATCAGTGTCACTCAGTTTCATGTGAAATTGGTGCCTGTTTAATTTGAAGTGGCTTAATGTTACTGACCATTTCATGGGTACCTGGGTTTCTGAAGTACTTTACCCTGTATCCAGCGACCACAGGGTAGCTTAGAAGCTGGTGAGCTGCTGTCTAGTGTCTGTAAATCCTATGACTGAGAGGTGCTTATTAAAGGTCCCGTGCCCAGTTGCAACGGCTGTTACTTTCCGTAACTGAGGCTTAGTCAGTCGTAGGGCCTGTTTTGTGAAGCGGCCATCAATGGAGGGAAGTGCCTCCTTGCGAGAAAGAGGGATGGAGCTATACATCCTATATCACTCCGTCCCTTTAACAATTCAGTTAAGGTCGTCAATTGGATCGCGTTAAAACGTCGTGGTACAATTCTGCAGCCCTGCCTTAACACTTTTTTGATAACAAAAGGAATTATCTAAAAAGTGGGTAGTAGTTGATTATATTTTGTATCTAAGTACCCTGCATGACGGAAAGTTACTTAGTTGAAACTAATCGTATAAAGTGGCTTCTAGCTAAATTAAGTCGTGTGCAACCTTACACGGTACTAGTACGGTAGTTATCAATGATAAGGTAGTGCGTTACAGTCATTACTTACCACGACAAGGACAGTGTCATTTACGTAGCGAAACTGTGTAGTTTCGCTGAACAATTTTTCTTAACTTCAACTACAGTATAGATAACGGGTCAATGACCGCTGGTACTTATTACAAACAACGATAATTGTTTATTTCACTCAGTCATTAGATATCAATAATTCGATTTTTGTCACATTCTGCGTAGTTTTGTTAGCCATTTAATTAAATTAGCTTGCTAATTGAAAATCTAGGCCGTTCGTTAAGCGCTATCAAAATGACTGAAAGAATATTATTAACAAATTATTTTTCTAGTCCTTTAATTATTTAGTTAGCTGGCCGCCATTTAATAAACGGCCTAGGCGTCTCATTAACCGGCTAATTTAATCAGATGACTGCGACGACATATTATTACTGGTACAATGTAGTATAAAGAATGCATGAGTCGTGATCGTTTTTAAATCGAGAATTTATTCCCACAAATAACATACTGATATCTTTTTTGTTGCCTACTTAAGCAATTATAGGCATTTTTATCTCCACACACAATATTATTGATTGAAATGAATTCATTCACAATGTAGGTACCTACCTACACTTTATTGTGGTACTCGTATATGAATACTCTATACAGCTTACATGCGTCATTGAGAACAACGCACGTCATGACGTGAGATTCGTGTTGGGGAATATCCTCGGCATTCGATTCAGATTTACTTGCATGCTTTTGTGTTTTTTGCTTTGTCGGCCTTATAATGTTTCCACTGTTGGGACTCAGGCTTCCTCCTTTTTCCCATTTTACTTGGGGTCGGCGCAACACATTTTGTCCCGTCAACCGTCAAGCTAATTCTCTTTTCTTTCATATTACTCCTCACACAATCCATCCATCTTTTCTTTGGCCTCCCTCTCTCGTTCGTCCCTCTTGAATTTTCATCAAATTTTTTAATTTTTTTTTTTGACAACCTGCTTTGTAGCTATTAGGAAACAAATTCTGGCAGGGAATTCCACTCCTTAGCGGTATTCACAATGCTTATTTCTAAGGCACAATGCATTTATTCCCAAAACAGTTCATTGCTTGGAAGAAATCACAGTACGCGTTAATTCCGTTGTTTTATATTATAAATATGTTTTTGTTTTGATTTCGCTTGTTATTTAAATTTTTAATAGGTTGTCTAATTGTCTATGAAAATATGAAACGCGCTTCGATGTCTTTTATATTGCAGAAGTCTGAAGTTAATTTTGGCCACTATCTGGTTTTCAATTATCAGTTTGAACGCTTATCAGTTTATCCATTTGCTTCAATTACGGCATTCAATAATGTCATTCTTTTGTCTTTGTCCTGCTTATTTGTGGCGCATCACGTTTTCTTCCGTCTCTACACGTCATCTCCCTGCTGGGCCTCTTTTCTTCCGTCTTTACAAGTCATCTCACTGCTGAGCCCCCTTTCTTCCGTCTCTACACGTCATCTCACTGCTGGGTCCCTTTTTTTCCGTCTCTACACGTCATCTCACTGCTGGGCCCCTTTTCATCCGTCTCTACACGTCATCTCTCTGCTGAGCCCCTTTTCTTCCGTCTCTACACGTCATCTTACTGCTGGTCCTCTTATCTACCGTATCTACACGTCATCTCACTGCTGAACTTGTTTTCTTCCGTCTCTACACGTCATCTCACTGGTGAGTCCCTTTTCTTCCGTCTCTACACGTTTTCTCACTGCTGGGCCCTTTTTCTATCAATCTAGATCAGTACAGAACCGAACTAGTCTTGGACCGAGTCCACTGCTTGGACTCGGTCCAAGATAGACAGAGAGTCGACAACGTGTAGTGTTACTCGCGCTTAGTTCTGAAAAACAAACCCGTGGTCTTAGACACTTGTGGTTTTAGTCCAAGTCTGACACGACTTTCCGTTCTATGCTAGAGTGGAAAAAGTTATTTGATGATTTTCCACCTCAAAAAAAAGCTAAACATACAGACTTTCATATAATCCATCCATCGCGGTCTTCCCCAAATCTTAATTCATAAATCCCCAAGCGACCACCGGTGGCCGCGCATCTATTGTCTTACTATTGTGTTTCTAATTGACGGTATCTGAAGGGTTAAGGTAGAACTACACTGCGAACACGTGTGCCACGTACGCCGATCTGGGCGCGTCGGTCTCCATACATTTTATATGGC
Organism: Mythimna lalbum; assembly: GCA_949319445.1. Lineage (NCBI taxonomy): Eukaryota > Metazoa > Arthropoda > Insecta > Lepidoptera > Noctuidae > Mythimna > Mythimna lalbum. Next base: position 4,517,560 of record OX439365.1, read on the forward strand.
AACTAGACTTGTAGAGCTACACTAGATCCACGCCACGCGACCGACGTCGTTCTACGTACAAATCAGGAGTGTTACATCTATCTATATATATATAAAAATCAATGCCACTTTTCGTTGTTATTTTATAACTCAAGAACGGGCTCACCTATCCAAACCAAATTTTTAGGCTTTATTCAGACTATTTAGTAGATGGTTTATGTGAAGTTTGGTAGGGTAGAGTAGTCCCAGATCGGGAGCGAAGCCGCGCGGGCAAAAGCTAGTTATTTATATTTCTATCGTTACACGTGTGCGTCGTTCTAATGTAGTTCTAGCTTTATAGTTATCCAGTCTTTTCTCACGTAATTTTCCTCAATCCTCCGCATAACATACCATCCAAATCCAAATGAATACACTTCGTAATTGCCTTTCATATTTACGTTTTATCGTCACGTGTTCTCATACGGGTGTCCGCTACGCAAGAGATTTCGGCTCCACAACGTGATCTCGGCCACGTGACTAATGCCTGGAACTGAAAGGGCCCCCGGGAACGGTATTAACACCGTCTGTTGTTTATGTAACATTCAGTTTTCCAAGATATTTTATGTAAAGGAGGCAAATACACGTTGGCTTATTGTTAGGCAATGCTCCTTTCAAATTGTTATACAAAGGCTACAGTTACTTTGTAGAACTTCGTCCTCAACGACCTTACGAAGCCCTTCATTTAGTCCCGGAAATGTCAATTTGGTTCTGATGTAACAATCACTCTACCTTCATTTGTACGGGGGACACTCCGAAAGTTTTGAGAAACTAAAACTAAGTTCTATGCATAAAATATTTTATTAAATCTTTTCAAAAACCTCTCCACCAGCTTCTATACAAAGTTTCATGCGCCGAACCTTTTTTTTTTTTTTTCGTTAAGTTTGATTTTTTCACAGCTTCAAAGGACCGCAAACCCTGCAGTAGGTGGCCATATTATTAGGGACAGCGTCAAAATTTTTGTATCACTATGCAGATTTGTGTATAAAAACAGACTCTTCGTCAATAGGGAACCATTCTTCGAGCCTTCATAATGACAGTAGTTTATTAACAATGTACTGTACTATTGAAAGTATTATTTTTATCCGACTTCAGCCTGCAACAGTCATATTTTGGTGTTGTTTAGCCCTGTGCAATTGGTCTCTTCTTTATAACCTCGGTAAGGCGTGATTTTTGGTAGGCCGATGATCTATAATATCAACCTATTATCCTCTTTTGCCTACCCTCAATTAATTGTCCAATCGAAAACTTCTAGGTTCTCGTCGTTTGTAATCGCAGTAAGGTGGGCAACAGTCTTTTTACAAGATATACCTGATTTTTTCATTTTTACGACGAGTGGTGATCCTTTTCCTGCCACATTTTTTACAGAGTGTGAGACTAAAAGTTTGTTTTGAAGAATTAAAAAAAAAGACAATCACGGAATAGTATTCTGTGTTCACAATAAAGTTTCTTGCACGTTCTTCTCGATAAAAATCTACGCTTTAGAATGTGCAATTGGCTTCAACTTTCTGATTGACCGACTTCTTGACATTTCAACAAGTGCCTATAAATGCTTTAATTGTAACAACAAATGCTTTTCGTTTGAAATCTATTGGACATGTCACCTTACATTGACAAACTTATTAAAACAAATACCGACTACTATACTCGTATTGGGGGAGGCCTGTGTCCAGCAGTGGACGTCTTTCGGTTGATTTGGTGATGATACTCGTATTGAAGAATCAAGCGACTTTTGATAGGCTCGCGCTTGACCACTATCTCACCTAATTGAAAGCGACGATGGAGCGTGCTTGTCTAGAAGTAACCTATTCAGTCTTGACTTAAAGATCCCCAGACTGTAGCTATCAGAAAACACAGACATTTGTAGGGAATTCCATTCCATAGCTGTACGATCAATGTGTTCCCGTGGTGCAGTGCAGTAGTTGGGCATGGGTGAAGCGTCCCCCATCCACGGCCTCGCACTTATTGGGGCCTCGCGCAAGAGACGCGACGGTTCTTTAGACGATTATCACACTGTCACGCATCACGCTGCATGTTGCGTGTCACGCATCCACCCGCGTACTAGTGGGAGTGCAGATCTGCATCATCGTGCAGGTTTTTTACGCACTCACGCGCGTAGGTTCGTTTTGTAAATCCACGCAGGCTCTGACTCATTTCATACAAAATCACGCACGGCACTACGAGACTCAGTGTGCCATACCTTGCGTGTCGCCCCACACCCACGCGCGTGTGCATGTTTCTCCGCATGTAGGCGCGTGATCTGCATGAACGCGCGTGGATGCATTTTCGGTGTGTTGGACTGTGCGTGTTTTATAAACAAATAGAGATAATTACAAGCAACGTTAAAACACGCATTCACGCGCTACGCTGCGTGGTGCGTGACAGTGTGATAATCGCCTTAAAAGCGAGAGTTAGCATTTCGTGTACACGTATATGCCGATTTTTTTTCTACATACCTATATTTTTTTAATTCATGAAAGAAAAAGGCCTCGCAGACTCGCTAGACACTACCTTGGTGGTCCGATAATGAAACGGGCTTAGCGGAATGAGACTGCAACAGACGCACATTCTCCACAACTTTTAGCAAGTCATCGAAATAAATAATATCATTCTGTTTAATAATAAAACATTGCAAATGTTCACAAGGCTGCAGGTGTTTAGTCTTCAGTAATTTATTGTATAATAGCATGGTTTAATCAGCAGCATTTTAATGTTCCCACTGATGGGACTCAGGCATCCTCTCTAGAAGAGGGAATGGGCCGTAATCCAACACGCGGGCCCAGTGTGGGTTGGTTAATGTCACATGTCTTTCGAATTTTTGGTACTAAGACATGCAGGTTTCCCCACGATGTTTTCCTTCAACGTTTTGAGAGCAGTGGTGATGAAATAAATTACACAAAGTAATGCGCCCGTTGCCACTCGGCCACCACTGCTCCCAATTTAATGTACATTGCTTTTAATTTTATATTGTTTTTGTTCTCACATCGCTGCTTAGGCAAATGGCGCCGATTGTTAGCGAAAAGTAAGGACTTATGATTTTTTATTTCATTATAAGCTAGTTGTGTGTGTTGTAGTATGTGTGTTTGTTTGTTGTGTTCATTCTATGTTTATATGTAGTACTAAAGGGCCTACATGCGCCATCTCCTATGCTGTCAATCCTCTGCAGGTGGTAATACCTGCCTGGACCAGAAATAGAACCGTACTGGTTACCAAATATTGGTCAGAAAAAGTATAGTTTGAGAGCATCGACACGAAAAGAAGAAGGGCCTATTACACCACTTGATATTCAGAGTTTTGTGTATGTCGCGTCGCGTCGCGTAGTGTAATAAGGGTCAAACTGTCTTACTCAGAATTCACAATAAGACGAGTCTGAATATCGTGTGCTGAATAACGCGTAGTGTAATAAACCCTTTACTTCTACCAGTTAGGTACTTCTCCTGCATGCAGGTTTCTCTATACAAACTTTGGAACCACGTTTCAACCTCTTAGGGGGTGAATTTTGGAAAATTTCGTATATTCTGCATACGGAATACGTTTCGCCTGGTCGTTTATACCGCGTACGTCGAAGGACTGGAACAATTTGCCTGCTGCGGTTTTCCCGTCCGATTATAATTTGGGTGTCTTCAAGGGTAGAGGGAATAGGCTCTTAATAAACTAGTGCGCCTAACAATCAGAGATTGCATCACTGCTTACCATCAGGTGGGATCGCAGTCAAGCACTAGTTTAGTTACTTATATCAATTTAAAAAAAAAAAATTAACAAGGATTGGCATATCATCAAACTTTAACGTTTAAAACGATCTGGCCATTTCACAAAGTGATCAATTTCTGAAGTGGCAATTTCCATGGCATCTATACTCCTGGGCATGCTGAGCAATAGGCTAGTTGCCGTAAAAAATGTAATTAGTTCATTTTGTAGATTATTCAAAAATAAGGGATACGTATTTTTTTATTTGTAAATTAAACCAAAAATGACAAAGATATAGCCTATTAAAGTTACGTGTAACGTCAAGCCGTGCTGCATTTTTTCGCAAAGGGTGACGCCCCATGTAACTTTAATGAGCTATATCTTTGTTATTTTTTGTTTAATCGAAAAAAGAAAAAAAGACGTGTCCAATATTTTTTTTATAATCTAAAATACGGACTAAATAAAATGTAGTTATTTTGACCCTGGCAACTACCCTATTCTAAGCCCTGACTTCCCTAACAGCAACAGTAGTCAGTGTTTGCTTGTTGTAAAACCTGTCCCATTATCATAAGTTGATTATGCGATTGTATCAAGGAAGGTATGTCATCGGATGCGTTAGGTATTCATAGCACTTATTTATCATTTTTATTATGGTATTGAAATGACATAATTATTGTGGACCTTTGTTTTTCCGGTGATACGGAATGAGTTGACCGTAATTTTTTTTAGTGAAGGGAAATCATCTTATACCTAACTTCTCCCGCTCTGGATTGGAGTGAGAGTGACTTTTAGTAACTAAAACTCACCTGTGTTCTTTCTATTGTCTATTGGCCACGGCAGGTAACTATTTCGAACTATCCCGCATTGCCATGTGTGTTTAAAATACTTGTAGGTAATATCTTGTTGATAGCAGATATTATTTTTACACATTTATAATAGGCTCACTAAATCTTAAAAAATAATATATGTTGTTTCTGAATATGAATGAAGTCTCTCAAACCCTGCTTGATAGTCAAATTTTGACAGGTTTTCTGGCTAAGTAGAATTTAACAAATACTCTACTTCAAATACTAAAATCAGAAATCGGCGGTAAAAGTTACAATTTCAAACTATTGTCAAAGGTAGTGTCTTCACGATTCAGATTTAAAACAAAGGCGTCCCAAATTCAATAAGAATAACAAATCCATACGAAAGATTGCATGTTCTTCCTTTATCTCGAGTGCACTGACTGCAAATCAGGTTTAGCCATACCTGGGGCAGCGCAGATGTCAGACCTTTGTGTTATCAAAGTCTGAGACGCACAAAAAGTTTTTGAAGCGAGAGAATACTTTTGCATGTTGTACATTTTTATGTAGATAGTGAAAAGAGAATGGACCTAGAATGATTTATTGAAATATTGTTTTATAATTGTAATCTATATTAAAAAGTGGTTTAATTGATTATCTTTGCTCGTTATATTCTGATCAAAATAATTTCAGGTTTTGCGCATTTAACGTACCCTACATATTTTGTGCCATGGGTGAAAAAAATGTACGTTGGTCCAGAGGACGAGTACAGCGGACATATTTAAAGTATACACAGCATGCGTAATAAAATAATGAGTAGGTCAAACAAGACAATAACAGATTACAATATGTGACTCATTGTCATTACAACCAGTTTACGTTTGCGTAGGTCCACGTATTTTTTTTGTAGTTTTTGCACAATGTACAGTGGGTGGCGCCAAAGTTATGTCATAATGTCAATGTGCCTACATTTTTCCAGATGGGTCCAAATGTTATTGTACTTTGACATTTAAGTTGTATCACTGTTATTACATTCACTTTACGTTTGAGTAGGTCCACGTATTTATTTAGTAGTTTTTGCACAATGTACAGTGGGTGGTGCCAAAGTTATGTCATAATGTCAATGTGCCTATATTTTTCCAGATGGCTCCAAATGTTATTGTACTTTGACATTTACATTTATGTTGATACAAGGCACCAGATAAACTTAACATAAAGTACATTGACCTTTTCCCAATATCCTGATGATGATGATTTTTACCTACAAAAAAAAATACCTGTAACATCCACCAACCCGCACTGGGCCCGCGTAGTGGATTACGGCCCATTCCCTCTTCTAGACAGGAGATCTGAGTCCCAGCAGTAAGAACACTAAGGCTGAGTATGCTAATTATAATATGCATAAAAGGTTCAACATTGTAACTTTGTTGTTATGTAAAAGGCAGTATGAATGGCTTCTTTACGACAAAGGCTTCCCCACAATGATCGCTAGAAATATTGACATTTATATTTTCTGAGTGAAGAATTTAAGGTTGAGAACTGCCAAATCTCTAGTATAAAATCCTCTCAAACTTAAACATTACAATTTGACTCGTTCTTAGGATAGCCCGCGCAAATTTTGTTTTTATTATGGATAGGCTCGCGTTTGACCACTATCTCACCTGAGGGTAAGCGATGTTGTGGCAGATGATGTAGCACGCTTGCCTAGAAGTAACCTATTGATTCAACTACCGTCAATTAGAGACGCAATAGAAAGACAATGACAGCGCTATAGAAATATTAATCTATGTACAGCGCGAACGCCGGCGTTCGCTTGGGGTTTAATGAATTAAAGACTCCTAAGTTGTAGCTATCAGGAAACACAGATTCTGTCAGGGAATTCAACTTAGCTGAAATTAAAATTTTCTGTAGTTGATTAAAATATGAATGGCGGCCGTAACACGTACGGAATTGTAATCATCAATACAACTCTATCAGTTCGTCAAACTCTGTTGAATGGATAGTTCAAAAAATCATTCAATAGGGTTTTTTTTCCCGGTGGGTAAAAATCATCCAGATGACATCCCTCGCCCTTGGGCGGAACGGGAGATAGTGTCAGACTTTTACTGACTAAAGAACCCACCTCGTTCCTTCGTTGCCTTTCAGGGCCGAGTTTTCCTTTCAGAAATAGACCTTTGGCCCCAGTAACTTAAGAACCAGTAGGGCCGCGAGTATTTTCTAATTTTCTGAAAAGGAAACCCGTAATTTTAGAACGCAAAGGGCAAGTGATGGAGGCTTTTGTGGTGTTAGTCAGTAAAAGTCTGACACGCCCTCGCGCTCCAACCAGAGCGAGAGATGTCATTAGGTGATTTCTAACCTTAAAAATAAACATACATTCAGCCGAACATAGAACCTCCTCCTTTTCGAAGTCGGTTAAAAACATACAATATACAATGTACAATTTATTTCTTTCAATGGCCGCTCACTACTATTTCTGTATTGCGGGTATGTTTACAGACACTCCGACGATTCCGTGTGAAAATGGATTCGTAATGTTTTGTATAGCGCAGAAATTCTACCCGGATTTTGCACCAGCCATGCTATCAAACCCAGTTATAACTAGGGTTATCACCGGTTACTGTCTATATTATAAGTATCGTACAATAATTTTGTAAATTGTTCTTTATACTAAAAACAAATAATATAGTACCCAAAGGACTTTATTTTGATGGTTAACTCACATATTGAGACGTATTTATTAAAATACCATACAATACTAAAATACGTTAGAAAAACGCAGTTTGAAAGTGTGCAAAGATGTTTGATATCACTGCGCTCGCTCTATTAGCGTCCTACAATCTCATAAATCTCTAACTTTTCTGCATTTCCATAACTTGACTCCTATTTCTGTATGTTCAATTTAACCGATCTGAGGCTAAAATTTGGAGCTCGCTCCGTTCGTTCTAACATTCATCTTAGTCAGTTTTGCAAAAAACGCTACAGGCTTTGTTCATCATTAGTTTTTCTTCAAAGGTCTTAAAGAAAAATTTAAAAATAAACTAGCCTCTTCCAGTGGTTACGCCTGCGTGAAAGTAGATTTCTCCATACAAACTTTGAACCCCGTTTCACCCCCTTAGAGAATGAATTTTGGAAAATTCTTTCATGTTATAAAAAAATTTCAGCGTTCTAGGTACAAGGGTTAGGCTGGTTTAAAAGTACAATATTGTTTGCAAAGATTTATGAAAAATACTATAATTTCCCCAGTAAAAGGTGACAACCCTACTTATAACGTACGTAGCTATGTCGTACTCAGACGTAGGTATTATCACGCAGTCGATACCCCCGTTATTTTCACTCTGAGCTCGTTCAAACAATTTGGTAGCCGCCCGAGCCAAGGTGACCTTTTCACTTAAATGTTGGTTGACGAAATTCCCAGTCTTTGGTCCGGTGACTAGGGAATGCTATTGGTCTGAAAAGGTCAGTTTCGATTTAATGAATTTCGAATTCGTTTAACTGTAGTCTGATAGGTACTGAAAAGGTTATTTTTAATTTTGAGGATGGAAATTGTCTAATGATTTTTATTCTTACGCTCTAGGGTAGAGCGGGAGGGCGTGACAGACTTTTACTTACTAAAACCACATGTACATATGTTCAGATGATTTTTGCGTTCTAGGACCACGAGTATCTCTTTCTTGATTTTCTCCATAGCTCTTGGCAGGCATCGGCATTTTTCAAGTTTTATTTTTTTAGAGTGTTCAAAAAAAATTATAACTAATAGAGCGAACAAAAGAATGTAGCACTAATTCAATTTTCGCAAACAATTTTTTTTTTACAACGTAAAAAAATACAGACAATATTTGTCATTGGGCAGATTGGGCTTTACGCACGTGGAATCTTCAAGCTAGACGCACGAATGTAAATATTCGCATAAAATAAAAAAATGCAAAATATCATTTGAGTCACGGAGACACGCCTGATAAGCTTATCAACGCGATACGCAGTAATCTTTATCAAGTACGGAAAACATGGAGTAGTACACGATTTCTATAATGAACACTGTAATTATAAGGTCAATTCTATACAATACGTCCAACGTAACTTGGCGAGCCTTTTTCTATGGTGGGTAAAAATCCTCCCAACCCCCGCTCCTAGGCGGAGCGGGTGATAGTGTCAGACTCTTACTGACTAAGAACCCACCCCGTTCCTTCTTGCCTTCATACTGGAACTCGAGCTCCCTTTCAGATAACCCTGGCCTCAGTAGGCTTCGACCCAGTAAGCTGGGCCCCTGTCTGTTGCTGACAACTCCTTAACCCTTCAGATACCGTCAATTAGAGACACAATAGTAAGACAATAGATGCGCGGCCACCGGTGGTCGCTTGGGGATTCATGAATTAAGGCGCGCGGGAACAGTGCACGCCGTCGACGTCTTGGGCTCGGTCCGGACAATTACCGGACGGTCTGAACCGTCGAAACATGGCTCGCCGTCCGCAAGCCCGCGTTGGCCCGGCACGATAGCCGGAAATCGGGATCAGAATCCTGGCGGCGGCGGCGAGAGCGCCGTTGCCTGATGCAGTCGGCCTTCTCCTTTGCTAGCATTACTGCTTCGCAGAAGAAGGTGACCGCCTGCCAATCCTTCTCGCTCCGGACCATAGCCTGAACCAAGGCCCGGCGCGAGAGGTCTCCGCCGCTGATCGGTGGCCGGAAATCGGGATCGGAATCCCGGCGGCGGCGGCGAAACTTGACGAGCCTGAACATAGGCTCTGCACATCTCTCTTTCACGTCGTTTGCTATACTTAAGCCTATGTTCAGGCTCGCCAAGATCCGTCGGGCGTACTGTACTTCAGTGCACACAGAACTAATTATAAACAAAGTAATATTAATTTTATCAGTACCAGAGATACGGCTGTCTAGGATCGTAAAATTTAATGTGAGATCATACAGTCATTGCAAAATACTCGTATCTTCAAATAAGTATGTTTATAGCTCAGATGCAAATAATACTAATACTTTAACTACCTTCGTAGGATTTTTTTTTAATTTCACACAACGCCATCTAGTCCCAAACTAAGCAGAGCTTGTGGTATGAGTACTAGACAACTGATAAACGTACTTATATATTTTTAAATACATAAATACTATAGATAAAAAAAACACCCAGATACAAAACAAATGATCGTGCTCATCACACAAACATTTGTCCTGGGTGGGAGTCAAAACCACGATCTCCGGAATAGCAGTCAGGGCCACTAACCACTAGACCAACAGGCCAGTCAATCCGATATATCAGACAAACACTTGAGTCACGTTTATTCTGCTAGAGTAGCACATCCACGACCAAATACTCCATCTCGTCAGCTTTTCTGTCACCTATGGGGATTGAAGAGCCTGACTTGACTTTTTTTTACTTTTGAATTTTGACTTTTAAACACACGACCCTGGCGATTAGGACGCGAATACACTCGTCATGCATGCGTCGGGCCAATCGGACGCTGACGGATAAACGGTTAAATTTTCTTAAATACATTTCCTTAAATACATTTCTTTCAATACATTTTCTGAAAACAAAATTTTAAAGAGCACTTTGTTTAACGTAAACTAAATAAATAATCAGAAATAATGTTTATGCCAATTTTGAGTGCTGAATTCTTAGAATGGTTGAACGTATGAAACGTATCGCTTTTACCTAGAAACGATCAAAGAAATCCACGAACGTGATACATACAATATAGAATAATGTATACTTGTATGACTTATCGTTACTTCAGTTTTACCGTGATGTTAGATCTCTTGATTGGTACGCATGATGCTGCGGCAAATTCATAATTTCAGCCGAAAGACGGCCACTGTTGGACATGGCCTCCCCCTAGCGTCGCATCCACCGTATTCCCGCGGATTCTCACTCTCACCAGGATTTACTGATATGTAGAATTTGTGAAGTTAGGGTCTGTAGAGTTAGGCCGTGTAAATTCAGAAGCTTGGCTCTACATTAGATCTGATATCTTTTTCACAGGGCAAACCTTATGTGGTCGTCTTGGCAACATTTTACATGAAATGATTTTGGTGGGATTTATAATTAGTTAATTGTTTTCATTTTATCTTGCTTAGTATTTATTTTTTATAAAAAATCTTATAAATTAAAAACGCTATTAGTTGTTTTCCCACTTTCTGACAAAAAACTAATAAAAAGCCAAAGGATCTTGTTCTTTTCCTTGTGTTCCTCCTGTCTTTCTTTATTAAAGGTAGAAAAGCTCATTGACAGAACCTGTTCTCATATTAACCTTCTCTCGTTTGTGCAGATGACCCGCAGTTCAGCGAGTTGGTATGGCAGGCGGAGGTTGCCATCGACAACGGTATCTTCCCGGAGAGGATATACCAGGGATCCAGCGGGTCTTACTTCGTCAAGAATCCTGGAGGGGTGAGCCGAATTTAATATTACTTTTTTATACCAAGAACCATAGATTTTTGACATTTTAATTATTTTGTCATAGCTTTTGCCATTTTAATTATTTTGAGACAAGTATAATTTTGACGTACATTTTGGTCATTTTAATTATTTTGACATACAATTTTACATTTTAATTACTTATGTTGACATCGATTTTTTATACTTTAATAACTCATTAAAGTTTAACATAAGAGTTATGAATACATAATATATATAATTGTTGTAATTCGAAACTATAATTATGTATAATTTTCAATTATTTTAAATTGAAATCTTCAACTATATTTGCACACCATGCTTGTACGCTCGTCAAACATAAGTTCTGTATCATCCTTGCCTATGTAGGTAAATGTTAACAAATAAAATAAGTAAACAAGCATAAGGGTAAAATAAACTAGGTAAATAAGTACAACATAGCCTTACATTGTTTGTTCTCCCCGAATCATGTTAAACTACAAAGTTCGTGGGTGTAACTAATTGTAACAGGTGTTTATGGTAGGTGCCACATAAATTTGCAATAAAGCACTTTGACCTTTTCCTAATACCTTTGTGTAGGTACCCGAAAACACAGTTAACTGGTTTTCAATACTAGAAAATGTAAAGGATCACTAATTCACGATAGATGTCGATTAAAAAACAGTTTTATGTACTTACTAGCTTTTACCCGCGGCTTCGCCTGCGTTTATTAATATACTTTACTCTTTCTCCCCCTTTTTTAAATAAAAAAAAAAATTAGCCTATGTCCATCTCCAGAGAACCAACTATATCTCTGTACCAAAATTAATCAAAATCGGCTTTGCCATTTAGGCGTGAAGACGTAACAAACAAACAATCAAATAAACAAACAAACTCACTTTCGTTTTTATAATATTAGTAGTACTAGTAAGGATTTACGTTTTGTTAATGCTTGACATTCTGATCAATAAATGTAAATAGACAGTGACATGATCGCCTTGGCTAAATTATTTAGCTCCAACTGTAGGACTAAATACAAACGATGCACGTGGTGTTTTTTTATCCTAACTTTAATTCGACGTTCGTCGATATCGCTACCTGTACATGGTGGACTTCCCACCACGCACAAAACGTTTTGTGATCACATTCATTGTGCGTACATCAATTCTAAAGAGTGAAATTCCCTGCTGGGGTCTGTGGGTCTTGTTACCTGAACCTGAGGGTCTATGAATAGGTAATTTCCGGGCAAAAATGCTCTATTGTCGACCACATTGTCACTTTCCATCACGTGAAATAGTGGTCAAACGCGAGCTTTTCAGCAATAAAATAAAAATCGAGAATAAAATCTCAATGAGAATTTACCCGACTGCGTCTCGGGCATTGTACTCGGGAGTACTCGGGACCTCTAGACCAACTTGGCAGCCGAATAGAAAGAAATTTGAGAACTTGGACTTCGTTGACCGGTTACTTATCACTTCTGTCTGAATAGATTTGCTATATTTTACGTTTGTTACCTATTCTAGCGTTTGTTTTTCGCCCTGGGATAAAGTCAATATTTCCATATTTCATAGGTTTTTTTTTTGTCGTATGAATAGAACAGAAACTTAAAGTAACCCTGGAAGACTAACAATATGGCCATATTTTTTCCTAAGTCAACGACTAAATATAAAGTAAATATAATCTATGCTAAAAATATGAAACATTGTTTTCCTCGTTAGCACTAAAAATGTTTCTGAAACAGAAAGCTTACAAGATTTATTTTATCGCAGAAAACTTATTTATAGATCAAATAACAGAAATCTGTTCATGCTTTTAAAAATACCTTCTTTGCCTTTTTCAAACACCGTAATTGAAGTAGATGGGTCTCTGGTCTCTATTCTTTGTCGTCAACCACTCCGTATTGTTCAGTCTTCACTAATGCATATGAATGTCTTTAGGCCGCTTGCCCATTTTGTCTTGACGACAGATAATGGTGCAGTTTTTATTGTTGTGGCTTTTATATTTAAATGGAAGCGTTCACATAAAGGACGACACGGTTTACTGTCGCCTACGATTTTTTTTGCGAAGACAACAGATTGTCAGTACAGTGAGAACGGCTAGCACGAGAGTCACGATAAAAAAATTGCCAGCTGTGTATTGTGTAGCTTGCTATGGATAAACGACAAAGCAACTGCCGTGAAATGATTGAAAGTCGTCGCGATCTAATGGAAACAACTAGATACGAGAGTCGCTAAACGATAAAAATTTTGACGTAAAGCAATCGTTTTAACTTTTCATTCGTGTCAATTAGAGACACAATAGAAAGACATTGACTAGGAACAGCTAGAGACGATAGTAGCCCGACTATAAATTAATCGTAACGAAATAGTGGGAACGTGCCCTTACTGAAGTCTTAGAAGGACGATTCACTGGACCGTCTAATATAGACTTATGACCTTCTGCAATTGAGACGTCTGTCTGAGGGACGAGTTTATTAGCTCGCCACAAAATTGCAGTCTTGGCCAGTCTGGAAACTAGTTTAAATATGAGACGAGTGTCATTTGTGGTTTCATGCAGTGTTGAGTTATACCTGGTTTTGAGATGCTTATGTTTTTGCACGAAGATTTTGAATAGGACCATCTTTTATAGATAACCAGCTATTCCCCCGCGTCTTTGGTTACTCTTCCGCAAATATTTATCACATTTATATATGTAACCTATAGGCTTCCTAACAAATAGGCTATCGAACACTAAAATAATTCTTCAATTAGAACTAGTATCCTGAGATAAGCGACTCTTACTATATAACTCTTGAAGAGTTTGATTGATAGAAGCCGCTTATCTCTTTATAATATTAGTATAGATTAACGGAATTTATTGATTTTCTGAATTGACACCAACGATTCTTAATAAACTAGGGCGAGGTGAGATCGCAGTCAAGCACTTGTTAATATAAACAAAAAAAAGGTCCTCTGAAAAGTATAATGAACATAAGTCATACTGAAGGGATATCCAAATATGAGATTTCATGAATCAGATCATTATTACGTCAATCTTTATAAGATTTCTATTAAGAAGCGCCACTTCATCATCTTTTTAGTCGAAAGACGTCCAGCAGTGGACGTCTTTCGTTTTTCGTGGATGAACTGAAATGATGATGCATCGAACGCATCGAGTCAGCCACGCCTCCGATTCCTTTGTTGTGACCACGTGACAGCATTGATACGATGTCGGAACAAAGGAATCGGAGGCGTGGCTGACTTGAGGCGTTCGACGCTAGAGAAATGAAACGGTTGTAACTTGGCTAGTAAGGGCAGGTCATCGCTCCACCTAGAATTTCCCAATAAAAATACCCAGTATCGACCTCTGATAAGAAATTATCGCTCGTGTGTTATTACTCACCCGCAAACTTGACATAGTTTCCAGGGAGACACAGAGCGTACATTAAACAGCTGTCATTTAACGGGGAAGAGAGGGCTGTGAGCGTAGCTCCCACTTTTGGTATGACAGATACATTCAAACATGGAAATAGGCCAACTTTAGGAATGCTGGCTGCTAGTTTCTTCGAAAGAGAGTTGAGAATGAAAGAATACGAGTGTAGTAGTGTTAATTCTCGGGACTGCTTCTTTAATTAGGCCTCTTAACTCGACTGGAGAACCCTGAAAATGTTATTGAGGTTATTTTCTCCATTCCACCCGCTAGCAATCTCTCAGGAACCCTAGAAACGTGACGCGCCCGATTAATGGTAACCGGATTGCCCTCTGTTGCAGGGTACTTTAACATAAATCTCGTTGCTATGACAATGCTCTTTATTTTATTATTGTAAGTTGTGTCTTATTTGGGTATTGGGGCACTTAAATGGTCAGTTTACCTAAATATACCCATTTTTTGGGAATACCTAAATTATTCAAAAAAAAAAACGAAATCCTTCAAGCAGAATTAGGAAAAACAAATTAGGAACTATTACTTATAGGTATGTCCTCTCAAACTTAATTTGGCCATCGTCATAATTATTATATTTTAAGTTCTCTCAATTATATTTATCATAGTGTTTATTATTTTAGCATATATACACAAATATATATTTTATTATTCTATATACCTAAACTAAATTCGATTTTTCAATATAATATTTTAAATTTATTGTACACACTTACCACAGTTGAGATTTTTTATCTCAACTGTTGTATGGTGGATAACGAGTTTTTGCATTAGGTCTGCCTATAGAAATTCGCACTACTGTAGGTACATACAATTTAAATAAATAACTCCGTGGTGACTGATAATGTTCTATGAAACATTATTAAAAATAATATTGTAAAGTATGACTCAATATTTATTACTAATACTGTATTTAAACATTTACAATGATATTGTTAGAAAGAGAAAATTTCTAAGCTTCAAGAAGCCCTTGGATTAGAAAGGGACATACTTTTTCTGTGTCATATTTCAGGATTTCTGAAGCAAAACTATCAGACACCCCGTCTGTTCGATATAATGTAAATACTTACCGTATTTACAATGGAAATAAAATCCGCAATTTTTTAAATTTCCCTGCCGGAGTCTGTGTTTCTAAATGGCTTCCGATAATTTTTTGACTACTCAACAAATCTCCTCCTTTCTTATATCTAATAACCCATACATAGAGGAGATTTATTAAGTAGTAAAAAAGTGTATCGGAACACGGTGTCTCCAGTTTCTCCTTCCACTACCTCTCCAGTTTCTCCTTCCACTACCGACAATACTGAACGTACAGGAATACTAACACAGTCGCGAATAAATCCGCAAATCATGTCGGAAATGCACACGCCCCCTTGCCACTTCTCCTGTTTTTTATATTTTTATGCTATAACCCCTTTATCTTCAAGTCAAGAGTGGAATAAGTTTATTCTAAGCAAGCCTGCTTGATCGTCGGCCACATACCTGACCATCAGGTAAGGCGCTCGCCTATACATAATAAAAAATCTACTGTCAGCGCCGGCTTAGCCCGCCTGAAAGTTGTAAATTGTCTCATGGGAACATACTTCCGGGATAAGAAGTAGCCTATGTACAATTCCACATAGTCTACCCATGTACAAATTTTATGTAAATCTCTTCAGCCATTCGAGCGTCAAAAGTAACAAACATTGAAACACTCAGAAACTTTTGCCTTTATTATTGTGTTTTAAGTTAATTAGTACAACACAAAACATATTATTTTGAATTCGCTTTAAATTGGTTAGTAATATTTAACTCCTTTTTATTTGTGTATCAAAGTAGACAAAATCTTCGTCACACTTTTTTGTTTTGATCAATTGTTGGTAAAAAGAAGAACGAAAGATATTGCAGTAGTAATTTAACTTACTGACTGCATTTTTTTGTGTCTATGGCTTCATCAGCCTTTTTTTGGTGAGTAAAAATCCGAGATGCGGGACGCACAGGATTGATCATTGTGGCGACACTTGGGGGAGGCCTATGTCCAACAGTGGACGTCTGTCGGCTGAAATGATGATGAGTAAAAATCATTCAAATGACATGACCCGCCCTTGGGCGGAGCGAGAGATAGTGTCAGACTCTTACTGACTAAAAAACTCACCCCGTTCCTTTATGCCGTTCATACCGGGGCTGAGCTACCTTTCGGAGCTAACCCTGTAACCAGGGTTAGCCCCAGTAGGCTAATTAGCAGTAGAGCTTCATCAATCTTTTATCTTGTTGAAGCCAACATAAATATTTCGATCAACAAAATGTAAGGCAGCAATTCAAGGAAATCAGTAGCAATCTGCATAATAATATGTTTTATTTTGCAGAAAATAAATAAATTGCAAATCTGTTTTTATTTTTATATTGTTGAAAGCAAACATAAATATTCGGATTAATAAAATGTTCTAATTCAGATATTCAAGGAAATCACGATCTGCATAATAATGATTTATTTAGCAGGAAATTAATGAATTGCAAATCTGTTCTATACATATAAACAAAAATAAAGTGTCTATTTGTAATATCAAAATAAATTTTAGGGTTCCGTAGTCAACTAAGAACCATTATAATTCGCCAAGTCTGTTTGTCTGTCTGTCTGTCCGCGGATAATGTCAGTGACCGTTAGCACTAGAAATCTGAAATTTGGTACCAATACGATATATCAATCATTTGCCACAAAAAAGGAGTAATGTTTTTATACTCCACTGTCTGTTATGGTTTCCCAATGCTAGGGAAAACCCTTATTTAACTCTTCAATCGTGATAATCGGAGACAATAGAAAGACAATGGGAGCGCGAACGCCGGCGTTCAATTGGGGTTTAACCCTTCAGATACCGTCAATTAGAAACACAATAGTAAGACAATAGATGCGCGGCCACCGGTGGTCGCTTGGGGATTCATGAATTAATGAATTAACAGCAATTTATTGATTATATAGATTTCTATATAAAATGCATACTCTTATTCTAAAGTTAGCATGGCGTCACTTTGGCGTAAAAAAAAATGCAAAAACAGCATTTATAATTTAATGTTAAATTTACAAATAGTCATTTAACCAAATGAGAGCTGGTGCACTGAAATAGGTTTCTTCTAGGTATTACAGATCAAATAAATACAACAAGTGTAGATTTATAACAAAGAAAATAACAACTTTATGCAGCATTTTTTTGGCAAGTTGACAGCAATTCCTATTTTGACTAGTCATTGTTTATTTTATCGGGCGCATTTATTTACTTTTTGCCAATCACCGGGGACCTGTGACTCGTGTTATGTCGCATTTGTGTCTGTTAAATGTCTACCAATTGTCTTACCCCTGAATTCTGTACGAAGAATTTGATGTTGATATCTTGTAAAATTCAAACAACAAAAAAAAAACAAAAGAAAACTGTACAATTGACATTATGTATAGAACTACAGCTAGAACTACATTAGACCGACGCACACGTGTAAGACGCCTGATTTGTACGTAGAACGATGTTTCGTAGCGTGTACATAGTGTAGCTCTACAAGTCTAGTTTCCTTAAAAAATGTATGGAGACCGACGCGCCCAGATCGGCGTGTGTGGCACACGTGTTAGCAGTTTTGTACCTAATAATGTTTGACATGTTCTTAACTTAAAATTATTATCTACTGGCTTTGCCCGCAGCTTCGCCCGCGTACAAAAAATATAGCCTATGTCACTCATGAATAAAGCAGTTTTCCAACGGTGAAAAAATTTTAGCAATCGGACCAGAACTTTCAGAGATTACCTCCTACAAACAAAAAAACATACTTCTCTTTATTATATTAGTATAGATTCAGAAACCGCAGTTTTAGGCCTTTAAATAAAAATATACCGTAAAACGGGGTGAATAGAAACAAAACTGCGTTGGTTTTTCACTTTGATACCATATTATCGGCCTCTAACAAAGCATTGACTTTTTAGAGTAACAATTAGAGCAAAAAATATTCAAATATCGAGAAAATACCCCTTTGAGGTTTTGTTTCTATTCACCCTTGAGTTCCTATAGCTTATACCTCTGTTTCTCGTTTCATTATTGATCTAAATCATGTATACACACACATAAGTGTAGGTACATTATTTATTTATATCATTGCACCGATCTTTACCAAGCAAACATTAGTTTAACGTTGATAAATATTGATTTATGAGATAAGTACATAAATATGTCATAATATACTGCACAAGGTACTAGGAACATTGTAGGTACACGTTTCATATCAAAAAGATAAAATGGTCAAACATCAACAAAACTCCATTTGTTAGTACGCTATAGTAGGCGTCAGATAACTTTGCTATAAAGTACATTGACCTTTTACTCTAATATTTTAATGTAGGCACTCAAAGTAAACAATAAATGTATTTTTATTACAAGCAAATGTGAAGGACACGATAGATGTCGTTTAAACTATGGTAGGTGCCAGATAAGTTCGCTTTAAAGTACATTGACCTTTGCCTAATATCTTTGCGTAGGCACTAAATAAAAAACAATGAACTTTTTTTCACAACTAGAAAATGTAAAGGAACTATGGTAGGCGCCAGATTAATTTGCTCTAGGATCCTTGACATTTTCTTTTTAATTTTACTTGATTTTTCCGAAATTGAAAGTACCTATGTGTGTCGAATTTGTGTTCATTAGAATTACACTAATATTAAAAAAGCAAAATTTTGTATGTATGCATATGTGTGTATTTGATAGAGTAAGGACTCTCAAACAGCTGAACGGATGTGGATGACATTTGGCACACGGGTAGACCATTTCTTGGGACTGAATAGTTTTTATCCCAGGAATCTTCCCTAATAATTTTATATTTACACAGGCACCACTGGTAAAAGCTAGTATTTTTTTCTTCTTTTATAATAATAAGCGGAGATTGTGCTATGACATTAGACCAACAGACCAGTAAAATTAAAAATCAATTTAAAGGCACTTAACAGCGAAAACCCTCTTTACGTTGCTAACCCCTACATACAATCTGTTTATATAATATAATAATAATATTCCACAACTATCACACAATGCCGTCTAGTCCCAAGCTAAGCAGAGCTTGTGTTATGGGTACTAGACAACTGATAAACATACTTGTATATTTCTAAATACATACATATTATAGATAAATTACACCCAGACACAGAACAAATGATTATGCTCATCACACAAACATTTGTCCTGGGTGGGAATCGAACCCATGACCTCCGGCATAGTCAGTCAGGGTCACTAACCACTAGACCAACAGGCCAGTCAATGCAACAGACAATGTAACAGATTTATTTCAGCTGCGTTTATATTTATTATTAATGACGTCACAAGGTGCAACGATATGCCGTGACATTGTATATGTTTACTATCACACAGATAAAATGGTAACATTGAAAATTAATATCAATAAACTTGTACCCTTCTGTAGGTACCAATCATTTTGCTCGAAATATTCATACTATGGCACAGCTACAAAAAATGCTAATACCAAATCCAGGCCATGGAAGTCATCAAATTACTCCTCCCCCTCCGAGTGGAGCGAAAATTTCAGACTTTTACTGACTAAAACAAACTATTACCTGTCTCCCGACAGAGTGCACTGACTGGACAGGTCCACTTAAATCTACATGGTTGTTTTGCCCAAAAGACTATCTCAGACACTAATCTGCATGGTTCTCCTATGATTTGACCATTGCACGTTCGCTCTAAGCGGTAAGAGACTGACCCCTGAGTTTGTTTCGGTGTTTCTTCTCAGGGTAGTCAGCTAGGAAACATCAGCATCTCCAATTTTTTATTAATATTACTTATTGACATTGATTATTACTTACTTTTTTTTTTTATTGATGTTATTGACGATAATTGTAGTTTTTTTTTGACATCGTTTTGTTTTTTTTCTTTAATATTGAATTATTAATTAGGTACTAGCTGCTTCCAGCGGCTTCGCCCGCGTGATAGCAGAAAATTATCCCAAGGGAACATACTTCCGGAATAAAAAGTATCCCTTGTCCTATTCCAGGACATGGTCTATCCGTGTACCAAGTTTTATCACAATCGCTTTTGCCATTTAGTTGCGAAGACGTAACAAACAAAGAAACTCACTTTCGCTTTTATAATATTAGTAAGGATAACTTAGGTACTGGTGTACCTAGTTTTTAAGTTTTGATAATGTTTTGTATACAATTTTTATTGTTCAATCCTCATCTAGTTTAAACTGACGAAAAAACGGAAAAATTGTCGTGTAAAAGTGTTTTTAAAAACCTATTTGCAAAATAAAAAACATTTATCATGTAGCATACAGATTTTCTCATTTATAATTTTTTATGAAAGGACATAATTTTTTCATGCGTTTCAGTAATGTTAGAGCCATGGGTACTGCGTCCGCTTTTCATTTGGGTCTAGGGATCAGATAATCCCGTAATGCGCCTGGATTACGGGATCATCCCTCTGGATTACGGGATTAAATTCAGTAATTTAGAAACGGGAGCAGTATAACCGCTGCGTAATAAGTCCGTTCATGAGCGTTTGATGACGGCTTCATTTTATTCCTGCCTTCTATAAATAATCCAATATGTAAGATTTTACGAGCTTACGACAATGTTTGTGGTGTGTGATTCTGGTCCTAGTCCTAGCTTCTTTAAGCGAGAACTATATTAGACCGACGCACACGTGGTACACGTCTGACTTGTACGTAGCAGCGCGTGGCGTGGATCTAGTATAGCTCTACAATTTTAGTTTCCATTCAAAATGTATGGAGATCCACGAGCCCAGATCGGCGTATGTGGCCCAGGCCACGTGTCACCTCTATCTTGTCTTTCTATAAAGGTAAAACTATATTGCGCACACTATCACGGTTTGTAGATCTACATTAGATCCACGCCACGCAACGCGCTGCTAGGCACAAATCAGGCGTGGCCAACGTGTCTGTCGGTCTAGCGTAATTCTCTTAATAGGCGGTTTCCGAATAGTGAGTTGACAGGTTTTTTAGTCTCCTTTATTCAGAAATCTAAGAAAAGTGTATGAAAACTTTTTTCTCGTGTCTCATCTCCTGTTTTTCCTCTTTCAGAAAATAATAGGAGTATTCAAGCCTAAAGACGAGGAGCCATACGGCCGCCTCAACCCAAAATGGACGAAATGGATGCACAAGTTGTGTTGTCCGTGTTGCTTCGGGCGCTCGTGCCTCATCCCCAACCAGGGGTACCTCAGCGAGGCGGGCGCCAGCCTCGTCGACTCCAAGATCGGCCTCAAAATTGTGCCAAAGACCAGGGTGAGTTAAAGGAATAAAGGATTAACTGATACCTAGAGCTGATGCTTGCCTGGGCAGTGGTGGCAGTTTGAAAGATTCACCATGGTCCTGGAAGGCAAAGGCTACTGAGGGAACACGGTTGGGACTTAGTCAGTAGAGAGTCTGACTCTCTCTCACTCTTCCCAAAGCGGGAAAAGTTATTTGATGATCTACTCTCCAAAAAGGTAAATCGATACTAATTTTAGCTTAATAAAGATAAAATAATATAAACACGCTCGAATTTGTTATAACAGACCAAATCCGTTCTCTCAACAGACGATAGTCCTAGGTGTGCAATAAAGCTATATAATAATAATAATAATAGTCGGACAGTTGCTTTGCGTACGACGCGGACTCACGTGCACGCCGTTCGCTAGCGGAGCAACACGTCCTTCATCGGACTACTCTATATCTAAAGAATAAATGATAGTGATAGTCATCTGGACTGATTTGGTTCGGAAGTCAAATTCATGGTCCGGTCGTTACTGTAGATTTAAGGGAAAGAGTGGTGACTAGATTATAACCGCCTCACCCGTCACGGGTCAGGACGGCGAGTCATGGGTAGCTCGCTGTCTGACCGTCCGGTAACTGTCCGGACCGAGCCCAAGACGTCGACGGCGCGCACTGTTCCCGCGCGCCTCAAGGAGTTGTCGGCAACAGGAGGGGCCCAGCTGGGTCAAAGCGCATTACTGGGGCCAGGGTTATCCGAAAGGAAACTCGAGCCCCGGTATGAAGAAAGAACGAGGTGGGTTTTTAATCAGTAAGAGTCTGACACTATCTCCCGCTCTACCCAAGAGCGGGGGTTATCATTGGATGATTTTTGCCCACCGTATAAAAAAAACCCGTCACGGGTCGATTCGTAAATTAATGACCATTCGGCAGTTGGAGGTGCATCTTGCCGACTTCCTTATAAATCAGGGTCATCTTGAGAGTTATTTTTCCTTAATCCGTAGTTTACACGCAAACCACGTTTGCTACTTGGAAACAGTATTCAGATGTGATTGATACTCCGAGGCTACGGATTTTTCGAAGGAGTTACCGCGTGTGTGCATGTTTGCGCGTCCCGCGTGTAGGTGCGTGATCTGCATGAACACGCGTGGATGCATTTTCGGTGTTGGACTGTGCGTGTTTTCTAAACAAACGGAGATACTTACAAGCAACGTTAAAACACGCATTCACGCGTTACGCTGCGTGGTGCGTGGCGATGTGATAATCGCCTTAGACTGCGCATCAAAGTAGGCCGTTGCAAACATAACCGAGCAGAATGCGGGATTATAATAATAATATTCCTTATTTGGAGTAACAATGTTAGTAAAAATAAAAAAAAACTTAGGATTATGTTAGTGACACAAATGACATAAACATCACAACACACACAATAAATTAACAAGCTTTTAATGAAAATCACTTTTTCATAGCAAGGTTGTATAGCTCGGTATACCTATATAATTAATACTCGTCAAGACGAATCATACGAGCCCAAACTCGATGGGGTTGTGTCGTTTAATTACCAAGTTCCTATAGCCACCTTCCGGTTCCATAATCAGATCAGCTCCTTGTCATAATAATTTTGCATTGCTATCTGATTTACACATGTAAGCAAAATTTCAGCTCAATCGGTACTCGGGAAGTGGGTCAAATTTAATTTGCAAGATTTGATGACAGACAAACATCGGGACAGGTGAAACTAAATAAAAGCTTGTAAAAATAAACAACTCCAATGCCCTTGTGCATCATCATCATCTTCCTGAACTTGTCCCGTTTTATGGGGTCGGCGCGGCCATTCTGTCCTGTCACTCGTCACGCTATCACGCCAACGCCTTTGTGTATGTTTTTTTTTTAAATAAAACATATCGTTCAGAATATTTACAACATAAAACACATTCCTTGTATAATTCATGTCCGTCTTTATCGCTACAAATATTTTACAATACTCATTAATGTATTGTCTGACGCACACATGCGTTATCGATTTACATTTTATGTAAGACCTAAGTATAAATATACATCGATGACGTTACCAAACGAGTAATTCTCTTGAAATGTTCTAACGGTATCATTTTATTTGTAGACTATTCAATTATGCAATAGTAGCTGTCCTCCTATGTGACGACATTTGGCTCCGAAGCGTGGTCGCTTCCAATGGGCCTCAGAAGACTTAAAGTCACCCGAAGGGCAATGAAAAGGGCTATGCTCGGAGTTCTCTTGCGTGATCACATCTGAAATTAAGATATCCGCAAGTGAACCAAGGTTACCGATATAACCCGAAGAATCGCCGAACTTAAGTGGCAGTGGGCAGGGCACTCGCAGAACAGATGTTGGATGTGGACGCAAGGTTATGATTCACGTATCGGACGATGCAGCGTTGGAAGGCCTCCAACAAGGCGGACCAATAATCTTGTGTGGGTCGGGGGAATTATATTTACGATTTATCATGTATATTTTAAATCATTTTTTATAATGGCAATTATTTTCCGAACGAATATTTTTATCTACATCCAATGAAATTGAAATTAAAATATTGAACGCTACACGCCCAAGTAATCACACCGTATCACCGTAGGTCATGTCACTGATAAATAACACGTTTTACGTCCCACGTAGTTTTTTTTTTTTATATCTTATTCGTCTTTGGAGCAATTTAGAGTACTTAGTTTAAATTGCAAATAGGGTTTCAATGACGAAAAATTTTTTCATAATAAGCTCTTACAGGGACGACGGTAAGGGGAGGCCTATATCCAGCAGTGGACGTCTGATATGATGATGAAGATGGTGAAGCTCTTAGAGCACAGTATATAGAATTGATTCGCGATAGTGCTAATCCGCGCGCATTTTCTGAAAAGGAAACCCGTGGTAGAACACAAACGAGTAACTGAAGGACACAGGTGTGGTTGTAGTCAGTAAAGTCTGACATACCCTCCAACTCCACTCAAAGAGGGAGAAGTCATTGGATGATTTCCTACCTTAAAAAAAGTTTAGTAGTTACACAACTACTCACTACTGAGCGCAACTAGTGATTAGTAGTGAGTAGTTCTTGATTTCGGCCGCGCGCCAACTTAACGCGCTCGGAGTCTACTAGTCTAAGTCTAGGCTGAGAGATTGACAAATGTTTGAATTTATGTTAGGCAGAAAAGTAGAATGGCCACTATCCGAGTCCACCATCAGAACAGCTCCATGGACCCATATTAAAGCATTGTCATATCACATTGGTACATCACACTACCATCAGATGGGTGGGATCTTAGTTAAACACTAGTTTACACTGCTGAGCGTGGTCCTCGGTCATTACGAGCCAGTCTCTCCAGTAAGAGTTTTTATTTTTCGGTGAATAAAAATTATCCAGATGACATCCCGTCCTTTGGCGGAGCGGGAGATAGTGTGAAACTCTTGCTGACTAAAATAGTAAGTTCCTTCGTTGCCTTTCATACCGGGGCTGAGCCTCCCTTTCAGAACTAGGCTCCAGTAGTCCCTCCGGTGAGAGTCAAGTTGATCTCTCTACCTTCGCCTTGGTCTGCCGCGATGTCGCCTTGCGCTGAATGGGACCACTTTAAAATACAAAATTAATATTAAAATCTTAAAACATGCTCCATTCAGTACGCACGCACTCGACTGACCTTGCCGTCGATCGAACGCAACATAATGTTAATTTGATGTAATCTCATACGATTATGTATTAATATATACCATAGTGACCTTGATTATACTTAAACCAGAATGTCGGTCTTTGGTTTAAGAGGTTGTACCATCTTGTTTCATAACTTTCGATTGACATATGTTTTGAAAGATATTGTGGTTTTAATTTTGTCATGTATGTCATCATTTTTCTTCCCTTAACTGTCTGCGCTTGAAAATCGATGTCTACTGCACCACTCGATAGCGTGATTCTCGAGTAAGGTTTTTAGTATATAATTTGTTAAGTTTTTGTATTTATTTCTGTGTACATTAACGATATTTGTTGAAGATGTCGGGAAAAAATAAGCCGAAAGGGGAACCGTGGTACCCCGAGATTAAAGCGAGCGAAGCCGCGGGCAAAAGCTGGTATTATAAAAAATGAATCAACCTGCTCAGGCATACTACTAAGGTCAAAGTCAAAATACAAGTTGCACTTGATATTTCAGTTACATTATCGTTTTAATTAGACACGGAATTAATATTAAAGGTAAATTAAGAAACAAGTTTTAAACTAAGGTTATGTTGATAATTTTGAGATGCATAAAGGTGATATACATTTAAAACCGTGAGTTTTATCTAATCTAATCGATTCAGATCAAGATTGTGTTTTTGTATTACTTGGATAGTATTATTTCCTTTTGCGAACAGTGCAGGGCACATTACTCGTATAACAGATGGTCGATGGGACCGAAGGTTCTCCAGTGGCGACCGTATTCCGGAAGATGCTGCGTTAAAGGGCCTGCCATAAGGTGGACCTGGTGTGGTGAGGGTCACGGGAGTCCGATGGATGTGAGCAGAGGACCGGTCGTTGTGGCGACACTTAGGGAGACCTATGTTCAACTGTAGACGTCTTTTGGCTGGAATGATGATGACTAGATGGAAATCATCCAAGTCTTGATCTGTCCTGTGCGTTTCAGTACGCGGTCACACCTACAGACCTTTCGACCCCATTAGCCATCTGTTCTGCGAGCAATATGCCTCGCCCACTGCACCTTATGATGCCCCTTCTCGACCCGTCTACAGCGCCATCTAGCGGCGGTCTCTGGCCCGTAGTTTTCACCTTTGTACTATTATTCTATTTCCTTCTTCTTTTCTTTTATTATTGTGTGTTTTATGTTAATACAATGTGTATGTGTTCGGTAGGTGGTGAAGCTGGTGTCGGAGACGTTCAACTACCTGCGGATAGACCGCGAACGCTCGCGGCTCAAGCGCGCCATCACCGAGCAGTTCCCTAATCTGCGCTTCAATAGAATGGGACTACCGCCTAAGGTAACATATTATTATTGTTTTATTATAGCCAGCCCATATTGTCCCACTGCTGGGCAAAAGCCTACCTCCATTCTTTCCAATTCCCAAGGAACACATCCAGGTCTTTCCTGGATCCTGTGTCTGGGCACCTATAACCCACAGCTCGTTAGACACGTCCTGCCCAAAAAGTTACATAATATTGCCTAAAATTGAGGACACTTAAGTCTCTGTCGAAGATAGACTACTCTATTTTTTGGGCTTGCTAGGATTAAATTCCAGCTACTACTGGCAAACTGTCCAATCAAGAAAATCGGTCTCTCCATACTATTACATATTGTATGGAGAGACCGAGTCTCTCCATACAATATGTAATAGTATGGAGAGGCCGATTTTCTTTTTCGTTTCCGGAAAAAAATCTTGCGGAAGGTTGTTCAGTTTTGTCAAACCAAAAAAGTTTATGGAGGACATAATATGCAGTTTCTACTTTGGCCTAGAAAGAAAGTAAAAACGTTTATTCATACCTTACACATAGAGTTGAATTAAAAAACAATAGAATTAAGATACATTAGAAATAAAACACAGTAGTATTAAGTACAAAAAAAAAACTTTGCAAGGTCAAAAAAGCGTCTAACTCAGCATTTGCTGCGATATTTAAAACTAGCTGGGCACTGCTGAGTCGATCTTTTAGTTGCTTACCATATATTGTGTTGTTTGCAGGCGGGTTCATTCCAGTTGTTCGTGGAGGGCTACAAGGACGCGGACTACTGGCTGCGTCGGTTCGAGCAGGACCCGCCGCCGCCGCATGTCATGAGGAAGTGAGCCATTCAAACTTAACTTATGTAGTCTAAGCTTCAATTGAACTTCAACTTAAAAGGCTTCAACAGAAGGTTAAAATTTGATTAATGTACCGGCTTCCAAGTCTCGTCGTTTGGCGTAATTTAAGGTTCCTGGAAAGACTGATTTAAAAAATGAAAGAAAGAAAAACATTTTATTTGCCGGAATGGCCAAAAAGTATGAAAGAAATTAATAAAAAAAAGTGAAGAATTAACAACAGCCAGATTAAATTCTACCCCTGGAGGGGGAGGGGAGGTCTAGAATCATGTACTGGAACCATGATACACGTTTGTGCGTCGATGCCTGAGACATGGCATACACAATTATTTTAAGGTCGTTACAAATATCCAATTATTTTACCAACTTTAAATTGCCCTTTTTTAACCTTTCGAATACCGTAATTAGAGAGACAATGAGAGAGCGAACGCCATCGTTCGCTTGGGGTTTAATGAATTAATTTCGTTACAAACATCCAATCATTGGAGGCCTAAGAAAAGATGGATGAATTGTGTGAGAAGTGTTATGAAAGAAAAGAGAGTTAGTGATAGCGTGACGATGAACAGGACAGAATGGAAGAAAAAAAACATGTTGCGCCGACCCCAAATAAAACGGGACAAGGACAGGAAGATGATGATGATGACAAACATCCAATCATTCTACCAACTTGAAATCCTTTTTTGAGGTTTTGATATCATCAAATAACTTCTCCTGAGTCTTCTCTAGATGGAGTGAGAGCCAGTGTCGGTCTTTTACTGACTAAACCCACCTGTGCTCTTCCAGTGGCTCTTTGCGTTCTAGGGTGTCTCCTTTAATCGACCCCACAGCCTTTGAAAGAAAGAAAGATATTTATTTTGGCGTTCAGAACATTGTAGACAACAATAACATGTGTGAGTCTACTTGCAAATACAATATCTATACAGTTATTCATCTTCTGTTTCAGATTCCAGCTTCAATTCGAGCGCCTCGTAGTGTTAGACTACATAATTCGCAACACAGACCGCGGCAACGACAACTGGCTCATCAAGTATGATTCGCCCAGTCAGGCGCCGCCGCACGCCGATATAGACCTTAGGGATCCCTCCGTGAGTTCATATTGCTTTGTACTTTGTATTTCAAATAAAAATTGGAACGTCAGTGATCTATATCTGTCGAATGTTACTTGAAAAGTACGGTTTGTAAAGACTTACTGTCCCCGCACAAGGGCCTAAAAAACGCTAGAAGCGGCCACAAAAAAAAGTTTGACGCCGCCGCAAAAAACGGCTGAAGCACGCGACAGCTTGTGGCCGGAGAAGCTTGAAGCGGCTTCAAGCGTTTTTTGTGGCGGCACTGCTGCACACGAGCCACAAAAAAGGCCGCCTCAAAATAAAGCTTTTTAAATTTTCTCTCGCTTCTTCTTTTGAGGAAATCATAAATAGGAACTTATCAAATAAATAGATACTTTTGTATAGTATGGATTTTACTAAAATTTTTATTTCTGTCCTATGTTTATCCTGTGTATTGTCTATTCCAGGAGTGGACGGGCGCGGAAGTCCGCATAGCAGCCATAGACAACGGGCTCGCTTTCCCCTTCAAGCACCCCGACTCGTGGCGCGCGTACCCTTACCACTGGGCCTGGCTGCCGCAAGCCAAGCAACCGTTTAGCCACGAAACTAAGTGAGTGCCTGCTGGATTTTTGGAGAAAATACATCGTTCGTTCGTCAAATCGTTTGGCGTCAGGGGGATCACACCACAAATATTACGGCCCCCTCTTTGAGGAAACGGCCCTCACCCCAGCTTTCATCAGGATTCCGATCCCGATTTTCGGCTACCGTAGGCAAGCCCGTGCCTACGTTGGCCAGAAATCGGGATCGACGGCGAGCTACGGATAGCTCGCTATTTTTTCTGTCCACGAAAAAAAAATTCGACCTTTCCATACAATACTGTTTAATCAAGTTTGTAATTTTATGTTAAGGCTGATTTTTTTTTCGTTTCCTGTAAAAAAATCTTGTGGAAGGTTGTTCAGTGTCGTCTACTGAGAAATCTCTTAAAATTTGCGGTGGGCTGTCCCTTACACACTTTATATAAGACCAACTTTTGCCCGCGGCGTCACCCGCGTACATAATCCCAGGATAAAAAGTATCCTATGTGTTATTCTGGGATATGGTCTACTCATGTACCAAGTTTTATCGAGATCCGTTCAGTAGTTTTTGCGTGAAAGAGTAACAAACATCCATACATACAAACTTTCGCATTTATAATATTAGTAGGATAACAAAACTAATACCAACATTTCCTTTGTTTCCAGGGAGTTAGTGCTTCCACTGTTATCGGATATGAACTTCGTACAAGAGCTGTGTGATGAACTACACGTGCTATTCAAAGTAAGTTGCTGAAGTATTGCCCTATAAATAAATAAGTAGATTTATTTGTATGGCAATTATACTCAATTTTATAATATTCTCCAATAGTATTATTAAGTAAATTAGATTTTATTTGACAAAACCCTATTCGTGTTAAGATTACACATTTAAAACAACTTTTTTTACGGTCTGTTCAATCAATTTTAATTTCTATTTCGTAGGCATAAGGATGGCATTAAAAGCAAAATAAGTGGTTACAATACCAAGTATTTACTGCAGCCGCCATTTGTCATGCCACCAAC
Source organism: Mythimna lalbum (assembly GCA_949319445.1). Lineage (NCBI taxonomy): Eukaryota > Metazoa > Arthropoda > Insecta > Lepidoptera > Noctuidae > Mythimna > Mythimna lalbum. The sequence goes on from OX439365.1 coordinate 4,547,522, forward strand.
GTAATAAAAGTCAAAATCGGTTGAATGGACACTTGGACAGTAATAAAAGGTTTTCATAAATGTCTAATGTTATTTTGAACAGAGTATAGTTAAAATTATTAGCCTTAACTACTTGTATAGTTAATAAACTAGTGCGCCTCACCATCAACGGTTGCATCACTACTTACCGTCAGGTGGGATTGCAGTCAAGCACTAGTTTATAACTGATAAAAAAAAGTTTTTTCTAGTTCCATATCTCTGGCTCCCGCATGTGACAGTCTCATTTTAAAATTCGACTTCCTATTATTTACGATCACATAGTGTAGTAAAATACCTCATTTGAATGATCATCACCTCTCGCTTCAAATTGACAGTATCATTTTTAATGTCATTATAACATAAAAAATAAAATCATAATCAAATCTCCACGGATTTGATTATGATTTCATCAACATTCATCGGCGCCACTACTAAGGCGGAATTGGTAAACATTTATGAGGGTCCGTTAACTTAGGGACTGGTTATAACAGGCGGCTGAGGTGCTCGAGTGGTTTCCGTCCTCGCCGTCCCCCTTCTGGCCCCCAGCGTAGTATCCTCGTCCCCCTCCCACTCGGAAGCCCAGCGCGACTTCCTCACCCCCCCTTCGACCCTGGCGTGACGACTTCGTCATATCCTCCCCTTCGACCCCAGCTTGAGGTACTCGCGCCACTTCGACCCCAGCGCGACTTCTTCACCCCCCATCGCGACGTCCTCGCCCCCCCTTCGACCCCATCGTAACGTCCTCGCCCCCTTTTTGACCCCAGCGTGACGTCCTCTCCCCCCCTCGACCCCAGCGTAACGTCCTCGCCCCCCTCCGCTTTTTACTCAGCGTGACGTCCTCGCCCCCTTCAAACCCAGCGCGACGTTCTTTCCCCCCCACCGTGATGTCTTCGCCCCCCTTTCGACACCAGTGCGACGTCCTCGCCTCCCCTTCAACCTCAGCGCGACGTCGTCATATCCTCCCTTCCGACCCCAGTGCGACGTCCTTGCCCCCGTTTTTGACCCCAGCGTGACGTCGTCACACACACTCCTCCGCTCTCCAACATGACGGCGTCGTATCCAACCCTTCCAGTGCGACGTCCTCGTACCCTTTCCTTCACTCCCAGTGCGACGTCCTCGTACCCTTCCCTTCGCTCCCAGTGCGACGTCCTCCTACCCTTCCTCTCGCCCCCAGTGTGTCGTTCTCGTCCCAACCCTCCGCCCCCAGTGTGACGTCCTCGTCCCCTTCTCCTCCGCTAATAATAATAACACATATATAGTGAGTGAGTTCAAACCCTGTTACAGCTAATCCATCAATTCTATCGGTCTCTCTCTGGTCAAATCATTCACATAGAATCATTTCAATCTCGTAGAATGCATGTATACGTAATCGTTCACAAAACAAATGTGCCGTTTGTCACAGCAGGATAAAGGCTTCGACAAGAGCCTGTTCGAGCGACAGATGTCCGTCATGCGCGGTCAGGTGCTGAACCTCACGCAGGCGCTCAAGGACAACAAGAGTCCTGTGCAGCTCGTGCAGATGCCGGCCGTCATCGTCGAGAGGTATCACCTAACTTACTGTCACACTCTCTACTGTATGTTCTAAGTGGCCAATATCCCAAGAATGTGAATTAATCCAGAACGAAAATCTATACAAATCTGCAGGTCATAAATTACGTCTATACAAATAATCCATCATTTATAAGGATTCTAATCCATACTAATATTATAAATGGGAAAGTGTGTGTGTCTATTTGTCCGTCTTTCACGCTAAAACGGAGCGACAAATTGTCGGAATTTTTTAAGTGGAGATAGTTGAAGGGCTGGAGAGTGACATAAACTACTTTTTGTAACCACTTCCCTAAAATGGGGAACTTAAAGCGAGCGAAACTGCGGGCAAAAGCAAGTACAGTCTTATAAATCTGTACTATTCTTATGTACTTTGCGAACGAACAAGGGTTGTTAGAGCGCTTCCACAGTGGAATCCACAAAATAGTTCCGAGATCTGTAATTCTTTAGTTCATTCGATACTACTGCCGAAATTGTGAACCCGAGAGTATCGCCCGAGCTAGTCGCATCACGGCTACCGCACACTTACTCGCTGCACATGCATTTCTCATTGTTCGCTCAGTCTTTTGCTCTGTGCAACTCACAAAGTGAGCGAACCTCTGCTTTTTTGGTTCAAATCAGGAGCTAACTAAAGACCTAGCCTTCGCTATAATAAATAATAATAATCCTTTATTATCAGGCAACTAAGGCCCATAGATAAAATACACAAATAATCTTACAAAATAATAAACTAATACATAAAAAGATACTATAACTAATTATTATTAAAACTATAAACTATTGCACACGAAGTGACGGCGTGATGGCACCGCGCATGCAACTGAGCGCTCCAAGTAGCAGTCCAGTAGCAATAGTAATCTTTAGTTGTGGAAGGGAAGGAAAAAGTTTAGACGGTTAGTTGGCCTGGGTGCTATTATTTATTTAAAGCCACCTTGATAAAAGGTTGTACTTTCTTTAGTTGTCCACCCCTTGGCCAGAATATAAGATGAATAAAAAAGATATGGACAGAATCATCTACACTTTCCCCACTTAAACCTCTCATCTTACCTTTTTACCCCCTTTTCTAAGGTATTTTAATGTGAGAGGAGTACCGAATTGATGAAAATTAGATCTTTTTATTATGTATGTGTATGCGTTTATTTAATATACATTAATTTAATAATAATATTTGCATTTGACTTTCCTCTTTCTCACCCTTTTCACAAGTGTGTGTGTGTGTTTAGGTAAAAAAAAAATGCCTATGCCGCCTCCAGGGTCCCAAGTATCTCTGTACCAAAATTCATCAAAATCGGTTTTGCCATTTAGGCGTGAAGACGTAACAAACAAACTCACTTTCGCTTTTATAATATTAGTAAGGATGTATTATGTCCCCAGGTCCAAGAGCGGGTCGACGTCGTCGCGGTTCTTCGACTCGTTCCAGCAACGCTTCCAGCACAAGTCGCCCTTCTTCTCTTGGTGGTGAGGCCAAGGCCGAGCCGCTAGATAGGTGAGCATACTAATTATTTAAGAATTACATGGGGGATACCTTATATTGTGATATACATATTACAAATTTTTTAAATGTGTGTACTATGGAGACTCATCACGGTCTCTTGGACCGAGTTACGAACAAACGCTTCCATTCTTGAGGAACTGGGTGTAAAGGAACGCTTGTCTACACTGGTCGTATTCTTAAATACTTTGGCCATATCTGTCGACGTGGAGGTGACTGCATCGAACGCCGGGGAAAGGTAGACGGAACGAGGCCGCGTGGCAGATCGCCGATGCGATGGACTGACCAAATAAAAACGACTGTTGGCGGCCCGTTGAACGAGTGTGGATGACTGCCAGCAGGCAAAAGTGGCCGGAAGTCGTGTGGCTTACCCTGACGGCTTCCGGAGAACTACCTTCGTGATAAACACGACCACTCAGGCAAGAGTGAAACGACCAAGAAGAGAGCACCATGATTTTGGGTTACTTTTTGACTTGTTTGACATAAATGAGCATAGCAGTTGAGAGTTTGTCATGCTCACTCAAAAGTCTCAGTGATGATGGCGCGTGTATTGAATCATTCGGTTCCCTTCAAAATGGTTGAGTTCAATGTTGCTGATATACGCGTCATGTTCGTCTACGGACACTATCAGATGAGACTGGTTTTTCTTTTTTCGGTGGGCAAAAATCATCCTATGACAACCCCGCTCTTGGATGGATCAGGAGATAGTGTCAGACTCTTACTGACTAAAAACCCCACCCCGTTCCTTCTAGCCTTCATACTGGGGCTCGAGTTCCTTTCGGATAAGCCTGGCCCCAGTAAGATGAGACTGTCATCTCTTGGCAGCCAGTTGTTTATTTTAATTTATATATTTTGGATTGAATGAAAAAAATTGAATCGATCGTTCGTCGATCGATACCATCGATCGATTAGTGTGGTAACACCCTTATTCTTTATGACCACACTGTTGTTGGCGATATAGGTGTAGCCAGTTATATGGATAAAATCTAACCACTAATTTTCTTTCCTCCACAGACGTTTATCAAAAAATGGTGATAAGTTCCACACTGAAGCTGATAACATATAGATGTAAACACAATTGTATGTATATGTATGTAATATGTATAATGTAACTTAGATTAGAACTATTGTAAACTAGAGAATTACTGCTCGAGGTAGATCAAATGCGTTGCTGCGTGCGATATGTTATAGTCGGCTCTTAATACTAGTTTATTTTCTTTAGATATTTTTTTTCTTTTTAGTAAATAATTCCTCGAACTATACATTACATAACGCCTGTTTTCAGGTCAGGATAGGCAAACCACGCGGGCACAGTTCGGGTTGGTGGATGTCACATGTCTTTGAATTTTTGGTTCTAGGACATGCCGGTTTCCTCACGATGTTTTCCTTCACCGTTTTGAGAGCAGTGGTGACGAAATAAATTACACAAAGTAACGCGCCTGGCTGGGTTTGAACCCGCGACCTACAACTCGTAAGTCGGGGCCGTTACCACTCGGCCACCACTGCTGTCTGTTCTTCTCATAATGTTAATAATAATAAAATCATATTCACCACATTCTTTTATAAATAGGTTTCATTATTTTATTCTAGTTTTATTTATAAATTCAATTTTATCTTTAATACTATGACATATCGTAGGAAGACAACGTTAATTTTAATATAATTTTTACCCGCGACATTGCCTACAATCCTTGGCTAAAAATGTTTATTTTTGTATAATTTTTATTTGTGATCTATGCTTCGTTGGGAAATGAGAGCCCAGCTCTTAGATTAGAGTTTCTGATTATTTTGTGTAAAGTTGCTATGGGATCCCGCTAGGTGGCAGTTTAGGCGACTGGGGAATATTACTTAAATATAAAGTTTTACCGGAAGACGCAGCGTTGGAAGGCCTTCAACAAGGTGGACCGATGACCTGGTCAGGATCGCGGGAATCCGATGGGTGCGTGACGCACAGGACCGGTCGTTGTGGCGACGCTTGGGGGAGGCCCATTTCCAACAGTGGACGTCTTTCGGCTGATATGATGATGATGATAAAGTTTTGTCAGTCAATTTAGTTTTTAATTTAAGCGTCTTCGAGGCTGGAGTGAATATGCTCTTATTAACTAGTGCGCCTCACCATCAACGATAGCATCACTGCTTACCATCAGGTGAAATCGTAGTCAAGCACTAGTTTATATCATTTAACAAAAAAATAAACAATTTCCTAAACAATTTCTACCTAATGATTGTATTCTATGTCCACCTCAGTACCTAGTGCTACAAAGGTCTTTTGACGCCTCAGTGACATTTTTAAGGAGCTGTTGTTGATAAAAAATCATTTTTTTTTAAATATTACTGATAGGCTCGGTATTGACCACCATCTCACCTGATGGTAAGCGATGATTTGGTCGACGATGGAACACGCTTGCCCAGAACTAACCTATTCAAATTGTCTATGGCGCAAACAAGATGGCTGATACGTTATAATTTTGGTCGCTTGCTACAAAAATACATGCTTTTGACAATAAGCTCCAGTTGCCAAAAACGCCATTTTTAGCGTCGGTACAATGTTATATGACATTAAATTGATAGTTACTACCCAGGCCGCCGGGTCCACTAGTCGAATACTCTGAGATACGAACAGATAAACATTTCTTATGCATAGACCGCTTTACAGAATGTTTTGACAATGTGCAATGTGAAAAATACTTGTTTTTGTAATTCGAGATAATTAGAAACAAACCGCCTTCTAATTCAATTCAATTAAGTATCGACTTTAGCTTTGTGTATTTTAAGTTCATTTTTAAGTGATCATGTTATGTGCAGTCCGTCACTCGCGGTTTCAACCGTGTCTTTGTGGTCAGCTTCGCTGCTATTCGTCATAGCGTGATCTTATATAGCCTTCCTGGATTATTGGTATTTTCAATACTCAAAGAATTTTTCTATTAGAATCAGAAATTTTTGAGTAGTACAAATCATAGTCTTGCTAAAAGTCAAAAAAAGGTTGACTTATTTGATATTTTTTTTTGTTTGTTTGGTTTCGTTCACTTTTATATAGGGTAAGTCTAAAAAAATGGGATCACCTATGAACAGAGTTGAAATAGTAAAAATCAAAATCGATAATTTTGTATTGAAAACGACTCTAAAAGGTGGGTAGTTAGATCATTGTTGTTAAAATTAATTTTAAAAAAATTCACGGGGTTGGAGCCGCGGGCGGCAGCTAACAGTAGTATAAAATACAAAGGTTCAAAAATAATATGGATTGCATTGGAATTTAAACATTGTGTACGAGTTTATTGTTGTAAAATTTGATAATTATCTCGAATTCTTAATTCAAATACGTGTACAATATTTATAAGAGCCGCATTCACTTATGTTAGAAAAAGTTTCCTTATGTTAGAAAAGGTCTCAAAACAAACCCAATTTCTGGAACAAAAAATATCAGAAAGTTATTGTGATAAATTGTCAAACGCATGTAGGCTGATTTGATTGGCTAGATGATATCTTCTTCAGCCAATCACGTCACTTATATTTATTATTAATCAATAATTTCTTTCCAGAGTTCGGGAGTAGATTTATTCGTTATAAAAACAACCGTATCGATTTTTAAATTTCGAAATTGGAATTTTATACAATTTTAACCGACCGCGTCAAAAGGGAGGTTAAGTTTTTTTGCTCAATACTTTCAAAATATTATGCAGCTACTTATTACAACCAGAAAGGAATACATTGTTTGAATTATCTGTAAATGTCTGTATACCTTAGCCACCCAATTTTGCCAGTCGCAAGATCTTAAAATATGGTAACTTTATTGCCAGATAAAAAAAAAAAACTAATTGCGAACACCAATATTGGGTGACAATAGTATAATTTTTAATATAAATATTTCATTACATATTGATTGTCTAATAAAACAAAATTTGTAATTGTTTTTTTTTTTTAATAAAAATAATAGATAACGATCTGTTTCGTGGTTAACTCTGTAAATACATTTAAATAAATGGAAACTTGTTATGCAACTATGTGTAATGTCCATGTTATGTAATATGTAGTTAATATTTTCCAATAAACCTATAATAAATATTATTACAGTCATATACTGCTATTTTCAATATAATACAATTTGACATAAAAACAAAAATGACTATATTTGAAGGTAATTTTTTAATGAATATAACATGATGTAGATTTTCTGAATTTAAAACGAACTTTTCGGTTTCCGTATTTTTTTTTTTTTTTTTGTAAAAGCCATTTTGTATAAAACCTATTTATTTGTTTTATAATATCAGTTTTGTTGAATATTTTAAAACTTGTAGCTAAATGAATTCGGTGACTTTGATACTTAGATAGTCAAATCAAATTGTTTGTGATCCTTGCGTTGTTTTATTTAAATTTGTTAACGTATATTTGTATCAGTTAGCGAATTTTTGAAGAATTTTCATGTTATCATATGGGTGACAACATTATGCTATGCTGCGCTAAGCTGTGCTGCGCTCTATTTACTATTTGCGCTTTGTAGTTGTTATGTTCTTTACTACCAACAATTGCTAGACCCTTCGAAAAATTTAATTTCGTCAATTCTACTTTTATTTTAACCTCTCAGGCATACTAGCTAACTTAAACTTTATTACGTATGAATAAGGTTTAAGTTACTGGTACTAAGGTGTACCGAATTTGGTACACGGGCCGAAGAGGTTAAAATTATTAGTAAAATACATACAAGGGTTTTAAATTGGAAAATAATATGTTACTAATTTTTTAATTTGAAAAGTGTAAAATATGCTTATTTCTTCTTTGTACCAATTGATTTATAGTCAACAAAAAAGAAAACACGTCCTAGCTACCCTTTGTTTTAAACAGTTAAAGTCGCCTGATAGATACAGAACACATCATAGCTTAGCTCAGCGCAGCGTTGATTAGTCACCCAATTAGGCGTAATATGGCGTGGTCGCATGTTACGGTAGACGCACGCCTCCTCGGATTTATCTACTATATTTTACGCCAGATTTTGGAATAAAATACATTGACCTTTTCCTAATGTGTTTGGTACCCGAAAATTAAACAGTGAACTGTTTTTCGTTCCTAGAACGTGTAAAGCATCACGATAGATGTCGATTCAAAAAAGCTTTGCGTCTTTATTTCCTTTTTTGAAATTATGAATGTCAATAATAGCAAAACCGTAGGGGTTGACTTCTGAATGGAAAACTCGTGGTCTTGGAGCACAAAGGGCAAAGAAAGAACAAAAGTGTGGTTTTAGTCAGTCAAAGTCTGACACGCCCTCCCGCTACGCTTTAGAGAGGGAGAAGTCTTAAGGTAGCCTACACGCTAGGTTATACCTGACAGGTTTGCCTGTACAAGTAAACCGGAGATGTATGTTGCACAGCTGTGCAGGTTTCCATACAAGCTTACCTGACAGGTATAACTGTGCAGGCAAACCTATCAGGTATACCCTAGTAGCGTGTATGGCTAGCTTTAGGATGATTTCCCACCTTAAAAGAACAGAAGGGTTTTTTTTCGGTGGGAAACAATCTAATGACATCCCCCGCCCTTGGGCGGAACGGGAGATAGTGTCAAACTTTTACTGACTAAAAACCCCACCCCGTTCCTTCTAGCCTTCATACCGGGGCTCGAGCTCCTTTAGGATATCCCTGACCCCAGTAGGCTTCGACCCAGCTGGCCCCTGCTGTTGCTGACAACTCCTTGTTAGCAACAGCAGCCTGTGCGTGGAACAAAATGCGCGCCGTACAAAAGGGTCAATGTACATTATTTCAAATTTATCTAGCGCTTACATAACATAATTATAGCTGTCTGTCTGTGACAGAACAGAAATCAGATTCAAAAGAACTCCGAGAGACTCTTTTATCTAAATGACATTTGTATTTTTTCTGTATAAATAGGTTACTTCTTACCGCTGGCCGTGCGACACGGGCGTATTAAAACATAGTACAATCACTAACTTATTCCGTATATGTACAAGTAACCAATATAGTTTAATCCTTTAAGCGTTTGCATCGCTCCAACGAGTGTTTTCGTGTCTTATTCGCCAGGGTCATGTGTTAGCGACTGAGTACTCCATCTCGTTTAGCTCAGCAATCCCCATAGGCGACAGGAAAGCTCACAAAGATGAAAGAGGTTAGAAAGGAAATACTTCGATTTGTACTACAACGAGTGTCGCCGCTTGTCTCACACCCTTTAATTCATTAAACCCCAAGTGAACGCCGACGTTCGTGCACACATTGTCTTTCTATTGTGACTCTAATTATCACGATTGAAATGTTAACTCCACTACAAGCAAAAAACCAATACGAACGCGCAAAATGTAACTAACAGACCACGTATACTTACAGATCGCAAGTTTGCTATTGGTAGTTGAACTATGAGCAGGCGTGCCATAAAGTAGGGCAATCCTACTTTATGGCACGCCTGCCCCGCCCACAAGGCCATCCTAACCTCTTTCATCTGTTCTGTGTGAAAGCTGATGAGATGGAGTATTTGGTCGTGGATCCACGTATACTTACAGATGGCAAGTTTGCTATTGCTACTTTATGGCACGCCTGCCCCCGCAAGGCTATTCTAACCTCTTTCATCTGTTCTGTGGGAAAGCTGGGAAAGCTGATGAGATGGAGTATTTGGTCGTGAATGTGCGACCCTGGCGCAATAAATGCGACAGTGTTTGTTCGACGCAGGCGGTTATATAGTTAATGAAACTATATGATTTGTAACGATCAAGTAGATGAAACTTAAATAATTATGTTACATGTATGTATTTATGTAAGTAACGATGAGAATGTAAGATGAATGAGTGTGTTTATAGATTTTTAATTATTTATAGGAAGATATTTCTGTCGTGTATTTTTTTTTTAATTTTTGACCTTTCTCTTAAAGGTTTTTGTGATATTTGTTAAAACCAATGAAAGACGTTATTGTAAGATAGTCTTTAGGAAATGGTCAAATATTGTTTTAATGATGTTTTTTATTCAAATTCTCTGCGATATAAATTATTATTTTCATCATAACTTCGTAGTTAAGATTTTTATACCTGCTATAATATTTTAGTTAAATAATTACTTGATATTTTTAACAATTTAGATATAAACCAAGAAAGTCTTCCTGTAAATGGTTAAATGCTACAATTCCATGTTGTACATACTTTTAACTACTTTTGTTTGATAGTTATTACAATGTTTATTACGCATTATTATTTAATATTTGAGAAAAATATAATCACCATTGCATTTTATTACTTGTGTTTTATTTATCTATCGTCATTTATTATATTACTCAATAATACTGGTAGCGCTTTCAACCTAAAAATCAACACGAATAACACGTGAAATACACGTATGCGAGCAGCCTTACTCGCCCACGTCCGATAATCGGTGACCCGATTTTTTATAGGAGAAAAATAGATACTGATAGCAATAATGCAACGCACACGTCCTACAAAAAGTCAGTCAGAAATATAGAACAATGTTACAAATATATAAAATCGGCCCGATTATTTGGCATACAAAAAGTCTGACGTGGGCGTGCAGCGTTAGGCGCTGCGCAAATGTAGACACTTTTAGTTTTTACCGACACCGAACACATTTTGATCGTCATGAGTATGTGTTAATTCATGAATCCCCAAGCGACCACCGGTGGCCGCGCATCTATTGTCTTACTATTGTGTCTCTAATTGACGGTATCTGAAGGGTTAAGTGGAAGAAACTGGACACAAAAAATGTTTACGTATGCGCAGGGAGGGGATGATTCCATACCGGTTCTTTAAAAATCAAATATTCATCGGTAGCTCGTATCGGACACAAGACACGCGTTTGCGCCCTGCCTAGGAGATTAAAATAACAATTTCGCTACACTAGGAATAACATGTCTCGTGGTGCACTAGACACCCAGACCCGGAACACCTATCTATAGGCCATACAAATATTTCTTACGTAATGGAATTGAACTCGAGAAAGGCAGCGCAGCAGCCAATCTCTCAACCACTACGCCAAACGTGCCAACAAAAACTAAACAGGATTATGGACAAAACGGAAGATGTTCTTCGCTCGCCCGGATTGTTCTCTGCTGCGTATCAATTCAGAATGGCACAGATCGGCACATGCAAAGCAAGTCGACATCGCTCTCGACGATCCGTCTCTATACTAACAACTGAATGTCTAACCGGCTCCGCTTAACTGATTCATTGTGGATGGCACATCTGCCGTGTCATTTTAAAATCGATAATAACTCCTTCAAATTAAGTTTTTGGGAGATTTACCCTGAACAAAACAAAATTAGTTTTTCACGTAAATAAGGTCCGTAGCCTTCGTTTCTGAATATTGTAAGATTTAAATCATTCAACCCCAAGCGAACGCCGGAGTTCGCGCACCCATTCTTTTACGGCTCTAATTATCACGATTGAAGAGTTAAAAGAAAATAGCCAACCTTTTTTATTATTGTTGCATTATTTAAAAATAAATTCTATTAATTTTTGATTATATTTAAAGGCCTGACCAGGAAAATAAAAAATAACACTGAAACTTTGCATAATTACTTTTTAGATATAAACCTCTTCAATAAAAAAATATGAGCTCAAAACTTGCTGTCCAGTAGGTATAGTACAGTTTAGCAGACTTTGCTGACAAAAAATAAATTATATTTTTTATAAAACTATCAATTCCATAATAAAACAAACAAACACAAATTTTAAAGTAATATAAAACACATAAATAGGCCAATAAATAACCAGAATATAATGGCAGTATTTAGCAAATATTATTTTATTTTGACAATAATAATTTCTAATCACTAAGTTTAATAAACTTATGACATTTTTATTAATATCTAATAGCTATTTAATCAAACTTGGCAGTTTTTCATTTGCATAGTTATAGTTTAAATAGTTAAAGAGGGTGTTTGAATCGAAAAACAAACATTTAAAAAACAAGGTTAATTTTACAAGGTTTTTTTGATATTTGTTATGAGGAGAATACCAAAACAATCTTTTTAGAACTAATTTAATATATCTCATAATCAAACCATTAGAAAATAAATTGAAAAGGTTTATTTAGCACATATATAACAATCTGTATTAAAAAAATCACTTACCCTCCATTTCCAGAAATACACTTATTTTGGCACTTCAAATCACTTGAAACAACTTTCCTGCCCGTTCACGTTAGATTTCGAATGTAAACTAAAAGTATTCAAGCTTAGAACCTGTCAAAAAGTGGTCAAAATACTTATTTCTTTTCCGCGTGGGCAAAGACACGGGAGACGTGTCATCTAATCGTATGGCGCTTGGCACGGCAGCCTTTCACGAAATATTTGTTCACCGCCACAGTTGAAAAAGTGTTCGAAAATGGGCGTCGCAACGAATCTGTTACCCCTTAAGATATGAATTAATAAGTACTACCCGTTAGCTGGTTTAGGATAGAAAGAGGAATATGATAATCTCTATTACGGAATATATTAGAGGAAAATGTCGGTAAAAGTTACGGCCTTGAACGGAGCCATATTGTCGCTAGATGGCGCTGGCCTCAGTGGTCCTTCAGCTTCCGATCACCCAAAGATTTTGGAGTTGTTATCTAGGTTGCAACTTAATTCTTTCATTAGGAGTTTTGGAAAATAAATAAAAGAATTTTTAACATTTTATGTCAACAGCAAATTCAGGCATTTATTACATAAACAATAATTCATAACAAATATGTTTTTGTGCAAAGAAATAAAACGCATATTTATAAATATGGAACAAAAGCACATAATTCACTGGTTTCTATAAGGAATGTTACAAAAATATATTGCACTGATGAATTCTATAATTTAAATAACGAATATTATATTTAGGCTGTAGGCCTACTCTCGTATGATACTCTTACTACTGATTTTTGAGAAAACTTTGATTGCTAAATTCGACAAGTTTCAAAAGTAGAGAGACAAATAAATCCAATTTTTTATTCGGAACTTCTGAAAATCAATATTATGCGAGACTTTTGTGATTTTATTAAACCCCTACTCTCCTCTGTACCCCTAGCCAAGGTGATAATCCGCAATCGTTAACGCTTGTAGAAAACTTCAAATTTACGGGAATGACGTCACCTCAACGCTCAGTCACGTGGTCAGAACAAAAGAAACGGGGGCGTGGCCAACTCGAGGTGTTCGGCGCAATAGAAATGGTTGTAACTTAGCTAGGGGGGCTGGTGCCTTTAAATTTATCGGAATATCTATTAACATAATAAGGAAAGAAGGGAAGATAATTCTTTAGTGAGGAAATCATTTTTACTGGCGAGTCAAGCTAACGCGGCGATTTTAGGTTTAAACACCGCGAACTCAAAGAATATATGAATACAAGTAATATTTAACTACACCTAAACACCCCCTCCCTTCGAGCCTCACATGATTAATAGACAATCCCTTACGTTATTTCCGAATCCGATGCTTCGGTAACATTTCGCACTGGTCTCATTCGGAGTAGGCCAACAATACCTTTCAGACTAGAATTAATAATGACAAGTCGAACACACATAGGATAATATACACAACGTTAACTTTTTTATAATATCATTACAATAATTAATTATCTAAGAGTGCAAAACAAGAAATCAAATAAAAGTTTGGTCCAAAACTCATTATTCATATACAAATGGAACGTTTTTCTTTTTACTGACAATCGATCTGAGTGCCTTGTCAAAGTTATTTTTATATTAACGCGATTGATTGATTGACTATCGCTTTTAGCGATAAGACCGCCCATTGTGACACCCTATTAATTTTAAGTTTCTTATGTAATTTTTATTTTTGGTGTACAATATAGAGTTTATCTATCTATCTATCTATTGACAGGCATACGACGTTCAGGGCTCTGATTGGACCGCTCCAAGATCTTAACCAATCAGAGCCAAACGCGGTAAACATTTCGATCGCGTTAACATAAAAATAACTCAACATCATTTAGCGCACAGTTTGTAAGTGTGACGGAGGCGTATTTTGTACTGTCACGCAAATTAATCAAAAAGTAAAATATTTTTACTAAGTTGAAAACTCTTGAATTTTAGTTATATGATATAAATGTAAATATGTTAACATTATTTTTCGAGAGGACAAGCAATTTTTAATTGCTATTATTATTGATAGGCTCATGTTTGACCACAATATCACCTGATAGTAGACGAGGATGTGGTCGATAATCGAGCACGCTGTAGCTATCTCGTAACACAGACTTAGGCAAGAAATTTCATTCCTTAGCTATATGCAAAACGATTTTTTTAAAATTGTTGCTAGGTTTGCGCTTGATCGCTATCTCACCTGATGGAAAGCGACGATGCGGTCGACGATGGAACGCCCTTACTTAGAAGAAACCTATTCACTCTTGACTTAAATATCGGTAAAAATAAAAACGTCCCAATATTCGAAGTGTAGGTACGTAGTACACAGTAAGAGCCAGAGCAGATAAAATGATTGACCAATTTACAATGACAAAATGAACTGAATATAATCAGACTTTTAATATATCATTAAAACCAAACTGAAAAACAATCATAAGGCCTTATGGTTGAAATTGAAAGAAGAAAAGTTAATAAATTTACATTTTGTGTATCTATTGGAAACTGCGCTAAATAGCTTACATTTTACAATGCTTAGTTCTGTTATTGGTCTAAGGGCCGCGCTTCACTGGGACGCTATAGCGGCGTGCGGCGGACGTGCTGCGTGGCCAACAGTGGCCAGGGGAAGTACACATCATAGAGCTACATGCATTTTTTTGGGTGCGTGAACTGGCAGCGCCGTCTTGGCGTCCCAGTGAGGCACGGGTCTAATGCCTAACTTATAATTTAGGCACAAGTAAGGCGTGAAACTACTTTTATAAACAATTTATAACGATTTGTACGTTGTGCTAAGAACATTAAATAGAAGAATATCTACAATTAGACATTCAAATATAGATGTCGGCACGGATCTTGAGCGTTGGCTTCAAGTTGCGCAGGAGTCAAATATTCGGTCTCTTAAGTGGTACGAAGTGAGACGCGGGGGCGGGGAGCGTCAGTGATTAGCTCGCCACGCGCCACTCGTGATTCGTTCCCTGCGTTTGCTGCATGTATAACGACGACGATTGGCTCGCCAATTTATGGAATGCGCAAAGCGATCTCCACACTGATGCTGAGCGCTCAAGATCCGTGCCGATATCTATACTAGAAAAAAAAAAAAAAAAACAAAATGAATTTGCTATGGTTTGATAATAATTATTATAATATTAATAAATAAATAAAGAACATCTATTTATAATTAAATATTTCGTTAAGTTTCCTTACCTGGATAATTGCTCATCTATCTAAGAATACTTTTCTATTTACACTATCGTTCTCAACAAACGCTGTCCTACCCGAAAACCCGATTGCAGCGCCACCTACCGGGTTCAATTGTATTTTCAAACCATCTAAGTACCCAGTCAAATATACACACACAATTTCATTCAAATCGGTTGAACTATTTAGGAGAAGTTAGGTGACAAACAAACGTTATATACATACTTTCTTCTGCCAGTCGCTTCGCCCGCGTTCAACAAACTTTAATACAATCTTTGGTCCCCCGTTTTATCCCCATAGGGGGTAGAATTTTGGAAAGTCCTCTCTTAACCATTGAATACATCTTAAAATGAAACTGACTCGGACTCGGCACCTCTAGAGTTCGTCCACACTACATGAATTAGAGCTCGGCTCGTGCCCCGCTGCTCTAGCGTAGACCCACTTTTGAGTTTGGACTGTGGGTTGATGAGTCAGGACTTTGCCTTTTATCTGAGTATATCTGTTTATCCGCTAACTCCTCCTAAACCATGCAACGGATTTTGATGCAGTTCTCACTAATAGAAAGAGCAATTCACGAGGAGATATAGTTTATAATTTGCACCCGAGCGTAGCCGGAGGGGATCATTAATTGAATTATATGCTACTCAATGATTTAACTTCGTATATAAAAAGACAAATTGGAAGTATTCTACAAAAAAAAAAAGATTGGAAAACTTATAAAAAAAAAGTACATAATTATTCGATATTAAAAATGTAAAGCCATCATATTAGTTATTAGCAATTGACTGATCTTATAAAATATAAGTAAATAAATTAAATTATTAATTTAAAAAAAAACACAGTTCAACTGAAATAGCAAACTTGGCTTGAAATGCATAAATTCCCTCTTTGTACTATATCTAATATTAATATAAATAACGTTAATACTTTAGCGACGAGTTACACAGCATATTATATATATTATATGACTTTCAAGCTAGCATACTTGCTGCGATTCGTCAACATAACTCTGCAATATGTTTTATCCTGATTATGTGTAGGATGAACGATTTAGACATAATGGACAGCATTTATGTATATTAAAAAAAAACTATGTCATTAGTTAAAACCCTGAATAAGTACCAGATTCTTAATTCAAAATTTTCCATGGAGAATTTGAAATCAGAATCAGTTAGGCTGCATAAAAACTAACAATGCTTAGTTTGCGAGTTTTATAAATAAGGATGATTATTACACAGTTTCAAACGAATCATGTTGGCGATAGTAGAACAAGACTGGCCCTTTTTTTGTTAAATATGTATTTAACATGCAACATTGATCCAAATGCTAACATTACCATCTCCCTAAAAGATCATCGTATCAGTAATACATGCTCAAAAACACAAAATTGAGACTTAAATCAGTCTGGTTGTACCTTCTACAATTATATTCTTTAAGAGTAAATAAACTGTTATTTATTTGACTGTACTCTATAATAGATATCTTATTATTTGGGTGTTTTATCAAACAACGTAAATATTACAGCCGAAGGACGCCCTCAGACTTCTTCGCCTCAACACTGTTGTTCTCTTTGGACGCACTTGGACTGAAATGATGATGATGTAAATATTTAGCATGTTCCAAATACAATGCAACAATTAGTTATTATTTTTAAGTTCAGCTTATAGAACAAAAACGTCAAGTAGTTGTTATTAGTCAGATGAATTTTCAACAGCCAATCTTTGCCGAAAATTTCTTTCAGAAACCAGGTATAAGCTGCTAAAACCATTCATCCCATCACAATCAAAGCTACACAAACATAATGTTCGGCGATCTATCCCGCGATATACATACAAAGCATCTTATCTGTGCATGTGTAACGTGTGTTGGTACTTGACGAACGCAATGGCGGCCAGCTCCTTGCAGAACTCCTCCAGGACTATCAGGCTTTCTACTAACTGGTTGTGGTCGGCACTGGAAAGTAAGAAAAAGAAGCATAAAATATTCTGCTGCATGACCAGGAACAGAAATTCTAAATATTTTTAAATAACCTAGTGCCTGACTGCATCCCAACTGATGGTAAGCAGCGATGCAATCGTTAATGGTGAAGCGCACTAGTTTATAATTGCCTTGCGGATATATATCCGCAAGAAGAATATTCTTTACCAGCCATATTAGGCATTGACATCAATTAAATTTTTTGCTTTAGTAGAAATATAAAATACGGATATCACACTCACTTCTCATCATAAGCAGGATCCTCACTCATGAGCCAAAGCCGAGTATTCTCAATGATCTTCTTAAAGTTCCTTAACCTCGGTATCTCCATGGTCAGCCGCCTCGCTACTTCCTGAAGCGTCTTGAACAACGTCGGGGTTTTCTTCGCAGTCGGCAGCATTGGGTTAAGCAAATACTCGTGCAAATTTGGATGGGGGAGCAACGCTAACTGGGATATGATGGACGTCAAGTGTAGGTTTACTTGGTATGGCTGATTGGACATGTTAGCAAGAAGTTTGTAAATCATTTTGAAAAATGGTCCTTCGTCGAATTCTTCCTCTGACGTTTGAGATGTTAGGTCTCGACTTCTTAGGACCAGTTTTTGGGAGAAGTGTTTATGGTCGTGTTTTACTATAAGGTCGGGTCTGAGAGGTTCGAAGGCGTCGTCGAGGTGGATGTCGGCTTCGGGGCGGCTGTCGTAGCTGTGTGTGGAGCTGGCGGTCGTGTCCACCCAGTTGTGGTCGGAGGGCCAGTGGAAGGTTGACGTCGCGTCTAACCAGTACTGGAACGATTATAGCATAGGAGTATCGGTATGTTTATAAAGAAGCTAAGAAACCACTAGCAACCGTGTTATTCTCGAAGAAAACAGCGTTTACCACTGCTGAGACTCAGGCCTCCTCTCTAGGAGAGAGAATGGGCCGTAACACGGGCCCAATGCAGGTTGAATGTCGCATGTCTTCGAATTTTTGGTTCTAGGCCATGCCGGTTTCCGCTCTCAAAACGGTAAAGGAAAACATCGTGTATTTTCCTTTACCTTTTTGAGAGCAGTGGTGATGAAATAAATGACACAAAGTAATGAGGCAGGCTGGGTTTCAACCCGTGATCTACAATTCGTATGTCGGGGACATTACCACTGCTCTGGCATATTAGTATGTTTTAATGTCGGACATATTCGACGAACACTCTCGCGTTTATTTCGCCAGGGTCGCACATCCATGACCAAATACTCCATCTCGTCAGCTTTTCTATCACCTATGGGGATTGATGAGCTAAACGAGTTGGAGTGCCCAATCGCATACACACGACCTTGACGAATAGGACACGAAAACACTCGTTGGACCAATCAGACGAAAGCTGTTAAAGGGTTAAGTGATTTATCTTCCTTTTCTATATTTCTACAGAGTTATTTGTAAAACACTGTCAACCTCTCAGGACTATGTTACTAACATCATAAACGACAACTTTAGTTCTATGAGTTTAAAAAAAATATCATATTTTGGTTCATCAGATTTTCATAAAAAATAAAAATATTTAAATTGGACGTTCTAAATATTACGAGGTCTATACAAAGCAAGCGATAGTACAATAGGGGAAGGGAGTGGGGACTAGGTGATGGGGCTATTTGCGCCAGCATCGCATCATACAGACGCAGGTAGGTATAGCAAAATACAGAGTTGAAATGTGTTAGATAGAACAACGAAATCTTGAAGGTTCGTTTTTGAAAAAAAAACAATTTATTTACGCGAATAAGGACGCTAACTTAAAACTAGATAACAAAACAACAACATCTATTGATAGGGAAGATATGCGTTACATCCGCACAAAACGGCCGAACGCTCAGCATAAAGCTGTCCTGCAAGGTTGTTAGTGTTTTACAAATAACCCTGTAAAGTAGTAAATACAACATTATTTTTAGTTTTTGCGAAACTTGAATATCGAATCAGTAACTGAATGGATTCCAATAGGTTTTACACCATGTTACATTTTTTCCCCAAAAATATTTTAAAAAAAGGTCACTAGTTGGATACCACCGACACAACACAGGTCACGGAAGGTCATAGCGTATATTAGGCGCCAGCGAACAGCTTGGTGCAAGTCCAAAACAACCCCTCAGTCGCCTGGATGGCCTGGTGACTGTATTTTTGCTGACATAACAAGCTTATAACTCTGTGATTTTTCACGATACTGTTATGATATTTTGTACATAGATTCTTTACATAACAAAATTGTTTTAAAGAGTTATTTGTAAAACACAAATAACCTTGCAGGACTGTAATACTAACAGAATAAACAACTTTTGTTCTATGAGTTTTTAAAAAACATAATACATTTACCAAAAACAAACCTTCAAGATTTCATTGTATTAACTTTTTTTAACATTGTATTACACATTTCAACTCTGTATTTTGCTGTACCCACCTACGCCTCCCGCGCACGATCCGCTGGGATCGTCCCTTCCGCTATGGTACTATCGCTTGCTTCGCATAGACTTCGTAACATTTAGAACTTTCAATTTAAATATTTTTATTTTTGTATGAAAATCTGATGAACCAATGTGAGATAAACTTTTAAAAGTCATAGAACAAAAGTTGTTGTTTATGATGTTCTTAATGCAGTCCTGAGGTTGCCAGTGTTTTACAAATAACCCTGTATAGTTTCAGGTTTCGCATATACTAACTAATGTTGTTTAATGTTTATCAGTTGTCTAGTACTCACAACACAAGCTCTAGCTTGGGACTAGACGGTGTTGTGTGATAGTTGTGGAATATTTATTACTAGCTTTCCGCCCGCGGCTTCACCCGCGTGTACTACAGTTTATATCGCGCGGGCAGAGACCCGTGCTCAGCAGTGGAATTATAGGTAGCCTATGAGTTATTCCAGTGTCTCTTCTACCTACCTACCAAATTTGATCTAAATCCGTTCAGTAGTTTTTGCGTGAAAGCGTAACAGACAGACTGACAGACAGAGTTACTTTCGCATTTATAATGTTACGCCGATAAAATTTCAACACGTCATATCTCCAACAAATTAAAGAGTAGCAACGAATAATTGGGGTGTAAGGGGGAGCACATAACATCCAAACTCCTCAAAAGTCAACCTCACCTGCACGTGGTACACCCTGCTGCTCACGAACGAGGCTCTGACGACCGACAAATGGCGGGATATCCATTTAGTACACCTACTGGGGAGCTCAAGAACGTGGAAGTTCACACGAGATCTCCAGTACTATTGTTGGCATCAGTGCAGGATGTCAAGTCAGGGTGGCGGCGGATGAGTATTTGATCATACCAACGGCGGCACCCACAAGCTAAGTTAGCTGGCTTACTGCGCGCTCACCAACCCGCATTAGACAAGCGTGGAGAGCTATATCGTCTAAACCTCTTTCCCAATGAATCACACAACAAGCCATCCCCAAGTGCCCGGTGGCTCCGGGGGGGTCCATGTTATTGGCAGTATGCCTGGAACCCTTGGAGCCGGGGTTAATAATCTCCGGGTGGGTGTCCCAAACTGCCACACGACCACTGCTAGCCAAAAGGACTTCGAAAAATTAAACATACTGACATACAATGTCCGCACCTTAAAATCCGAAGATCGACTGATTGAACTTGAAAACGCCCTTGACTACATTAACTGGGATATAATTGGACTATCTGAAGTAAGACGTGACGGGGAAGATACTCTAGAACGCACCAAAAATATATTTTACTACAGCGGGTGCCCAGGAGGTCAGTCCGGAGTGGGGTTCCTAGTCTCAAATAAGTGGAAACATAACATTCTAGAGTTCAAAGCTTATTCCGATAGGATAGCTCTACTTAAATTCCAGATTACCGAAAAGAAAACACTCACCATCTTCCAAGTATATGCTCCTACATCTGCATACTCTGACGAAAAAGTGGAGGAATTTTACGACATTCTTAACAAGGCATATGTCGAACAAGAAGGAACTTGGACCATCGTTTTAGGTGACTTTAATTCTAAAATTGGTCCGGGTACAAACTATGATCATGGAAACATCTTGGGGAAATACGGTCTTGGTGCTAGAAACTCACGGGGAGATCGATTACTTCAGTTCGCTTATGGGCAACGTTTAAGTATTAGCAATAGCTTTTTCTTCATGAAACCACACCGTCGATGGACATGGGCTTCTCCTAATGGAATCACGAAAAATGAAATCGATTTCTGTTTGACTTCGAACAGACATATAATCATTAAGCTTCAAATTTTGAACCAAATACGATACAGCTCAGATCACCGTCCTTTGCGTGTAGTTGTGAGACTCAATTCAAAAATTCACAGAACACAAGTTATTCGTAATACCATAAGACGGTTTGACAGGTCATTTCTAATTTCTTGCAAAGATAAATTTAACATCGAATTGAAAAATAGTTTTTCCCAGCTGCAAAATATGGACACAGAAGACGTAGAGGAACAGTACACAAATATAAAGGAGATAATCAAGACAGCTAGCCACAAAATAAAACCACCAAAGCGAAAAAATTTCAAACTCGGCGACACAACTCTAAAGCTAATCGAGGATAGACTAACTGCAACTTATGGCTCGCAGCAATTTAGGGAAATAGACAAGAAAGTTAAAAGAAGCATTCGGACGGATGTACGCAGCTACAATGATAGATTAGTGCAAGTAGCTCTAGAAACTAATAGATCTTTTAAAATTGCCAAAGAAGGTATACTGAAAGGACGATCATCTATTAATAAAATTAAAGATAATTCAGGAGTGACACATTACGGAAAAGATCAAGTCTTAAATATTTGCACCAACTTCTACAAACAACTGTATTCTCAGGATATAAACCCCGCTACAAACCCTTCTCAGAATAGCACAACTTCTCCCTCGCAAACCACAAATGTGCCTCCAATCACAGGCTACGAAGTACATTGTGCACTGCGCAGTATGAAATATGCTAAAAGTCCTGGTGAAGACGGTATCTCTACAGAAGCCCTTAGAATAGGAGAATCAGAGCTACTTCCTAAAATCACTAATCTATTTAACTCCATACTCTATGCTGACGCAGTCCCCACAACATTTTGCCATTCCTTGATAATACTTTTGCACAAAAAGGGTGATAAAACCGACATAAATAACTATCGTCCTATTAGTCTTGTTTCACATTTATATAAAGCGTTTGTGAAAGTTATCGAAAGCCGCATCTCACAACAATTAGACTCCCACCAACCTCCCGAACAAGCTGGATTCAGACGAGGTCTGTCTACCACTGACCACTTGCACACCTTAAACCAAATTATTGAAAAGTGCAATGAATTTAACATACCTTTGTATCTGGCGTTTGTTGACTATGCAAAGGCTTTCGATAGTATCAACCATGATGCACTCTTCAACGCTTTGACCAACCAGAACATAGATCCCACCTACATTAATATACTAAAGACCATTTACAGCCATAGTACAGCTTCGATTAAAATTAATAATGCAGGGCCATCCTTTCCAATTGGGAAGGGAGTCAAGCAAGGAGACCCATTATCCCCAAAGCTCTTCACTGCCACCTTGGAGGAAGTATTTAGATCCCTAGCACACAACTGGTCAGACAAAGGGTTAGTCGTTGGTGACCAGAGGCTATCAAACTTACGATTCGCCGATGACATCGTACTTTTCTCTTCAACGGCAGCGGACTTGGGTAACATGCTCGCAGATTTGAACAAGGCAAGCCTCGAGATTGGGCTTCGGATGAACATGACAAAGACCAAACTCATGACCAACAACATTAAAAGGAGACTGTACATTGAGGGTGAGGAGATTGCATATGTCCAGGATTATGTGTATCTTGGCCAAATAGTCTCCTTTCAGGCGCGACAAGATAAAGAAGTTGCTCGACGCACTGAGAGTGCCTGGAGGAGCTTTTGGTCAATGAAAGATCTTCTCAAAGGAGATCTCCCGCTGTGCCTAAAACGAAAAATTATGGACATGTGCATTCTCCCTATACTTACGTACGGAGCGCAAACCTGGTCTTTGACGCTTCAGCAGAGGTCCAGGCTCGAGGTTTGTCAGCGAGCCATGGAGCGCAGTATCCTGGGTGTTCGAATTTCCGACCGCGTAAGGAACACAGAACTGCGCGCCAAAACTAAGTTCAAAGATGTTACCCGAAAAGCTGCCACTCTAAAGTGGGATTGGGCCGGACATGTTTGCCGCATGTCGGATGAGCGGTGGGCTAAAAGAGCCACTTATTGGGTCCCATTGAATGCAAGGCGACATCGCGGCAGACCAAGGCGAAGGTGGAGAGATGAGCTTGATAAGTACCGGAGGGACTGGCCCGCAATGGCCGAAGACAGACGTGTGTGGAAAAGGGAGAGGGAGGCCTTCGCCCAGCAGTGGGACATAAATGGGCTAACTAACTAACTAACTAACTAACTAACGAATAATTAAAACGCATTACTGTTCGAAAGCTCTAGAACCAAAGTACCTACCTAGCCTGGCAAGATCTGGAACATTCCGTCTTAAGTTAAATTAACCGTATTGTCTGAACAATTCAATAATAATTACTACAAAAAGGAACGCAGGCGTATGTACCCAACTCGTCTATCTAAACAAAAGATGCTTGCTGTTCCTAAAGTAACGAACTACTTTGGCAAACGCACGAGGAAATATGTTACTCCGATGTTTATGAATGAGTTACCCCCAAATTTGTTATCATGTGCTAAACTTAAACACCACCTTAAAAAAATACTAAAAAAACATTATCTATCACTGTGTCCGTAGTCATGCAGATTGTATAACAAGCCCCGCAGGTTGTATCCATGATATTGTTTGATTTCGTGGGTGTTTCGGTTATTAATTTTTTATGTTGTTAGCATAGCATAAGTTTATTATCACGTCTTACAAGATTTGTTGAAATGTGAAACGAGAACTACTGCCGACAAACTGTTTCACAGTTTGGCAGAATTTTTGTAATGAATATTGTAAGCAAATTTTGAATAAACTATTAAAAAAAAAAAAAAAGTACTTGTTGTACCTAGTATTTAGTAGGTATGTAATCTGTAGGTATCTGTAGGTGGATAAGGGAAATGGTACTTTCCGCCATTCACAATAGAGTCGAAATTCGCGTGAGTGACTCGCGAAGGACAAAGCAACAAAATTGATTTATGGCCCCGCGATGCGACTCTATTGTTCTGGAACTATCCTGAGACGTCGGTATCTAGAATTTTCTTTGCTCCGCGTATAAATACGAGCCCCCGAACGGAAGTGAGTCAGTTTTGATTTCGACTGCGAACGAGAGCGATCTACCTAAGTGTGCGAAGTGATTTTATCTAACGACCGAGGCGATAGTATAACGGAACTCTAGTGCTAACTGTGATTTGGATTATTGTTGACTGGACTAATTACTGATTGTTTGTGGTAAATAAAGTTCTTTATTGGTAAATTGGCATTTAATTACCTACGTACGTAACAACTGGTGTCAGAAGTGGAATGCCGTTACCACAGAAGGACGACGAACAGCGACCACGAACAAGGAGGCAAGCAGAGATGGATGCTGCGCGTCATCGTATGGAGGAGGAAGATCAGGTTGGTATGGGAGCAACGGCAGCTGCTGAGGTGCCAACGGGACCATCCTCGGAATTGAACCTCGCGGCGGTGTTGGCCGCTATGCAAGCTAGTATGGAGGCCAACCAGCGTAAGCTTCAGGACCTAATCGCGGCTAATCAAGAAGCTGCCCACCGCGAACAAGAGGCTAACCAGCGTAAGCTTCAGGACCTAATCGCAGCTAACCAGGAAGAAGCTCGCCGCGAACAGGAAGCCGCTCGCC
The DNA here is from genome assembly GCA_949319445.1 of Mythimna lalbum. Taxonomy (NCBI): domain Eukaryota; kingdom Metazoa; phylum Arthropoda; class Insecta; order Lepidoptera; family Noctuidae; genus Mythimna; species Mythimna lalbum. Next base: position 4,572,598 of record OX439365.1, read on the forward strand.
GCGAACAGGAAGCCGCTCGCCGCGAACAGGAAGCCGCTCGTCGCGATCAAGAGGCTAAGCAGAACCTGATCCTCGATAAAATCGACCACGGCCTCGTCACGTTGGGCGAGAAGGTAAAGAATCTTACCTTAGAGGTCAAGGAGGTTTCCGCCCGAGCTGATAGCCTCGAAACAAGAATTGATGGCCATGAAGATCGACTGCTGGACATCAATAAAAAAATTGTCAAGCTCGAAGCACGCGAACCCATAGCTGTTGGCTCACCATCGCATACCCACTGTGCATCAGTCGCAAAATTTGATGTGCCGCGTTTTGACGGCACGTCTTCCTGGACGGCATTCAAATACCAATTTGAAACATTGGTTAAGACTAACCGCTGGGATGATGAGCAGTCTTTCGCGGCATTAACTTTGGCTCTACGAGGGGACGCTCTGCTGGTCCTAGAGAACCTTCCTCCGGACGGCAGGACATTGGAGCGTCTCATGGAGGGACTGGACACTCGCTACGGTGACAAACACCTCGAGCATGTTTTCCGTGCGCAACTTCGCGAAAGAACGCAGAGGTCGAACGAGAGCCTCCAGCAGTGGGGAGTCGAGGTTGAACGGCTGGTCCGGCGTGCATACATGTCGATGACACCAGAGACGGTGGAAGTAAATCTGGTGCAAGCATTCATCGACGGCCTACGGGATCCTGAAGTCAGGGCTACGGTGCGACTCGGACACCACCAAACTTTAAAGAGTGCGATGGCACACGCTTTGGAAGTGGAAGCCGTACGACAAGATTCTCGTACGGACAGAGTTCGGGAAGTGGTGGTCTCGCCTACAACGCAGCCACGTCAGCGAGAAGTGGTGGCTTCTTCCTCGACAAAGTCCCGCTATATTCCGACGTGCTACGGGTGTGGGGAAAAAGGGCACATTCGTACCGATTGCCCCAAGAGGAAGAGGGGAAGTGTGGACTCCGGAACTCAAGTTAACGAGGAGTCGTTAAACTAAAAGTCGCCAGGGCCGCGGGGCGGGTGCTGGCTGGTCAAGTGAAGGCCCCAACCATCACCATCAATCAAGTTCACGACGGAAATAGTTTGATCATCGAAGGGACGCTGAATCATAGTACTTGCAATTTTACCGTTGACACCGGAGCGTCGCGAACAATTGTAAGACCTGAGTTGCTGAAACGAACCATCTCGTGGCAAAGAAAGTCTCCATCCTGCCAACTTCAGACAGCAACCGGCCAGTCAGTCTCCGTCCTCGGTGATACAGAAATCGAGTTAAAAATTGGTGATCAAGTGTATACCCACCCTGTGTTAATTGCGAATATTACGGACGATTGCATACTGGGTCTCGACTTCTTGCGGAATAACCGATGTATTTTAGATATCGATAGGGGAGTATTGAAGTTCCCAGATCAAGAAGTTTTCCTGCGAGGAAATAACTCATGCAACCTGTATTGTTTAAAGAATGTTACACTGGCTCCGAGAACAGAAACCTTAGTCGAAGTAAAATTTCCTAAGAAAATTAGGCAACGAAGATGTGTTCTGGTTGAGGATACTGGCCGGTACCCGGAGCTCATCACCGCGAGAACATTAGTAATGACGAAAGGGAGATCCAAGGTAAGGATTGTGAACCTTGGGAAAGAAGAGGTCCAACTGAAGAAAAACAGTGTTGTTGGGAGATGTGAAGGAGTGAATTATCTTCGGCAAATCAATACATCTTCAGTAAAACAAGACGCAATAAAAGGTGAACCTGATCACATCCAGCAACTTCTGGAAAATTCTAAGAGCAATTTATCGGCTTCGGAACTACAGCAAGCCAAGGAATTTCTGCTACGGTTTCGAGATATCTTTGCAACGGGAAAAGACTGCGGAAGAACAGGTCTCGTCAAGCATGAGATAGATACAGGTGACGCTAGACCAATTAAACAGAGACCGCGCCGTATACCCTGGGCTAAGGAAACTGAGGTAGCAGAAATGGTAAAGGATATGGCTGATAGCGGAATAATTGAGCCTTCTACGAGCCCATGGTCCTCTCCAGTCGTTCTGGTGAAGAAGAAGGACGGCAGTACAAGATTCTGTGTCGACTACAGAATGCTGAATAATGTGACGAAGAAGGACAGTTATCCCTTACCGAGGATAGACGATACGCTGGATATGCTCAGTGGTATGAAGTGGTTTTCAACCATTGATTTGAAAAGTGGCTATTGGCAAGTGGAGATCAGCGAGAAAGACAAAGAAAAGACAGCGTTCAGTACGGGCATTGGCAACGGCCTGTGGCAATTTAACGTTATGCCTTTTGGGTTGTGCAACGCTCCAGCGACATTTGAACGCCTCATGGAGAGAGTCATGGTTGGCCTTCTTGGTGACGTCTGTCTGGTATATTTGGATGACGTCATTATAATGGGCCGCACGTTTAAGGAAAACCTAAGGAACATGGAGAAAGTGTTCACAAGGATTCGAGGGGCCAATTTAAAACTAAGCCCAAAGAAGTGTGCCCTGTTCAAGAAGGAGGTCAGCTACCTGGGACATGTAATTTCCGCTGATGGAGTGAGAACCGACCCTGAGAAGATAAAAGCCGTCCAACAGTGGCCGGTTCCTAAAAACAAAACGGAAGTACGTGCATTTCTAGGGCTGTGCACATACTACAGACGGTTTGTTAAGAGTTTTTCGGACATTGCAAAACCGTTACACCAGCTGACTGAGGATAAACGAGATTTTATCTGGGACAAAAACTGTGAATCAGCATTCAACGAGCTAAAGCAACGGCTATGTGAAGCGCCTATACTGGGGTATCCGAGCAGAGACGGAAGATTTGTCGTTGATACCGATGCCAGCAACACGGGAATTGGAGGAGTGTTGTCACAGGTGCAAGGTGACAGACAGGTCGTGATTGCTTACTTCAGTAAGGCACTTTCAAAGCCAGAACGGAACTACTGCGTGACTCGACGAGAACTGCTGGCTGTGGTAAAAACCTTGCAGCATTTCCACAAGTACCTCATAGGAAGGGAGTTTACGTTAAGGACGGATCACGCTGCATTGAAATGGCTTCTACAATTTAAAAACCCCGAGGGCCAAGTCGCAAGATGGCTCGAGCAGCTGCAGGAGTTCAACTTTGTGACGGAACATCGCAGTGGAAAAGGGCACAATAATGCTGACGCCTTGTCGCGACGTCCGTGCAATGAGGACTGTAGACACTGCCAACAGAATGAAGCCCGAGAACACGTGAATTTAATTAGGACTGAAGGCAACTTCAAGAAGTCCCAGGAAGAAGATGACGAAATCCGACCTATACTGGACTGGAAGCGTAGCGGAACTAGGCCTCAGTGGAGTGAAGTATCGTCACATAGTCCCGTCACAAAGAGCTACTGGGCACAGTGGGACAGTTTAGTCCTAGAAAATGATGTGCTTTGTAGGAAATGGGAATCGAACGATGGCAAGGAGGTGACCACACAAGTGATAGTACCACGATGCGAAGTGGTCCCCCTGTTACAAGAGATACACGATGGTGCTTCTGGAGGACACCTGGGAATTAAGAAAACTCTACTGAAAGTGAGACAGCGGTATTACTGGCTCAATTGTAGAGATGACATAGAGCAATGGTGTCGGAAATGTACAGCGTGCGCATCTGTGAAAGGACCACAGACTAGAAGCAGGGGCAGGCTTCAGCTGTACAATGTGGGAGCCCCCTGGGAACGCATTGCCATCGACGTCGCTGGACCTTTCCCAGTTACGGATGACGGAAACAAGTACATAGTGGTGATCCAGGACTACTTCACAAAGTGGCCCGAAGTCTTCGCCATACCCAATCAGGAAGCGACGACAGTGGCGAAGAAGGTGGTCGAGGAAGTAGTATGTCGGTATGGCGCACCTTTGGAAATCCATTCCGATCAAGGCCGTAACTTCGAATCTGCGCTGTTCCAGGAAATGTGTACTCTTCTGGGAATTTATAAGACACGCACAACACCTGCGCATCCTCAGTCGGACGGAATGGTGGAAAGGTTTAACCAAACCCTGGAGAATCATCTGGCTAAGGTTGTCGATGACCATCAGAAAGACTGGGACCGGTATATTCCACTATTTCTGATGTCGTACCGATCGGCAGTGCATGATAGCACGGGACATACCCCAGCAAGAGTGAATTTCGGCAGGGAAATGAGACTTCCAGTCGATGCCATAACTGGCGTGCCACCTGACAAGACTAAGCCAGTTACGGACTACGTAAGTGACCTTCAAGATCAATTGGACGAAGTGCATAAACGAGTACGTGAGAATAGCATGAACACCAGCGTTAAAATGAAAACGAGATACGACCGTAATGCCAACGCCCAGGGATTTGAGGAAGGTGCACTGGTTTGGCTCCACAACCCGCTTCGACGAAAAGGGAAGTCGCCGAAACTTCAAGCTCGATGGGAGGGACCTTACACCGTACTAAAAAGGATTAACGATGTAACCTACCGCATTAAGAAAGGGTTAAGAGGGAAGCCTAAGGTTGTCCATGTGGACAGATTGGCGCCGTATCACGGATCTAATAATGCTCGGGACGAGCATGACTAAGAGGGGGGCACTGTTACGCCGATAAAATTTCAACACGTCATATCTCCAACAAATTAAAGAGTAGCAACGAATAATTAAAACGCATTACTGTTCGAAAGCTCTAGAACCAAAGTACCTACCTAGCCTGGCAAGATCTGGAACATTCCGTCTTAAGTACTTGTTGTACCTAGTATTTAGTAGGTATGTAATCTGTAGGTATCTGTAGGTGGATAAGGGAAATGGTACTTTCCGCCATTCACAATAGAGTCGAAATTCGCGTGAGTGACTCGCGAAGGACAAAGCAACAAAATTGATTTATGGCCCCGCGATGCGACTCTATTGTTCTGGAACTATCCTGAGACGTCGGTATCTAGAATTTTCTTTGCTCCGCGTATAAATACGAGCCCCCGAACGGAAGTGAGTCAGTTTTGATTTCGACTGCGAACGAGAGCGATCTACCTAAGTGTGCGAAGTGATTTTATCTAACGACCGAGGCGATAGTATAACGGAACTCTAGTGCTAACTGTGATTTGGATTATTGTTGACTGGACTAATTACTGATTGTTTGTGGTAAATAAAGTTCTTTATTGGTAAATTGGCATTTAATTACCTACGTACGTAACAATAATATTAGTAGGGATTTACCTGATACCGCCTATGTGCATCGTGTATATAATGCTCGTAGTCGGCTCCCACAGGGTCGGACAGTATCGCCCGCGGCAACAGCAGCAGAAAACTGCAACGAAGGGGGACAATGAAACACACGCTTGCTTCCAACGCATTTAATCTCATATATACAGATATGTATAACACTCGAAAAGCATACAAAATCACAGATCTTATCCCGCTACTTGACGTTTTGTTTATCACAAATCATAGTTATGTCTTTATTAATAAATCACTCTTAGAATTGCTTGTGTATAGGCCTCATCTAGTTTAAACTGACGAAAAAATTGAGGTGGGACATCATCTTACCACAAAATATATAGGTACAAAAGTCAATCTAGATACAAAGCGCGCTCGAGCAACGCACACATAGACACCGCTCACGGACACGATATCTCAGAGCGCCTCGGCCCGCTCGTCGAACAATTCCGACTCAAACGGTCATTAGTGTGCGTCCACCGAGCGTAGGTATAAAAAGTGAAGTACATACATGAGAATGTCTTCTGTACCTATCTATTCTGTGATCCTACCTTCCATCTTGCATGACGTGCCCTTACTTGTTTACGAAGGGATCTAATGACAGTATCATGGACGACATTGCCGTGGCCAAATACTGGGCCAAGCAGAAAATTAAATTAATTTTGTTATCGACACGCAAAGAAGAAGAAGAATTGACGTGTAAAAGTGTTTTTTTTACTCTGTAACAGCTTGCGTCGGTTTAGTACGATGCGTGTTTTCGTGAACTATTTGCCAGTGTTGAGTCTCGTTACGACTGGATACTCCATCTCGTTTAGCTCTTTAATCCTCGTAGGAGACAGAAGAGCTGACGAGATGGAGTATTTGGTCGTGGATGTGCGGAATAAACGCGAGAATGTCTGTCGGATAAGTATATTCGACGTTGGCAGTGAAAGCGTTAAAAGTTATTTGCTAAATAAATATCATTTACACAAGTTTAGAAGTTGCTGCCAAGATTAAAACCTAACTTTTATAAGTTGTACAAATAAAAAAAATAAACGAGAATTGAATTTATAAAAAACAAGAGCAACAATAAAATACTGATAAAGCTTTTACATAAGAGTGATTTATTAATATAGAATTTTAGAATATAAGACCGCAGCCAGAAAGACAACAGACTCTCACAAGAAATATAGGAACACAATATAATCAGCAAAGATGCTTATACCTACCTAAAAGATTAAGAAAACAAGTCCTAATTTTTTTTCCTAGCTACAGCACTGAATTCATTTTGTACACGTGCTTATAAAATTTTTGAAAAAAATAAACAATATTATATCAAATGAATAAATTCTATAAAAGTTTTCATTTCGACCAGATTCTTAAATTCAGTTCCTTTGGAAGGACGATTTGTGTTTTTATAATTTTAATAATGTTCTATTATAATTATTATACGTATTTTCAATACTGTATTATAAATCAAATATGGCATAATCGTAATAAATATAATATCACCTTTATAAATATTTACATATGATATTTTAACTATACATACGCCTGTAATATAGACAATTCGTTTAATTGATACAAATATTTAAAATAATTTTGTTTTTTAATATATATATTGTATATACGTATTTACTATTTACAGTATGAGCAACCACTTTTAAGTATACGGAAGATTTCACGAATTAATCAAATATACAACGTGAAACGTTAAATGCGCAAAACCTGAAAATAGTTTCATCAGAATAACGAGCTGAATCAATTGAACCACTTTTTAATATAGGTTAAATTTTTCAAAAAACGTCTTCATTAAAAATTTTGCCCTTTCTATTAATTAATAGGTCAAGCCACCATGTGCACAAACCCGCCCAAATAGGCAAATAAACACAAACGGTTGTACTCCAATAAAATTGTCTCATACGCGGGATAATAAAAGTTCTCATTTCAATACAGATAAGATTTTTAAACCAACTAAAACTGCACATAAAACCTTTAAACTTTTTTTAAATGTTTTTTTTTTCTCACAGAATTAGGTCAATTGAATTAAAAATCATTTGGGGTGTCTGAGGTTTTGCGCATTCAATGTTACACGTTGTATACATATTTTTATAATGTGCCGATTTTTCTTAAACAGCAAGACAGTATTTTAACCTGCTCTGACGCTTAATAATTTATATCATATAATTTTAAATGGAATAAAAAATAAACTAGAAAGTAATTTAAAATACTAAATGGAATTATATTAAATAATAATTAATTAAAAAACAAATCTTACGTTCTTTTGCTTTACAACGCGAAATATTCCGTAAGTTCGATTTTACTTTACAAATTACCTGCATTTATTAATCTTCACATTTTATATTATGTACAACTAAAATAACTTAAAATAAATGAGATTATGGCAAGTGTTTTTGTACACGAGATGATTATGACAACCGTACGAAACATCATACTTAATTTCTTAATTTCATTTAGTACCCCAAACCTTTGCGCTGTGGCTAAGTTAAGCATAAATTATTGTCATCTTTCACTAAAACTAAAGCTGAAAAGAAAATAGCTGCCTACAAAATTTATGTTCAAAACAATTACCGCGTCTATTGAACACGGCACTCCCTCTCGCTCCAAAAAGAGCGAAAGGAATTAATTGATGATTTCTCACTCAAAAAAGTTTACTTGTTGAAAGAGTTACCGTAGTCAAGCAATGCCAAGGGCAACTGAAAATAACAGGGGACTTTTTAAGGTCTGACACTCCCTCTCGCAACACCTAGTGCGGAAAACGTTATTTAATGATATCCAACCACAAAAAAAGAGCCTTATTAATTCAGTGATTTGTGCTTTTAATATTCTATCAAAGATCTAGATATATCTTTATTTTTAAAGGATTTACGTAATACTCCAAATCGACATCCGATACGATTCCTGATTTAATGGCACTTACAGATTACAGGGATATATTACGAATTCTCTGCCCATCCCTTTGGGAAATAATGGCGTAATGTTACATAATGTTAGGTTTAGCTTGCAATCTACTATCAATATTAAATTAGTATAAAATATAAACTAATATTATAGTGAAAGGTAGGGGTTCGAGCGTAGACATTTTCTCGCTAGATGGCGTTAAACTCAACATTTTTAGTTTATTTTATTTTAAGTGATATGATTGACTGATCATGTCTCTAACTATAGTACAATACGTACGGCCGAAATATCTTGACCGCTGCGTACAGAAGGTTGCAATCCAGCGTTCCAAAGTTTGGTTTGTGTTGCGGATACACGAGTCTGTTCCACGCGCCAACACTTTCGCAAATCAGTCACTGTGGTTGGGAAAACGCGCTTCCAAACCAAGAAAGCCATGGATTACAACTGCTACACGGATTGTGTCTACACGGATTGCAACTAGCAAGGTCACCCCTGTTGGGACGCTGGTTTGCAAACAATGGAACAGACGGTGCATGCTTTAGCTACGCAGTGGTCACGATTTCAAACCCAGCGTATTACTTTGTGTAATCTTTTTCATCAACACTGCACTCAAAACGAAAAAAGCATTGAAAAAACCGGTATGTTCTAGGACCCAAAATTCGAAGACATACGACCGCCAATCCGCAATGAGCCCGCGTAATGCGCTGGGATTAAGGCTCATTCCCTCTCCTTGAGAGAAGGCCTGACTTCCAGCAGTGGAAACATAAGGCTGATTATGCCATGTTATGGCAAACGCATTTTTTTTTTTTCAAATATGCCAACATATTTTGACCTTACTGTTCTTATATGTAACGCTATAATTAGTCACTATAGTTACGAGACACGTCAACGTCGACAGTCAGAATTAGGTGGATTTTGAAGCAGTAACTTGACTTAGTTTTATAAAATGTAATGTCCGATTTTAGCAAATGCCATTTCCTTGACTTAATAATTAATGCACTAAAAACGAAATAAACTGAAATTGTTGAATACAGCGCCATCTAGTGAGAAAATGTCAACCCTCGTGCCCATAGCTGTCACATTAAAATAAATAATATTAATCGTTATCTATAATGACACTGGCAGTGTTGTCGGTGGGTATGAGTGATTCCTTATTCATATTATCTTCGACGATCTTTTTGAGACGCAATAGTCGGCTAGAAATTTAAGCTCTGGTTAAAATCGTTGCGGAAAGCCTCTTGCAAATTAATTTGATTTTTATTACAGTGTTCATAAAGCTGTTTATTCGTTGCAAAGCGATAACCAGCCACCGGTAGCTATTCTGTTTTATGTTTTTAATTCTGTAATAATATCAAAGCGCTTGTAATGTTGTCTGTCGAAATTTGTATGAGATTTTCTTTTTAATGCAAAACTTTATTGTTTTAAAAATGTGTAACTAATAAAACTTTATCCAAAACCGCGAATAAAAATTTTTTTTTTTAACCCTTCAGATACCGTCAATTAGAGACACAATAGTAAAACAATAGATGCGCGGCCACCGGGTGTCGCTTGGGGATTCATGAATTAATCTGTTCAGTTTTTTATTAGAAAGCAAGAAGCTTTTCAAATCTGGTGGAAGGGGAAACTGTCAAGTAATAAAAAAAGAATGAACACACTGACATGTGACGTCACCGTCATTAGGTTACGTGTGCATAAAAAAGATAGCGAGATGTCCCCGCCACGCTCCCATTTTTCTTTGCACCAATATTATTACTTAATTACTGCTTCATTTCGCTTATCCCTATTAACAATGTCGGATGTGAAAATTGGCAACTTTACACGAGAGCGCGTCAAAGTTTGACATACGTCATTGTTAACTGGCGAATGGGCTACATCTGACAATGTTAACGTGGCTATTTTAAAAACAACACGTAATTTATTTTTTCTTTTTGCTGCTATTAAAAAAGGGGGCATTTTGAGAGTGATTCGTGAAATAAAAAGAAAATGGCAAAAAAACATATCCGACATTGTTAATAGGGACAAGCGATTTGATAACTAATTATAATGCTGATATGATTTCTTTCTTATGTGTTATTTATATTTAGTATAAAATATAGTCCAAAAAATACACACAGGCAAAAGCACGGTTATCAAATCGTAACAGTATCGGATCAAAATGTATTATAAACCATTATTGTCTAGTTCTTTTCCATATCATGCTCATTAGGTCGCAGTCAAGCAGTTTATATCTTTAATAAAAATATTTGGGGTTGCAACATCGGCTTCTCTTTCCATACTTCTCTGTTGAGTTTCATCTCAGCAGTGCTCCCTTTTCTCAATCTCAACACACAATCATCATTCACATAGTAAACTTATCGCTCTTTATTCTTCTATTGTTTACATAGCTAACATTTATTTTTATCTATCTAAATGATCAATCCGTAATCCGGAATTTTAACGTTACTTTAAAACCTACTTATTTGTGTCAATGCTCCGATGGTCTCGTGGTCATTAGCGTGTCTGTGTGTGTAGGGCTTGATTTTCAGGTCGTGCAAAACGTTTACTGTATACTGTAGCAGTCCGATGGTGTGAAAGCACATAAAGCTGTTGATCTTACGCCTCATTTCTCCTCAATCGCATCGGACTGCTGTCCCATCGGACTATGAGAGTATAAGAACAGAGAATGGATCTATGTTTTCGCACTCGCTTAAACCCTATAATAATCCTGCGTATCTACCTAATCTCTGTCGAAATTGGCTACCATGATAGAGATTCAGTCGGAACGATTTTATACTTTTATAAAGAGCAAAAGAACGACATTGTAAAAAAGACCAAAGAAGAAAGATAAACACATACAAATTCCAACAGACAAGTAAACAAACTAGAAGTGTCACATGAAAGCGGTGTACTGACCTGTTGATGACTCTGTGTATGTTTTCGGATCCCTCGTCGTGCTGCTTGGGGTCGAGCCCTTCGTGCGACAGTATGTCCGTGATCTGTTCGTTCACGTGGTCTTCGTGTTGGAGCTGTTTCATCGCCTCTCTGTGAATAATGACAATGAATTTAGTTCTCTATTTTATTGGGCTCGGTGTCTTGGGTATCTTTTTTTTTTAAATATTGTCCCACATTAAGAATTATTCTTGTATTGTGGGTGAACATGTAAGCTCACATACACAAGTCACCCAGACCCCGCGTGACGTCACGCGCTAGCACCACGCGGTGTATACTGTCTCTCTCTAACTTATAACTGCTTGTTATGTTCACCTGTTGTACTCGCGCTCCCGGCCGAGCGAGAGATCGTGGAGCCTGTCTCGCTCGTCGTCGTCCATGAGTGGCTGCGGCGCAAAGTACCCGCGTGACGTCACGCGCTAGCACCACGCGGTGTATACTGTCTTTCTCTAACATATAACTGCTTGTTATGTTCACCTGTTGTACTCGCGCTCCCGGCCGAGCGAGAGGTCGTTGAGCCTGTCTCGCTCGTCGTCTTCCATAAGCGGCTGCGGCGCGAAGTATCCGCGTGACGTCACGCGCGCCAGCACCACGCGGTGTATACTGTTTTTCTCTAACATATAACTGCTTGTTATGTTCACCTGTTGTACTCGCGCTCCCGGCCGAGCGAGAGGTCGTGGAACCTGTCTCGCTCGTCGTCGTCCATGAGCGGCTGCGGCGCAAAGTACCCGCGTGACGTCACGCGCTAGCACCACGCGGTGTATACTGTCTTTCTCTAACATATAACTGCTTGTTATGTTCACCTGTTGTACTCGCGCTCCCGGCCGAGCGAGAGGTCGTTGAGCCTGTCTCGCTCGTCGTCTTCCATAAGCGGCTGCGGCGCGAAGTATCCGCGTGACGTCACACGCGCCAGCACCACGCGGTGTATACTGTGTTCGGTGCCTTTTTCTATTATTGTCTGTGGAATAATCCTTTACGTAAGAATTTCAAATATTTACTATAATTAAAACCTAATATAATAAAGAAAAAATGCGAATTTCACGAGTTTGTGTAATGTCAGTATCAACCTCGAAATCGGCTACATGGCATCATCATCATTATTGTACACCATAAAAAAATACAGTACGAGCTTAAAATTAATATGGTGTAACAATGGGCGGTCTTAATTCATGAATCCCCAAGCGACCACCGGTGGCCGCGCATCTATTGTCTTACTATTGTGTCTCTAATTGACGGTATCTGAAGGGTTAACTCAAAAATCGATTTTGACAGATCTTTAGTTAATAATTTTTGTTTGACGGCATTTATACAGTTAACTGACCTCAAAGAAGCGGAGTGTCTCGAGGGTGAGTTCATAGTTGTCCGTGAGGCAGTTGTTGATGAGTGTGTGCAGCAGCGGCCACTCACTCACCTCGCCGTCTCCCACCAACCAGTTTGAGAACTCTGTAGTAATAGTACATTTTGATACAAGTGGAGAAAATTTATCATTGCGATCAAGGCGGAATTCGCCCGAGCTGCAGGCGAGGGTGGTATGAAGCCAAGTGCTGCTGTGACAAACCACGTGAATGAAACGACGTATTTCAATACAGTTACGAAGATGTAAAGGCGGCTGCAAAAGTGGTTGGATAGTACCGAAAAAAAATTGTGTGAAGCGAGAAATGACGCCATCTAGCGTAAAATCAGATTGAAATGTTGTTATCGACAACATTACATTATACTGCTACTAGGTGGCGTTGCTATGCTTCAAATGTTTTTTTATGGTTTCATTTTGATTTTTTTAAACATTGAAATAATTTATCCTTATTTATAAAGAGAAGCAGATATTAAAATTGAATATCAATTTATAAATATCTGATTGTCTATGCGCCAGTTTCAAAACTTGAGAAGGTAGGTTGAATATGGATTTATAAAAAAATATTAGTAGGTAGTTTAATAATACTTGATCAAAGAATTGTGACTAAGCTTTATTGATTGTTCGCTAAGTTCATTTCGATTACCTCGTTCGAGCTCTTTTCGTACATATTTTATTTTTAATCAGGTGAATTCAGCAAAATGAGTATGCATTGTAATATAGATTTAAAGACAAGAGCTCAAATAATTGCTTTGCATAATCAAGGTAAAAACTTGTCAGAAATAGCCAGAGAGACCGGTGTAAACGTAAGTAATCTTATTTCTACTCTTTTATATAACAAAATAACTCCTATATAGTAATCATTATTAGGTATAATATTATATACTTCTGTTTTATTGTTGCAGAGAAAAACAGTTGTTCTATGGGTACGACGATTTGAAGAAGAGGGTTCTTTGAAACACCGTCAAAGAACTGGTAGACCAAAGCTGATAAACATGTTGCAGCGTCAAACCATGGTAAGGGAGTACGAAGAAAATGGATTTTTGCCGACGAACCACTATGCTGGTTTATTTGAAACAAGTGTTGACACTGTCCGTCGTGCTCTTCATAGTGAAGGGCTGCATTATCGGAGGCATGCTGTGAAACCCTTGCTTACGGAAAACCATAAAAGATTAAGATTGCAGTTTGCTATGGATCACTTAAACTTTGATTGGAGTAATGTCATCTTTACTGATGAAAAAACTTTTAAGTCCAGTGAACACGGTCGATTATGTTTGTGGCGTCGAGATAATACGCGATACACAAGTGGTCACGTAGTGCCCAATAGGCAATCTGGCCATATAACGGTGAACATGTGGGGATGGATGAGTGCAGCCGATCCGGGAGAACTTGTAAGAATACCAAGTCGAGCAAATAGTGCAAATTATATAGAAGTGTTGGAGGAGACAATGTTACCTACAGTTCGAACTGTGTATCCAAGCGAAGAATTGCCACAGATAACATTTGTGCAGAATAATTGTCCAATACACCGTTCGCACAGTGTGCAGGCATGGTTTCATCAGCACAATGACATTTGCGCTATTCCTTGGCCTGCTAGATCACCGGATTTAAATCCAATTGAAAATTTATGGGGTGTAATTGTTCAACGGTGGAATAATGAAAACGAGCGTACTCCAGATGCGTTAGAGGCTCATTGTTTACAAATATGGGAGAGTATTCGTGGTTCAGATTTGTGTAAAAATTTGATTAATTCAATGCGTTCCCGAATGCAAGCTGTTATTGACCAAAATGGTGGTTACACGAGCTATTGATCATCATCATCATCATCATCATTTCAGCCGAAAGACGTCCACTGTTGGACATAGGCCTCCCCCAAGTGGATTGGATTCCCGCAACCCTCACCAGGTCATCGGTCGCGAACTATTGATAAATAATCATATTTAATTAATATTTCATATTAACTGAAGACTTCGTTAAGTGTGGTTTTACTTAATACCTGTATTTGAAATAATTTATAAAAGTTATGAACACTTCAAGTTAAAACGTAACATAATTTTGTTTTTTTTATGTTACCTACTAAACATTTGATATGTTGTTGTGCAATTTTGTAGATTTTTTTTTTATTATTCTGCCTCTTGTTTACTTTTTTAAGGTTACATAAGCTTCAATCCTCTTTCCAATTTTGGAAACGAATATTTAAGCTATGACCTTAATAAGAAATTACAAGTAATATTATAATCTTATTCGTTGATTAATAATCTGACTGTTGAATAGTAAACTGTAAGAAATAAACCTCTATTTTTTTTATTGCCTTTTTGTTTGATGAGCCTGTTTACCTGCTCTTTTTTCCTTTTGCTGAGTAATTACCGATTTGAATATTAATAATAATATTCCACAATGCCGTCTAGTCCCAAGCTAAGCAAAGTTTCTGTTATGAGTCCTAGACAACCTATAAACATACCTAGATATTTCTAAATACATACACATTATAGACAAATTACACTCAGGCACAGCATATGATCATGCTCAACATACAAACATTTGTCCTGGGTGGGAATCGAACCCACGACCTCCGTCATAGCAGTCAGGGCCACTAACCCTAGTGCTTCATCACCAACAGGCCAGTCATAATATATTACAATTAAATATCCACTAGTTAGCTTCGATACAATTCCTACTGATTTCTTTTGTTTGTTATTCATAACTTACAAAAAGCCTAAGTACAGAGGAACCAAAAATCTAACCAATCTGGCAACAGAAGGTAAAACAAAGCATCCCAAAAGTTAGACGAATTTGAATCTCCTGCAATCAGCAGAAGATAAGTGGTATTCAATTCGGAGCTTTATAATTTAAACGAGTAAAACGAGGTAGATCATAGTCAAATATTATAAAATAATGTTATGGCAATTTGAACTTTAAGACGTAACATTAACGTTAAGTTTATAAATACGGTCTTGTTTCGTAATGCAGTTGTTAATTTTAACATCATTTCATATGTCAAAATGGTCTATTTGTCTTAACAGTAGACTTATAATGACGTGGTCGTAAGTTCAAATCCATCATGCTACTTTTAGTAGGTTTGTGTTTAGAATGTTTTATGTTTTTTGAAATCAAATTAAAAAATTAATTAATTTAAAAATAAATAACAACATATATGAAAAACAACTAATAATATTTACAATTTTACATACAAAAATTTATTCGTCTTATAGACGTAATTTAAATAACTATATATAAAGGTAAAACACAGAAAAGAAGTGAGATATTAAACTGCTAATGATAGGGTAAAATTATTTGTAATACAGTTTGGAACATGACAAAAACAGTTTATTTATTTCAATAGTGCCAGTGGCGGATTAGCCACGTAGGAAGAGTAGCAAATGCTACGGGCTAAAAATTGTTTGCATGACATCACTGCAAATGAGTGACGACTGGTTTTTGCGTTATTAGAACGTTTTTATTTTTCTACCCTTAACCTAAGTAACATTTGAATACCAGTTTTATGATGAATATGCTTATTTGTCTTTACTACCCACTTATTACAAGTCAGGCGAAATTATTCCAAATATGTTTGAAAAATATTTAGTTAGTTGATTATTACATAAAATAACGAATTGATATTTTTTTTTAAATGGAAAGCATAAAAATATACAAGATTTGTGATTTAATCTCGTGCCTTACTGCGTCAAAGTCTTTACTTAGACCACTAAGCCATATTAACTTGCTTATCAAAATAAACTATCAGTAGTCACTTTATTAAAAAATACTAAATAATAGACTTTAAGTTTTACTGCAAAAGAAATAAAATTACTTAATAAGTCGTTTTTTATACCATTATTATGTCCTTTTCAAAATGTTTATAATGTGTTGGTTTGATTAATTCATGAATCCCCAAGCGACCACCGGTGGCCGCGCATCTATTGTCTTACTATTGTGTCTCTAATTGACGGTATCTGAAGGGTTAAGATATTAAAAAATGTATTTTAATTTTGGACTATGACCATTTACTTACTTTATATATCTTAAGTTAATATATTATTTATAGTGAAATAATATACATTTTATTTGCTTGAAATACTTTCTTTCATTTCTATACAAACTGTCCATCTAAAAAGACATTTCCCGACTTAGTTTGTTAAAGAAAAGTAAACCTAAATAAAAAACAAAAGATGATGTAAAACAAAAAGTAAAAAAACTTATGTATGAGATTTGAACCAGCTACACTCGCGTATCAAGTCGCTGATGTTACCATTGGACCAAATTTATTCTTGAAAACCGCATTAAAATTAACCGTTACTTGTAATGTTAGACGCAATATTATGGCCCGTTTACAATCAGTTGATAAGAATCACGAAATTAGCTAAGCTTGTGTCACAGATGTTTCATATTTTTTTTATCAATCTACCCTCATACTCAGATGTTGACGACAATGATGACGCATGTGTCTATTGTCAAACTAAATGTCGAGTTTATGGTTTGTGAGGTTAGGTCGCCATTTAGCTGAGAAGATACCAGCGCCATCTAGTTACATTTTAGAAAACTTTAACTCTAACATGCAAGGGAAAATAGGCACTAAGGTACCCAGACAATTTTGCAGTCGGCTGTACGTAAACTAAGATATACATTGTCGCGCGACTCGTTGTAGTCGCTAAGCGCCCAGCCTAATACGATACATCCGACTGGTAGCGGATTGAAAACGTCGTGTAATATGGTTATACATCCAAAAACCTGCGCTTCATCGTTTTCAGCAATCACACAGTAATAGTTATCAAAACTTATATTATTATATATATTATATAGATGTAAAGTACGTTTTTTTTGTTTGTTGAAAATACTGGTCCGATTGCTAAAATTTCTTCTCCGATAGAAAGCTGCTTTATTCCTGAGAGATACAGGCTATATTTTATGTTCATACACGGGCAAAAGCTAGTATTTAATATTAGCTTCTGCCAGTTGTTTCACCCGCGTAAAAGTAGACAATTATCACAAGCGAACATATTCTCGGGACAAAAAGTCCTATGTGCATATTCCAGGACATGGTCAAACCCGATCACCTGTTTGAGCGTGATAGGGTAACAAACACACACACAGACACCACACTCACTGATACAAACTTTTATACCTTTCAGTTGAATGAATTATCACATTACACATGTGATAATTCATCACAGGCAATCGTAAGACTGAAAACCTAAAAAAAAACTGGCTACCACTCTTTCGCTATTTTATTGCACCTACAACTATTTTTCTCTGCGTCACCCAAAGGTTGACTGGTAGAAAACGCTCAAGGCATAAGTCCGCCTTTGTACCTTTATGGGCATAAAGTATAGCTTCTGGCAACAGCTTCACCCGCGTGAAAGTATCTGCATAAAAACTTTATTTGAACCCTTTAGCGGGGTTCAAATAAAGTTTTTATGAAGCCCTTTAGGTGCTGAATTTTGAAAAATCACTAAATGACATAAAAGGAAACCTTGGTCAAAACGCTCCCTAGGATCAGTAGTTTGTACATTGATATGTAAATCAGACAGTTTCTCCTTTTATAATATGGATAAATAAAACTAATGAAAAAATCGTTGTAAATAAATTCGAGTACTGCTTGCCATCAGGTGGGCTCGCAGTCAAGCACTAGTTTATATCAATTAAAAAAAAGGGTACAACATACCATTTATAAGGTCAGGAGAATCCACAACCTTGAGACATTTGGCTAGTATGGCGGTGACGATGACGGCGTGGTGCAGATCCGTGACGCCGTTCTCTGCGACCCCTTCGAGGAAGTTCTGGCGGAATGTTCGGGACAGGTGGGCCGCTATCGTCGGATGGCATTCCTGGGGCAAATAGAAACAAATAGTCAATAAGTTATTTCTCGTATGCTCAATTTATGAAACGAACTAGCTGCTCCCAGCGGCTTCGCCCGCATGATAGCAGAAAATCATCTGAATCAAACTTCCGGGATAAAAAGTATCATATGTATTTTCCAGGACATGGTCTATCTGTGTACCAAGTTTCATGAAAATCGGTTTTGCCATTTAGGCGTGAAGACGTAACAAACAAACAAACTCACTTGCGCTTTTATAATATTAGTACGGATTTTATTCGCAAAATTAATGTGTCAAAAAATTTTACACACCTTCGAATTTTCTACAGTCTGTCTAGTATTTAATAAAATAAAAATCAATAGTCTATTTTAAGTTTCCTAAATTATATACTTTATCAAGTTTGTCCCACTGCGGGGCAAAGGCTTCCTCCAAGTCCTTCCAGACTTTATCCTCACTAATATTATAAAAGCGAAAGTAAGTTTGTTTGTTACGTCTACACGCCTAAATGGCAAAACCGATTTTGATGAATTTTAGGTACAGAGATAGTTGGGACCCCGGAGACGGACATTGGCCAATTTTTTATAGTGAGAAAAGGGTAGAAAGTGGGAAGTCAAGTACAAATATTATTATTAAAGTATATTAATAAACGCAGGCGAAGCCGCGGGTAAAAGCTAGTATTCAATAAAAGACAACAAACAAGTGGAGTTCCTTTTATAACAAGAGCGAGCACGAAGAAAGGATTTTTTTACATTCATCCCCTAAAGCTTTTTTTTATAATATAAACTAGTGCTTGACTGCGATCTCATCTGATGGGGTAATCAGTGATGCAATCGATGATGGTACAGTACGCGTCAAATAACTTTGCCGCTCTGAAGTTAGGCTTTCCTTACAACGGCGCAGGTACTATCGAGTGGTATAGGTGCGAGCGGAACACAAGCTGGTATCTGACGTATACGAGCGACTGAGATAGAAACGTAACACTGAGGTTCGCGCATGCGCAGTGCTGTCTTTTTCGTAAAATTGACTAATGCGCAATGATGTAGCCAACTTCAGAGCGGCAAAGTTATTTGACGCGTACTGTAAGGCGCACTATTCAGTATAGAACCTTTATAAAAATCTCATATGTTATTACGACCAATTTTGTTGTTCTACCATAATTCAAAATATTAACAGGTAATTAGGCATACCTTTAGTTCACGCTCAAGATTTACTCTTGAAAACACAATTTTTTTACACAAAATATTTTTATCGGTACTAAAAAAGCTTTTGTATGCATGGCATTCGTAATTGTGTTGAAGTAAGATTTATTAGAATAATACCTATGTTACTAAAAACGGATAATTAATAAATATTTAGGATTTTTTACGATTTTGCAAAGCATAACATTTGTGGTATTTTATGGTCAATTATTCTATTTATTCATTCATTTACACTCATTAAAAGAGACGTGAAAAAGCAAACATTACATCGGTGATTGAAAGGCAAAATGATCTGAGCGATATTGATTAAACTTTACAGGGGAGGTTCCTATAGGCTTCGGGCTTGCTGGACCTCCACGTTTAGCTGACTTCTCTTTGAGGCGCGTGGAAACATTACGTACCGTCGACCAAATCGGGCTAAGTCCATGGCCTTCGGGCTCGCGGACGGCGAGCCATGGGTAGCTCGCCGCCGACCGTCCGGTAACTGTCCGGACCGAGCCCAAGACGTCGATGGCGCGCACTGTTCCCGCGCGCCTCAAGTAGTTGTCAGCCTACTGGGGCCAAGGTTATCCGAAAGGGCGCTCGAGCATCGGTATGAAGGCTAGAAGGAACGGGGTGGGTTAAGATTCTGACACTATTTCCCGCTCCACCAAAGAGCGGGGGTTGTCATTGGATGATTTTTGCCCACCATAAAAAAAAATCTGGCCGTGAAATGCAAAAAGCAACTGAAGGACACAGATGTGGGTTTTAGTCAGTAAAAGTTTGACACGCCCTCTCGCTCTACCCAAGAGTGGGAGAAGTCATCCTATGTTAAAAAAATCTTATGCTATGCTATGCCATCTTACCTTCATTAAAGTATCACAGTAGTCTAGCCAAGAGAAGAAGCTCGTCAATTCTTTATATCCGTGGAATTTGCTGTAGGATTTATCTCCGAAATCTTGTGCAACATATCTGGAATGAAACAAAATATTTGTTTTACTATAATGTTTTTATTTACGTTTCAGTGACTGAGCGAGACTGCTGCGTAGCGTGTCGAGTGTTTGATTCACGCACAGAACAAATATTTATTTGGCCTACAGAGATAGTCATTCCGGGTGTAAGTGTTTGTAAACTCAACCTTGATACAGCAAATAATCCTGTATGGGCATGAAACCTAGAAACCGTTCCGTGAACGGACTATCTATTGCTATCACTCCTCTAGACGTAGCAATAAGGGCGATTTTAGCAGTATAGTAGTAGTGCTCACGCCTCAGTTTTGAGATACCTACCAATTTCACATCGCTCGCAAACATGATAGCCAGCACACACTTGGTACTTTTTTTTTTGTTGATGGGGAAAATCATCTTATGACAAAATCCGCTCTTACTCTCTCGCGGAGCGGGAGATAGTGTCAGACTCTTACTGACTAAAAACCCCACGCCGTTCCTTCTAGCCTTCATACCGGGGCTCAAGTTTCCTTTCGGATAACCCCGGCCCCGGTAACACTTGGTACTTAGAGACGCGATATCCTTACTAATATTATAAAAGCGAAAGTGTGTTCGTTTGTTTGTTTGTTACGTCTTCACGCCCAAATGGCAAAACCGATTTCGATGAAACTACAATAACTGGAATAGGACATAGGATACTTTTTATCCCGGAAGTATGTTCCCTTGGGATAATTTTCTGCTATCACGCGGGCGAAGTCGCTGGGTGCAGCTAGTTGAACAATAAGTTTCGGTGCTGTTATCATAAATAGTAATGAGACAAAAAAAAATCGTAGCTACTTATAAAAGTATCAAAACAAAATATCGATTACTTTCTTCTATCGGCATCAACTTGAAAGTATCGATAGCGGATTCATAAATCCACTTATAAAAGTATTAAAACAAAAGTATCGATACTTCAAAGTATCGAAAATTTTTTTTTGCCATAATGCGCACACTACTACATTTCAAAAAATCTTTATCAGTCAGTGACGTCAGTTTAACTTAGTAGATATGATACCAGTAGAAAGTATTAATTGAGTAAAATTATCGGTATCAAAAGAAAAGTACTCAATACCACAAAATATCGATACTTTTTCGGTACTAGTACTTGGCTGCTAGCTTGTCCACGACGGTCTCGCACGCGGGGCTGCAGCTGTACTGGTCACGTCGCTTGTAGTACGATACGACACACATACGTACACTAACATACTCACGCCCACGTAATATTGAGATGCTCCACGTCGCTGGCGACCACGTTCGCCGGCACACACTTGTACTTAGCGGCCAGCTTGTCCACGATGGTCTCGCACGCTGGACTACAGCTGGTGACCAAGTTGGCTATGTCGTCTTCGGGGAGGGAGGACACTATCATTATACCTTCGCAGGCTCGTAGGACTACTTGGTTGTCCTGAAAAAAGGTTTTGCTTTAAAAGAAATGCAGGTAAATCTTGAAGGTTTTTTTTTGGTAAATGTATTATTGTTCATCCTCCTCCTCGAGTCGTATTCCTCATTACTGAGGGTAGTGAAATTTCCGCTGGATTAGCTTCTTATAAATGGTATCTCGCCATCTGTGACGGTTCTTAGCGTCATGAAGTGCGACGTGCAATTGGGTATCCAGTGAGGAGCGGACCTGATCTGCCCGTCTTATTGGGCTGCGGCCTCTTGGTTGTTTGCCATCAACCATGCCAGTTTCGATGAGCTGTTCAAGGTTGTGATTAAGAAAAGAAAAGAAAACATGTTTATTCTGCCTGAATAGACGCACAAATAATTACAAAAAAAATGCCCACCAGGCCGTGTATACAGGGCTTAACTGTATTGAATAACAATGTACTCTGTGTATTGTACCATACACCATAGACAAAAGAGTTGTGCAGTTATCTGTTGCAACAACTCTATGTTGTCTTTGGCATTTAGACGCTGGCTTAAACAGAGACAAACATAACAAAATAAACAGTGAAAAAAAAAACATAAAAACATGATTATGGTTAAAAAAAAAATAAAAGTAAAATAAAAGAAAAATAAAAATAAAAAAAGAATAAAAGTTAAATTATTATCTCTTTATTTATTTCTTACACATATAAAATTACATTTTTAAATATTTTTTAACAAAATCATATTAAAAAAAAAAAACATTTAAAAATATAAAAATATAGTTTCCGCCGGTGTCGGGAGCAGGGTCCAAGCTACCGGTGGTTAGGGCTCCAGAGACAGGAACCTCCTCACAATGCGTGCCGTATCGAGGAGTACTGCCTTCTGTATCAGGCCCTTGATCCAACCGCGCAACGATAGCTTCGACAGATGGTCGTCGAAGCTTTTGGCTATAAGGCCATTGGCGGTCACGACAATCGGCACAATGATAGCTGAGTCCACATTCCACATGTCGACAACCTCGTGTGCTAAGTCGAGATATTTTATTTGTTTCTCTTTCTCAGCTTTCACGAGATTCTCGTCATGCGGGATGGTGACATCGATTATCATTGCGCGGCGCGCTAATCGGTCTATCACCACTATGTCCGGCTTATTGGCTACAATAGTCCGGTCAGTAATGATAGACCGATCCCAGTACAACGTGACATGGTCATTTTCAAGAACTGGGTCGGGCACATACTTGTAGTACGGTACCTCAGAATCCACTAGGTTGTATTTTAAAGCAAGTTGCTGGTGAAGAATCCTGGCTACTTGGTTATGCCTGTGCAAGTACTCGCCGTTAGCCAGACGAGAACAACCAGAGATAATATGTCTGATAGACTCACCCGGACGATGACATGCCCGACACACGTCAACCGTCCCGTCCTTCATAATATGTCTCCGGTAGTTGTTCGTCAAAATAACTTCGTCCATAATCGCACAGACAAAACCTTCAGTTTCTCCGAAGAGGTTGCTGAATCGTAACCAGGCCACGGACGCCAAAAAATCTACATCAGGCTCATGAAGAGCCCGAAAGAAGCGCCCGTGGAGCTCCTTGCCTTTCCATACTTCCTTGCGGTCATCAGTAGTTAGTACCACAGGTTTGCGCCAGTTCTCTTTAGCCATGGACAACGGGGTGAGTCCCTTGTCCACTGCGACCACATCGCGGTGCATACCCACGTCGGTTTTGAGAAAGTATTCTCTGAGGCTGCACACCTCGCGGTTGTGTAGAGTCTTTGCGTTCAAAAAGCCACGACCTCCACACTTCCGCGGGATGTACAGTCTCATCACCGAAGATCGTGGGTGATGCATCCGATTTGCGGTCAGCAATGTACGGACCCGCCTATCCAGAGCGTCTAACTCGGTCTGAGTCCATTTGAGTATGCCGAAAGAGTACATTAACACCGGCATGACCCAACCGTTGAAGGCGCGCACTTTATTTCCGCCTGACAGAAGGCTGTTTAATACCTTCTTCAGGCGGCCAAAGAAACGCTCCTTTAACGATTGCTTCATGTCAGTAACGTTAATGCCTAACGCTTCCGACATACCCAAATACTTATAGGTTTCGGTCGAGGAGAGGGATCTAAGGTGTATGGAATCCGAAAGTTGAACCCCCTCAGATTCCATAATCTCCCCTCGCTTTACATGCATGACTGCACATTTATCCACACCAAATTCCATCCTGATGGCACTACTGAAAGTTTCAGTTACCTTCAGTAGTTCCATTAGTCGTAACTTGTTGGGGGCAATGAGTTTCAGATCATCCATGTAAAGAAGGTGAGATAAAACCTGACCACCTCTTCTCAACCGATAGCCCAACCCTGATTCCTCCAGCAATGTGCTTAGAGGATTTAGGGCTAAGCAGAACCAAAGTGGACTCAGACTGTCGCCCTGGAATATTCCCCGTTTAATCCATATAGGCTCATCGTCCCCCTGGATCGGTTGACACCCTGGATAGCGAAGGACTGTGTTCCATTCCCCCATACATGACTCAAGGAAGGAAAAATTATTATTATTATTATTATTATAAAACAAAAGTTGTTGGTTATGATGTTAGTAATACAGTCCTGCAAGGTTGTTAGTGTTTTACAAATAACCCTGAAAAAACCAAAAGACAACTTCGAAATAAAAAATATACTTACAGCGCTATTTAAATAAGACAGCAACAGATCGATAAGTAGAAACTTATCATTGTCGTCGTACACGGTCTTGTGGCTCTTACAGGACGCGTTGTCGTCTGCGGAACTGCTGGAGGTGGCGTTACAGCCATCTTCCTTACCTGTCCGTATTATAGACACGTTCCGTAAGGGATTTGGAGGTAACTCCACCTCGAATAGAGGATTTTTCTTTGGTGTTTGGATCTGAAAAGATGTACATGATTTTAATTTTCACTTATTTGTAGAAGTCGGAATAGATGAATCCATATCCTTACTAATATTATAAAAGCAAAAGTGAGTTTGTTAATTTGTTTATTACGTCTTCACGCCTAAATGGTAAAACCGATTATGATGAAACATGGTACACGGATAGACCATGTCCTGGAATAGGACATTGGATACTTTTTATCCCGGAAGTATGTTCCCTTGGGATAATTTTCTGCTATCACGCAGGCGAAGCCACTGGGAGCAGCTAGTGAGCTATAAAAAAAATCTTAAAACCATAACATTAAGACTTATTTTAATGCGATTATCTCACTGCCACGTATCTCGCTGCATGTTGGGTGTCAACGCACCTACGCGCGTACTTGCGAGAGTGCAGATCTGCATCATCGTGCGGGTTTTTTTACGCACTCACGCGCGTAGTTGCGTTTTGTGGATTCACGGCGGCTCTGACTCATTTAATACAAAATCATGCACGGCACTGCGAAACTCAGTGTGCCATACTTTGCGTCTCGCCTCGCACCCACGCGCTTGTGCGCATGTTTCCCCGCTTGTAGGCGCGTGATTTCAAAGAACGCGCGTGGATGCATTTTCTGTGTGTTGGACTGAGCGTGTTTTCTATTCAAACCGAAATACTGACAAGCAACGTTAAAACACGCATTTACGCGATGCACTGCGTGGTGCGTGGCAGTGTTATAATCGCCTAAAATGACGAACGACATAACATTACTGTCGAAAAAATAGAGGCGGAAGAAAATAGGCCTCAAAATCTGAAAAAATAATAATAAGAAGCTTAAATATCAAACTAGATAATTCCATACCTTACTCCTAATCGGTATTAGTTTCTGTATATCCTCAGGTATACTGAGTAGCGTGGACTTGTCTTCAACGAAGGGAGTGGTGAATATGTTCGCAAGACCTGGCTCCTTGCGCACCAGGCCACAGAGAGTGAGCAGTAGTTCTACCTCTTCCTTCTCTGTCGGCGACGCCGGACTTTCGTTGCATTGTATTAGCATTCTCTGGAACAGAAGGGTGAGTTTAGCTTGCTTGATTAATTATTGGAATGTATAGATGGCCAGTTGACCTACATTTGGTTTAAAAAAGGATTTTTTTTTTTTTTTACTTGTTTTTGACGCGATTTCTTCTGAGTGAATTTCAGTGGCTATTATAGTCGATAGCAAATTAATTCCTAGTGGATATTGTGATGTAAAATTGGTGTTATTTTGTATGTCAAGTGTCTTCGCAACTAGACAATATTATTATATGGAATCGTTGAAACAGGCTTGGTAAAATAAAACTAAGAATTTTATTGTTGTGTTGACTGCCTCAGCAAAGTTTGTCGAGAACAGTTTGCTTAGAATGTTTACATCAATATTCTAATAGTAAAAACATGAACTATTTAGAAATATATAATCTCTATTATTCCGACTGAAAGAACACCGCCGTACGTCGAGTTGTCCGATGGTAGAAATGAGATGACGGAATCAGGTCATGCAATTCCTGCGCACACTCCAAAATGCATCCTGCAAAACACCCAAAAGTTTGTTTCTACGCTGGCGAAGCCGCTGCCAGAATCTAGTTTGATATATTTTAACAAAAAAAAGTGCGTGCGACGTTTAGTGTTTATGATCGAATGTCCTATTTGAGCTAGAAATGCCACAAAGCGATGCGATATATCATAAAGTAATTAAATAATTGGTGTAGTGGTCGAGCGGACGCCTTCTGCGATGCGTGGCACGGTTTCAATGCGCGCACGAAACGAATATCTGTATGGTCTATAGATAGATGAACTGCTTCTAGTATTTCGTGGTTATAAACACGGAATCCGATGGATGCGTGACGTGACCAGTCGTTGTGGCGACGCTTGTGGGAGGCCTATGTCCAGCAGAAGACGTCTTTTGGATGAAATGATGATGATGATGAAACACGGAATAATCTAAGAGGGCCATTGCGGTTCCCAAATCTCTACACAGCTATCTAGCAGCTATGGACTCAGTGGAAAGGTGTGCGATGAGTCTGATTGCCCTGATGTTCTATGGTTTAAAAATCATCTTTCCCACAGGTGCCAACTGAAAACCAGCACTGGGTGACGGAAGCCCAGTAATCTAAATTATAAACTAAATACTAAGATAGATAATATAATGTATAGATAACCTAGTTCTGTTATGGACACGGCCAGCGCAATTTTAGTGTATTATAATTGTTAGTTAATGAATGGAAGAAAAAAACGTGTTGCGCCGACCCCAAAACGTGTTGCGCCGACCCCAAATAAAACGGGACAAGGGCAGGAAGATGATGCGATGATGATGATGATAATAATTTCGACGTCTTCAAGGCAAGAGTGAATAGGCTCTTAATAAACTAGAGGGTCCACTGCTTACCATCAGGTGGGATCGTACATGATTTAAAAAAATATTTACTTTAATTGTTAAAAAAAAAAGTATTTTTTATGGTGGGGAAAAATCATCCAATGACAATCCCCGCTCTTGGGCGGAGCGGGAGATAGTGTCAGACTCTAACTGACTAAAAACCCACCCTGTTCCTTCTAGCCTTCAAACCGGGGTTCGAGCTCCCTTTCGGATAACCCTGGCCCCAGTAGGCTTCGACCCAGCTGGTCCCCTGCTGTTGCTGACAACTCCTTACTACTACTTACGTGTTAGTTGTTGTTGTGTTCCGTTGAATTATTTTTTCAGTATGATTTTTTTTTGTACTAGCTTGAAGATTCATACAAAAAACGAACACTCCTGAAAAACCACAAAACTAGTTACAAGTCTTACCTGCAATGGCCTATAAACATGTGCACTATTAACGCAAGGCTGCCGTGTCCGCCTCAGTAGCGCGGTGCCCGTCGTGAGGGCTAGAGCTCTCGCACCTGGGGGACGCTCTGCCGCCGCAAGCGCACACAATGCGTCTAGCAGACAGATGGACCGCTGTACTATGGCTTCCATACACGGTCCTACTGTGCCGCCTTGTTGCTCTTTTTCTTCGTCGACTATTAGCTGTGGAAGAAAGGAAAAGTTGTTGAAAAACTAACTTCGAGATACGTGGTTTTTAAGCTAGGCGCAGATGACGGTACGGTATGCTTGGCCCAGTGTTTAAGGGATTGGCTGCGGCACTGCGAGTCACAGGTTGTATTTCTGCATGGAACAAATATTTTTGTAAGTCTTCATTGTTTCGGGTCTGGGTGTCTTGTTGTGTATGTTTTTTTTTCGGTGGGCAAAAATCAGCCAATGACAACCCCCGCTCTTCGGTGAAGCAGGAGATAGTGTCAGACTCTTACTGACTAAAAACCCACCCCGTTACTTCTAGCCTTCTCGAGCTTCTTCAGCTCGAGCCCCCTTTCGGATTACCCTGACCCCAGTAGGCTTCGACCCGGCTAGGCTCTACTGTTGCTGACAACTCCTTGAGGCGCGCGGTAACAGTGCATGCCGTCGACGTCTTGGGCTCGGTTCGGACAGTTGCCGGACGGTCGGACAGCGAGCTACCCATGGCTCGCTGTCCGCAAGAACGCGTCGGACTAGGACGACGGGTATCCTTTTCAAAAATTCCCCGTGGCCCTAGCGAACAACTGAGCCATAGAAACGCTATTCATTTAAATAACATTCAAACTACAAA
Organism: Mythimna lalbum; assembly: GCA_949319445.1. NCBI lineage: Eukaryota > Metazoa > Arthropoda > Insecta > Lepidoptera > Noctuidae > Mythimna > Mythimna lalbum. The sequence goes on from OX439365.1 coordinate 4,600,823, forward strand.
TAGGTAGGTACATCATCATCATCATCATATCAGCCAAAACTTTCGGCGTTATCACTGGCGAAAGACATCCACTGTTGGACATAGGCCTCCCCCAAGCTTCGGCACAACGACCAGTCCTGTGCGTCACGCATCCATCGGATTCCCGCGACCCTGACCAGGTCATCGATCCACCTTATTGGAGGCCTTCCAACGCTGCGTCTTGCGGTACGCGGTCGCCACTCCAGAACCTTTCGTCTCCATCGACCATATGTTCTGCGTGCAATGTGTACATACTCGTACGATAGGTACATACAATATGATAATACCGAATATCAAGGTCAATGATACAGTTAAAACCCGCGATACCGTGAAACTTTACTAGGTTGGATTGCATTCATTTAAATATCTGACTAGAGAAAGTGATATTTCACAATTCATTATTGTTTTTTTTTTAGTGCAACGAAAGTTAGTGCGTTACGTAGGTAGGTAGGTACCTATCTGCGAGAACGTTTGAGAGTTACTGTATCCCTTGAAAGCAAAGGGCAACTGAAAGACTCAGGTGGGTTTTAGTCAGTAAAAGTCTGACACGCCCTCTCGCTCTACTCTAGAGCGGGAGAAGTCATTTGATTAATATCCATCTCAAAAAAAAAAATCTGCCTATGATTATCCACAAAAATGGAATTCGCTATTGTAACAATATTATTTTATCGCTTATTTATACAAGGAAACGCACGCCAAACGGGAAAATGATTGGTTAAAAAGACCTAAGTACGTTTTTATTTTTGAGTAAAATCATCAAATGACTTCTCCCGCTCAGGGTGGTGCGAGAGGGAGAATCAGACTATACTAAAACTCGTGTTCCTTCAGTCTGCCTCTGGATACATTTCAATAGGATTTATGGCTACCATGGTAGACAGATAGAATATGCTTGATTCCACAGAACTGATGAAAGAGGTTAGAATGGGAGGCTGCCTTCTGGGACAAAGCGAAGCCTTCAGCGTGCCACAAAGTAGGGCAATGGTCATAGTTCAACTACCAATAGCAAACTTGCGATCCAAGTGTGCGTGGTCTGTTGGTTGCGTAACGCGCGTTCGTATTTGTTTATTGCTTGTAGTGGAGTTAAAGGGTGTGAGACAAGCGGCGACACTCATAGTAAAAAACGGAAAGTATTTCCATTTTTTTTTAATTTGAGAGTTGAGCAGTTGGAGCCTCGTTATAATACGAATTTCAAGTCGTTTATGGTGCGGGTGCCGGCTAAACATTTGGAGACTTTCCTCAAAGAATTTTTCCCGAAGGATGTCGTATTTCGAGTGCCAGTTTATAGTTAAATAATTATTAGTTATAGTATCTTTTTTATGTATTAGTTTATTATTTTGTAAGATTATTTGTGTATTTTATCTATAGGTCTTAGTTGCCTGATAATAAAGGCTTATTATTATTATTCCATTTGTACATATTATTTACTTTTTAAATATTTCTTAAAAATAAAACATTTATAAATATAAAAAATAGTAGCCCACCGGCATCGGGAACAGGGTCCAAGCTACCGGTGGTCAGGGCTCCTGAGAGAGGGATCTCCTAACTAAGCGCGCCGTGTCCAGAAGTATTGCTTTCAGGAGCAGGCCTTGATCCAGCTGCCTAACGAGAAGGTTATTATTATTTTCTGTCTAACCTCTTTCATCTTTTCTGTGTTTCATTCTACTTTAAGTCAGAAACCACACAATTACGTCTGTAACCCTGACATCTATTGAATGGGCTACAAATCTTGTCTAACACTAATTTCCCTTTTATAGTGACAATGAAATATCATACTACTAGCTTCTGCCAGCGACTGCACCGCGCAGAAATAGGTTTACCGATATAAACTTGGGATCCTCGTTTTATCCCCTCAGAGTGTTTTTAATATTGTGTGGATTTCATCACGCAGATCAGAATATTTTAAAATATAAAAAAACGCGTCCCGCGTGCGTATTCTGCACATATACATTATAATAAACTAGCTGCTCCCAGCGGCTTTAGTCCCCGTAATTTCGGCTGTGCCTTGATATGTCAGTCAGTCAGTTTCTCATTTTATAAAACACTAGCTGCTCCCAGCGGCTTCGCCCGCGTGATAGCAGAAAATTATCCCAAGGGAACATACTTCCAGGATAAAAAGTATCCTATGTCCTATTCCAGGACATGGTCTATTCGTGTACCAAGTTTCATCAAAATCGCCTTTGCCATTTAGGCGGGAAGACGTAACAAACAAACAAACCCACTTTCGCTTTTATAATACTAAGGATACTGTATAAAATGAACATTTGTTTTTTTGCAAAATCCCATCTTAATGCCCGCCTACATCATAAAAGGAAGGAAATTTTCCAACTTTTCAGGCTCCTAGTCTCAGAAGTTTCGGCTGCAGCTGCGCGTTGTCATGTCAGTCAGTCACTCAGTTACTTCTTATACATATTATACGTACTTTAACAATAACAACAAATTGTTATCATTGTGTTGCTACTGGTGCAAGGTTAAGGTCAAGCAAAGTAATGCAGAATGTTATGTAAACATTCATTTACGTAATTTATAATCGGTTATGGGTAGAGGTTCAATAAGGAGCTTGTATAGTCTGTGGCCGAAATCAGGACTAACTTTATTACTAATCTAAATCTGAATTTAAAAGGTACTAATGTCGAGTGCGATCGACAACGGCGACCTCTCGCGTCGAGTCTTGTTATAGGCGATGATCCGGAGAGAGGGGGAGTGGCTGATGGTCGCCTCTTTCTGCAAAGTAGCTAGCGAAGGAGGCGGCCGCACACGTGATGGAACGGACGTCTTCACGCCGAAGCTGCCGGATTCTCGACCCCGATTTCCAGCCACTGTAGGCGTGGGCTTGCGGAAGACGAAGGTAGCTCGACATCCAACTATCAGGTAACCTCCTGACCGAGCCCTACTCGTCAACGGCGCGTAGTGTTCAACGCGTGTCTCAAAGAGATGTCAGCAATTTTTCTGACATCTCTTCTGGGCCCAGCAGGGCCTACTGGGACCATGGGTTGGATTCTAAAAGTGAAACCCGTGGTTTTAAAACGCAAAGGGCAACTGAAAGAACAGGTGGTAATGGTGGTAGGTGTGGTTTTAGTCAGTAGAAGTCTGCCAAAGAAAGCCTTCCTGTTCTGCCCTAGAGCGGAAGAGGTCATTAGATGATTTTCCATTTTTTTACTGATAATGGTGTATCACCTAAACACGGGTTCTTTTTATAAGTGATCGACCGAAACATGATTTGCAGCCGCAGCCTAAATCGTAACCGAATGTTCGGCTTCTCTTCCAGTTTGCGTGGCAACAGAAAAACTGACGAAAAAACCTTTTACTATATTACTGGACAGAATGGAAGAAACAAACGTCTGCGCCGACCCTGAATAAAACGGGACAAGGGCAAGAAGATGATGATGATGACTATATTACGATATAGTTATCCTTATTTTATATAGTTATAACTTTCATTATCTGTTACTTAATCGAATAATTCGACAATTACCTGAACATTATAACACACACAAAAAACAAGTTAGACAATGTTGGTATCTATCACTATCACAAGCACAGATCAAAGACATTAGTTTCGGCTGACCCAAATAATAGGCCACTTTTTGGCCGAAACCAGTTTTTTTGGACGAAACCGATTCCTTGGCCGGTGTCTACTTTTTTTATATCAGAATAAGGCTCGCTTCCCGTAAGAGGCCACGGTTCCAGTAAGGGCAGCCACGCTAAAAACTTGTAAATAAAAAGCATGGGAGTACTCTGTGCCGTGGTTTACTAAAAATAGTCAATAAAAAAAAATGTTAACAATTTATTGTGTGAAGTTGTTCAGCAATACTAATTTAATCAATGGCCAGGCCATATCCTGTGTTTACACACACATATGCAAACATTACCATAGAGTAGGTTTCAATGTATTGAGATAAGACTGATTAAAATTCTGCACAGAACACAACTTCAGACCATGAAATTGAATACACTATGTAGACTGGGAGTGGAGGTTGGTTTGATTGATTGTCCAAAGGCAAGATGGGCAGAATATAATTGTAGCTTTTGTGGATAGCACCCTGGATATGAATGGCATACCATGAGAGGACCATGTAGAGGCCCTCGAAGAAAAGCCAATCTGCAGGCCCTATAAATATTTGGTCAATAGCTCAGCCAACATTTTGATATGTTGTTTGATTGTGTTTTCCAATTAGCCAACATAACTGACAAATTTAATTGTGCTGTAACAACTGTTATCTGATGAAAGATAAATTTAACTGTATGAAAAGCTATGGATGGCGTATTTTGTCATTTACTGAAAACACCCACTTGATAAATAGATTGTAAAACAATGAATTGTATGCTGAATTATTATTTTGTAGTTTATTTATTTATTCAATCATTCATTTCCAGCATTTGGTCAATTTGATCTGTGATATTAAAGAAAAGGGAGTCAATGATAGATTGCCTGCTGAAAGGATAGAATAGAAGAAAAAAATGTATTGAGCCGACTTCAAGTAATTTATAAACAAGAAAGTTTGTACGTACGGATGTTTGTTACTCTTTCATGCAGAAACTACTGAATGTATTTCGATAAAACTTGGTACACGGATAGACAATGTCCTAGAATAGCTAATAGGATACTTTTTTCACGGGAGTAGGGATTCCCTTGGGATAATTTTCAAATATGCAGGCGAAGTCACTGGCACCAGCTAGTATGAGATAAGGGTAGGAATATGATGACGATAATATTGATCTGTGAGTAGTGTATAAATAACAAAAAGTGCTTGAGATATAATACATCGAAATAAAATTCAGATGCTTATCAACTGTACAAATATATGATGTTATGTAACAAAACAAATACTACTTCCTGCAGCTGAATCCACACTTGTTACCACACTGGTGGGTTCAAAATAATAAGATAATGTCTGACATAATTAGTGTTTATAATCCATGACAGTATAAAAATAAAATGTTAATCTATTTTTATCAGTGCAAAACATGATTGATTATGGTTTTTGTTAGATAGAGTACCATATAGAGTAATTCATTAAACCCCAAGCGAATACCGGCGTTTGTTTTGTCATTGTCTTTATATTGTCTCTAGGTATAGGCACAATGGGCTGTTTTCCGCAACTCCATGACTAAGGCGAATTTTGCATACCAACCATACTGTGCCTCTCATTGACGGTATCTGAAGAGTTAACTATGTTTTAAGTATTTTCTAAATTTAAATACGATATTCTATAACCAGCATTAGTTTTAAGACACCCATGTATTCTTAGAAGCAAGTTGATTTGACCAAAATCCAAAGGATAGTGTACATTTCAAATTCAAATAGCAATTTAATGACAATTTCCACAGGTGGGGGTACTCAGACGGTATCAATCTCCAGTGTTTGTGTGGTGTTTCTCTGCAGACCATGTCCCACCTTCTGTCCTGCATGATATACCCTGTTACCTGTTCACATTCCCGTAAGCAAAATACGCGCTTTAGTCGCTGAATTCTGGGCGAGTGTCTACCTGTTCACGTAGGGACCTAACAATAGCATCAGCGGACTACTGGGCCAGGCCAGGAATTTAACTAGTTTTGTCATTGATATGCTAAAAAGAAAAAGTAATTACTAACAGACCTGTAACATTTGATGCAGGTGGTGCGGTATCCTGGTCTCCTCGACGTGCAGTTTATTATTCTCGTCATAGTTCTGGTAGAAATTCAGTATCATCTTCCAGTGATACTCGAAATCCTCCAACCGAGTAGCTGGAGGTGCCAACTGAAACAATCAAATCTCATTAATTAACTCACTACACCGTGCACGCACATGCACCGATAATACTAATTGTTTTGCTCTTACAACGTCCGCCGCAGTTTGTAGCACGTCCGAAAAACGACTCAACATTTTAACGCGAAATTATTTTACAAATTATCACACATAACACAAGCTTTGATTATATGATACACAAGCGATCAAAGATTGCAAAAACACCATCAAATCATTTTATTTGGCTCTATAAAATTTTATATTTCTATCACAACAAGGCAATAATGCGAATAAATACAGTACAGAAATGCAGAAATGTATGATATGATAAATGTCAATGTCAAATCAAAATTACTGATTGACGTTTGGGAACAGATGATAAATAATAGAGAAGCACCGCGCTGCTGGTAAATCGATTGATTTACTCTATTCCTAAAAGCTACATAGCCGTTTCCCAACCATATTTTGAGATTGCATGAAGTTACTATTCTGACTTACATATCTGACTTGTAGGATGCCGGATATCATTTAAAAAACTGTTTTCGAATGGCCATTTCGCTATCAAAGCTGATCCTAGCCATTATGTAAGCGGAGTTTCTCTGTTAAATGGCTTAATTCATGAATCCCCAAGCGACCACCGGTGGCCGCGCATCTATTGTCTTACTATTGTGTCTCTAATTGACGGTATCTGAAGGGTTAAAGGGCTAGGGTTTTTTTTTTCGATGGGGAAAATCATCTTATAACAAAACCCGCTCTTGGGTGGAGCGGGAAATAGTGTCAGACTCTTACTGACTAAAAACCCCACCCCGTTCCTTCTAGCCTTCATACCGGGGCTAGCACAGTGCCAGTGTGGAGCCTCTCCACAGGACATGCGCCACCTGCTATGCTGCCCATCCTGCATTCATTACCACCTGCAGTTTTCAGGATCTATACGGGGCCAACAATAGAGCCGTACAGGTTGCCAAATATTGGTCGGTAGGCTTCGACCCAGCTGCGCCCCTCCCCCCCTTGGGCTAGGGATGCGATTGGCTGAGATTTAAACGGGGCATTAGCTTTGTGGTCACTAATATCAATATTGTCGGACTTGGAACGCGTTAGTTGTCAAAATGACATATGACGTCAAAAAATAGAAATGTCATTTTCATTCATGAATTCATCACATTACTCGGCGAAGCAGACAAATCGCGATTTTCCTGGTAGCACTCGCGACATGCGTACTGCAATTTAATTAAATTGAAACACACTGATAGACGGGCTATCAGCGCTAGTGATTGTGTCCGTTAAATGCATAATGTCTTCATTCGTGAATCACCGTGAGGACAGCACAGTGACCGTGGGAGAAACTTCAACAAAAGATAATGTAACTTATTACGAAATAACTGTTAAAGTCGGGCCAGTGCGTTGGAACGTGTCGCATCGGTACAGTGACTTTGTGGAGCTGCATGAGAAGTTGGTTTCGGACCATGGGGTCGCGAAAGAACTGCTGCCGCCTAAGAAGGTTATCCGCAACAAAACACCAAAATTTGTGGAGCAGAGACGAGAGGGCCTTAGCGAATACTTGAAGAGTGTTTTTAACTATTTAAAGCTCACGATGCCGTCCGAGTTCGCTCACTTTCTAGACTTCCATTTGTATGATATATTCTTTTTGTTACAAGATTTAGCAAAGACTCTGTTTTTGGAAGGTGATAAGCTGTTGGAGGATGAGAGGTCACACCACTTCACACCTCTAGAGGTATCTATCTTATAAGAGATTTGTTTTTATATCTGAATCTGACAAGAATCTAATCTTGTAACTACCACTTTCTTCTTCAAGACTGAAAGTAATAACTCTTATTAGTAACAGATTACTCATAGTAATTTTTGCAAGGACAGTCTGTCATCTCTTCCAATTTATTTTCTTCAAACAGGAGCCTATCCATAATAAACAAAAAGCAAGTTACAAAAGGATTTGTATCATAAAATGATGATTTATTATTTGGGCTTATTGGATTTTGTGAAAAAACTAATCTACTGTTATATTTATAAAACCTTATCATGAATAAAGTAGTACAGTGAGTAACAGTAAAATTCCCCTTACCTTCATAAATAATTTTCACTGATTAGTCAGCCTAATTAGGTATTCAACCCACTTTCTTTTCCTCAACCGTTTCTTCAATAACCTTTTTGTTTCAGTTGCACGCAATAAGTGAACGATTAAAAATGGCATGTCCCCCAACTGAAAAGCAAGATCAGATGTATGACTTTAGTCACGTCCTAGACTTTTGCTCACAACTACGTTCCCTGAACATTGAAGGAAGTTACGAGAAGCTGGGGACGAGTAACATAGTGCCAAATGATCTGCACTTTGATCTGATACCGTTTAAGTCACTCATGGAGTTGAAGATTCTCGGCGTGCCGATGGCATGCATACAAAGTGTTGGTACGTTTTTCTTTGTTTACTTAGTTAGCATGACTAGATAAGGAATTGATAAGATTTTATTTATGATGATATCATTGATATACACTGTCACTGTATTAGATTTAGAAGACTAATTATAATCCCTACTAATGTTATAAAAGTGAAAGTGAATTTGTTTGTTTGTTTGTTACATCTTCACGCCTAAATGGCAAAATCGATTTTGATAAATTTTGGTACAGAGATAGTTGGGAACTTGGAGATGGACATAGGCAATTTTTTTTTAAATATGAGAAAAGGGGGAGAAAGAGTAAAGTATATTAATAAATGCGCGCGAAGCCGCGGGTAAAAGCTAGTCCTCCATAAATTAGCGGTGGGTATTCAAACCAGTTGCGATGAGGACCGTTTTTAACAACAGTTTTAGTCATTGCAAGACTGGATGTGTTTTGTTGGTCAAAAAATTCGACAACAACCCAACACTGTTCATACATATTATAATTCTATTCAAGATTGAGCCAAAAAGGGTTCTATCTTCTCCAAAAATTCTAATGCAGTAATAACATCTTAATCAGAATTGTAAAATCCAGTGTTATATTAAGTGCTCCGTTGTCACGAATAGAGATGGGCGGTGGGTAAAAACCCATCGGGTATTTACCGGGTAAATACCCAATTTGGGTATAAACAGGGTTTTTACCCAGTAAATACCCAAAACCATGGGTTTACCTTACTTGGCTATACCTTTAAAACTTTTTTGGATGATTTATTAAATAAAGTTTCGTTGAATTTTAGATCGTTTACATGTTTTGAACACCTCCATGTTATAAATTCGGCTCCTTTCGTATATTTTTAAGTTTTAACGCCTGATTATTATTTTTGTTAAATGAAGTTTAACTGTAACTTTTGCATAAAAGTAAAATTTCAGCTGATTTTCAAGTTTGTAACAATAAATAACTTACAAAATGTTTTTTTTTTAATTTTTTTATTAGTTTTTTTGTTTTTAATTTTTATTTTATTTTTAGTGTTCTACATGTTGTTTCTCAATTTTGTATATCTGTGTTAGTTTTTCAAATAAAATACAGACGTAAAATATTAAAAAAATACGGACGTGCACTTTTTTCTTGAGTTGTAGAGTAGAAAACTATTATTAGCCGACACCATGTACATTTCATGCATAAAACATATTTGATAAACATTTTTTTATTGCTAAAAATGTATAAAAAACAAAAAATGTCCAAAAAGTAAATACCCACCATTTGGGTATTCACCCGGGTAAAAACCCTGCATTTGGGTATTTTGGGTATTTACCCGGTATTTACCGGGTAGAAACCCATCTCTAGTCACGAAACCATAGCGCGATCTAATTCGATCCCAACGCCAACTATCGAAGCATGAGACAGCAATTTCATTCAACAGCAGCTGGCCAGCAATTCATGTATTACATCTATAGTTTTGTAGGTTTATCCAATATTAGGATAAACCAGTCGACAGCTTGAGCAGTCAGTGTATTCCTAGCGACTGAACTGAAATTTCACTGCGCTGACAACCGCCTATTCACAACTGCTCGAGCGGTTCCATGTATGTGTACGTAGAAGACCGTAGTTCACTATGCAGTTGCAGCTTGAAGCACGATCGTGTGTGCATGTTCGAAACAGTTAGGCCTGGCCTACCTAACTGTTTCGACCATTCCCGCAAGACCAATTCGAGTCTTTAAGCAGAACTACATAAGGCACACGTGCGCCTCGTACGCCGTTCTGAGCATATCGGTCTCCGTACATTTTATATGGCATCTAGACTTGTGGAGCTACACTAGATCCACGCCACGCGACGCCACACAACGCGTACAAATCAGGCGTGAACCGTGGTCCAGGTATGCGGCACCTCTTAAAATTTGCTGTTTTACGTGAACCTTCATAATCTATTCTACTCATATATTTATTACAAATTTTAAAAGTACATCTATAAAAGCCTTGCACAATTAATCGAGATTCCAAATGACGATAATTTTTCTCCAAACCCTTTAATGGGCTTAACAAAAACACGTATTTCCTGGAACAAGTTTTGTGTAAAATTCAAGTAAATCTCGGAATTACCGAATGCCAACAGTTTTCAGGCGTTTTCTCTTTTTTCACGTTGCCTCTTCGTCAAACATCGCGTCGAACTGCGTTAGATGAAGCAATAAGCTTTTAAATCATGCTCGACGTTGACGATAGGTGACTGGAATAGGACCCTCTTAACTGTTTCGACCATTCCCACAGGACCAATAAGAGTCTTAATCAGCTTTTCCTCCTCCAGGTGGCCTCCGTGACACACTGGTGAGTCTATCAGTGTCAACCGCGAGCGTCGTGTCGCTAAATGAGTTCCTGCTTGTCGATATCCTGCATAAAGATCCCTCCAGCATCGCTGACACTGTTGTAAGTTGATTCCAACCTTATTTCTGTAGTGTTAGAGTTTATTATGTAACGATAATTTGGTGCTGATTAACAAATTTGAGGCATGGCATTGAAAATTCACGTCAAAATTTACGAGGATGATGTTCTATGACGTCATTTTTTTAGGTGGGAAATGATTCAATGACATCTCCCGCCCTTACACTGAGCGGGCGTGTCAGAGTTTTACTGACAAAAAAATAACTCCTGTTGCTTCTTTGCCATTGTTCACGAGGCCACGGGATCTCTTTCGCATTACCCATGGCATGGCGTGACCTAAATATATGGTGTAAAACGTAAACCAAAGACACTGCGTCATGCATTAATAATGTAAAAAGAAATCGATAGTGAGAACATTTCGTATTCACTTAAGTAGTCATCCGTGCTATGATGTTGGTATAGAAGCGGTTATAGTAATGCGATCGACAACTAGCCTTGAGTGAGGCTTCACTTTGTTGAGTCTTTTTTTGTATTTTAATATCAATGTGTAATAAAAAAACACAAATAATAATAGGCTAATATACTACCGCGGGTTCAAACCCAGCCAGGCACATTACTTATAGTGTAATTTATATGATCACCACTACTCTCAAACCGGTGAAGGAAAGCATCGTGGGAAAACCGTCATGTCCTAGAACCAAAAATTCGAAGACATGTGACATTCGCCTACCCACAGAGAGCCCGCGTGGTGGATTACAACTAGAGAAGTGCCGTTGCCGGCAATATTGCCATCAATGTTCATAATTCGGGCAATATTTCCACTTCACGGCAATTTTGCCGACAACGGCACATCTCTAATTACAATCCATTTTCCCAGCAGTGTAAATACCAATTTCCATTCCATCATCCACATTTTCATCAAATACTTGAACAAAGTGGGAACATAAAAAGGCTGATTATGCTTATGCTATGCTATGCTTATACATTCACCAAACTAAGATGCTTTGCTGCAAAATCAATACGTATGTAGGTCGTTCGTTTAGTATCCACATATTACCATCGTAAATATGATGTGTCCTTTATCGCGATGTATGCATAATAACTATACTTTAGACAGTTTAGATTCTTGCACCGTTAACTTCAGACCTTTATCGATTTTATAATCAGTTGAGTAAACAGACACGCTAACGATAACGAAAATAAACCTCCACTACAATAAAGGGGTGACCAGATGGATGCAAACCACAAACCAAACACACAAACCAAGGTGACCTTGGTTGGTGTTTGGTTTGTGTTGCGTCTAAAGGACCAGATGGATGTAATCCAACGTCCCAACCAAGGTGACCTTGCTTGACAGCAGTTGTAATCCTTGACCTTCAACGCCCTTCGTTGGGGCGCGCATTTTTCTACTTGGTGCATTTTGAGGAATATTTTTGGTTTGCACTTTGGTATGTTTGTAGGAATACTTTTGGTGCATTTGTAGGAATACTTTTAGTGCGCTTCATTTGGTGCGTTTGGAGGGACACATTTGGTGCGCTTCATTTGGTGCATTTGTAGGCATACTTTTGGTGCTCATCATTTGGTGAGTTTGGGGGAATACCACAGCGCTCAAGTAGAATGTGTTATACGGCGTGACGTCATGTCACATGACGTGTATTTTTATAGGTATATTAAGGATATAAGGTAGTCATTAAACCTGATGATAATATTTGGCGTGCGGTCATAACTTCAATTCAGCCGGATCAGAAAGTTTATGATTAAATTTTCGTCAAGGAAACTTTAATATAGTCGTGAAGTCATTCGACCGTAACATACATATAATTATTATTTATGTACCTATTCATTATTTCTATAGCATGACCAACTGACTATTCAGAGGACGCACTGTCATTAGCAAATGATACACTTGTATGTCCAGTTTGATCGCAAACCAAGCGAAACGTACGTCATAATCGTAAATATCGTAACGATGGAACAGTAGTGCAATCTGTATATGTATAATACAATATAAAAACCTAGTTCAAACCCTTGAAATTTGAACCTTAGAGTTTCTTTTTATAATGTATTAGGCACAAAGAATAATAGTTTAGAACAATTTCCAAAATTCATCCCCTACGGACCCAAAGTTTCTATGGAAAAAGCATACTTTAACGCGAGCGAAGCCTCCGAATACTATCAATACACATTATAAAACTAAGTCCCCTGCCGCGTCTGTCTGTCTGTTCGTGATAAACTCAAAAACTATTGCACCGATTTTCAAGCGGTTTTCGCCACGCGATAGCGTGATTCTCGAGGAAGGTTTAAGTATATAATTTGTTAAGTTTTTGTATTTATTTCTAGAAAAGAACCCGTGCGAAGCCGGGGCGGGTAGCAAGTGTAAAGATAAAGATTAAATAGGTTTAAAACAGATTCATTTCGAACCGTACAACAATGAATACAAATTCCTCTCTAACTGAAACAAATCACTATACATTATCATAGCGGGCGACCTCTGCGCACGTGGCCAATGAGTCATAAGGTTTATCGGTGCGTAATTATTGTAATATTTACGCTAAATAGGTCGGTCATCACATGTCTAGCGCGGGCTGATAGCGCGGTTCGTATTTAGGATCGAATTGATAAAACTCTAACGTGAACCGCATCGGATCACAACTTCAAGCTAGAGTTACATTAAACCGCACACGTGGACCACGTCTGATTTGTACGTAGCTCGACATCGCGTAACGTGGATCTAGTGTAGCTCTACAAGTCTAGTTTCCATATAGCGTTGGAATTGTACAATTTAATTCCACCAAGTCCGTTCCATCATCGGACTAGTCATACAAAAGTTGTTGTTTATGATGTTAGTAACGTAGTCCTGAGAGGTTGCCAGTTTTTACAAATAACTCTGTATGGGTGTAGGTATTCCCTAAAAAAAAAACAATATTGGAATGCATATGTATAATTAAAACATATCAAGTCTAAATCGCACGGCTACAGGAAAATCTGTATAATAATGTGATTGTAATGGCGTACTGTTGTATAGGCGTGACGTCATAGGTGACCTTAATTTAGTTAAATTAGTGCTAAGTTTTGGAGAATTGTTATCATTATCATATTAACGAACTTGATATGAGCATCTCTACACTAAAGTCAACCCTCAATTAAGCATAATAAGCATAATCAGCCTTATAATATTCCCACTGCTGTGACTCAGACCTCTATAGGAAAGGCAATGTGCCATAATCCACCGTGCGAGCCCAGTTCGGATTGGTGGATGTCATTATGTCTACGATTTTTTTATTCTAGGACATGCCGGTTTCCTCACTATGTTTTCCTTCACCGTTTTGAGAGCAGTGGTGATGAAATAAGTTTAAGAGATGCGCCTAGCTGGGTTTCACCCGATACCTTCAACTTATAAGTCGGGGCCGTTACTTCTGACTCATCACTGCTCTTTTTCCTTTCTACCTCAATTATTTCCACGAATTTATTATTTTTACTAATTTCTTTTTTTTTTCTGCTCAACAGAAATGGAAAAAACTGTCTCTAATAAACTTTGCCAGCAACAACATACAGAACGTGGATTGGGCGATAAGACTAGTACCAAGGCTTCAACATCTAAGTTTATCATCAAACAAACTAAAGGAGCTGTGCGACATCTCCTGTCTCCACGAACTAAGGATACTAAACCTCTCTATGAACAGTTTCGCAGCTTGCGAAAACTGGCACGCCAAAATAGGCAATATAGTCAGGATAGACTTGTCACAAAACAGAGTGGAAAGTCTCCAAGGATTCTCGCGGTTATACTCTTTGGAGAGTCTCGATTTGAGCTGCAATGTCATCACCGACGTCGAAGAAGTTCAACACATATGCAAACTTCCCTGCTTAGAAAATCTATGGTTAACAGCAAACCCCGTTGCTTCGTCCATAGACTACAGAGTCAAAGTTCTAGAACAGTTCAACGCCCGAATGACAGAAATATGCTTAGACAACGAAAAGGCGTCGGAAAAAGAGTTGGACACAGCAAGAGTGTTGCAAGCCTTAAGAATTGTGAAAGAGGGTAAGACTCCAAGTTTTCTACAGAATAATAATACGAGTCATAGTTTTAATAAGAGTTGACAGGGAATTTAAAATTAGAATGATTAATAAAATTAGAACTTTTATTTAAAAAATTCGAATGAATTAAGTATTAGAATTTGGAAAGTTTTTTTGAAAAATAAAATGGACGTTTTGAAATGTATATTATTAAAAAGATCTTTATTGTATAAATGTGATTATGTAGATAATTATTTTGTTAACGTAGTGATTTAGAATCGCATTGCTCAGTTGAACTGTATTCTAAGTGAAATTGTGCTTATGTATTTTCGACAAAACATCGCCAAGTTTCACTTGTGATATTTAAAGATAGCTCCTACTTTTTAGCTATTTCAATATTGTATACAGAAAGACTACATTCTATCTACAATTCATTAGAAAAATGCAGTGTGCCTTTTCATTTGCTACAGTTAACATCATCATCAGCCTTTTTAATGTTCTCACTGCTGGGACTCAGGCCTCCTCTCTCTAGGAGAGGGAATGGGCCGTAATCCACCACGCGAGCCCAGTGCGGGTTGGTGAATGTCACATGTCTTCGAATTTTCGATTCTAGGACATGCCGATGTTTCCTCACGATGTTTTCCTTTACCTTTTTGAGACCAGTGGTGATGAAGTAAATTACACAAAGTAATGCGCCTAGTTGGGTTTGATCCCGCGACCTACAACTTGTAAGTCGGAGCCGTTACTACTCGGCCACCACTGCTCTCTATTATTTATACTTGGTTATAATCATAAATCAAAACAGCAACAATTACTCCACTTACCCGTTAATGAATTTGCTTAGTAAAAACTACATTAATGTCAATGTGTTTCCTGATAGCTACAATCTAAGGGTCTTTAGGTCAAGAGTGAGTAGATTACTATGCAAGCGTGCTCCATCGTCGGCTTCATCAGCGCTTACCATCAAGTGAGATAGTGGTCTAATGAGAGCCTATCAATAACAAAAAATATATATGCCAATGAATCATATAACAAGATGTAGGCTAGCAATAAAATGTTCACCATCATCATTACAAACTAGTGACTCGGGGCGACTCCACACGGTTGCAATTTATTTTTGGTGGAAATAAAAAAATTAAAAAAAACTTCCATACAAAATTGTCCTGACAATATACGAAAATAAAAATAAGCAAATCGGTCGGGCCGTTTTTGACTACATACATATACTTATTCTTTACACACATACACATATGTACATATTTTTTTTTATTCATAAATATCATAATAATATTCATTTTGTCTCTGATTTGCAGTTGGAATGTAGTCTATCTGAAATCGAATGCTGCGTATGATAAAACTTGTATAATATTATTATCTCGTTTACAAATGTGATATTTGATAATCGTCTAACTATCGTGTAATGTAATATTATTGTACTGGAAACGACCAATACTAAACTAAGTCTAGTTTGTAAGTAATATTCATGATTTTTATTTTCATACTGGCTGAACTGGCAAACATTGTTCGACGATTAAATTATCATAGAAAAATTAGGCACAACCTATTCTCAGCCCTGCCAAATATACACAAAAATTTAATTAATGATAATAATATTCCACAACTATCACACAACGTCTAGTCTCAAGCTAAGCAGAGCTTGTGTTATGAGTACTAGACAACTGATAAACATACTTATATATTTCTAAATACATACATATTATAGATAAATTACACCCAGACACAGAACAAATGATCATGCTCATCACACAAACACTTGTCCTGGAACCCATGACCTCCGGCGTAGCAGAACCGCTAGACCAAAAGACCAGCCAAAAAATTAAAATAGGTCAAGCCGTTTCGGAGGAGTCTGATAACAAACACAGTGACACGAAATTTTTAAATATTAGATTTATAAATACTATCGCCAAGGCACGTATTTAATTTAATTTTGTTATGAAATAAAAATCTTGAATATTGATAATTCTGTGTACATAACTTTGTTTTTTGTTGTACATCTCTGTTACATTGTAATGCGTTAAATTCATACATGCATTGTATGCCCGCCATACACGCTAGGCAGGGCATACCTGTCAGGTAGGCTTGTATGGAAACCTGCAGTTTTGCACTCAGGAAAACCTGTCAGATATACCCTAGGGTATCTTTTTGTGTGTACCTTTAGAATGATATTAAAAATAGAGTATGAAATTACCATTCGGCCAAGTGTCCTTTCGAAACCTACAGGAGTAAAATAATGTTATTGTAGTGAATTTTAAAATTGATTAATTTCCTCAATCCATATTAAAGCCTTATTTTACTAGAAAGGATGTAAAGACAATAATTTACTATAGATACAATCATTTAATTTAATTTAACCAATATAACAGTAGCTAACGCTTTGTGTAAATAGTTTTCACATTCATTTTAGGTTATATTTGTTTAAGAACTGGGCCTAAAACCGTTATTTATAAGACGTAAAAGTGGATTGTCTATATGGCCAAAATATATTAGCCACACTGAAGTTGGTGTTCCGAACTATTATACTCGAAAGAATACGCAATATTTTTTGTTTTCTATACAGAAAAAAAATTTATCTTTCTGATATTCCTGCGATATTGGGGCGTAGTTTACTTATATCTTACAGGATCCTGGAAATTATTACTTCAGGATTACCAAACTAAAACCGAGACCGAACTACGTGTGGAAACTGTCAATCATTTTGGTCGCTTTTATTTTGTGCTCGTTTTTTATACTATCGGCCAGTCTTCCTGCCATAACAGCTGCTTGCAGTTCCGGGTTTGCGCCACAGACAAGGAGAAACTTCTTGTCTGTGGCGCGGACCCGCTCCGGCTCTGGACCGCTGCAGTCCCCTGTGTCTTACGTCAAAATATAAGAGACAAAACAGCTCCTCCCACAGATCTATTGGTCGACGGATCCGGAGCGGATACAAAAAATATTGCGTATTTTTTAAAGAAAATTGATATTAGGATATATTTATCCAAACTTAAAAATGCTCTCCTGTGAAATCATGCTATTTAAGTAATCTTTGTCACAAATAAGCGATGCGACTATAGGTCGCCACTCAACGATATCATCGGCATTCTCAACGTAAATATGTTCTAATGAGGTCAGTAGTGCTAGCAACATAGTTTTGTAATCACTATATATTGTAACACTTACATAGATCCCGTTTATTTTAAAACATAACATCACCGCTTTTATTCTTCAGTCGTAGGTAGAAGTGTAAGTCGTAAGAATTACAATATTCTAGAACAGTACGAAATCAACTTTCGGGCAGCTCCCCGGACCAGACTCTCAAAAGAAGTGTCTCAATCGATCTGCCTAATCTCTTCCCAAATGCAACTAATTTTTTTACATGGGCAAACTATTTTACCGTCACGGTCCAGTCCAGCCTCCCAAGCCAAGTTACAACCGTTTCGCTTGCGTCTAACGCTTCGAGTTGACCTTGCCGCCAATTCTTTTGTTCTGACCACGTGACTGAGCGTTGAGATAACGTCATTCCCGTACATTTGAAGCTTTTTACTAGCGTTAACTATTGCAGATTAGCAAATTGGCTAGGGGGCCTGGACACGATTCTCCTTCTCCCGCTATAGTGGAACAAGACGCCGTGTCAAACCACATGTGCCCTTCAGTTGCCCTTTGCATTATAGGCCCACGATCACTCTTTCAAACGTTACCGCCTATCAAGGTCTTGACCTAGCATAATATAATCTGCAACCTTATAAGTGCGCTCGTATGTGCGTGCAATTAATTTATGTATTTGTGCTGCAAACTAAATTCGTTGGTTTTATTGTTCTTGGAATTAATCACTTCATGATTATGTCCAAGTAAAACTGGGCAGATCGTTTTAATTCATTAAACCCCCAGGGAATGTTCGCGCACCCATTGTCTTTCCATTGTGTCTCTAGTTATTTCGCGGAAGTTGGCTCCAAATTAGCAGGAAAAATTCTATCGGAAAAACCACAAGCCACTGAAGCACCACATGCTACTAATTCTCAAGCTAACTCTTTCGTCCTCCAAGAGGTGGACGAAGATGAGGTAGGGAAAATTATAATGAGCCTTCGAAGTGACACCGCTGTGGGCTGGGATAGTATTTCTACTCAGATGATTAAAACTTCACAAAAGTTTCTTGTTCCAGTAATTACTCATGTCTGTAACCTTTCGATTACCACTGGTGTTTTTCCTGATGCCTTCAAAAAAGCGCTTATTCACCCAATTTACAAGTCGGGCGACAGACATTGTGTCAGCAATTATAGACCTATTTCAGTGCTTACAGCGATGTCTAAAATTTTAGAGAAGATTTTAAACAATAAGCTAAAGAAATACCTAGACGCCTATAATATTATAGCTTCCAATCAGTTTGGGTTTATGTCTGGTAGGTCCACGGAAGATGCCGTGACTGATTTGAGTAATCTTATATCTAGTAGTTTGGATCAGGGTAAGAAATGTCTTGGTATCTTTTTGGACCTATCTAAAGCATTTGATACGGTCTCTGTATCTAGGCTTCTATTTAAACTCGAAGATATAGGTATAAGAGGTACACCCTTGGATCTATTTAAAAGTTATCTCACGGAGAGAACGCAAAGTGTGATTATAAACAACCAAATAAGCAAAGATTGCCCCTCAGGTAACTATGGAGTTCCACAGGGAAGTATCCTGGGACCGACGCTCTTTTTAATTTATGTGAACCAGTTATGCACACTGAGTCTTACGAACTGTCATGTTTTTACCTACGCAGATGACACAGCACTTATTGTGCACGGCGTAGATTGGAATGAAACAAAACGTTACGCTGAAAAATGTCTAACAACGGTCTCAACTTGGCTCACTACCAATCTTTTAACCTTAAACCTTGAAAAAACTAAATTTGTACCATTTTCAATTAGCAATAAGAGCCAACCTTCACAGGATTTTAATATTCGGTTTCATAGCTGTCAGTTGCAATCCGAGTGTATTTGTCCACGGCTAAGCAAAGCTTCACATATTAAATATCTCGGAGTGGTAATAGACGAGCGTTTAAATTGGCACAAACATATTACATCACTAACATCTAGAGTCCGCAAAGTAATTTATATTTTTAAACAGCTTAGAAACTCAGCGGACACGGACACACTGAAAACCGTCTACTACTCCTTGTGCCAGTCATTGCTGACATACTGTGTAACTGCTTGGGGAGGAGCAACAAAAACATCGCTTTTACCGCTAGAGAGGGCCCAAAGAGCTGTTCTGAAGGTTATGCAACGCAAACCATTTAGATACCCAACTGAACAATTATATCAAGACTGCAAGTTGCTCACCGTCAGACAACTCTTTATTTATCACACTGCGCTCCGTAAGCATGCCTCTGTTCCACCAAGTCTTGTACTCCATACCCAACGTAGGACTGCTAGAGTGTGCCAAGTCGATCGTATCAGGACCACATTTGCTGCACACCAATATTATGTCTTGAGCTCGCGAATTTACAATAAACTCCACAATACGTTGTTAATAAATAATTTAAACCGCTTCGAATTGAAAAGAAAATTATTGGAATGGCTCTCAAATCTAAATTATGGAGATACTGAGGAACTAATTTATTCAAAAAATTGATTTAATGAAATAAAAAAGGAACTTTGACAATTCTTGATCATAATTGAGTTCGGTTTGGGTGTTTTAATTTAATGTAAATCGTTGGATTGGGATGCCTAGGCTGAATTTGGTTGTGGTAGCCATGGTAATAGAATGTATTATTATGGTTCAATTATTATTAAATTAGGAAATGTGACACAGTTATTATCGAATTTAATTGATTTATGATATGCAATTATGTCTAATTATTATTTAAATTATTAATTACAATTTTAATTATAAACTATTATTGCAATTTTTTATACAATGAATTTATAGTTAATCAACTCAGGTTGAAAAAATGTTGTTACATTAAGTTTTCAAATAATAGCAGACTTCGCTTTTCACTGTATTATTCATGTTTTTTTTAATATATCTACTTACTCATTCTCATTTATAATAACATACACACTTACAGAACAAGAACACTGCCCATAATTAACCACATTTTAAATTGTATAATGAAATGTCTTAACTGTATCAAACGTATTGGTGAATGTACTGTTCTTCAAGATACAGGATTGTTTCCTAGTTTGAAGGACAGTGATATTATTTATGTAAAATAGCCACTCTCATTTTGGTGTTTCAACCCTTTGTTACCTATGGGCTTCAATTTTTTGTGCAATAAAATACTTACTTACTTTAATTATCACGACTGAAGAGTTAAACATTAAAGTTTGATGATATGTCAATTCTCGTCTGGCCATATCATTGGTTCATATTACAAAGAAATATAATAGAAACTTTTCATCATGACCCAACTATGTCTCTTGCAATCTAACGTGATACAGATGAATACCAGTTTTTTACATGGAGGGACTGTCCGCGAATCCACCGAATCGCACTAGGCCGTGCTGTCCCACTAATGAATTTTCGCCCATTCCCATACCTAGAAAGGAGGCCTGAGCTCCAGCAGTGGGAAGTCTGATTATGACTGCCTATCTGACCTTTTAAACCATTTATTGGTGTTTTTTTTGTAAAGGTGGTCATCATCATCATCATCATTTCAGCCGATACACGTCCACTGCTGGACATAGGCCACCCCCAAGCGTCGCCACAACGAACGCTCCTGCGCGTCTCGCATCCATCGGCTTCCCGCAACCTTCACCAGGTCATCAGTCCACCTTGTTGGAGGCCTTCCAACGTTGCGTCTTCCGGTACAGGGTCGCCACTCCAGAACCTTTCGGTCCCAACGACCATCTGTTGGGCAGGGCACATTGCCACTTAAGTTTGGCAATTCTTTGCGCTATGTCGGCAACCTTAGTTCTCCTGCGGATGTCTTCATTTTTAATTCGATCACGCAAGGTAACCCCGAGCATAGCCCTATCCATTGCCCTTTGGGTGACTTTAAGCCTTCTGAAGAGGCCCATTGTGAGCGACCACGTTTCGGAGCCATATGTCATTACTGGTAACACGCACTGATCATAGACTTTCGTCTGGAGACACTAAAGGTAAAGGTGATAAATTATCTAATTATACTACTAACTATATCGACTCAGACTTTTAATGACTAATACCCAGTCAGTTGCCTTTTGCGTTCTGGGACTAGGGTTTTCTTTACATTAATTCCCCGTATCCCCAAGATAAGACTTGTTTACACCTTTTTTTTAAAATAAGATAATGAAATTATGTTTCTACCCACGCTCAAAATAATAATAAAGATCTGAAATTATTGTAAATACTTCTGTTGGGACCACTTTTTAAATGTTCATACTATCCAGTGATGCCTTTTATGTACTAGTTGCCTTTCATTTACAAGATTGAATTAAATATGGCGGTTCTACTATTCTCCTCTCGCTCATACATAGTGTGTGCGAGCGAGAGGGGAATAAAAATGTCTATATTATTATTTGTGTTGTATGCCTATTAATTTTAATATTTAGTACCTAAATGTTTATTAAGCTAAAAGCACATTTAGTTAATAGTATTAACTGAAGTATTACGTATGTGATAGAAATATAAATGTATAGAAAATGTTTATTTTAACTGGTGACGATTAATTTATAATTAAATATAAGTTATTGTTTAACCGATTCATTGTTTCTATTTACCTGTACGCAAAACCTATTTTATTTCTTCTTTTCGTGTTGATTTAGGTACTCTCAGAAAAAAAAATCTGACCAGTATTTGGCAACCTTAACCGATTTATTGTATATGAAGAACTGCCTTGATCACACGTACCGAGTAAACGGGCGAGACAGTAAAATGGTTCTCGACCGAGACAGTGATGTAAGCGAGTAGCTGTTCACACATGTTAAGAAATTGGCACAGTCGGTTCAGTTCTGTTGAGACTACAATTCAGCAACTCCAAAACTTAAACGAAAATTATACGAAGAAAAGGTGCGCGCGGCGACATGACGACAGTCACGTGGCCGAGTGGAAAGACAGTACACGTTCAGGCCTGCCGAGGGAGCGAGCGAGACAGTGCGGGGAAGCGGAGGGGTGGGCACTCGGTCTAGTAAGTAGAACGGGTGCCGAGCTACTGTCTCGCCGCTTTGCTCGGCCGAGCACTCGGCGCTGTGTTTACACGTATCGAGTAATCGGCCGAGAGCACTGTCTCGCCCGTTTACTCGTAACGTGTGGTCAGGGCATTAGTATCAATAACCCCATCCTGCAATCGTAAGACGTCACCTACAAGAGTGAATGAATCGTGACAAGTGACATCAAAAACTTCATGGACTCGCAACGCTAGATGTGATCCTACAGCAAACGCACAGAAAAGGGTCTAGAAAGACAGCAAGGGCACGAGCTCATAGATTGACCTGCGAGAAGTCACTCACAAAAAAAACGCATCAATTTTTTTTTTCAACTGTCTGTTTTGTATAACGAGTTGTTGTCTGGATTCGTTACAATCCATCGTGAATCTTAACAACGACGATACGGTAGCTGAAGAATGCGCGGTAGATCATTGCCACTCCCTTTCATAGAATGGACGGTCCCACCAGTTAGAACATTTTTTTTTTAATGCTGCCCCATCCTATGAATTACTCCTGCATCGTGGGTGCGTTGACAAACATGTAAACTCACACACACCAAACACCCAGACCTAAAACACTTATCTATTACGATTGCCGAGACTGCTACGCAGCATTATCAGTTAGGGCCGAAACGGAGTAAAGCGGGCGCCTGTGCGATTCCATACAAAAGTGTTCCGTTGCAGGGAACCGCAGGGAGCCGGGCACCGCGTCTTCTTTTTACTACATAATAAATATTAAGTCCTCCACCGACACGACTACATGCACACCGTTAAAGTTTAATTAGAGACACTGCACCAACCGTGCCGTCAACATAAAAGGATTGTTAAAAAGAAACAATAAATTACATCACTTATCATTAATTTAATGTTTACCTTAAGTAGTATTTTACAGTAGGAATGTGATTAAATCACAAACATTACAACAAATACTTAAACAATGTTTCACAAACAAGTTGGAAACTTTTTGTTGTCTAGAAACATGTTTTAGAACAATTTAGTATACACATCACTCTTAGCATAGAGTGAGCGCAACATTTTTTTTTCAATTCTTTCATATGTACTCACTAGTATTTTTTAAGTTTCTACCACATACTGTAAAGGTGTATGCTAATTTATTTTGTTGTAGCTAACAATTTCAACTTACTTCTTTTTACTATTAGATTAGAGTAGATATGAGTTGGCGTAAGGGCCAAAATAAATGCCTGTAGCTAGCACAAAAATAGGCAAGTAGCATGCATGCCATAAATCTAATGCACTTGCCTATAACTTGAACAAAAGTATGCAAGTGACTTGCATGCCTTAAGTCTTAAATTCACTTGCCTATAACTTGCACCAAACTTTTCAAATAGCATGCATGCCATAATTTTTAAATACACATACTTGTAACTTGCACAAAAGTGTGCAAGTAGCTCGCATGCCAGTGACATCCACCAATCAGTACACGTTATAGTACAATAGCACGCAAGCTTCGTGTATATTTTTGTGCTAGCTTCAAGCATGTGTCTTTTGGCTTTAAGTTTATCAAACATGGAACTTAGCCAACACCTGATAACTCAAAAAAACTAAGTTGCATTACAAAATACATTTATTGTTAACTTGCAAAATTTTATATTTTAACAATATTTTCTACACAATTTTATGCATTGACAAACTAAATTGTAAGATTTTATCATAAGTTATAATAAAATACAGAAACATTCCGACAATACCCATCTCCAGTCTTACGTTCATTAATACAATTAGATTACAACTAAATACATATTACACTTAGCTACTTAATTATTGCTCTTATTAATCAATCATTTTCAATGAGTACAGAAGAATACATTCAACATTGCTGTAAGTAACGCAAAAGTTTAGAATTTAACTTTTTGACCATCACAGCACCTATACAATGTCACCAAGAAATTGTAAAGACCGTTACGTTATAATCTCGCGAGATTATGAACCTAACATACTGCTTACAATTTGACGGTTTCACTTCGATAGATTGTAATCTACCGAAAAGTTATACGTTAAGTTGTAAGCAGTATGTTACGGTTAGACGGACAGTGTATCGTAGTGGAATTTTAAAAAGTGATGAAAAACACTACCATATAAATTCGAATCCGGATAAATTAACCGGCACTCATCCAGATGTTTTAAAACAAATAATTTCATTAGACACACAAAATTGAACGAACTATGAAACTAATGGATTTAGTAAATATTCTATCTTGTTGAAAATGATTAATTTCAGCTAACTTAGTGCAAATAACTAGATATATCACTAGAACAATACAAACTAACACTCAATAAAATATACGGCTCTTAGCAAAACTAATATTTTTTTATCAAAAAACAGAGATAGTTTAATTTCACTGGCTGGTCATAATAGTTGCAAGTAATTAAAAGTAAATGCTTTAGAAATACGTTAAAGGTTACTTACATAAAGAGAAAATAAATTATTCTAGACATAAGAATTAATAGGCATTTTAAAAAAGAGCTGTTCAAAACTGAAGGCCAAATTTAACTCCTCAAAGCCTTACATGTTTTCCCACCTTAAAACTTTTTTTTGAGGGAGGGAGGGTCTTTTTCTCAAGACCTACAGAGCCGAAGCCTCCTGGGGCCATGAGTTGACTTTTGAGAGGGTAACCTGTGGTTCTGGAACGCAAAGGGCAAAAAATATACAGGAGTGAGTTTTAGTCAGTAAAAAACTGGCACGCAATCTCGCTCTGCCCTAGAGCGGGAGAATTTCGATGATTTCTTTAGATAAGTAGCCCTTCGCGTTACAGGGCTGCGATGAGATTTTCGAACAATGTTTAATCTCGCCTTAAAAACCGATCAGTAAGACTTGGGCCCTAAGAGAGGACCCAAAAATATTGTAAGGCTTAAACCTCTAGGGCTTGAAAATCTTTAACAAGGTTCTACAAAATCGAGATATTTATTAAGAATAAAAGCTAGTCTTGAAGGCACTAGCACTGCGATATTATCATCTACGTCTATTAGTCATCACAAATAGTCTTTGTATGCATTTCATGGTATAGTCTAACAACTTATGCGAAAATACATTTATGATTACTAAATTAAACTGCACTTTAGCTCGAAGGCCTAGTGCGCGTTTTTAACTTATGGTGCTCCCACATTGCCGTTAGAAAATGTTTGTAAACATTTTCTAACATAAAAACATTTATCAACAAATGCCGTCAATTGTTACATTTTAGTAGGAACTGTTACATGTTATAAGTGCTCCTACACTAATAGAAAATGTTTACTAATGTTTACTAGCATTTTATAACATTTAAATCTGGTATTGGTTCGCAGTTTGGTTTGCGTTCTGAGGGCGTCTACACGAAAATGGAAGAGGATTTGCTCATTGGAATAGCTTTCATTTTTTTTATTTTGTTATAATTTGTTAACTAACGTTACTGAACAATTTCTAACATGAAAAGATTTTTTATATTCGTGATTAAATGTTTGCTAACAAATGTTTACTAACGTTACTAAACATTTTCTAACGGCAATGTGGGAGCACCTTTAAAGACTATCTTATGATATTAACACGCTCGCTGTGTAGCACTTTTATGGTCTTTCAGCCAGTGTGTATGAGGTCTTTTAGAGGCAAAGTTGAAGTTCTTTGCAGTGCGTGTGAGACCTTTCCGGCCTCACAAAATTTGTTTCTAAAAAACATCGCCACAACGCTTCGTGTGAAAATCAATTTTATATATTTGTCTCTGTTATAACCATAGAAATGTTAACATAGCTGTCCCCACAGTGTGAAAGAAAGCGATTTTGGCTGCCTCACCTGCAAGAAATTTCACATGTGGCTTGTTCGACCTCATAACGCAGTGAGCGTGTTAAAATTAAACTGTTTCTTTTTCATGAATTTTCGAACGCTATAACAGAATATACGTATACCAAAAAATCTGCTTCAGCAACTAAAAGATTTCTTACCTCTCATAACATCTTAGCACAACTAAAAATACGGCGTGCGTCTAAAATCCACACGACAGAAGTGAAAACTCCATTAAGGCAAAGTTAACCCATTGACAGCTTGCAACAGATTGGTCAAACGAGTGTTTCCGTGTCCAATTCGCCAGGGTCGTGTATTTGCGACAGGGCACTCCATCTCGTTCAGCTCTTCAATCCCCATAGATGACAGAAGAGCTGACGAGATTGAGTATTTGGTCGTGGATGTGCGACCCTGGCGGAATAAACGCGAGTGTTGGTCGGATATATTCGACGTAGGCGGTTAAAGGTTTAATAAAACAAAATCGTAATGATTCGGGAAAAATCGGCCGACTCCAGCCGACCTTACCCGAAAGAGCGTTACATAACCGAACGTGACTGTCTAGTTTTATTCGATGCGAACAAAATAAAGTATTCAAAGCGCTTAAGAAGTTTTTCACTTCATAAATAGGTTGTCTAGGCGGTCGCTATAGCAGGTAGTTCAGTGATGATGCGGGTTTGCAACTACAAGATCACTTACATCTTACTACAACTAAAAAAATGGCGTGTGTCTAACCACACGACAAAAGTGTTCAAACTTTATTAAGGCAAGGTTAATAATACAAAATCGTAATGAGTCGGGCTGACTCGAGCCGATATTACCCGAATGCGCGTTACATAGCCGAATGTGACGGTCCAGTCATAGAAAGTGACGGTCCAGTCATAGAAAGTGACGGTCCAGTCATATACGATGCCCATAAAATAAAATGTGAAACGTACTTAAGAAGTTGTCAGTTCAAACATGGTTTGTTTACGCGGCTGCCATTGCAGGTAGTACAAAGTGATGATCGGGGTTGGTGTGCTGGTACAGCGGCGCTCGCGCTCGCACGCCCGTGGCTGTGGGCCTCTTCGACGGGTCTTCACTTAGCATCATTTTTAGGACTTCCGTCTGGAAGCAATAGAAGATGATAAGTAAACAGCACCAACAAGCTATGGATGGCGTTCAAGCACGTATTTTTCGTACGCGGCAATGCTTATAAAGCGGTAAGAATGCATAACTATAATTAAACACTATAGTAAAAAACATGAGGTGTTGTCTCGTTGTCCTCCATGTAGTTTGCCCAATGGTTGCTGGATATAGATACAGGCCAAAGTACTTCGTGAATTCAGATACCCTCAGCGAAATTGTAACAGCAACGCTCTGCTGACCTTCCTTGACGAGCTGAGGTGGAGCCAATGACACATTTATCTTACCCGTACGCAAAATGCTCGCTTTAGACGTGGAGTTGCGAACGCCAGCCCGATATACAAATAAAAAAACATGAACAGTCGGAGTTAAGTAGATTTTGAGGCAATAATTGGACCAAGTTCAATAAAGTGGGATTTTCCAAATTACTAAATAAAATACTTCTCTTTCACCTTTCGAATACCGTAACCACAACAGAAAAACAATAACGACCCTAAGCGTTAATAATAATAACTCTAAGCGAAGCCGGCGTTCGCTTAGGGTTTAATGAATTAATTTAAAAATGCACACACTAACTAGGTACAAAAAAAAACTAAATATATTGAGCCCAGCGCCATCTAGCGAGAACGCACCGCCACGTTCACCTTTCTCCTTAACCTTGGAGATTGAGGCCATTTGGCTGTCAGTATTTAACTACGAGTCTCATAAACTATCTTCATCATTTCAGGCGAAAGACGTCCACTGTTGGCCAAGTGTCGCCACAATAGCGTGCGTCTCGCATCTATCGGTTTCCCGCAACCGTTACCAGGTCATCGGTCCACCTTGTAGGAGGGCTTACAATGGGCCTCATCAGAAGACTTAGTCACCCAAATGGCATGGCAATGCTATTTACTCGGGGTTTCCTTGGGTGATCGAATCAGAAATGAAGATATCTGCAGGAGAACCAAAGTTGCCGACATAGCACGATGAATCGCCAAACTTAAGTGGCAATGGACAGGGACATTGTTCGGAGTACAGATGGCCGTTGGGGTCGAAAGGTACTGGAATGGCGACCACGTACCGGAAGACGTCTACTATCAATTATTCAATTAAAAGGCATCTTACCTCTTGCGGATAATGCAACATAAACTGGTCAGGGTACTTGGCCTGCCGCAGCCGCAGCAGACAGGCGACGCGCTCCGACTCGGTGCCGAACGGCTGCAGCAGCTCGAAGAGGATCAGCCCCAGCGAATATATGTCCACCTTGTAGCTGTACGGACGACCCAGCAGCTGCTCGGGAGACATGTACAGGTGGGTACCTGGAAATTAAGTTATAGTTATACTCTATTCACGATAGCATTAGACAGAAGTTAAAATAGGTTATTCTAGATAGGGTACACTTTGTAATAAAAGTACAATATATGTATATTGAGCTTTATTACCCTACTCTACCTTACTCTACTCTACACTACACTACACTACCCTACCCTACTCTACTCTACCCTACACTACCCTAAACTACCCTAATTTTCATTTTTTTTTCATAAGAACCTTCTCACATTAACAAACACAACAAAAAAAGCCGTTCATGCGTGATGGCGTGACCAAGGGAAATAGGGATTCATTTTTATACAGGGTTATTTGTAAAATACTAGCAACCTCTTAGGTGCTAGCAGGCTTCCGAAGAATTGTCATCACACCTACCTAGCAAGCATTCGCACCATTTTCGTGTACTCATCACACTAGAAAATTTATACGCCAGCATATATTTCGCAACATTTAGAAAGTTCAATTTAAATATTTTTATTTTTATATGAAAATCTGATGAACTAAAATATGATATTTTTTTAAAAGTCATAGAACGAAACTTGTTGTTTATGATGTTAATACCATAGTCCTGAGAGGTTGCCAGTGTTTTACAAATAACCCTGTATACATTGATATAGATGTATAGACTCACCAACTCTATACGTGTGTCTCTGGTGCGCGTCCACAATGTCAGTCTTCTCCCCGTCCTGTGACGTTTCGCTCATGGCGGTGACCAGTCCGAAGTCGCCCACTTTGACCCGGCCGTCCGGGGCGAATAATATGTTACTGGGCTTTAAGTCTCGATGGATGAGGCCGGCTAAGTGGACGTATTCGACCGCTGATACTATCTGGCTGAAGAGGATTTTGACCTGCGAAGAAAGATAGGTTAGGTTTAAAGACATACAGTATGACAGGCCTTATCACGGACTTGTAGATTTTACCCTTCAACTTCCTCAAGTTGGCATCCGTGGGTCACAAGTGGTTCACATATCGATTCAATCACATGTCGCTTACTTGAGAACAATAAATATAACTTTAATATGTAGGTAATGTATAGGTAAAACGAGCTGTTATCCGCAACTCCACGACTAACAAGTTAAATAAAAAAATTAAAAGAAAAAAAATGATGAAAAAAAGAGATAGATGAAAAGGGGAAGAAGTTAGATGATTATGTAGCAATATCTATGACGCCATTCGAAATCCTGCATCGCGGTATTAAAGTTCTCCGTGCCATTAGAACGTATGAACAGTCCGAAATCAATTATCGGGCAGCTGCCCAGACCAAACGTGACATCTGTCTGGTAAGGTGGAGGGTAAAAATCATCCAAAAGACATCCCCCACTCTTGGGCTGAGCGGGAGATACTGTCGGACTCTTACTGACTAAAAAACCCACCCCGTTCGTTCGTGCCTTTCATACCGGGCCTAAGCTACCTTTCAAACTAACCCTGGCCCCAGTAGGCTTCGACCCAGCTGTACTGTTGCTGACAGCTCATTGAAGCGCGCGGGAACAGTGCGCGCCGTCAACGTCTTGGGCTCTGTCCGGACAGTTACCCGACGCTCGGACAGCGAACTACTCATTGCTCGCCGTCCGCAGGACCGATGCCGTATTGGTTAGGTTCTATATCTTACCTTATCTGCTCTTGCCTCACAGCATCTATTATCTCTCAACCAGTCGTGCAAGCTGTCCTGGCGACACAGCTGCATCTGTATGTAGAGGTACATCTGCGAGGACGGGCCCACGGGATCCACCGGGTCGCGCACTACCATGTCCAGTGACCAGTGGCGAGTGTGGCCTTTCTGTAGGAGGAAAGGTGAATAAATGTATTATTAAAATCGTAAATGACGTCATTATCATAACTTCAGCCGAAAGACGTCCACTGTTGGACATGCCACCCCCAAGTGTCGCAACAATGAACAGTCTTGTGCATCTTGCATTCATCGGATTCCCGCATCCTTACCAGGACTTCGGTATACCAAGTAGGAGGCCTTCCAACTCTGCGCTTTCTGATACGAGGTCACCACTCCAGAATCCTTCGATCCCAACGGCCATCTGTTCTACGGGTAATGTGCCCTGCCTTCTGCCACTTAAGTTTGGCGATTCTTCGATCTATATCGGTAACGTTGGTACTTGTGCGGATATCTTCATTTCCGATTCGATCACGCAAGCTAACTTCAAGAAACGAGCATAACCCCTTTAGTTTCCCTTTGGAAGTCTTCTGATGAGGTTCATAAATGACGTATGTTTAATTACAAAATTAGACACAAAAACCTTAAGCCACACAAGCAAAGTCCAAATTCCTTTGCAAAATATTTTTTGCATTTTAATACAAAATAATGGTCACTTACAAATCAACTTAAAATATAACTCTAAAGGCAAGTAGAAAAAAAATCAAATGACTAGTTAGGAACTTTACTGAAAAAAAAAACCACACGTAGTCCTTCAGTTGCCCCTTCCGTTTTAGCAACGCGGTGACTCTTTTGAACAATCCCGCAGTCTTAGCAGTTCAATGCTCCTTGAATCTATAGTTTGACAGATTGATAAACAATAGAACTACCAAAAAAACAGCTGCAACTCTCACCTTCTTCCTCTTCTTCGCACACGAACTTTCAGTCTTGTAATCACACTCCTTCACACTTTCCAATCTCTTGTCAATGGAAGAGGTCCTCTCCGCTCCCTCATTTGAATGAGCGAACACTATGAACGAATCGTCGTCACTCATTGGCTTAGCCAGGGAAGAATGCTCGCCGCTGATTGGCTTAGCGAGCGAGTTGTGAGTGAAGTCGGTTGGTACAGACGAATGGGGGGCGTTCTCGTCGAATACTATGCTGAATGAATCGTTACAGCTTAGTGATCTGGGGACAAACGAGTTTTATATTAGAATATGGGTTTATCTCTGTCATATTATTACCTAAAACTGTATAACGGTGCGTACAGACTATGTAACATCCCTACTTAATATTATAAATGCGAAAGTAACTCTGTCTGTCTGTCTGTTAGGCTTTCACACAAAAACTACTGAACGGATTTAGATAAAATTTGGTAGGTAGGTAGAAGAGACACTGGAATAACACATAGGCTACCTATAATTCCATTGCTGAGCACGGGTCTCTGCCCGCGCGATATAAACTGTAGTCCACGCGGGCAAAGCCGCGGGCGGAAAGCTAGTATTATATAACTTGTGTTTTATAACACGTCCACATTATGTAAACAATTCAACATTGCAACATAGAACAATATTGTACACATTAGAATAACAATGCAATATAACAAAGTTATATAACCATTGATGTTTGTCGTTATTCAGTGCTATCCGTAAATAAAATTGTTGTACATTTCAATAACATGTTATTATAACATGTTTTATAACATTCAGTGTCTACATTATCTAATGTTGTATAACATGTTATGTTATATAGTCTGTATGAAACTAGACATAATTATGTATCTAGTTTCAGAATATAAATCGTTTTGATAACTGCTATTCAAAATTGATATAAGTAGGTACAGTTTTGATTCGAAATGTCATATGCCACGATATTTAGAAC
This sequence comes from Mythimna lalbum, assembly GCA_949319445.1. NCBI lineage: Eukaryota > Metazoa > Arthropoda > Insecta > Lepidoptera > Noctuidae > Mythimna > Mythimna lalbum. The sequence continues at coordinate 4,633,170 of OX439365.1, forward strand.
CTTATTACGTTATACATATACAGGGTTATTGTAAAATACTGGCAACCTCTCAGGACTATGTTACTAACATCATGAACGACAGCTTTTGCTCTTTGACTTTCATACAAATTCAATATTCAATATTCATCAGATTTTCATACACAAACAAAAACATTTAAATTGAATGTTCTAAATATTACCGAGTATGCGAAGCAAGCGATAGTAAAATAACGGAAGGGAGCGGTGAGCGGGCGTCGCGTCACACAGACGTAGGTAGGTACAGAGTTGATGAGTTAGAACAACGAAATCTTGAAGGTTTATTTTTGGTAATTATGTGTTGTAAAAAGCTATAGAACAAAAGTGTTAGTTTATGATATTAGTAATACAGTCCTGTAAGGTTGTTAGTGTTTTACAAATAACCCTGTAGAACTACCTATGAATTGTGCCACGCTATTTAGAACCTTATTACATTGCACAAAATACCTGAGTCTCTTGCCAGGCTCCTCCAGCTTCTTCTCGTAGTCGAGCCCGTCGAAGCTGTCGGTGCACTTGTGTAGGTTGAGCATGACGTCATTGCGCGGCGAGGCCGCAGGACGGGGAGATGTCGCCGTGTATTCGTCTGTCATGGCTACGGAGACACCGTCTAGTTCCCTAGGAAAACAATTTTAGTGAGTTATACATATCGTTGCGGAGTGGTGATGTAACAACTGTTAGATTTCTCACATTCACGAACGCGAATGCGAATATTCAGATTCAATATTCGGATGCGAATTTGAATGTTGACTTTCAAACAAAGTGCGCGCAAAATGTCATTGAGGTTTGACATTTCGTGTTAGATAGTAGAGCCGTTACAGGCTGACTGAACAAAGCTAATCACATTAAATTCATTCGAAAAGATATGTTATGATTTGAGGTCACAATTTGTGACACTAAAAATGTGAAATGCAGGTTATGTGATATAAAAATATTAAAGCAAATATAAAATTGTAAAATCATATCAGTTGTATTGTCATTCTATATCATTAAATCAATATATTATTTCATTTTTGTTTGTCAAAAACATTCGCATTTTTGTAGGAGAATATCGAAATCGTACCCGGAATCGAATAAGTATAAATAAAGAGCAATTTCACAAGATTTTAAATACAAAACAAAGTAAATGAAAAAGTAATCGACAGAAGCCCGTACTTTTTATCGATTACTCTCTTTCAGAGGGAGGTTCCCCGAGCGACAAGCATAAACTTGTTTAGATCTCGATATAAGTTCCGATTGTTTAACGGAATCGAAACTCGTAATATCCCTGTCGAATAGTATGGTAACAAGAACATATAAGCGTAAATACCTCATCCACACAGCATCGCGTTGCTGCTGCCACAGCGGCGGCGGCTCCTCCACCCACGCGTTGAAGTATCGCACGATATGCTCGTGGTCCAGCTTCGCAAGCGCTCGCACTTCACGTAGAACACGCTCGCGTTTGGATTCCCTGTAACAACATAAAGTGTGTGGCTTTCTCAATCAACGTGTTGGCTTTTGTACCTGGCTTGTCTATCTCTATGTTCCCTATAAAACATTAAAGCTAGAACTACACTGCACACACGCCGATCTGGACGCGTCGGCCTCCATACATTTTATATGGAAACTTGTAGAGCTACACTTGATCCACGCCACGCGACGCCGTTCTATGTACAAATCAGGCGTGGTCCACGTGTGCGGTCTAATGTAGTTTTAGCACTAGTAAAGTGCGAGTAAGTATTCATTTGGAAGTTTGGTGGTGGTGTTACTGAGAGTAAAGTCTCACATACCTCCGTTGAAAAGGGAGGATCCTCCGACCAGACAGGTGTTATAGTCTGGTGGGCGACTGCCCAATAGTTGATGTCGGGCTGTCGTATATGTTCAAATCGCACGGAGAACTTTGATTGCGGGATGCAGGATTTCATATTTTCTTCGTAGTTCTTATGTGGCGCCATAGATGTCGCTACAGTGTGATATTTTGAAGGACCGAATTGCCGGCGGCGGCATGCGTCCGCGCGTGTACCCGGCAGTGCGCCCCCCTCCGCTCTTCAGTTGGCCACTTGCTGTTATAGAATAGTCGTGCCGCCGGGAAAATACTCCGGCTCGTAACTTTTAAACCCGCTGGCGGCTTTGGTGTGTAGAAATCTTTAGCTTGTTAGGTAATATCACTTCACACACTTAGATAGTTCGCTCTTGACTTGCAATGGAAAACAATCTAGATATCCTAGATACAGACGTTTCAAGTCCATTCCAGAACAATACAGTCGCATCGCAGGGGAATCCTTACTAATATTATAAAAGCGAAAGTGAGTTTGTTTGTTTGCTTGTTACGTCTTCACGCCTAAATGGCAAAACCGATTTTGATGAAACTTGGTACACGGATAGACCATGTCCTGGAATAGGATATAGGATACTTTTTATCCCGGAAGTATGTTCCCTTGGGATAATTTTCTGCTATCACGCGGGCGAAGCCGCTGGGAGTAGCTAGTATATCAATAAAGCGATCCATTTTACGACCTAATTGAAGTGTTAAAGGAATGAAGTTACATAGAGTATATAGCTCCATCTCTTTTACTCGCTCGCACGACTGACATTTTAACACGTCATGGTAATCAGAAACGTTTATTTCAAATGGACCAGACACTTCTGAATTGTCAAAATGTCGGTCAGTCAACAAACAAGTGAAGCTAAATTGCACGTTCCAAAGCATAGATAAATATCTATGGAGAAGAACGTACAATAAACTCCAAGGACACTCTTTTAAATCATATAAGGTGATGGTATAATACCTAGGCTGCAGGTCCTACTGTAAGGGTGACATCATATTATATTGTACCAGTATATAATCGTGTATTCATTCAATAAAGACTCAGTTTATAGACAGCATTACATGGTTTCATTTCGTCTCTAACGCCATCCGTATATGGCGACCCTGCCGAAGTGCAGTGAATTCGGGTGCGCGGATATCGAATTCTACATTCCGATCGTTGTAAAAGGGCATCAAGATGAATTGCAGTACTAAGTCAATTGGCTACTACTCAGCTTGGGTATTACACGAATATTTTGGAACGATAATCGGAAGTTATACAATCCAACATGGGTTCTACTAAGTCAAAAGAAGAGGTTATTATAGCCCAGAATGCAGCTGGTTCCAACAACGCAAATGTAGACCAAGTAACTTATCACCTGAACGTGATCAATATAGTATTATCAATCCTATTGCTGGTGATTACGCTGGTATTTCTCTATGGTATATATCGAGTGTATAGGCGATGTCATAAAAAGTGGATTAATAACGAGATAAATCGGCGTGACCTTCGGCTTTCGAGTTGGCGCCGACGGGAGGCGCGTCGATCAGAGAAGACAAATGAAGTAGTGTGATGCAGCCAGCAGAAAAGTTTCTCACCTACCATGTGCGAGTGAAGTGCGTTAAAAATAAAATAAATGTGAAGTGTTTGTGTCAAAAGTTAAAATATCCATATCATACAGTAATGGACTAAGATTGACATTGGGACAAGTAATACAATTATGTGTGCGGAAACATCGTAAAATAACAAAGCATTTTCGGGAAACACGTACCTACGTACTAATCGATAGTTTATAATACAAATTACCACTTCATATAATAAAATAATAGATTTATGGCTGAAGAATTAAAGGATTTATACAGTAGCTTGTTGGAGGTAAGGAAATATTTAATAAAGATCGGTCCTAGTAGACGCAAAGGTAATATTATCTTAGTTAAATTAGAGGAAACTGATAATTTAATAAGACGATATAACGAATGTTTAGTAAAAATAGGCTACCTGAAGGGCAGTGTCAAAACAGAAGAATTTATATCAATTGAACAGATTTGTTTAAACATAGATGAACTTTACGAGGAAATATTAAATTTGTGTAATGAAGATAGCTCTCACAGGGCAGAACTAATAGATACAAATACTTTACAGAAACCAATCATGGCGAATTTTGATTTAAAGACGGCTTTGAACTTATTACCTGTTACGAAAGATGACGAAACTAGTATTTTGCAATTGATTGATGGAATAGATTATTATCAAGCAGAATTCGCCATCCGTATACTACATTTCTTCGTGGACTTACCTTCTTGGCAGTGTAATTCTCTTCACAGCATAAGAGCAGTCGTCGATGTTGTTCTTGGCTTCGAACACGACGCCAAAGCCGCCGCGGCCGAGGCAGCGCAGCGGAGTGAAGTCGTTCTCGTAGCGACCTGAGTACTCTGGGATGTTCGGTCGAGGAGTCACAGGCTTTTCAGGCCAGCCCATTACTTGGACTACCACCTGGGGAGATAAATTATCGTCATCATTTCAGCCGAAAGATGTCCACTGTTGGACATAGGCTTTCCTTAAGTGTCGCCATAAATTTGTCCGGGACCTGTTTTCAGATTTATTCCTATATTTATTTTGTGCTATAAGCTTTATGTCAAATTTCAGGATTCTGGATCATCTTGACTTTGTTATCCGTATTTGTTGACGACAACAGTGAGGCGTTAAAAAAAATACCGTAGCTACTGCTTACCTGTTCCTGAGTACTGGGCAAAGGCGAGCTTGCGCTGATCTTCGGCGCGAAGAACCTCGGCCAGATCATGAGGTTCATGAGCAGAGCCGAGGACACCGCGATGAGGAGCACCTCCTTCCACCAGTACCTACAGACGAATATTGAATTACGTTATAAGTTTGTTGAATGAATCCTTGATAATAATAATCCAATGACATCCCCTGCTCTTGGGCGTGTGGCGAAAGATAGTGTCAGAATCTTACTGACTAAAAACCCACCCCGTTCCTTCTAGCCTTCATACCGGGGCTCGAGCTCCCTTTCGGATAACCCTGGCCCCAGTAAGCTTCGAGCCAGCTGGGCCCCTGCTGTTGCTGAATACTAAGGAGTATTCAGCAGGAGGCGCGCGGGAACAGTGCGCCCCGTCGACGACTTGGGCTCGGTCCGGACAGTTACCGGACGGTGGGACAGCGAGCTACCCATGGCTCGCCGTCCGCAAGCCCGCGTCTACGGTGGCCGGAAATAGGGATCAGGACCGTTCTCTCACGCGTTCGGCCGCCTCATATGCTAGCATTCTTTGCAGGGAGGCTCGCTTCGGACCATGACCTATACCAATGTGCGAGAGAAAGTACGTTCCTTTGGGGTCATTTTCTACTTTCACGCAGGCAAAGCCGCTGGCAGAACCTAAGAAAGATATAATGATGATTACCATAGGGAGGAGATGTGCACGTGGATGTGATGCTGGTCAGTGTGCTCGTCGCTGATGTTGGGCAGCGCGTCGAAGTGTTCCTCCGTCACCTGGACGGACTGGTCGCACGTCTCTTGCAGATATACGAAGTAGCCGTGGTCACCTGCACGAGAAAGCGCTTGAGCATGATTATGTAAGAAGTCGTCTCGAATCGACATGATAAAAATGAAAAGGTATTTGATTATGTTTAGGTAGTCTTAATGAAGATAGATAGAGTCAACAGAGTTTTTGGCGGAATTTCTCCGAATAAAGTTCAGTACCTGTTTTAGTTAATCGCAAATGAATACCTAGTGGACATTGTGCTGTAAAATTGATTGATTCCTAGTGGATATTTTGATGTAAAATTGATTGATTCCTAGTGGATAGTGATGTAAAATTGGCTGATTCCTAGTGGATATTGTAATGTAAAATTGATTGATTCCTTGTGGATATTGTAATGTAAAATTGATTGATTCCTTATGGATATTGTGATGTAAAATTTATTGATTCCTAGTAAATATTGTGATGTAAAATTAATTGATTCCTAGTGAATATTGTGATGTAAAATTGATTGATTCCTAGTGGATATTGTGAAGTAAAATTGATTGATTCCTAGTGGATATTGTGATGTAAAATTGATTGATTCCTAGTAGATATTGTAATGTAAAATTGATTGATTTCTAGTGGATATTGTGATGTAAAATTGATTGATTCCTAGTGGATATTGTGATGTAAAATTGATTGATTCCTAGTGGATATTGTAATGTAAAATTGATTGATTTCTAGTGGATATTGTGATGTAAAATTGATTGATTCCTAGTGGATATTGTGATGTAAAATTGATTGATTCCTAATGGATATTGTGATGTAAAATTGGTGTAACTAAAAAATGTAATATAAAAAAGAGTACAGAAATGCAAAACAGTAGCGCATGGCAGGGTCGCCATACCCAGCATTGACTTTCAGCTGGCACCCCGCATTGTGTCCAAGGGGCTTCTGCCAGTTGGCGTAGCTCGTACGCCTTCCAAGGGACATCAGATATAAAGTATATAAGCACTTACCAAAATTATTCCCAGCATTGCCATACAAGGTGATGAGCGACAGTGCATTAGGGTCAGTATCGTGCACCGACAAGGCCGTCTGTCCGTTGTCCGCGCCGGCCTCTATCTGCGGCCTGGTCGTCACCAGCTTCCACGGCAGCGGCTTCACTGACACCGCTGTCTCCAGCTTGCTCGTGTAGAATTCACTTTCTTGGATGTATAGCTGTAAGAGAAGATTTTGTTTTGTTTTTAACAGAATATTACATACTAACTTTTGCCCAAGGCTTTGTCCGCGTACATAAAATATAGCCTGTGTCACTCAAGAATAAAGCAGCTTTCTATCGGTGCTAAATTGTTTACAGTTGGACCAGTACTTTCAAAGATTACCTCCTACAAACAAAAAACAAACTTTACCTCATCATCATCATGTTCCTGCCCTTGTTCCGTTTTATTTGCGGCCGGCGCAACACGTTTTTTTCTCCCATTCTGTCCTGTCACCCGTCACGCTATCACTAACTCCCTTTTCTTTCATATCACTTCTCTCACAATCCATCCATCTTTTCTTTGGCCTTCCCTGTCCTTCTCCATCCATTCACTTGTAAACTCATAACTCTTTTAGCAACATGCGTTTCATCCTCCCTCTTCACATGACCATACCAAGACAAACGGTTTCCTTTCAGACTTTAGCGTTGATAGCTAACTAGACCAGGACTTGCGAATAATAAGAACAGTTGACGATCTGATGATAACTCTTTATTTTTCCAAAAACCACATTACTTATATACATTAATCAGTATGCTAATCCGCCAATAGCGACGCGCGTAGGGTGAGGCGTGCGCGGGGCGCGGGGCGCGCTTTTGCACACGGCACTATCCACTCTCGTTTCTATAAATGTGAGCCGCGCGCGCAGCGCGTTCCTTTTCGCCCGGTGACGTCGTCGTGTGAAGATCTCCGCTAAGCGAGTCCACGTGTTCCATCTGCGCTGCCGCGAAGCACAAACTGAAGATCACGGATGGTGTTGGAGCTTCTGCTTGGCCCAGCTTGCGCTTACAAGCTTATCCTATTTCTTGATTTGTCGTAAACGTGTTGCTTCACTGTTTCTTAATCAGAAATTGTCGAAAAACGTGTACCCTCATATTTCTATAAAAGAATGGTCGAAAACGTAACTGGTTGGGTGGATTAGCACGGTGGCTTGCGGTCCGTTGTCAGCTCTTGGAGGTACCATGCTGCTACATCACTCCCCCCTAAGCGAAGCGTACGTTGTGTTTGACTGCGCGGCCAGAACGAGTGACGTATGTGGTGCGCGGCGCGTTAGCGGTTGACGACTTAGGCTCGACGCTCGCGGTACGTGTGTTCTCAGTGGTCGGTGCTCGTTGTTGCGCGTATGTTGTCGGGGAAGCAATAACTTCTTCGTTGAGTAGGTGCGCCGGCTTAAGTCGGTCTATTGAGACAACTGTAGTTCGGAGTGGCATCTGTATGGTGAAGTGTTTATTGTCGCGTTGAATAACCTTGAACGGGCCGTCGTATGGAGGGGTCAGCGGACTTCGCACGGTGTCGTTTCGCACGAAAACATGAGTACATGTTGCTAGGTCTTGGTGTACAAACGTGCTCCTGTTGTTGACACGAGACTTGCTGTTAGGCGCAAGTGACGACATTACTTCGGTCAGCTGGCGGACGAATTCTGCGTCTTCATTTTTCGGCTGTGTGGGCGCGAAGAAGTCTGACGGTATTCTTAGTGTCGATCCGTAGGTCATCAGGGCCGGGCTGACTTGTGTGTCTCCGCGTAGTGCTGTACGTAATCCAAGCAGCACGGTCGCTAATTCGTCGCTCCAATGTGTCCCGGCGCCTCTTGCCATGAGCGCCGCCTTCAACATTCGATGCCAGCGCTCGACTTGACCATTTGCTTGCGGGTGGTATGCAGTAGTTCGTATCCTTGTGATGCCGAATTTTTTCATTAAGGCGTTGAAAAGCGACGATTCGAATTGCCTTCCTTGATCTGTCGTTACACGTATTGGACAGCCAAATCGCGATATCCATCCTTCGTATAATGCCTTGGCCACAGTGTCGGCGGTGACGTCACGAATAGGTATCGCCTCCGGCCATTTAGTGCAGCGGTCGATCATCGTTACCAGATATCTGTAGTCGTTAGATGGCGCCAATGGGCCAACAATGTCCAGGTGGATGTGGGCGAAGCGTGCTGATTTTTGAAACTCGCCGAGTGGACTGATAACGTGACGTTGAACTTTTCCACGCTGGCAGCCGATGCACGATTTAGCCCACAAACCGACGTCTTTGTTCATGCTTGGCCAGAAAAACTTTGCTGTCATTATTTTCCTTGTTGTTCGCACACCTGGGTGACTTAGTTCGTGCTGTGCTTTGAATGCTGCTATACGATAAGTCGCTGGCAGGTATGGGCGAGTATTGCCTGTTGATGTTTCACATATGATGGGTCGCTGGCCTCCGGGCAATGTGATACGTGTAAATTGCAGATTTGGGTTGGACATGCAGATCTTCAGTTCTTCGTCATTTTCTTGATCTTGTGCAAGTAGGTTGTAGTCAATTGTAGAGTGCGACAAGTTGATTTCTTCGATACGTGATAAGGCGTCGGCTGCTTCGTTCTTATCACCGTGAACGTATTTGATCTTCGAGCAAAACTGACTTATGTAATGTAACTGTCTTTCTCTTCGTGGTGTATCGCTGCTACTTGATGTTCTTGTCAACGCGTACGTCAGCGGTTTGTGATCGGTGAATATTGTTAGGTCACTGCCCTCTATCAGCCGTCGTAGGTGTTGCACAGCGGTGTACATTGCTAATAATTCGCGATCGTACACGCTGTAACGTCGCTGCGTTTCACTCATAGTTTTCGAGAAGAATGCTAGGGGTTTCCAGATATTGTCAACCTTTTGCTGAAGGACGGCGCCGATGCTGGTATTTGATGCGTCAGTAAATAAATATAACGGCGCGTTAGGTGTCGGATGAGTCAATGTTGTTGCCTCGAGTATGCTTTGACGGCATTTCTCAAAGGCTTCTTCTGCTACTTGTGACCACTGTATCGGAGTTTTGTCGTTCTTTTTGCTATTGTGTAGGTATTTGTTTAATTCATGTTGGAGCTCGGCTTGATGGGGTAAACAGCTACGGTAGAAGTTGATCATTCCAAGAAATCGTCTTAGTTCCTGAACTGTCTGTGGTTTCGGGTAGTTGACGATGGCTTGTATTCGTTGTTGAGTAGGTTTGATTCCTTCTGATGTTACTTCGTATCCGAGGAACTCGATGTTTTCTCTTTCAAACTCGCACTTGCTGATGTTAAGACTGACGCCGTAGGTATTTAGGCGTTCGAGTACTTGTTCTAAGTGGCGGCGGTGTTCTTCTTTATTTCTTGAATGGACAAGCAAATCGTCGACGAAGCAGAATACGTTGTCATCTAGTCCTCGTAGAACCTCGTGCATGAATCTTTGAAAAGTTTGACCCGCGTTTCTTAAGCCAAACGTCATGCAGGTAAATTCGAAGAGTCCGAACGGTGTTATTATCGCTGTTTTTTGAGCATCTTGTTTCGAAATAGGGATCCAATAGTACGCCATTTTCAGATCAAGTTTTGAGTAAATTTTCTTGCCGTGAAGTTGGTATGTAAAATCTTGGATTCGTGGAATGGGATATCGGTCTGGGACTGTGACGGCGTTGAGTCTTCTGTAGTCGCCACATACTCGCAGTGATCCGTCCTTTTTCTTTACGATATGAAGTGGACTTGCCCACGGACTGTTTGACGGCTTGCATATTCCGTTCTCGATCATGCGCTCGAACTCGAGTTTTGCTGCTTTATATTTGTCGGGTGGTAGTGGGCGTGGTCGTGAGTAGATCGGTGGCCCAGTTGTCTCTATGTGGTGTGTGACGTCATGCTTGGTTGGAGTTTTGAGTGTCATCGGCCGCAGTACATCTGGATATTTCTTCAGCAGATCGTGATGAGTGTGGTCGCGGTTGATAATGTGTATCGATTCTTCTTTGCTGTTTATTTTGATGGCGTTCACGCTGAGTTCCGTTACGCGGTCTACAAGTTTTCTTTGGTGCAAGTCGACTAACAGTTTATGATGTACTAGAAAGTCGGCACCCAGTATTGAAGTCTTTACGTTGGCGACGACGAAAGTCCACTTAAAGCTTCTTCGTAAGCCTAGTGTGAGCTCGAGTGTGCGCTCTCCGTAGGTACGAATCTCTGTGCCATTTGCCGCGTAAAGTTTGTAACCTGCGTCCACTGTTGGCTTTGTATATTTTTGGTTTCGTGCGGCTAGTACTGATATGTCGGCTCCCGTGTCGACAAGAAATTTTTCTTTGCTTTTGGTGTCGACCACACATAGGCGGCGGCTTGGTTGGTTCACATCGACACCCGCCACTGTCGATGAGCGTTTTAGTTTTCCCGCTTTACGAAGGTACACGGCGATTCGCATTTTCGTGCTCCGTTGCCGAATCGGTAGTGGTATCGACATAGCCAGTCGGAATCGCCGGGCTTGCGGGCGCTATCAGAACGTTGTCTTGAATGCGAGCGTGAGCGGCCACGATGTGCGGAGTTTTGACGCGAACGGCGATGAGACGAGTATTGGTGAGTGCGGAGTTCGGCGACTTCAAGTGACAATTTCTCTAATTGCTTCGTAAGAATGCTGATCTGCAGTGCTGTCACCGCGTTTATCTGCACCTCATTGACAGCTGGATTTGTTGATGGAGAGTTTGCCGTGGAAACTGCGGCGACTGTAGCGGGTTCAAAATGTTCCATCATCTTGTCTGCCATCGCTGCTAGCACTTCGAGGGGCGACTCGGTGTTAACGGAGAGTACGGCGCGCACCTGTGTGGGCAGTTGGTTGAGCCACATAACCTTTAGCGCCTCATCTGACAGTAGCTTTCCACTAAGGTCTCGCATTTTACGCAGCAGCTGACTTGGCTTGTTATCACCGAGCTCGAGGCCACTGAGTAATTTCTGTAGCTGCCGGTGGTCTGACTCTTGATAAGTTGAGATGAGTCTGTCTTTAAGCGCGCTGTACTTGCCGGTGCTTGGTGGGTGCAGGATGATGTCTCCGATCTGTTCTAGGTCGCAGTTGCCGAGTAGTGGGACGACCAGGTTGAATTTCTGCTCCTCACTTATCTTGCTGGCAGCGACTGCGGCTTCAAATTGCGCGAACCATAGTCGAGGGTTTTGGCGCCAAAATGGTGGTAGTCTTGCAGGAAGTGAGACTGATGCTACGTCGTTCTTCATTAATGCGCTGGCCTGACAATCGCTGAAGTCTTCGATGTCGTTCTTCATGATGCAGTGTTCAAGTTTCTCGGGGTCACCACTTTAGCGTTGATAGCTAACTAGACCAGGACTTGCGAATAATAAGAACAGTTGACGATCTGATGATAACTCTTTATTTTTCCAAAAACCACATTACTTATATACATTAATCAGTATGCTAATCCGCCAATAGCGACGCGCGTAGGGTGAGGCGTGCGCGGGGCGCGGGGCGCGCTTTTGCACACGGCACTATCCACTCTCGTTTCTATAAATGTGAGCCGCGCGCGCAGCGCGTTCCTTTTCGCCCGGTGACGTCGTCGTGTGAAGATCTCCGCTAAGCGAGTCCACGTGTTCCATCTGCGCTGCCGCGAAGCACAAACTGAAGATCACGGATGGTGTTGGAGCTTCTGCTTGGCCCAGCTTGCGCTTACAAGCTTATCCTATTTCTTGATTTGTCGTAAACGTGTTGCTTCACTGTTTCTTAATCAGAAATTGTCGAAAAACGTGTACCCTCATATTTCTATAAAAGAATGGTCGAAAACGTAACTGGTTGGGTGGATTAGCACGGTGGCTTGCGGTCCGTTGTCAGCTCTTGGAGGTACCATGCTGCTACAAGACTTCCCCTAATATACTCATTTCTCACTTTATCCATTCTCGTCACACCACACATCCATCTTAACATTCTCATCTCAGCTATATGCAATCTTTTCATGCAAACTTTACCTATTTATTATATTAGTGTAGATTATATTGTTTTTAAATTGTTAACAGTTCTACGGTCCGGACTAAACGTTTCCCCTCGTCATTTATACCGCGTACATAAAAGGACTGGAACAATTTGCCTGCAGATTTCTTCCTGTCCAATTATAATTTAGGAGTCATCAAGGCTAGAGTGAATAGGCACTTGATGAACCAGTCCGCCTTCATTAACGATAGCGTCACTGCTTTCCATCAGGTGGGATCGCAGTCAAGAACTAGTTTATATTAATCTAGGCAAGCATGCTCCATCGTCGACCACATCATCGCTTACCATCAGGTAAGATGTTGATCAAACGCCATATAACCTATCAATCATCATCATCATCATTATCTTCCTGCCCTTGTCCCGTTCTATTTGGGGTCGATCATGTTTTTGTCTCCCATTCTGTCCTGTCACTCGTCACGCTATCACTAACTCCCTTTTCTTTCATATCACTTCACACACAATCCATCCATTTTTTTTGGCCTCCCTTTCCGCCTCCATATAGCGTATATCGCTACATATCAATAATTAAAAAAATACTAATACGTAGATTACCTGTCTATCATGACTGCCGATATACAGTGAGGGTTGTTGTGTGGCCCCGCCCTGTATAAGAGTCTGCGTCGCCTCCCACAGGACGTCGATGTTCTGTAGAGTGCCCGCGGCGAGGCGCCACATGCCAGCCACTGGAGCATCTAGCTGTAAGTAAAGATCGTCTGTTAAAAGTTAACTGACAAATTGACGGTTTTATAGTAATACTAGCTGCTCCCAGCGGCTTCGCCCGTGTGTTAGCAGAAAATTATCCCAAGGGAAAATACTTCCGGGATAAAAAGTATTCTATGTCCTATTCCAGGACATGGTCTATCTGTGTACCAAGTTTCATCAAAATCGGTTTTGTCATTTAGGTGTGAAGACGTAACAAACAAACTCACTTTCGTTTTTATAATTGCGTAGTTTTAAAGATTTAAGTGACTAGCTTTTGCCCGCGGCTTCACTCACGTTAAATTCGGGGTAACACGGTTTTCCTGGACAGTAGGGGGTTAGAGAGAGACAAAAAGTAGCCTATGTCACTCTCCATCCTTTCAACTATATCCAATTAAAAAATCATGTCAATTGTCACTCCGTTTTGCCGTGAAAGACGGACAAACAGACGCACACACTTTGCCGTGAAAGACGGACACACACCATTTATAATATTAGTAAGGTTTAACGGTTTTATAGTAATATTACAGAAATAGGGTAAGCCAATTGGCTTATCACACAAATATTTTCGACTGGCCTGTTGGTCTAGTGGTTCGATTCCCACCCAGGACAAATGTTTGTGTGATGAGCATGATCATTTGTTCCGCGTCGGGGTTTTTTAATTTAATTACCTTCTGCTGCCACAACAGTTTAGTTCCCGACGTGTCCCTGACAGCAACCACTCCCTCCGGCAAGGCGACGGCCACAGCGAGCGGCGCCGAGCCGGCCGGCGTGTCCGCGCACTCTCGCCGCGTCAGGGCTACGCGGTGCTCGGCCACGCTGAAGTTCCATCTAAGGGTACAAGGGTATATTTTAATAGTACATTATGATATAAGTGTGTAATGTTAGTGATTAACGTCGAGGCGGTATTTAGACCTGAGCCACGGCGAGGGTCTTAACCCTTCAGATACCGTCAATTAGAGACACAATAGTAAGACAATAGATGCGCGGCCACCGGTGGTCGCTTGGGGATTCATGAATTAAGGGAGCCGAGAACGGCAATCACTAATTACTCACGTGTATCATACGATGTTTTTCAATACACTTGTGAATAAAATAACTGTAAAACTAGTAAACTTTTGTGGCGGTAAAAATCTGTTTTCATATTTGCCCAGAAGTAGGACAAATTAATAATACTCGTATGTAATAAAATAGCAATTTGGTCACTGGCATATTATAATATAATAAAAACTAATCTCTAAATGTGTTGCTAAGCGCAAATCTCGAGAGCAGCTGAACCGATTTCGCTAATTCTTTTTTTTTTGTGTTTGGTCACAATACCAAGATTGCAGAATGTACATATTTTAGAAAAAAAAAATAGGTTAGAGTAGGGTATAGTAAGGTAGAATAGGGTAGAGTAAGGTATAGTAAGGTAGAGTAAGGTATTAGGGTAGAATAGAGTAGAGTAAGGTAGAGTAAGGTATTAGTAGGGTATAAAGGGAGCGAAGCCACGGGCAAAAGCTAATACTAAATATAATCATGAACCTAAAAGAAATGAGTAAAATATGTCGTGAAAATAAAGCTACTTACTTCTCACTGCCAGTCCTGGGGTCCAGCGCTCTCACAGTATTAGAGTGCCTCCTCAGCACGATGACGTCACGGCCCGCGTTGGCCGTCTGTTGCTCACTGCTGCAGCCTCCCGAACCACATTCGTAGATAACGCCGCCAGTGTGAGCGTCGAGCCCGAACCAGAGGGTTTCGCGGGCACCTGACGACAAAATGGAAACGTTAAGAATACTTTAGACAACTTGAGAAGCGAACCAAGAAGATCATGTACTTGTCAAGCCAAAATTTCAAAGTCTGTCAAGACTCACAACACCATCGCATCGACGCCGAGTTGCTTGCCTGTCCGTTTTCTATTGTTTACGGATTGGAATAAATAAATATAATTCCGCTATAAAGCCCTTTTCATCATCAGTAATGCTAGCAAAGGAGGAGGCCGACCGCATCAGGCAACGGCGCCCTCACCGGCGCCGCCGCCGGGGTTCCAGCCCCGATTTCCAGCCACCGTAGACGCGGGCTCGTGGACAGCGAACTATGGGTAGCTCGCCGTCCGATCGTCCGGTAACTGTCCGGACCGAGCCAAGGCGTCGACGGCGCGCACTGTTCCCGCGCGCCTCAAGGAGCTGTCAGCAACAGGAGGGGCCCATCTGGGTCGAAGCCTACCGGGGTCGGGGTTATCCGAAAGGAAACTAGAGCCCCGGTATGAAGGCTAGAAGGAACGGCGCGGGGTTTTTAGTCAGTAAGACTGACGCTGTCTCCTGCTCCACCCAAGAGCGGCTTTCGTCAATGATGATTTTCCCCGTCGACAGAAAAAAAAAAAAACATCGGGCTACTAGACGTAAGTACGGTGTTGCGCCCATCCCACCGTATAAAGCGTTTTGGGAATACATTCATTGCGCGTACTGCTAAGGAGTGGAATTCCTTGCCGGAGTCTGTGTTTCCTGATAACAACAACTTAGTCAAGATTGAATAGACTACTTCTGCAAGCGTGCTCCATCATCTGCCACATCATCGCTTACTATAGATGTGATAATTCATATTGGTCAAACGCGAACCTATCCATAATAAAAAAAAAATCTGGTCTGTTCAGGCTATAATTATAAGCCTGATATTATTCTAATTATGTTAATTATTGTAAATAGTGTACTACAGTGCGGACGTTTCGACAATTTGTTTCATCATTATCTACTGATGACGTCAAGTAATCAACGTGAATGAGATGACATTGTTGTGTTTCACGGTTGAATGATCGCAAAGTCGCATATTGACTAAAGCTAAGCTCCAAAGATCATAGTTATTGGTTAGCCTAGAAGTAAAAGGAAAACGTGTAATGTGAGCGCTAAGCATCGATATATTGTACTACGATCGACTCAGGTGTTATGTCGATTGTACACCATTGCACTATGTTAAATAAAAGCGTAAGTGCCATGACATTCATGGCGCTTAAGATATTTTGGTTGCGAAAAAAGTATCCTTTAAATTAGTTGCTGATTTTTTAATAGTTCTGTTAGACGATATAATGCCAATGCAGCGCTGTAGCGAACTTTTGTTTTAAATTTTCAGTATTTTGACAAATACCTAGTTTTCGTGAAAAGGCCATTCTATCCCTAGAATATAAGACGATGGACTTTAATACATATGTACATTTAAAAAAAACTTAAATACTAAATAAACTATTTATACTAAAACCTAACTATGTACATAAATATAAAATACAAAATGACAAAGTACGCTCAGGCGTCAAACTACTCCTCCACATCGCTGTCATACGGAAATGTGCCCAGAAGACTGGCGGCATTGCCACGTTGAATGGCAATGCTTATTCTTTGGGCGACGATGACGTTAAGCTTGTTGTATTGAACATATAATTATGTCCTATCGATCCCTTCCTATTTTGCACGGGTGTAAGATATCATTGAAATTCTCGGCATTTTACTACTATAACATTCATGTATTATACAACAAAATCTTCTTCATGAATCACTCTGTTTATTGGTGGAAATTGCATGAAAATCCGTTATATAGTTTTTAAGTTTATCGCGTTCAAACAAACAGACGCGTTGGAGAAGCGAAACCAAAACAAGAAGTTTGTTTACTCAGATGGGGCGTTCATTGACACAATTTTAAATTAAAAAGAAAAACACTAAAGAAAAACATTATTGAGCCTAAAGTGCCTCAGCCGGGGGGGCTCTCGCCAAGTTACAACCGTTTCTCTTGCGTCGAACGCCTCGAGTTGGCCACGCCCCCGATTCTTTTGTTCTGCCCACGTGACTAAGCGTTGAGATGACGTCATTCTCGTACATTTGAAGTTTTCTACTAGCGTTAACGATTGCAGATTATCAACTTGGCTAGGGTTACATACATAAAAAAATATAGAGATGAAACGGATATCTGGTAACTATCCAGAATCCGGCCTAGTCGGCCTTGTTTTGACTATCCGGCCGGATACCGGCTAGTAATACAGTATCCGACCTCCGAATTCACAGTATTTTATACAAGGCAAATTATATCACAACTAGCTTCTGCCCGCGACTTCGTCCGCGGAAAATTTCTTGTTTTAAAATAAGATTACACTCGATTAGACGATGCGCACGTTCAGCGCTAGATTCCTGAGCACGGGCCTTTGATGTTATGGCATTTTGCCTAGCGAGCCGCTGCGAGCGCTCAGCGCTAGTCTCCCTATCCCTTGTCTCAGAGACATGCTGCCTTAAATGAGATAGACGCTGCGCACGTTCAGCGCTAGATTCCCGAGCACGGGCCTGCGATGTTATGACATTTTGCCTACCAAGCCGCCGCGAGCGTTTAGCGCTAGTCTCCCTATTCCTTGTCTCAGAGACATGCTGCCTTAACTCAGATAGACGGTGCGCACGTTCAGCGCTAGTTCCTCGAGCACGGGCCCGCGATGTCCTCACATTTTGGCTAGCGAGGCGCTGTGACCGCTCGGAGCTAGATTCTCCAGCGCGTGCTTGTGAAATATATTCTCTATTTCTCGAGAGGCGCTGCTCATTTTCAGGGGCAGATTCTTCCGTACGGCGTACTCGAGCGGCTCTTGTCTGTGATGTCTGCCGGGACAGTTGAGATTTCCTTTTAGACATGCTCTCAACAAACTACGCACAGACTTGAAAACAATTATGAACAAAAGGAGAGCGACTCGAACACCGTCCGCCTTTACAAAACAAAACAATCGTAATATCGAATAACTCGTATCGATTATTACGATAGAACGAAGTACGAAACTACGAACATAAAAAAACGTACAACGAAATTACTATATTTTCGATTATGAGGTATCTATCAACAACAACAACCATACGAACGAAACAACCGAAACCAATAAGCAACTGACAGAAGAACTCCAACTAACGACAACGTGGGCATAATAATTCGAGAGGGTCATCAATCCACAGAAAGTCTTAACACCGCGATTCAGAAAACATGGCAAGTTCGGGAGGTTCCTGCACCGAATTAAAGCGGAAGAGACGCCCGAGTGTCGCCACTGTGCGGAACGCCCGGAGGACACGGTGGAGCACACAGTCGAGGTGTGCCCTGCCTGGGCAGAGCATCGCCGTGCCCTCGTGGGGGCGATCGGCGGCGGACACCTCTCGCGGCGGGCTCTGGTTGAGGCCATGGTCCTTAGCGAGGAGGAATGGCAGGCGGTCGCCTCCTTCTGCGAAGCAGTAATGCTAGCAAAGGCGGAGGCAGACCGCATCAGGCAACGGCGCCCCCGCCGCCGCCGCCGGGATTCCGATCCCGATTTCCGGCCACCGTAGACGCGGGCTCGCGGACGGCGAGCCATGGGTAGCTTGCTGTCCGATCGTCCGGTAATGGACCGAGCCCAAGACGTCAACGGCGCGCACTGTTCCCGCGCGCCTCAAGAAGTTGTCAGCAACAGCAGAGGCCCAGCTGGGTCGAAGCCTACCGGGTCCAGGGTTATCCGAAAGGGAACTCGTGCCCTGGTTTGAAGGCTAGAAGGAACGGGGTGGGTTTTTAGTCAGTAAGAGTCTGACACTATCTCTCGCTCCACCCAAGGGCGGGGGTTGTCATAAGATGATTTTTGCCCACCATAAAAAAAAAATAGGTAAAACGTCTGCACAATGAAAGTTACGCTAGGGGCATTTTGCGTTTTAGTAATTTTATATTATCTTCGAAACTGTATGACCAATTGCTATGCTGTAAATGGCAAATCTTATCTGTATAATGTTCTTGTGATACTGAAATAATTTATTGTCATAAGAATTAATATTTTGTTGCTCAAATAATCAACCAAACGTAAGTATGCCGACAAAAAATATTTTTAATGCAATAAAAGAAGTATAAAAGATGAAATATAAAAGATAGAGATATGGTAGGCAGGTATGGTAGGCAGGTATGGCAGAGGTCCGTGGATCGAAACCACGCTCTGCTACCAAAAGAATTTGGGTTGTTTCCGCACAGCTGCAAGGGCCGTTCCACTCTCATTCTTGTCATCACGACGTAGATTCTCCTGTAACAACTTGCCCTGTACTACCTCACTGGACAATTTGATGTTGGAATTTTCAATCGCCATAATCAGGGGATCATAATCCTCAGTCAGTCCACTTAGCATTACGACTGCTATGAAATCATCTTCAAGTGGTGACCCAATATCGCTGAGTTGGTGCGATATTTCGACGATTTTGTTGATGTAGCTCTCCATACTTTGGTTCTCTAATTTTGTACTAAACAAAGCTCGCAGTAATGCCAGTCTCCGACACAAACCTCTATCTTCATATGCCTTTTGAAGGTTAGTCCAGGCCTCATGTGCAGTTTTCGCAGACCTGACGTGTGAAAATGCAGCAGGTTGTACAGATAATGCAATGCGGGCGAGTGCCTTTTGTACCTTCTTGGCGTGTTCAGCATCCGTCGGCTCCTTCTCCACAAAGTCCCATAAATCCTCATGGATCAGCACCATTTTCATCATAAATTTCCAAGAGTTATAATTTTCAATGCCTTTTAGTTTGTCCATGACTAGAGAAGACGTGTTGATACCTGTTGCCATGTTGCCGCACAACGTGATGCTTCGATGAGAGGTTAAGTTTTTTTTCTACAAGCCGAAATCGCGAATTAATTGATGAAATATTGCAAAAATAACAAACAGGACCGTGCCTGGGCCCATAACCTGAAGGATTATGGTCATAAAGAAAACTAATTTACACGATTAACGTAGATTTATTAGGAAAACAATCGGAGATACAGCGCATACACCAAAGTCAAATATGGAAGAGAAGTGACATTTGCAAAGACAAGTTTTTGACAGCAATGAAGCATTTTTGGAGCTAGTTATTTTTTATTGCGTTTACAAAGTCCCATTTCCAACACCGCGGACTTTTTTGTAGAAATAATTAAGACGAACCAGGTAGCCATACATTGTTTTTAATTTTAAGCAACTGTTTAGGCAGCGCACGCAAATAATTCTATTTTATGAGGTATTTTTTTCCGACTTGCTAGACAAAAGTTGTGATAGCTCGGTTAATACACATGCTATAGAAACAATTTATAGCCTATAGCACTCAGGAATAATGTAGCTTTCTGCCAGTAAAAAAAATTTTAGAATTGGATTATTAGTTCCAGAGATTACCCCCTACATACAAACTTACAAACTTACAAATTTTACCTCTTTATAATATTAGTATAGATAGTATAGATGGGTTATGGGTATGAATTAGTTCAGTATTCAAAATAAACAATTGGCAAATTGTGGTGAATGAATACCAAATTTTCCGCATTTTTTGGTAAGAAGACTCCACTTGGCTTCGTTGACGACCAGCTGAAAACAGCCTTTCGCTGTAAATGCTGGGTACTGCCAGGTGCTGAAAAACTAATTCTAGAAAATCAAACTAATCGCGTCATGAACCGCGATAAAGGGCTGAATATCCGGTATCCGCCCAAACCAATATCCGTTTTATCTCTAAAAAAATACATTCAGCCGAACATAGAAGCTCCTTTTATTTGAAATTGATTAAAAATCGCAACAAGATATTAATTTAATGAAGCGGAACAAAAAAGCGTGTACATATGTTAGTAAACCAATCGATACGACGCGAAAGGTATGTGTGTTTGGCTGCGGTATGTTTCCACACAATATTCATTAGGTAACAAGCATTTATCTAAGATCAAACAAAAGGTATGTTTACGCCAAGCGTGACGCAGTTACTAAGAGGTATTTACTTGCATATCGATTTTTAATCAAAATGTCTGGTTACGAAAATACTTATCCTACTAATGATGTCTAACCTAGTTATCTTCATTATTTATTTTCTTTTTTATCACCGTTGGGGATACCAAAGTGTAAAGTCCTGCAAACCTTCTTTGAAAAGGGTTTCTCTGACCTGACGAGTGTTGTCTGTTCAAGGCAACTGTCCGATAGTTGATTTCGGACTGATGTATAAGTTCTAATCGTGCGGAACACTCTGGTACCGCGAAGCTTCCTATGTGGCGACATAATACTTTATTGTTTTTCCATTGACCAGCCAGTAACTATAGCTCATCAGTGAGAACCTGATTTAGGGTAGGTCCAGAGTTGTGCCGTTGCCGCCAATATTGCCGTGAAGTAAGAATATTGGTGCCAATATTGCCGGCAATATAGCCCAAAGTATGAATTTTGGTTGCAAAATTGCCGGCAACGGCAAATCTCGAGGTAGGTCACACATCACACTAATGTTAGCTGACTTTTGTTCATAAGTATGTATGTAGATGTTTATTTATTTATGTACACAAGTACAGAAGTGGACTTATCGCCTTAATGCTTTTTCTACCATGGTCAAACTTTGGGTGGCGTGACTTGGTAGCCGGTGTTGATTACTCCTTCACACTCAAACGACAAAACAGATTCCTATAAACTTCAGCACACGCGTAATCCAATGGTGTCCTGGAATAACACATAGGATTTTTATCCCGGGAGTATGTCCTATCGAGATAATTTTCTACTTTACGCTGGCAAGATAAAGGTGATAAATACGTACGTTTAAAAGTGCGTTTGGCACAATGATACTCAGTGGGTTAAAAGTTTACTAAGCCAACGTGGCTGGCAATTCGCCAATTTTTGCCTCGCGCCACTTCCACTGATAACAACATTAGTGGTTTCAGACAGACCAAGACAAACATGTTGTGATAATTTGCTGTTTAATTCATTTATTTCTGACAAGGTGACTACAGATTTAATTTTCCACAACTATCACACAACGCCAAGTCCCAGAACTTGTGCTGTGAGTACTAGACAACTGATAAACATACTTATTTGAAAATAGATAAAAACACCCAGACACAACATGGTCGTGCTAAAACATTCAAAGATTAAAGTCAAAACATTCAATTAGCAGCACGGTTGGTGCAGTGGTCGAGCGATTGGCTGCTGCGCTGCGTGTTGCGGGTTCGGTTCCCGCACGGAACAACTATTTGTATGGTCTACAGATACATGTTCCGGGTCTGGGAGTCTTGTATGTGTGAGTTTACATGTTTGTGAACGCACCCACGATACAGGAGTAATTCCTAGTGTGTGACAACATTTTTTTTAAAGAAAAAGCAAGATAATTATTAAAATGTATGTACGAAAATATGTTAAGAGCAGCTATTGTATTAAATTAATAATAGTTCTATAATCATCATCATTTCCGTCCACTGTTGGATATATTGTTCCAATCCTTCGATACACGCGGTACAAACGATGAGGCGAAGCGGACCGTAGAGGTGTCAACAAAAGCTGTTATTTTTTTATAATTTTCTGGATTCTAAAATAAGAAAAAGGCTATGCTCGGCGTTTATTTCTGCAGGAGAACCAAGGTTACCGACATAGCTCGAAGAAACATAAGTGGCAATTGGCAGGGCACATTGCACGCAGAACAGACGGTCAATGGAGACGAAAGGTTCTAGCGTAGCGAGCCCGTACCGGAAGACACAGCGTTGGAAGGCCACAAGGTGGACCGATGACCATTGTGATCTAGTAAGTAGTGTGTAATTACGCGAGTGAATCTCAGCGACTGTGTTGAAGACTGAATGGGTGAGTGTTATCTGTTTTATCCTTCCTTATTCCATCATATGACAAGGTGACCTGAGCTTGCGGTTGGTGTTATGGATTCGGAGAAGGCCTTCCTTTGGAGTGAGCTTGACACTGTCTTTCCTTCGAGTGGACTTGACACTTCCCGCCATACTTGGCGCAACCATGACTGAGGCACTGCCAATTGAAGGTTGAACCGAATAAATATTTGTTACATATGGCCAGTTTGAGCTATGCTAGCTGAGATCACGAACTTTTTTTTTTTGTTGCGGGTAAGTATCCGATATGTAGACGACAACGTCGCCACAGAGCTCGATCCTGTGCGTCTCGTGCACAGGATCGATCTTTGTGGCCACGCTTGGGAGAGGCCTATGTCCAACAGTGGAGTCTTTCGGCAGAAATGATAATGATGATGATGAAAACAATAATAAGCCACCCCCAGGAAGAAAGAAAATATAATCTATTTACATCGAAAGGCCACCCGTCTACAATCGAATATCTATAAATACCTCACGCATATTACGTTCATTTCGCCCACGTAAGTCGTTCTATAATGACAACGGCGCGCGTGGTGACTCGACATTGGTCAGTCACCGCTAGACGCGATTATGTTTAATAACGTTATCTAACCTATGTATATCGTGTTTATTTACATAGAGCTATCTGTTAGGTACGTAGGTATATGAGATAATCAGATTTACCGACGATTTTAGCGGTATCGTTGATAGCGATTCGGTCATTTGTTTAATTCATGAATCCCCAAGCGACCACCGGTGGCCGCGCATCTATTGTCTTACTATTGTGTCTCTAATTGACGGTATCTGAAGGGTTAAGGTCTTTGCTCTAGAAGAGTGACTCAATAAAAAATAAACACTTTTAGAGTAGTCTGTCACATCATCGTTACCTTTCTGTACTTGTGCCTTAGGGACGACGCAACTCGTTTTTTAGGTTTCCGTAAACGAAGTGTATTTTTTTCACATCCCATCATATCCCCCGCGCTTGGGCGGAGCGGGAGATAATTTCAGAATCTTACCACAAATACAAAACGCGCTCGAGCAACGCACACATAAGACACCGCTCACGGACACGATGTTTCGGTAACGTTTCGGACCACTCGTCGTATAGTTCCGGTTCAAACGCTCATTAGTCTGCGTCCACCGAGCGTAGGTATAAAAAGTGAAGTACATATAATCAATATCATTTATTCATTTGTTTAACATAGGTACATACATGAGATTGTCTTCTGTAAGTAACTATTTCGTGCTCTTACTGACTAAAAAACCCACCTCGTTCCTTCTTGCCTTTCATACCGGGGCTGAGCCTCCCTTTCGGAAACAAACTCTGGCCCCAGTAGGCTTTTTGCCTACGGTTGCTAACAACTCCTTGAGGCGCGCGGGAACAGTGCGCGCCGCCGACGACTTGGGCTCGGTCCGGACAGTTACTGGACGGTCGGAGTCAGCGAGCTACCCATAGCTCCGTAACCGAAAGGTAAAAACGGGAACCTATTACTAAGACTCCACTGTCTAGTCCAGTAGTCCAACACATAAATATTTTTTTGAACTTTAGCACTGGTAAACCATGTCTTGGGATAGCACACATTTTGTGCCGAGACTATTACCTTAAAGTAACCCCAAAACCATATATAAATGCTGATTGGAAATCATCATCTTCCTGATCTTATCTCGTTTTATTTGGAGTCGGCGCAACACGTCTTTTTCTTCTATTCTGTCCTGTCACTCGTCACACTATCACTAACTCCCCTTTCTTTCATATCACTTCTCAAACAATCCATCCATCTTTTCTTTGGCCTCCCTCTCCCCCTCCATCCATCCACATGTATGCTGATTGGAAAGTTGGGTTAAAAACTTATTGATTCTAACCGTATAATTTACATGTCCAAGCCTTTTTTGTATGCCTAAGGATCGAGGCTACTAAGATCAAAATTTCGTCATACCAAGAAAGGAGGTCAAAGGAACTGGTTTTTATCTACTTTTTTTTCATTACTATGTTTTACTTTAGAGAGCTTTTTTGTTTGGGAAATATATATTTATAATATTACAAAGAGGTAAATTTTGTTTGTTTGTAGGAGGTAATCTCTGGAAGTTGCTTCATTCCTGAGTGACATAGGCTATCGAACCCTTACCACCGACTTATCGTAAGTGACATCCTTATAAAAATGCATTTTAGATCTTATATCGAATGTACGCTATGATTTAGTTCATAAGTTTGCATTTTCAAAAGGATGTCGCTTACGATAAGTCGGCGGTAATGGCTCGCTATACTTTATGTACGCGGGCGAAGCCACGGAAAAACGCTAATCATTAGTATACTTTTCTCGCTCTGAGCCAATTAGGAGCAACTATAACCCACACGTGTTTCCTCAGTTGCCCGTTGCGTTACAGGGCCGCGGTGACTCACTTGACTTTTCAAACAAATCTAGATCACGACTCACATTTTCACTGTTTTTCATACAACCGCTCATTACTGATTATGACGTTATTACACACTTTTCATTAGATATTTTGTAAACACAGTATCTTGTGGATATTATCTAGGTTTCTAAAGAAACCAATTTCTAAATTTGTGTAAAACTAATCCAGTAAAAACCTCTGAAAATGTCCTATTTTGTATGAACTTTGACACTTCATAATTTGCCTAAAAATATAAAAAGTCAAAAAAGTAATCCTCTAGAGACCTTGCAAATTTTATTAAGATTCTAAATGATGACAACTTTTTCCAAAAACTTTTAAGGGTTTAAAAAAAACAGCTATTTCCTGGAGCAAGTTTTGTGAAATTTTCGAGTAAAGCTCGGAATTACCGAATACTAACATAGTTTCTAGGCGTTATCTCTCTTTTTTTGCGTTGCCTTTTCGTCAAACATCGCGTTGGATTGCATTAAATGAAGTAACAAGCTTTTAAACCATTTTCGATGTTTACGATAAGCGAGTGGAGAAGGACCCTCTTAAAAGACGCTCAAGATGGACCAATGACCATTGGCGTATCTAGGATTATTTTTCAGAGTGAGTCTGGCTGTTGACTTGCATGATTTTCGTGTCAAGTTTATTTATTTAGTTATCAATATTGTGGCATCCATCGCAAAATTTCGAATCGGTAGCCCACCTTACTGCGGTGGGCATTAGGCCATTGTTCCACGTGCACCTTAAGGAGTTGTCAGCAAACCGTCGGGGCCCAGCAGGGTCGAAACCTACTGGAGGCCAGGGTTTGCATTTGAAAGGAAGATTCGATCCCGGTACGAAAAGCAACGAAGGTACAGGAGTGGGTTTTCAGTCAGTGAAAGTCTTATGCTATCTCCCGCTCCACCCAAGAGCGGGGCATGTCATTCGATGTTTTTCCCACCTAAAAAAAAAGGGCTTTAGATGATATTGGGCTGGACACGGCCCACTTGATTCTCCCCTAGTTACTCCTATGCCGATGACCTGATAAAGTTCGCGGAAATCTGCTGGATGCGAAATGCCGAGACCCGATCTTTGCGGTGAAACCTAGGAAAGATCTATGTCTAGCAGTAAAAGACTTTCAAATCATCCAATGACATCCGCCCCTCTTGGGCGGGGCGAGAGGGCGTATCAGTTTTACTGACTACATCCCACTCCTGTTTCTTCTTTGCCACTGTTCCACGGCCGCCGGATCTCTTTCGCATCACCCATAGCCCTAGTAGGCTTCGACCCTGCTGGACCCTACGGTTGCTGACATCTTGAGGCGGGCGTGGAACTGTACAAACCGATGACTTGGGCTCGATCCAGACAGTTACCAGACGCTCGGACGGCGAGCTACCTATTACTCGCGAAAGACTTTCCGCAATGATGATTTCTAAAAGTGACTGTATTCACTCACCAGCTATAACCAGGTCATCTGAATACTTGAATGATGATGACAGCAGCTGTTCCGCGTCGAAGGGCAGGGGCTCGATGGTGTCCCCGCTGAGACTGTACAGGGTGCCGCTGAGGGATGGCACCAGGCGGACCCACTTGCCTCCTGACGTGAGCTGTGGACGGAATTGATGATTAGTTTCATGATCGCATCATGGCTTTCTTTACGTTAGTTGTTTGTGTTGCTTTTGGCCAAAACCATTTTTTTTATATTTACTAAATAATAATAAAAAAAAAAAACAAAAAAATGATGATGATTATTTATTATTATAATTCAAATCGTTTAAAAAAAACAGGCCAAGGGCGAGTCGGACTCGCAGACGGAGTGCACGCATTATCTATAAAAATGGCAAAGATTTGTTGTATGGGGTCTCTCATACAACAAACGTGATTTTTTAGCCTTAAATATTTATTTTATTCTGATTTTCTTGTATTTATTGTTATAGTGACGACTGAAATACATCATCTGTGAAAATTTCAACTGTCTATCAAGGTTCATGAGATACAGCCTGGTGACAGATAGACAGACAGACGGACAACAGAGTTTTAATAATAGGAGCCCGTTTTACCCTTTGGGTATGGAATCCTAAAATCCCCACTCTGTCATGAAATATATTTCCTAAAACAACTAATTCTAAAAATCAATGAGGAAAGCATTGGTTTTTCCAAAATAAAACCTCACCTTCTTAAAATGTTAATTTAGCTGTCAAATGTTTTAATTACGTAAACAATGGTATGTGAAATTCCCGATTATAGTCCTTGAATGTTTAACATTTTGTTTTGCTACTACAATTTAAATTTATGCATAAATGCAAATTGTAGTGATTCATTATAGGTCTAGACTTCCTTATTAAATTGACAACTGCAGAGATCAAAAAGACAACAGCAAAAATTATAATGAACTAGCTTTGCCCGCGCGGCTTCGCTCCCGCTCTTCCCTACTCTACCCTACTCTACCCTACTCTACCCTACTACTCTACCCTACCCTACTCTACCCTACACTACTCTAATTTTTTTTTCCATAAGAACCTTCTCCTCACAATAACAATCACAACAAAAAAAAAATCAGCCAAATCGGTCAAGCCGTTTTCATGCCAAGTCGTGACAACGGAAAACGGGGGTCATTTTTATATATATAGATAACATGTACAATGTATTTCAATTCAGAACATAGTTGACTGATACTGTATAGTTTTAACTGGCCTAGTGCGAGTCGAACTCGCGCACTGAGGGTTCCATGCAAACTACAATTCCCGAATGGAGTCTCGAAGATCTCGAAGAATTACAAAATTAGACAGACAACAAAGTGATCCAATAAGGAGCAACTATAACCCACACGTGTGTGTGTGTGTGTTTTGTGTTGTGTTGTTGTGTGTGTTCGTGTTTCGTGTGTGTGTGTGTTGTGTTTGTGTTGTGTTTGTGTTGTGTTGTGTGTGTGTTGTGTGTGTTGTGTGTTGGGGTGGGGAGGGGAGGAGAGAGGAGGAGGGGGGGGAGGGGGGAGGGGGTGAATATGAATATGAATATGAATATGATCCAATAAGGGTTCTGTTTTTTCCTTTTGAGGTATGTATCCCTAAAAAGGTTTTTTTTTCAGATAGGTAATCATTCATTGACTTCTCCATTTAGGGTAGAGCAGGAGGGCGTGTCAGACTTTTACTGAATATTTTGTACCAAGTTTTATTAAAATCGGTTCAGTAGATTAACAGTTGCTTAGTTAGTTGTTTATATTGTAAACATATCAATAATTTCATTTGTCTGTCCCCCCCTTTCTAGAATTATCATCTCTTATTTATTTCGTCTTATCATTATCTTCACCTTTCACTTCCATATCAGAAAGCTTACCTCACTACAAGTTTGTCATTCCTCCGTATCATAAGGGTTATGATATGGAGGAATGACAAAATTGTAGTGATAATGAGTAATTAAAAATAAAGGTTTTTGCATGTCCAGATCTTAAACTAGCTTTTAAAAATTTCAAACCTTTAATCTTCCCCCCACCCACTCCCCCTATTTTATTGATGGTCTACAATAAAGAGTATATTTATCTGTCTATCCTATTAGTTTGAAATCTTATTTGTTGTTTAAAGTAAGTTAAAAGTTCAATTACCTCAACATGGTGTAAATTGGAGGAGAGCAGTGGCTGTGTCTCCAAATCCCAAGCTTTGATGCCGTTTTGTGTGGAGAAGGCTGTCAACCTTCCATCTAATGTGCTTACTATCACGAGGCTGGAAAGAAAGGAAAAGTCAGTAACCAAGAAGTTTCTTGTGAGTTCTTCTCCATAGGAAACAACCAATTTGGAACCGTGTATTAGCTTCTGATGTTTTATAAGTGCCCTTGTAGGCCTATGTGGAACATTTAAAAAAAAAAATTTGAATTGAAACACAGTAGATTTTTTTTATGTAAAATAGAAGAGATTGTCAAAAAAGTAGAAATTTTATGAATGACTCTTAACAATCTACTCAGTCAACAGCAGTACTTTTTTGAACATATGTTTTCCCAAGTACAACACTTCTGGGCTACATTTCTGTTTATTACTGGATGATAAAGAATGGTCAAATGCGAGCTTAACTGTAATAACAAAAAAATACATAAATGAAAATATTAAAATGGCACATTAGGACTTTTAGTTATTGTCAGCTTGCATAACCATAGTTAACTATATTTACATTGCTGAACAAGTTTCTACGAAAACTGTTACTTAATAAAATGATTATTTGAAATAAAACAAAAGAAAAACACTTTCTATTTTATAGTCAAAGATCCCATGTTCCATATTTTTTGACACAAAAATAATTAAAGAGACTCATATCACAAAACATCAAGCAACCATATTTAATTTGGTAAGTAATATAGATAAGTTATCAAGGTCGGCAGTAATTGGATTTATGCATTGTTGTTAAAACAATGTTTACATTTCTACTTGATTATAGAACTATGTAACAGCTATAAAGGCAGACTGTAGGTTACACATCATAGCCTGGTCCATGTCCATGCACATTCTAGAAGAAACTATTGCATGCACAACATGTCATGACATGTCCAAGAAAGGGGAAGAAGTTTGGTAAAAGTATTTGTAAATAATACATAAACTGAATAGCAGCAATTTCACCTTTAAAATAACTCAGTGTATGCTCTAAGAAACCTGTTTTATAATCAGAAGCAGTTATAAGGCTGTATTTGTTTTGTAAACAAACCTTTTGCCAGTCAATAAAATCCTTAATAAGTTCGACTGTGGTCCATTACTACGTTTTTAAAGAATACTTGAAAAAGTTGAATGAAAAATATCATGGAAAACTCACTCGTTAAGCGCTGAACCGTCCTTTTCAACAGTAGGATTACAGAACGGTAACTTTTGCACTGTATCCTCGGCACGAACACTACAAACGATAAAAGTTAACGCGAAAGCTGCCTTCAAAGCAATTACCCGCCAATACCAGTCCGACATTGTATTACAGCTGAATTATTTTTGAACATTTCAAACCGAAAACCGGCGATATTATTTTTATTATGAAATTCTTAAAATAAATTACGAGATGCCCGCAGCTGACTGAAAAACTTTACACCACAGACTGCACACATTCTCCACGTAATTTCTGTCAAACGTGACAGCCTGCGTTTTGTTCGATTTTTAGCGTTTTTTTTTTTTTTGTAAAATCAAGTTAGTGACTCATCTCATCACAGTCTCACACCAAAACTTGTTTTGACAATAATATTGATCGGGATCGGGTCGATAAACTTCCCACTAGAATTAAAATGTATTTTCAAGAATGTGCAATATGAGTCATTGAGATTACATGGGTTAGAATAATTATTTGTTCCTGTATAATAATTTATAGTGAACCAAATGAGATAGGATTTGTTTCTATTTTTGCAGAGCAGATGTAAAGTTGATTAAACATTAGGAATCATTGCATCAGTCGATCGACCCGAATATGAATTGAAGTTTGTAGTTTCTAAAGACTTTTCTTTAGCGGTTTTAACAGTTATTTGTCTTTGTCAAATTAATTATTTGAGAAAATAATCTGAAATTCCGAACCGTAAAAAAAAAACGAAGTACAGTACAATGCGTTCTAAATAAGAATAGGATCGATTGCCATGTTGTGACGTCGTTGACGTTTAAACATTAGGTATTTACCTGGAATTTACAGTGCGTTTCACTTATGAAGTTCCTTTGGCGTAATGTTGGCAATGCGGAAAAACAGGGTTGCTATATTTTTAGCAATGAAGTTACTTAATATTAGGGAGATTAACTGATATTTCGTAACTTTTAATAATTGTCTTTTTTCTTTTGGAAAATGTAAAAACTAGTTTTGAATAAAGTATACATCACTGGGCTACATTTCGATTGTTCTGCAATTCTTTCAAATAACGAAAACGCCACGCCACAATATCGTACCTTTTTATTAACAACTGCCTTTTGGACCTGCTTTTTTTTAAATAAAATTCCTCTCATTATCCTCCATAAAGTGGTGCAACTACCGTTAAAATTGATTTCGTTTCACATTTCGTGCAAAAATTTTAGCAGACTTGGCAACTCTTCTCCTTTTTCCCTTCTTTTTTCTGTAGACAGACAGGGGAGCCAACATTACGCCGAAGGAACTGCATAAGTGAAACGCACTGTACAAGGTAAATACCCAACATTTATTTGGAATATACCGGGTAGAAACCCGTATGTACTTTCGCATCACATAAGTACTTTTCTCGAGGACAAATGGGTTCGCAAAGACCTGCTGCCCGGACCCTCGTAATGGGTAAGGCCGTCGCTGCATATATATGTTATAGGACGGACAACAGCTAATCCTAACTTGGGTAGGCAAGTTGTCAAACCTCTTAAAAAAATTAAATAATTTTGCAACAATGATAAGTGAAAGATGACAAATGCCAAGTGCTAAGAGCGAAGTGCAAGTGCTAAGTTCCAAGTTCCAAATGTCTATTCTATGCCGCCATCTCACCTGATGGGATGCGACGATGTGGGACTCGACGATGGAACGCGCTTACCTAGAAGAAACCTATTCACTCTCGACTTAAAGATTCCTTTCGGGTTGTAGCTATCAGGAAAAACAGACTCTGGCAAGGAATTCCACTCCTTAGTGGTAAGTGACACATATGGATGATAAATGAGACGGTGTGGATGAGCACAAAAACTACTACACGAGTACGAAAAACAGTACATTGCGTATATAAAAGGAAATAGCACCGAGTCGGTATGTTCAAAAAACTGTATGAATCTAACCAAACAAAAGACATGGGTATT
Source organism: Mythimna lalbum (assembly GCA_949319445.1). Taxonomy (NCBI): domain Eukaryota; kingdom Metazoa; phylum Arthropoda; class Insecta; order Lepidoptera; family Noctuidae; genus Mythimna; species Mythimna lalbum. Next base: position 4,664,835 of record OX439365.1, read on the forward strand.
AAAACTATCTAAGTGAACTAAAATCTGACTAAATCTTATTATATAAAATTGCATTTTAAGTATTAAAAATTACAAAAAAAATGTTTATTGTTTTTTAAAAGCATGGGCTTTTGAGTATTTAACCGGTAAAAACCCTGTTTATACCCAAATTGGGTATTTCTCATGTCTAATTATCATGATACGTGCGTGCATACTCTTCGTTCGCCTCGTTACTCACTTTATTGTGAATTTATTTTGAAACTACTGCAGTTTCAAACAAGTGTCATCGACAAAATAAAATTTACTTTCTCTCTTGTCTATGCTGTGTTTGACAACGACAAGTTGACAAATCTTTTATTTTCCATGCTTCCTTTTTCTGCGATTTTCCAATAATTCATTCGTGTTTTGAGAGTGTTAGCGAGCATTAGTCTTCTAAGAGTTTGTATAGTAGTGATTTTGATCTACCTGCATATAATTTTTGCGCAGCCAACTCGAATATTCCATCATGACTTTGGGAACTTACAATAGACATCAGGCGCAAAAGAAAAAGTAAACCATAACTTCTATTCGTTTGATGTGTTTATTGTAATAGGTTTTACTTGTTATTGATATTATTATTATTTTTTTAGACAAGCTGCTTTAGCAGCAGCGTTTCCTCAAGGAATCCGTTGCCAAAAATGCTTGGAATACGGGCACTGGAGCTATGAATGTACGGGCAAACGCAAAATCTTGGTTCGTCCTTCACGCACTCAGGTTTTAAAGAAGAATCTGAAATCTCGGGAAGAGGGATCATGCAGGTATGTGTCTAATGATTTGATAGCTTCGGAAGATCTGAATTTTCTGGAAAAATGGTTTTCTCTTCTACCCTCTAGGTTACCTACTTTCAGGTTTTAACATGTTGCAACTATCTTATTTCATTACTCAACAATTATCAAATCAATGCTTTTATTCTTCTGGCAATATGAAATAATGTCAATGTTGAATGTTATACATTTAGTTATTTTTGAAGCAACATTTATTAAATTTTATTGTGACCGTTAAGTCTACCCCTCAACTCGAAATAAAATTGTCAAGATTGATTTTTCAAATTGTTTCAGTAACGGTAGTTGCAAGGTACCTAACAAAAAGAAACGCACTGATGACTGTGCCGACTGCTCAGACAACAGTTCCTCAGGCAGCTCTTCTGGATCAGAATCAGACAGCTCGGATTCAGACAGCGGCAGCAGCAGTGACTCTGAGAGCGACAGCGAAAGCAGCAGCGGATCAGAATCATGCTCGGACTGTTAAGGAGATAGTCTGTATTCGTGGTAAGTTACGACTGGTATTAGCAAATTAAAATTTTGATTCGTCAGTTTGGGCAGTGCCTGTACATATTGCTGACTAACATTAAAGAATAAGGTCTTAGTGCACAGATTCTATTTTTAAATGTTAATTTAGTTTAATTATAAGGTAATGTGCAGTCTGTAATAAAAATGGATTTGCATTTAAGATTTCATACTTCTACTAAATTTCTTTTGAAGATAATATCTTGTTAACCTAAAAAGATGTTAATGGAAGTTGTAAGTCTATGGATTATTTTTTATTTGAATTGCAGAGGATCTTGCTACCACCAGCCATAACATACTCTCAAACGAATAGTTACGAATTGAATGTAGGCTAAACTATCACCAGTTTGATTTATAATGCTGGACATTGAATTTAAAATAAGATTTTAGTATAAATGACACGTGTTTTTAAGATATTTTTAACCTGCAGACAACGTTTTTAATCTATTTATTTTTTTAATTTGTGTAAGTAGTGGCACTTATCTCATTCAGCCTTTTTAAAGTAATCAATAGTAGATTTAATGGAACACTGGTTTTAGTAGGTTTTTGAAATAGTACTTTTTTAAAATGAATTTGATGTTAGAAAAGAGCTAAATGGGTTTGGCGCCATTCTTCCTAGTTTGTATGCTGTGAACTTGTTGAATGTTTGTAGTCTAAATGATTCTATGAGAAAAGTGATTTTATGTGTGTATGTATGGATAATTGAGAATTTGTAGAGATTTAATTCTTTTTAATGTTAGGCTTTATTTCCACTGACAACATTAGGAAAAAAAGCATATGATATTAAGAAAAGCCAAAGTTTGTCTACGTTGAAATACTCTATGGTTAAACTATAAATTGTCTAACTAAGTTAGTGGAAATTTAGTCATTTTGTGTTTGTGCTTTGTGAAACTGCTGTGTTAATATAGCATAGACTTAAAGTTAATTATCAATTACATATTTACATGTCATAGACGTAATATTTTCTAAGACTGTATAGAAAAATGTCTCTTCAATTACATAGTCTCATGATTTAAATAGAAAAAATGTAAGAATTTTGATATAAAACGAAATATAATTTAAATGGGATTATTTCTGTTTTTTATTTGCTTATTTCAGTTCATCTATGTTACTTTTCTTTCAAACACTATTCCTGCGATTTTTTTCGCTTGCTCTTCGTACTTTCTAAGTACTATGAAAAGGCGAATAACAAAACTACAGCCAATTAACTTATTTCTTCTATTGGAGGTAGATTTTGAAACCTAAATATGTATGTTCAACATTTTTTTCAGTTAAATTTAATTATACTCTGCATGAGTTGACCCATACATCAATATTATTTCTAACAAACTTAAATAATTTTAACCCTTTGAGAGACGGTTTTAAAAGTACCTAATAATAAATTACATAGATTCTTTCATTCAAACTTTGAAAACTCCGAAACAGTTTTTTGAGGGTAGTTTTTAATTCATGAATCCCCAAGCGACACCCGGTGGCCGCGCATCTATTGTCTTACTATTGTGTCTCTAATTGACGGTATCTGAAGGGTTAAACTTGTAAAAAATGTTTAATTAGTTGCAGTGCTAACTTGAAGAGGGTTTTGTGATAGAGTGGTTACATCATTCTTATGCCCAAGATGCCAACCCAGAATGTTGCAAGAATAGTATAGTCAAATTAGGTCATTTTTTAACAAAGATTGGATTAAATTCTCTGGAGAGGCAAAAACGTTTCTGATGGTTTTGTAGGAATGAAACATGGTGTATAAAAAATAAAAATCATTTTGCACCCCTACGGAAGGGGGTGAAAACTGTTAATTGGTTATAATTAACCAGAGAATACATTTGGGCTCAGCGTAATTTTTTATATGGTATATTACACCTCAATCTACATTATTACATTTTATTTATTTTAATCGGACCAAAGCAGCGTTAGAAAAAAAATAAAAAAAATAAAAATGTAATTTTTGGTCATTGCGGCTTTAGGGAAAATAGTGTAGTTTTGTAAACTGAGGAAAGGATTTATACATTTTGACCTAATACATGATTGATTTTGCACCCTAGTGCGACGTACGGAAATTAGTTTTTCACGATTTTTGGCTGTTGTACTTCGGGGGAAATTAGAGTAGTTTTGAAAATCATCACAATCATATTCATTTGGTTTCCTTTATATTTGCACCCTATAAAAAATTAGAATTTTTATAGGGAACATTCATTTTTCTAGTATTGTAGTAATTGTCAAAGAGCTACTACGCCATGGAAGTGACAAGCGCGCGACACGGAATAATAAACTGACAAGAAGAGATAAGCGTCGTCATCACGTATGCGCGTTGTGGGATGTGTTGACGAGTACTCACTGATTGTGAATGCTCTGTTAGTAAGTTTTAGTAAAGAAACCTAAAGTTTTTTTTATAATACAAAAAAAGAAAAAAAGGTGTCAGTGTCTTCCAAGCATGTACTGTATTTATTTCAAATAGGTACTGAAATTAATTATATTTCGATTGTCTTTGGAGCTATGTGGGAGCTATAGACCGTATGACTGTGCTGATTATTCTACGTCATCAAGTAAGGTAGATATAAAACATTTTACTTTATAGAAAAAAATGTGGAGTAAAATCTCAATAAAATATATGAAAATTACTATTGGCTCCATCTCCACTGCTTCAAGAGTCAGATCGTCAGAGAAGATAAGATACGCAATACATGGACAGGATGGGAAGAAGGGGGCATTGTAACGGTGCGTCAGAAGATCTGGTGAATGGCTTGCGAGCGGCGCACTGCGAACTGCGCGCGTGCATTTCGTGTTCGTACGAAAATACACAAAATAAATCTAGGGTTTATTAACTACTAGGTAAACCCGAGGTTTCACCCGCGTTTTTAATTACTGCCGCTCAGAAAGTCGATGTCTGTTTATTGGGATTTATAATGCTATTATCGAAGCAATCCATGTATTTACGAAAAAGTATCTGTTTTTTTATGAAAGAACACCTAATGACTTTTACCACTCTAGGGTGGAGCAAGAAGGTGTGTCAGACTTGTGTGGACCAGGACCAAGGGTTTCCTTTTCAGGCATACCCCGCGGCCCTAACGGGCATCGGCCTTGCTAGGCCCCTACTGTTTTGCAGACATCCCTTTGAGGCATGCGTCCGAAATCTTCACGCGCATTTGATGACTCTGGCATGGTCCTTAAGTGACTAGCGGACGGTGTGATACCCATAGTTTGTTGTCCGCGACACTGTGCTACTGTGACCAGAAATTATCCAGTGACTCTTAAATTCCGGGGCGTCTCCTGGCAGCTGCTAAAGTGTAATGTCCGGTTGCGGCCATCTTCTACGCCAGTATTACTGCTTCCAGGCTGAGGTGACCGCATCCCATTTTCTCTGGCCCCGGACCATGGCCTGAACCAGGGCACGGCGTGCGAGATCGCCGCCGCCGAATGCTTCCACAAGGACACGACGGTGTTCCACCCAAGCTCGGCACACAGTCCGCACAATGGTTACATTAATGGTTCATGGCTGCATGGTTACCTGGGCGTTTCTTCTTGCCAAATTAGAAACAGTTACCTCCCGAAACACCTATGACCGTCGAGGACCTGTGTAAAGTGGAAAATGTGAACGCCCGACGCCTCCGTAGCCAGGTTTCAGACTCCTCACAAAACCGTGACAGTAAATGCATTCTGCCGAGATTGTGGTACCCAGCGTACTCAGGGCTAGGTTGCGACAGTCGCTGTCCCTATATTGACATGAGATTCTTCAGGAGCTCTGTCCACAGTGCACGATTTGTCCCGACGTTACAATCCCACGCACCATTTGTAGTTACGCACTCGCACGTAACGACTATACCACAGATCCAGAAACAGCTAGCAGGTCATCCTGGATAACTACGTCATGTTCATCACGCAGAATGCCAGAAACTTGGTCTACGAGCTACACTTCGCTAAATACACTGGGCAACTCAACAATGGGAAGCGCAGTGAATTATTTCAAGCGTACGAGTCGGTCACGCTAGAACTCGACAAATTGCCTTGTATTACCCGTAACGGAATAAACAACAGAGAATTTGTTGTATCAAATCCCGATCCTTCTATAACTATTTTAATGCTAATGGCATCACCAACCACCGTGATGAGATCGTCACTTTCCTCGACCATCAGCAAGATATCCTCCTGGAGACAATTACAACAACAACAACAAAACAAGACATCATCCAGGAAACATTTCTCAAATCCCACCGCAAAGATCTTAAAATTGCCAACTATCGCGTAACTCACAATGATAGGACTCACTGTCACGGTGGTGGCATCCTCCTTTACTACAGAAAGGAACTGTACTGTATTATTCTAGCTCCACCCGCACCACTATCTCTCCATGAATACTTGGCTTGTCGAGTAGGCATGACTGGTCTTCAGTCGATCACTGTCATCTCCGCCTACTACCTGCCATCCTCTTTCTCTCCAGCCTCATATGCCAGATAATTCGCTCTCACCAGCGGACTCACTGCCCTCATTGGCTTGAGTAACTCCATTATATTAGCGGGCTAACAGCAAGACAACCAACCCTAGAGGAAGGAATAAAGCTTGACTGTGCTGCGTTCCGCTCGCTGGAACAAGACGCTCAGTCATACATACCCATATCACTTTCTGGCAACTTCATAATTATAAGGTTACGTACTATTGAAAAGTCCTCTGTACTTACCTCCCCGCCCCGATAAGAGTGTCGCTTTCAAAGCCTCTTTTTTTACCCTAGTCCTCGAGTACATCCAAAGGATGAACTCTAGTTTTTATTACAATTTAGCCTTATACTCGTATTTAGACTAATAAGTTCCGGCCAATTCAGTTCGGAGCCAATTCTACTCGGCTCCATCTATCCGGGGTGTGACCGTGTCGATTACCGACCACTTTGATCTTCTTGGGGTAACGCTGTCATCTACTCTCAATTTCGGCTCCTACATCGAGGCAAAAGCTCAAATGACAGCCAAAAAATTGGAGATCTTAGCAAAGGTGAGACAGTATTTCACGCTGGAACAGCTGCTCAATCTCTATCAAGCGCAAGTTCGATAGTGTATGGAAGTACTGCTTTCATCTTTGGAATGGGTCTCCCAAATACCAGCTTGATGCACTAGAGTCGATTGAGAAACAATCCAAGAACACACACAAGGCAATGATACACTTGTCAAGTCAAAATTTCAAAGGCATCATCGTCATCAAGAGCATCGATGTCGAGTTGCTAGCCTGTCGGTTTTCTATCGTTTACATTTTGGAGACTGTATTGTGTATTGCAATTGCACAATTTACTTAAATCCGCCAAGTCGGCGCGGGCGTTGCGCTACTGGTACATGGTGGCCATCCCACCCATACGTACAAAGCGTTTTAGGAACACATGCGTACATCTAAGGATTGGAATTCTCTGCCGGAGTCTGTGTTCCCTGATACCTACAAATTAGGGGTCTTTAAGCCAAGAATGAATGGTTGCTTCTAGGCAAGCGTGCTCCATTGTCGGCCACATCTTCGCTTTCCATCAAGTAAGGTAGTGGTCAAACGCTAGCCTATCCATAATAAAAAAAAGAACTAGTAAGTAATTTAATAATATCCTAAACTAATAAATTGTCTTTACTAAGAATGTGTCCAATAACACTTTCAACGACTCTGAAAAAGCGGAATGAGTAGCCGACAGCCTTGAATCTCAATGTTCGCCCAGCTCTCAACTAGTAGACTTAGCCCACATCGACATGATGGACGCTGAAGTAGAACGTACTCGCTGTCCGACCGTCCGGCAACTGTCCGGACCGAGCCCAAGACGTCGACGGCGCGCACTGTTCCCGCGCGCCTCAAGGAGTTGTCAGCAACAGGAGGGGCCCAGCTGGGTCGAAGCCTACTGGGGCCAGGGTTATCCGAAAGGAAACTCGAGCCCCGGTATGAGGAGGCTAGAAGGAACGGCCAACCCGTTTTTAGTCAGTAAGAGTCTGACACTACCTCCCGCTCCACCCAAGAGCGGAGGCTGTCATAAGATGATTTTAGCCCACCGAAAAAAAAAGTATAACGTAGAAAATAGTCGCTTAGTTTGTTAGATAATATCCTGGCTCTGAACACTCAAATTTTGTTTCATTTTCTGTAATAATCGTCAAGTACCTATTGAGTATTTTTTGGACACAAAGAAATAAATTATTTATCACTGAAAAAGAATATAGATTATATTGATATATTTAAAAATATCGATATATCGACAGTCCGTTAATTTAAAAAATATCAACAGTCCGAATCTAAGCGCATACAATTTGCACGCTAACTTGCTGAGCCCCGCCGCCGCCCGCGCCGCTGCTTTGACCCCGCGTTCGCCCTGCGAACGTCACGTGGCGCAGTATGTATCCACGTTAAATCTACATAAACTTCCAGTTATATATTTCTTATTTTTATTAAGTGCAAATGTAGAATATTTAGAATACATCATATATAAAAAAATCCATGACTACACTAATTTGCCCCGAAGTACAATTTACAAATATTTTAAAATACTGGTTTCCCTGGGGTGCAAAATGGTGCAATTATAACTGGGTGTTTATGATGCTTTAAAAAGCTTATTATGAGTTTGCACCAACAGGCAAAATTTCCCTTGAGCCGCAAATTAAAAATAATGATTTATTAGTGTTTCATACACCTCACACTTTTTTCGCGAAAAGTAATTATACACCAAAGGTGTATCTACAGATATCTAAACTTACCACAACTAGTTACTAATGAAATTTCAAAATTTTGGGACTTTAATGTTAATACCTAATATTAAACGATGTTCCGTACATAACAGGAATGGTGCAAACTCAGAGATGACTTATATTCATGTCTTCTAATGATTCCACAAAAAATTACAACTACACGAATTAAGTCCAATCTTTTTGCTAATTTGACTAGACTAGAACTTGCCCATAGATCGATGTGGGAGAGTAGTCACTAGACAGATCCTCAAGCAATAGATAAATATCTATTAAACATACATAATAATTCTTCTGTACATGTTTAACCTATTAACCGCCTACGTCGGATATATCCGACAAACATTCTAGCGTTTATTCCACTAGGGTCGCATATTCACGACCAAATACTCCATCTCGTCAGCTTTTCTGTCATCTATGAGGATTAAACAGCTAACCGAGATAGAATACCCAGTCGCAAACACACTGCCTTAGCAAATAGGACGCGAAAACACTCATCGGACTAATCCAACGCGGGCGGTTAAGGTGGTGCATCATGACTCACATTTTCACTGTTTTTCATACAACTGCTCATAACTGATTATGACGTTATTACACATTTTTCATGAGATATTTTGGAAACACAGTATCTTGTGGATATTATCTAGGTTTCTAAAGAAACCAATTTCTAAATTTGTGTAAAACTAATCCTGTAAAAACCTCTGAAAATGTCCTATTTTGTATGAACTTTGACACTTCATAATTAGCCTAAAAATTAAAAAAGTCAATAAGTAATCCTCTAGAGACCTTGCAAATTTTATTAAGATTCTAAATGACGACAACTTTTTCCAAAAACTTTTAAGGGTTTAAAAAAAACAGCTATTTCTTGGAGCAAGTTTTGTGAAATTTTCGAGTAAATCTCGGAATTACCGAATACTAACAGAGTTTCCAGGCGTTATCTCTCTTTTTTTGCGTTGCCTTTTCGTCAAACATCGCGTTGGATTGCATTAAATGAAGTAACAAGCTTTTAAACCATTTTCGATGTTTACGATAAGCGAGTGGAGAAGGACCCTCTTAAAGGGTTAATTAACTCCTAAACGGCTTGACAGATTTGGATGTAACTTTAGTGTATACATTTAAGTGTATCCCTGGATGGTTTGAAAATACAATTGAACTTGGTAGGTGGTGCTGCAATCAGGTTTTTATTTTTTTGTCTGATGAAAAGACAGCTTTCGTGGAGGACGTCTGTCGGGACTTTTGAATCCAATCCCGCACACCTGCGGATTGCGGGATGGGGATTTTTAATTAACCTTTTCGATTCCCATCTATATAATACGCGATGTGTCCTCCAGCGCCATGCAACAAATTGTTTCTAAGTTAAACTAACTAATAAATGTTCCTATTGAATATAAAACAAACAAGAACCTATTATGTGTGAAAAAGTTAAAAATATGCCTTATAACAGGGCAATTTTCCATAAAAACAAAATAAAAGGTCTTGTAAAAATCGTCAATTTATTTTATACTATTATTACTTCTAATCAAGTAGTGGCGCTGAGGGCACGAAAATCTCGAACTTGTATACAAGTGATTAGCGTTCAAAAGGTTCCCTTTTTAATGTTCCCACTCTGATACTCACGCCTCCTCTAGGAGAGGAACTTGCACATTGAGAGTTTATGTATTCGCGAGATCCTGCGCTTGTGGGATTGGATTCCCTTGTCGGGACGGCTACGGTATTATAGCCCCAGATTAGATTAGATTAATAATGACAAATAAAACCAAATTACATGATTATAGTAATTACTTATTTATTAACTGAAATCATTGATATTAAACACATTATTACAAAACAACTTACAATACGTGCAATTTTGTACTTACAAAGGCACTTATGACTTAACAATATTCAAATAACGGATATCAAAGGGCCAGGGTTGATAAGAGGCATTTTTCGCCCAACAGAACAAAAGTTTATTCAGTCAAAACAGTTATTACCCAAACAGAGAGTATTTCACCTTTATTTTTTGTACATTTTTCTAGTAGTTTATATTTTTCTAGCTTTGACTAAAACTATATTATTATTTATCACTAACTGCATAAAAAAAATCTTTTACTATACCAATTTCGTTCGTGCATTTAAAAATCGTCGGAAACAGATTTTTTTTATTGTGAAGGGCGTAAAATACCTCGCATCAACCCCTCTTTTTTTGAAATCACATATAAAGTGGTCCATGATTACAAAATTCGAAGACGACGTTTTCAAACAAAAACGTACCTAATGATTTACCCTCAACAAAAGTTTCGTCTCTATTCGAAAGGCAAGGCTGCCTAATGCAACTACAGTTTTATCGATCGGTCATCTAAAATTGAAAGCTACAAAATAAACTTTAGGCTGCCTTCATTAATATTGAACATATTGACCTACTTTCAAGGGCTAGCGTAGCTATTTGTAGATATTCGATCGACGACTATTATTGGAATAGTTAAGCTTTAGGCATTTGATACTTACATACACAACCTTATTTTTTGTATATGTGAAAACTGAAACACTTGTGTAGTATTTTTATGTAAAAAAGATGTAAAGTACAAAATTTCAGAACTGTATTATGAAAAATCACAAAGTTAAAAGCCAGTTATGGAGTACCTGGTTGGCGATATAAATACATGGTTCTCGGCCCACCCGGGTTACTGACGGGTTGTTTTGATTCCGTACCCAGCTGTCAGCTGGCGCCTAATTCCCGCTATGACCTGCCGTGATCATTTTTCAATATTTTTGGGAAAAAATATAACATGGTATAAAAATGATTGGAATCGATTCAGTTACTGATTCTGAACAAACTACCTATATTCAGGTTTCGCATATACTAAAAATAATGTTGTATAATTTCTAGGGCCAGCCAGCACAGTATTTGTAGAACAATCGAGAAATAATGACCTCCTCATTTTTGAAGTCGGTCAAAAACTTAACATAAGACTTATAATAAAGAAAAATGTTCAGACAATGTTAAAGCTTTATTTTATTGTAATGATGATATTAAAAGGTGGGTCTTAGTAAGTATGATACTTTGTGGATTGGCAGTAGTATCTTCAATGTTAAGGATGATTTTCACCAGAGAAATGTGATGATGTGAAACCTAATCTACGAAACTATGTGACCGTTTCCACTGAAGCTAAGCTATGTATCAGAGCAAGTAAAATGTGCTATGAAGATGTAAGTAATGCTATGATACGAGTAAGATGCGCAGCTCGAGCTATACGATGTACCGATAGCAGGGAAGGTGCGCCTACTGTAGGTTCAGTAGATACGGTCAAATTGTGTTGGCCACTCTAAAGTTGGCGTTCCGAACTATTATGCATACTCCAAAAAATATGCAATCGCCATTTGATTATTAAAAACTATAGATATTTAGTTGTTTCCAATTGTTCAAAATTCAGAGCGGTCAAGATATTTTTGCCGCATGGATACTGCACACGCGACCGTCCATAGCACAGTTGAACCCGTTTCCACCAGTGTTAAGCTATATGGACTAATGAATAGGATATAATAGATATCTAATCCATACATAATTATAGTATATATAGTAGGTCGATATTGCTATCGACAAAATAGCTTAACCAACCAAGGGGTACTTTTCCACCAAAGATGTTTTTTTTGCCATTTTTTTTTACTATAATTATGTATGGATTTGATATCCATTATATCCTATTCATTAGTCCATATAGCTTAACACTGGTGGAAACGAGTTCAACTAAGTGTTTTATTAGGTATGGTATCGAAAGTACATACATGTATTTCCATTTTTTTTTTTTTAATAATACACCTGGATTTAATTCGATTATACTTCATACCTAATATGATTAGACAGGATGGCATTCAAGGCAGAAAAAGTTTGAATTGGAACCACATTTTTGCTTTGAAAGTCATCCTTATGCCTACGCAATAGAAGTCAAAATCGGTTGAACGTACAGTGTAAAAGGTTTGTATAAATGTCTAATGTTATTGCGAATGAAGTAAAGTTTGTGTGAGATTAAGTTTGTTACGACAAACTAAAAAATCCCCACTACTCAAATCCCAAGCAAACGTTCGCGCGTGATTTCGCGCCATTTCGGTTACACCGAGCGAACGCCAGCGTCCGCATAGATTATAAAATATTGAGCGTTTTTTTTATGGGGTATTTATCCAAGAACTTAAATAAGAAGTTCTTCAAAGTTTGTAAAGATCTAAAATAAGCAAACTGTTATTTCCTATATTTTCCTATGACTTTTGATGAGTTAAATTCAGACCCAATCCACATAGCATCATACAGAATCCTTAAAAAAAAAAACAGAAATAATGATCAAAGATACACAAGTTACGCAGTAGACGTGCCACTGGAAGGTGCATCGGGGAGAATGTGAATAATAACTTTCCTCTTAGCGTCATAACTGAAACTGTTCATCTTGAAGATCCGGCTATCATAGAATGGCTTCAAGTCTGAGATGTTGATCTGTCTTGCACGTTCCAGCAAGTCTCTTTCAGATATTTCTATGGTGGCTTGCGAGTGGTTATGTAGCCCTCTCATGTAAGCCAGTTGGTCCATTGTCAGTTGACGTAGAATGTAGTAGAGGAGCTCACTGTGGTCTTTCTTGTATGATAGGTATTTTTGGAATGTCTGGAATAGAGGGGATAGATTAGTACATGGTGAACATCTCACCCATGAGCACAAAATGTTTTAAGAACACATTTATTTTGTGTACAGCTAAGGAGATATTATTAATGAAAAAAGTGTCCATGGAGTTTCTTGCACATTCTTCTCCACTTCTATGCTTTGGAATGTGCAATTAGCATCATATTTCTGACTGACTAACTTATTGACATTTTAAAAGTGCCTGTCAATGGTTTATTTGAAATAAAACGCTTTGAATTTTTGGAAGCTATGATTTTTTTTAAAGGGTGGAAATTATCCAATGATTTCCCTCGCTCTCGGTGAAGCGGGATGGCGTGTCAGACTTTTACAGACTAAAACAACACCTGTGTCAGTTGCCCTTTGCGTTTTAGGACTACGGGTTTCCTTTTCAGAAAATCCCTGCGGTTCCAGCTAGTGGGTCTCGGCCCTGCTAGGCTCCTACGATTTGGTGATATCTCTTAGAGAAGCGCGTGGACCACTACCCGCTGTTGACTGGGTTCGGTCCGTCTTGACCGGACGGCGAGCTACCCATTGCTCGATGTCCGCCGTCCGTACCGTAGCTGGTAATCGGGGTCGGAATCACTGCGGTTGAGGCGTGAGGACGTCCGATCCCTCACGCATGCCTCCTCCGTCGCTAGCATTACCGCTTCGCAGGAGGTAAGCGATGATGTGGGATTAGAAGTTCTCTGGTAGAAAACAAGCTTACCTGGCGCATGGCTCTCATGACGCTGTATTTCTGCGTGTCCACGAAGCTCTCCAGCATGGTGCGGATGGCCATGTTCACGTCTTCTTCCGAGACTTGCGGGCGGAGGTGCATGCGCGCGTGTGCTTCGCTCATACGGATTACTAAGGACAAAATAAAATGGGTTAGATGGCGTTAAAGATCTTTCTTTATAGTATCGTGCCATATGAGGATTCCTTTTCGCCCTTAGACATATTTTTGGATCCTCCCTCAGCGACTCCCTAAGCCGAGGTCTCCACGCCATAAGGTAGAAGTATGCTTCCTTGGGACAATTTTCTACTATCACGTAGGTAAAGCTGCTAGCAGCAGCTAATGGGCAATGATTTGTTAAGTGAGAAGTAATAAGTCCACGGCGCATATAAGTCCAGGGCGGTCATCATCATCATTTCAGCCGAAAGACGTCCACTGTTGAACATGGGTATCCCCCACGTGTCGTCATAATGAACGATCCTATGCGCCTCGCATCCCTCGGATTCCCGCAACCCTTACACGTCATCATACCACCTTGTGGGAGGTTGCGTCTTAGGTTAAGTTCGGTTATTCTTCAGGCTGTCGGTTACCCGCGGGATATCTTCATTCCTGATTCGCGGGTGTTAGCTACCTTGAAAAAATCTTAAGAATATGAGGTTTAATTTTGGTACATTCACATGTGATAAGCTTACCAGATTCAATATGACGGACGGTGATAGGCAAGCTGCCCGTGGCGAGAGATTCTTGACGGAGTTGGCTGTACATCTTGGCGACCTTGTCTTGATCCATGTTCTGCAACCAATTAAACAGTTTACTATGAAGTGGGAACGAGAATTTTGTTGATGTGTTGGTCGGTATCACGACTGCCGAACATGTGCTTGCAAGTTTTTATTTTTTTATTGATGTAAACTACAAATAAATAAGTCAGTAAGTTTTTACAATATCAATAGCATTTTTTGTAATATAACTTTTTTTTTCAATCTGATATTAACTAGTACTTGACTGCGATCCCAACTGATGGTTAGCAGTGATGTAATCTCTGATGGTGAAGAACACTAGTTTATTAGGTGCCTATTCACTCTAGCCTTGAAGACACCTAAATTATTATCGGACGGGAAGACCGCAGGCAAATTGTTCCAGTCTTTCGTCGTTTGTTCTTACATGAACAATGGTAATGTGTCTGCATAGATATGCGGTTGTAAGTGTGCTCGTATAGGTATGTAGAGGCAGCTGCGTCGGTCACGCAAGTTCAATCGCAATAAAATACAGTTCACAAGAACATGTATTTATTTTTATTATTTGTATCTCTGATACAGTAGATCAGATAACCTTCTTCAATCATCTTATTCCCTAAAGTTCTCAAGTTATTATATAAGAAATTGTTTACTAGTGGATTACGGCCCATTCACTCTCCTAGAGAGGATGCTTGAGTCCAAGTAATGTTTCTGTTACGGCTAAAGATAGGTGTGAACATTAACTTAAGATTAGCCGGCTAAACTTAGGTTTATCATCGAGGACCAGCTAATGTTCAATATCATGTTAATTTGCTATCCATCTACGCTAATATTATAAAGAGGTAAAGTTTGTTGTTTTATTCGTAGGAGGTAATCTTTGAAAGTACTTGTTTGATAGCTAAAAAATTTTTACCCATAGGAAGCTGTTTTATTCCCGAGTGACAGACTATATTTTATGTACGTGGGTGAAGCTGCGGGTAAAAGCTAGTAATTAATAATTACCTGTAGTTTAGGATGTACATTCTCCTTAGAGTAGACGATGTATTTCTTGAGCAGGTCCTGTTGTAACACGAACTCAGGGTCGGGAGCGTTGCTGTCTTCCAGAGTGGTGCCGCGCTGTGTGGGGTGGTGGCGAATGTGAGATGATACCACGAACCTAAGGACATCACCAACGGTATTATTAAACACATTTGCACGGTTATTTGTATAACACTGGCAACCTTGCAGGACTGTTCAACATCATAAACAATAACTTTAGTTCTTTGACTTTTTACAAAACATAATTCATTTACCAAAAATAAACCTTTAAGATTTCGTTGTTCTAACACATTTCAACTCTGTATTTTGCTATACCGACTACCTACGTCAGTATGACGCAACGTAAGCGCATTAAGAACCCCGGCACCCGATCCCCGCTCTCCTACACTATTGTACTATTGCTTGCTTTGCATTGACTTCGCAATATTTAGAATGTTCAATTTTAAGATTTTTGTTTGGAAATCTGATGAACTAAACTATGATAAATTTTAAGTCACAGAACAAAAGTTGTTGATTATGGTGTTAGTAAGATAATCCTGAGAGGTTGGCAGTGTTTTACAATTAACCTTGTATACAAAGTATATGGGCTGTACAATAATTTACTAATAAAAAATCTGTGCATGCTTTTTGTGTGGGAAGGCGCCATTGTGGTGGCGGCCCATAGGCAACTGCCTATGTTCATCATCATCATCATATCAGCCGAAAGACGTCCAGTGCTGGACATAGGCCTCCCCAAACGTCGCCACAACGACCAGTCCTGTGCATCACGCATCCATCGGATTCCCGCGACCCTGACCAGGTCATCGGTCCACCTTCTTGTAGGCCTTCCAACGCTGCGTCCTCTGGTACGAGATCGCCACTCCAGAACCTTTCGTCCCAATCGACCATCTGTTTTGCGTGCAATGTGCCCTGCCCATTGCCACTTAACTTTGGCGACTCTTTGAGCTATGTCAGTTACCTTGGTCGGTAACTGCCTATGTTGCTTATGCTTAAATCCGGCACTGACGAGACTAATATCAAACTACCGAAGTAACAATCTTGCAATATAACTTACTTAGCGAGATGCGCGTCTTGCATGGGATCAGCCTCGTCCCTGACGACGCACAGCACGTCAAAACGTGACAGGATCGGTTCTGACAAGTTCACGTTCTCTGAGAACGTCAGCGACGCGTCGTAGCGTCCGCCGATTGGATTGGAGGCAGCTATTATTGAACACCTGTGAAAGACGGTAAGAATTAGTTTTATTGGTAGTTATAACTACACAATATTATCATATTTTTTTTTTTTTATTAGCCTATACTGTCCCACTGCTGGGCCTCCCCCAACTTTTTCCAGGCATTTTTCTCCCGAGCCACCTCGAACCAGTCCCCGAAAAATAATATTACACAGGTAAAATTTTGTCTGTGGAAGATAGTTACTTCTACACGCTCGATCGGCTGAATGGATTTTGATCAAAATTTGTACAGGGGTAAGCCATGCTCCCGAATAACATACATATAGGATAGTTTTTATCCTGAGAATAACATATTCTCTTAACCTTTTAACCTGTCATGTATACAAAACAAAGCAAAATATGTGCTTCACGCCACGGTCACGACTACATGACAGGTATAAACAGTAATAAATCTTATAAAAAAGTTTTTTTTTTTTAATTTGCTTTGTTATAGGAAGAAATCACCGAGTTGACCATTGGCTATGAGAGCACGTTTTTGCTTTTTTAATGTGGTGGTAAAAAGATTAACGTACTTTAACGTTCCCGTAACTCCAACATAGATAGGTATGGCGTATACAAGGTGTAACGTTAAATGCGCAAAACCTGAAATTAGTTTGATCAGAATAACGAGCAGAATCAATTAAACCACTTTTAATATACATTACATTTTTCAAAAAAATCTTCATTTTAAACTTTGACCTGTCTATTTATGAATAGGTCAAGCCATCACGTGCGCAAACCCGCTGCAATAGGTAAACAAACACAAATAGTTGTAATCCAATCAAATTTTCTCATACACGGGATAATAAAAGTTTTTATTTCAATGCAGATAATTATGAATTTTTCACAAACTAGTACTGCACATAACACCTTAATTTTTTTTAAATGTTTTTTTTTCTCACATAATTAGGTTAATCGAATTAAAAATCATTTGGGGTGTCTGAGGTTTTGCGCATTTAACGTTTTATAATTATGTAATGACCTGGCGTGCAGTGAGGTGACGATGCCCGCTTTAGATATGGAGATGGACTGCTGCTCCATGGCCTCGTGTATGGACGTGCGGTCGGCGTCGTTCATCTTGTCGAACTCGTCGATGAGGCACACGCCGCGGTCGGCCAGCACCAGCGCGCCGGCTTCCAGCGTCCAGTCTCTGTGGAATAGAGGAACAGTTAACTCACAGCATTTATTTCAATAAAATCATAAATTACCTAATCTATCCTGAGTGTATTTTTGTCTAATATTTTATTCAAAGCAACAAATTGCACTAAAAATAAATATATTTCTGATGATATATTAATACTGTCAAAGAATAATGGTGTGTTTTCGCTGTTATTTTGTTGTGGTGACGTCACATTTCAGTGTATCCATCATTATTTTGTTACTTGACAATTTTACACAAGATTAAGTTACTTTTTAGAAACCATAATTGCGATCCAAATAGAGATCTTCAATGACGTATTTTATCATAAAAACGAAGATGTGAAGGTATAAAGTTTGTGTGCTCACCTGGTAGTAGGATTCTTCCTGACATAAGCAGTGAGACCGACAGCGCTGGCTCCCTGACCTGTTGTGAAGATGGCTCTGGGTGCGATCTGGAACAAAACAACATTTTGTAACATTGAGGCTAAATCGGTCGTTGTGGCGACGCTTGGGGGAGGCCTATGTCCAGCAGTGGACGTCTTTCGGCTGATATAAATGAGGCTAAATCGTGACTGGAAAACAGTATGATCTCGTGTCTCGATAAGTCGTTGGTTCTGACATTTTTGACTATCGCGTCATTTGTATATCTATTACAGCCGGTTAGTGTAAGTGAGAAAGATTTACGAGTAGCATTACTTTTTCTAATTGATTTTATCATCACTGCTCTCAAAACGGTGAAGGTGAACCGTGAGCGGTCGGCATGTCTTAGAACTAGAATTTAAAGATATTATACATACCCCAACACCGAGCCCGCTTGGTGGATTACGACCCATTCCCTCTTCTTGAGAGGAGGCCTGAGTCCTAGCAGTGGAAACATTGTAAAGGCCGATTGCTACAATACTTCACCGGTACTTTGCACAGATTGAGAAGCAAATAGTAGTCATTTTGTCATGAACATTTTCTTAATTCAGGTGCGTTTTATAATATGTACCAATTTTCAAAGAAACTTTAGTCATTTAATATTTTTATTTAGAGCCATGTTCACTCGTTCATGCACAAGCTGTGATTGTCAGATAATTGAGTGTTCATTATATTATAGTACCAGGTACATGTACCAATTTTTATTTCTAAGTTTTTATATTGTAACACTCCTCGGTGATCCTCCGACTGTTTTGCGCGGATTTGACGCATATCCTATTTACCCGCTAGTTATTATTATAAGTCGTTATTATTCGATTTATTTTTTTAAGATATGCGCCATGTGTGACGCGAATAAACTCTTTTTCTTTCTTTCCATAAATAAATAAAAAAGAAACTTACCTTCTCAGTGTACTTGAGGAACTGTGATTTGGCCGTACCAGGGTCACCGCAAATGAGGACATTGATGTCACCTCGCACCTTGTGCTTGTCACCTAAAATATGACAAAGTTCTATAGTAAAATGCCACACCAACATCCCCTGACAATGAGCAATCGATTGCTCCGCTGATTGTCAAAGGTTCGATTCTCGCATGATAAATAATAATTGACCTAGATTTATTGTGAATATGTGAATACAAACATGATACAGAAGAAATTAATAATAATAAATTGTTATTAACAGAAAGATATGTATATCTTCAATTTTTTCATCGATTATCTAACCTAACCTAATCTAAATAGTTCATCAAATGCGAGAGCCTATAAATAATAATTAAAAAAAAATATTTTCGAAAGGACAGGGCAAGTATCTATCAGATATTAGCGCTTTCCTCTTACATCTTTCTGCATCACTCCAGTAAAAAAATAACAAAAATATCATTTTGCTTAATTTCTAGTGTGCTAAATAGGGTAGTTTCCAGGGTCAAAATATCTACATTTTATTTAGTCCGTATTTTAGATTATAAAAAAATGTTGAACATGTATTTTTTCTTGTTTCCATTAAACAAAAAATAACAAAGATATAGCCCATTAAAGTTACGTGTGACGTCACCCCGTGCGAAAAAATGCAGCACGACGTGACGTTACACGTAACTTTAATGGGCTATATCTATGTAATTTTTTGGTTTAATTTACAAATAAAAAAATACATGTCCCTTATTTTTGAATAATCTAAAAGGCGGACTAATTACATTTTTTACGGCAACTAGCCTAGCAACATTAAAAAAAAAAACTCTCACCTGGATTCTTAGGCTCCCCTCCAAAGAGTGCCAAAGCCAGTCCCCTCTTAATATAGTCATGTCCGTATATTGAAGGCGCTATACTCTGCACAATCCTCTCGCCGATGCGCGGGTCTTTGGACAGCTTCACTATGGTCGCGACGTCTTCATCTGTCAAAGACTCTACGATGTGCTTGCAGTCTTTGACTACTATGTAGTTGGCTATGATCACTGTTGCGAACACTGGGAAGCCCTGGGAATGGAAAAAAGTATGAAGTTTCAAGTTCTGGGGCCTTGTCATGACAGTCAGGCGTGCAATTGAAAAATAACTGATGGAGTCATACACCCTCGACAGTTCAGCTTAGGTTGTCAAATGGATCGAGTTAAGAGCTCGTAGTAGCACTGTTAAGGCCCTACCAAGAGGTCCACAATCCGTTTTAAGACCTAAACTGAAATGTTAAACGCTCACCTCAACGGCTGTGCACCCGTGAGGTAGCCTCATTACATTACAGCGTTTTAAGTTTTTAATCGCGGCTCGTCGTTTTGTAATACGGCGATTTATACAATACGGCTGCGACATATACGAGTACATATCGAGCCTTTTTAGGAAAAACGTCGTAAGCGACAGTGAGCGTTTTTGTAGGACTAGATTTTCTCTTTCATAATTAAAATGTATTCAATCATGATAATAAAATTTTATTATATAAAAAAATATAACTAAATATAATTACCGATCTAATAAATTGTTGCTACTTACTAACATAATTTCTATACTTTTTAATTAAGGAAGTAGAGAAAACTCATTCCCGCAAAAAATTCAAATTGTCGCTTACGATGTTTTTCCTGAAAAGACTCGATATATCTTATTACTCATAAGTGTTCACTAGATCGGAAAAGTATACTTCTTCCTTGTATTGATGATTACGAAATCAATTTACAAAATACAGCCATAGTAGGTCAGTATACTAAAATCCAAAAAGGAACTACATACTGATCTTTTTTATGTCTGGGTTACCACCACTATCATGTTGGACATAGGCCTCCTGTAAGTGTCGCCACAATGAACGGTCCTGTGCATCTCGCATCCATTGGATTTCCGCGACCCTCACCAGGTCATCAGGCCACCACTATATTATATCATATTCTGACAAATAAACGATTATGATAGACGATCTAGTAATGATTGTAGATGGAAATGACAATTCTGATCATTTACTTTGTAACTTCAGGACCGTTCACGACCTTGCACTGTGTGCGGTAGCTAAGCGCGAAGCGGCGAGCGGTAAGATCAAAAGTATGAAAATGTTTCAAGCACACCAGGACACGCCGATCATAGCAAAAACGCTCCAGTTACCGACGCCGCACCGCTCGCCGCGCCGCGCGAAGGCCGACGTTGTGACCAGGCCGTAAGTCATGTCAGTCAAAAGTAACTTACCTGTTCAGTATTAAGAGATCCATCATAATTGTTGGTATAGATTCCAGTGAGGTCCACCTCGTCTCCGGGCTTGCAGCGGTCACACAAGTCTGCCAACAAGATGCACTCCTTGCTGCGAGGGATGCGGCCCGCGGGGATGCGGCCTGGAGACTCTTGGATCGTGACTTTCTGGTAGTTACGGTACACTGTTTGTTCCATGTTTACCTGGTGAGATGGTGGTTTGGTTAGATTAATATTCTTTATTAATATAAGCATAACATCCTTGGTCTTGGTAAAGTAAAGCGTTCAGCGACTTACACGGGAAAACGTAACAGACAGTTACTTTCGCATTATGACTATAGATTCATATAGGAACTCACCATAAATGGCCCAGCACTCTGACACTCTGGACAAGACCCTGGCCTGACCTCCGTATTCTGAGTCTGCACAAATGGTCCCAGGATATACCCACACCTATTACAGTCATACTTCACGACGGACAGTTGGGGGAGTACTCCTGTGGTCGCAGTGATCACTCCTACAGTCCTCACGAGCTGGTTTAAGTGGAGCTTCCGGAATGTTCTTAATTCTTCAATGAGAGGGAGGTCGGATATTCGGACGTGGATTTCTGAAGTAACCCTCTCGTAGCTCGGGAATATTTGGAGGACTATGTCTTTGGCTACCTGGAAGAGGAATGTAAAGTTAATAAAGTTTAAATAGTTTAGCTTCAGTAACAGGGATTGCAATTTAGATTTCTGGAATTGGGTAGCAGACTCGATTTTTTTTTAAATTTTTCTTGTAAAAAAAGTGATTTTATTCAAAATCATTTTTTTTCGCAGGTTAGTGTCTAGTTGTAGGTCGATTATTATTAATATATGATTGGTGGCCGTAACACGCATTAATACACATATTTATTTACCGAATTGTAACATCAATACAACCTTTCCAATTTGTCTTAGGGTCAGTTCACAACGAATAGCAACCCGAAGCGACGCTACGCAACTACAAGATAAGCTACACATTTAATTGTGAGAATTCAGAATACGTTGCATGACACAGAGTTGCACTGCGAGGCATCTCAGTTTGATCTGGTCTCTACCTAGTAAATAAAGTTGTATTTTGGGTCGCTTTTCGCGTTGCAACGCGTCGCGTACGCCGCACACGGGCTTCAAAAAAACGCCGCTTCAAGCTTCATTTTGAGGCGGCCTGTTTTTGTGGCTCGTGTGCGGCGGTGCCGCCACAAAAAAACGCTTGAAGCGGCTTCAAGCTTCACCGGACGCAAGAGGTGTCGCGCGCTTCAGCTGTTTTTTGCAGCGGCTTCAAGCTTTTTTTTTGTGGCCGCTTCAAGTGTTTTTTTTGTAGCGGCGTTTTTTTGAGGCCCGTGTGCGGGTACAGTTAAGACGAAATGAGAGGGTTACATTGACGATTTTAATTATTATAATTTCGTAAATAAATATGTTACCGAAGCAAATCAACTCAAAAAAGAAGAAAGAATTTAATCAACATACAACTTGACACTGATCTGCAAAATACAAAAAAAAAGTTTTTTTACGCCACTTTGGCAACTGAGATGGTGTCGACTATTCTTAGGCGATTATCACACTGTCACAGATCACGCATGTTGCGTGTCAACGCACCTACGCGCGTACTTGCGGCAGTGCAGATCTGCATCATCGTGCAGGTTTTTTACGCATTCACACATACGCGCGTAGTTGCGTAGATTCACTCACTTTACATCAATCGGCACTACGAGACTCAGTGTGCCATAGCTTGCGTCTCGCGTGGGTGCGACCACACGCGCGTGTGTTCATGTTTCTCCACTTGTAGGGGCGTGATCTGCATGAACGCGCGTGGGTCCATTTTCAGTGTGTTGGACTGTGCGTGTTTTCTATACAAACGGAGATACTTACAAGCAACGTTAAAACACGCATTCACGCGCTACGCTGCGTGGTGCGTTGCAGTGTGATAATCGCGTTAAGAATAACTTAAAAGATTTGAATATTGAGGGCTACCCTGGGCCGCCTACACTTTCAACTTTAGATTACTTTATCACCTTAATCTTACCTCGTCAAAGATCTGCAACATCTGGAAGGGCGCTTCAGGCAAGAAGTACGCGAGCACCTGTTCCCTCCGCGCCAGCACGTCGAACTCGACGTGGAACGACGCCTGGTTGTGTTCACACATGCGACGGATTCGCTCCTTGTATACGAACTGACCTTTACTGTTTGTGTATGTACGCAGGAAGTTCTTGAATCTGGAAGACGGAAATAAACCTTACTAATATTATAAAAGCAAAAGTGAGTTTGTTTGTTTGTTACGTCTTCACGCCTAAATGGCAAAACCGATTTTGATGAATTTTGGTACAGAGATAGTTGGGACCCTGGAGACGGACATAGGCTAATTTTTTTTAAAGTGAGAAAAGGGGGAGAAAGAGTAAAGTATATTAATAAACGCGGGCGAAGCCGCGGGTAAAAGCTAGTATTGGATAAAATGATTATTATGATGATTGTAGTGGCCTGTGTGGATGTGGAAGTTGTAGGTCCTGGGTTCAAACTCAACCAGGTGCATTACTTTGTGTAATTTATTTCATCACCACTGCTCTCATAACGGTGAAGGAAAACATTGTGAGGAAACCGGCATGTCCTAGAACCAAAAGTTCGAAGACATGTGACATCTACAAACTCGCACTGGGCCCGCGTGGTGGATTACGACCTCTTTGCTCCCCGAGCAGTGGGAACATTAAAAAGCTACTATGTTAAAATGATTAAAACGACCCTTCTCGGTTTGACTATCGTCAAGAGCATGATTGAAACGCTTGTTGTTTTCTCCAGCGTAATGTTTGATAAAGAGGCATCGCGAAAAAAGAGAGAGCGCCTGAACGCTAACTGGCATTCAAGTTACCGAAATGCCAGTTATCAGTTAAACCGTCGCTCACTCAAAGGCACTCAATTTATTTACTTTTTTGAATTTATATTACACTAGTTTTTGCCCTCACGGCTTCGCTCCCGCTTTTCCCTACTCCACCCTACACTGCTCTACACTACTATACCCTAATCTACCACGACTACCACGTAGTCAACTGTTATTTTTGCTGAACTGGACCTCGGAAAAATGAGTGTTTACATGTTTTTTCTATATTATGTGTACCAAGAAGATAATGTCTCGAGTCAATCCCGTGTAAAAGGAGACAAGTATAGAGAGATAATAATGAGAAACAGTCTCTATTAAGTTAAAGAAAAAAATACAAACCTGTTAGCAATTTCAGTTCTCGGCCCCAACATGGACACCCACTCCTTAGTGGTGTAGCCCTTGGTGTCCTCCAAGTTTTCAATACTCTCGATACCCTCTTCAACTTGTTCCTCGCTCCCCATGGCCGCTTTCTCAGCAGCACGGCGGCGCTTCGCCCGCGGAGCACCCGTGCTTTCCTCATCAGATTCATCTAAGATAAACAGAGTGAAGAAAATCCGTTCAATGTCCGGATCCGGCCACATCATCTTTTCCGCACATGAGCCGCACGCCACAGCCACAAACGCCGCCACGACAAGCTAGAAGCGGCCACAAGCCACTTGTGGTTGGGCTGCCACTTTTTTTTAACCCATTTATGTAGTAGTATAATGGACTCTATCGCAGAAGGCGCGAGTGGCGTGTGACAGCGGTTAGTAGCCAATACGGACTACAAGAAGCGAGCAGCGGCGTTTTGTAGAGTGTGGCGGCTTCCGGCGCTTCCATATAAAATGTATGAAACCTACAGGAATTATACCGGTGAAGGCGGTTTCTGATTGTGGCCGGTGGCTCGTTTTCGGCGCCCCTTACTGACGATATGGACACGGTGTTTGAATTGACACATTTTTATTTAAATACATATTGTTTTCACTGACGTAGAACTACATTGTGCTCGTGTGTGCTACACACGCCGATATGAGCGCGTCCGTCTCAAAAAAATTCATAATTATGGACTACTTGTACAGCTACACTTGATCCACGCCACGCGTAGTCATTCTATGTACAAATCAGGCGTGGTCCATGTGTGCCGCATCATTTGTTGGACCCTAGGTTTAAATTATCTCTAGTTAAACTATTATAAGAAGAAATATGCTTACCATACAACAAATCGCGATCATCCCTCCTAATACGACCCTCATCTCTATCCCGTCTCCTCAACTCCTGCTCAGCAGCCACACGGTCTTGTACTGACATGGGATCATAGTCATCATCATCCAGATCTTCTGCATCATAACGGTCCAGTGCTGGCATAGGACGGTAGTCACTGTAGATCGATAATGAAAGTGTCTTCAATAAATATGTATAGTTGTATAAATATGTATAGTATACGTGACAATACAAACTATTTTCGAGTATTTAATGTGGCAACTCTTTTTGAGCCAGGAGCAATCCTGGCTCAAATTAATGTGTTCGGGTTGTACAAATTTTTATTTACAAGTGGGCAAAGTCACCGGTAGTAGTTAGTGTGACATTAAGTATTATGAATGTGAAAATAATGCACTTTACCATCAACAATTGCATCAATGCTCACCATCCCAGGTGGGATTGTATCAAGCACATAAGTTTATATCAATAAAAAGAAAAGTCCCAAAAACGTACGCCTCCATGTTATCATTGAAAAGCTCCTCTCCATCGCCCTCTTCTTCCTCGGGATTGTCTCCAAGGATTGCACCCTCATCTTCAAACATCTCATAGTCACGTGCCGGTGAAGTCATCCGGGATCGTGCTCCATCTCGCTCTGATGGTGTGTCGGGGGCCGGGGAACTCTGGAAAAGATTTTTTTTTAATTCATGAATCCCCAAGCGACCACCGGTGGCCGCGCATCTATTGTCTTACTATTGTGTCTCTAATTGACGGTATCAGAAGGGTTAAATTGTTAACAAATAGTAATCTCTAGAAGTTCTCTGATTATTGAATGTCATACAGACTACTTTTGATCTGGAAATGAGTGGCTCCTATGGGTTAGGTCACAGGAATGAAAGTATATAAAAAGCTAGCTTTATGCTAACAGTACAAAGTGATCATGAAGCAACAAGTTGTTTTCTAAAACAAAACTACGTCAATAAAATTTACCACATTTTCTTTACCATTTCTTCAACAATGATTCACTAAGTAGACAGAGAAGTCAATACCACACATAGTAAACAGTAGAGTGTGGCTTGCTATAATGTCATCACACTAAACAGACTTGGTATTACTGCAAAGACCGCTTGCTAGAATTTGTTTATCAATGTAACTCTCTGTCAAAGTAAGCTATTTCTTGTGTTTTGATTTGATATTTATAGTGTTGTATGAACCTAGTTTCTTCCACAATGTCGGCTGATGATTTAGAAGCCACTTTCAGGTTAAAATCATTTCCAAGTCTCTCTAAGAATAATCTACCAAATAAAAATAAATTGGAAGTGGTTTTTTTTTAATTTAGGGTTTGTTAGTTTCTCATGTGATACAACATTTCTAATATAATTATGAGTAAATTAACTTTTTTGTATAGGCAAAGCATTATCCTAACGGCGATGCCGAACGAACGGTAAATACTACAATAAGTCAGTAAATATTGTAAAACGTTGACAAAACGTTACTCACCATTGTTCTTTAGACCTTCTTAATGGAATAATACACTAAACTACACTAAATTATGTTTTATTTTACAAATAAACGAGCTAACTCGTCGTTACAAAAAAAACAAACAGGTTAACTTTGTGAATGTCAAAAAACGCGCGAAACAGCGAGTGTTGTGAAGAACTGTCAAATGTTTGTTAGTGCAATTCTCAACCTTACCTTTTTGTTTTTAAAGGTTATCCGTTTGCAAAATGATTACAGCGCCATCTTTTTATTGCTGTTAGAACTATACAGGATTTAGTTGAAATGGTCCGGTCCGCCACCACAGAATATGAATTTACAAAACTGAATGCGTCCAAAACTCAAGTTTTATTAAAACTTTCCGAAATTATACGAACGCAATATAACCTCAAAGTTACAAGATTGACATGTCTGTTCGGACCTGACATTTATTTTGCTAGTAATGTCAGTAGTTATTATTTCATCAATAGTAACGAAAACATGGCTAAATACATAGCTCAAATTATAGTACTTGGTGCCCAAGTAGTGGGAAGAGCTTTTGCGAGAGCCCTCAAGCAAGAAATAGCTGCATCTCAAGAGGCAGCGAAGCGAGCTGGTGGTGGACCTGAAGGTACCCGAAGAGCGGCAGCAAATGCTTCCACAGGTCTCACGTTAGAAGAAGCAATGCAGATTTTAAATTTAGACAAATTAGAAAAAGAGAAAATGCTCAAAAACTACGAACATCTTTTTCAAGCTAATGATAAGTCTAAAGGAGGATCCTTTTATTTACAATCAAAAATCGTAAGAGCAAAAGAAAGAATAGATGAAGAATTTAAACAAGTTCAAGAAGCGAGTAAAGAAAAAGGTGCACAAAGTCAACCAAAGGATACATCATGAAAATAAGTTAATTGATTTGGACTAGAAATGTTATTTTTATTGTAGATATTGTTTTAGTTAAAACAGTGTTCAGTTTTGTAAAATATTTATTGCGTAGAAAATGGTTACCACAATAGTGACTAGAATACATCAGTCTTCATAACATACATTGTTGATTACGCATTATAA
Source organism: Mythimna lalbum (assembly GCA_949319445.1). Lineage (NCBI taxonomy): Eukaryota > Metazoa > Arthropoda > Insecta > Lepidoptera > Noctuidae > Mythimna > Mythimna lalbum. Next base: position 4,692,479 of record OX439365.1, read on the forward strand.
AAAATTACAAAAAAAAAAATACATGGACATCATAAAACCCATTTAACAAAACTCATTTATGCTGAAGCATTACATCCTACTAAAATAATTAGAAATCAATAAATATTTCTTATGCATAATACTGATTTTTAATGCTAATCCCAATAAGCATATTATGTTAAAACTTGATTATTTGGAATGCTATTATAAGCATCTTTTGTGCTTGAAGCTTTTATATATTGAATTTGTGCTCAGCAACTTGTAACACTATTTCAGTCACAATAATTATATTTAACTTATTTCAAGTTAAAATTATGAAGTAACAAGATCAAAATTATGTAAATTGGAATTCAGAAAACAGTCTTGCATGTTATTACATCATATGAGATCGTTGGCTTCCCATTACTTCCGCAACAAACTACTTCTGTAACCCTTAAAGATATGTAAAACACTAACCTAAGTACATCTATGATTACAATTTCTTACCACAAGTACGCAACCAAACAGGTTAAAAATGACTAGAAATAATTGATTAGTACAGAATGACACAATGGAAGAAATTGAGCAAAACGATTTCTACCTGGATACACATCAATATTTTTAAAAGAAATCTAAAAGGTATACCATCACTTGTTCCCACTCCATGTATAAATATCACTTTTCGAAAATCGATCTTTTACCAAATACTCCTCCAAATATGGATATTGAAAAATCTTACTGCTAACATTTAAACTTACATTTTTCTAAGTTAACAACTTTATGAATGGGTATTTTAGACTTACACTATGAAATTAGGCTCATAAAGTATTTGAATTGTTCCTTCTCCAATATTGGAATTATATATCCAACAATCGTATTGTAAATACCCTACAATCTCTTGTTGACATAGAGATTCACTTGGAAGTTGGCTAAAAATAAATAAATATATAATAGACATCTATAAATGGCAGTGATGTTGAAAATTCAGTTTCATCTAAGGTTTAACATCCATTAGAACAACAACTTCATACGGGCTACACTCTGACATACCCAATGTATTGCAAAGCCAACCATAAAACCCTTTCTCAAAATCGCAAACATCCTTCCACCAGTTGGCAGCACTGAAAGTGAGCTGGACTATACCAGCATATAAGCCCAGCCCAATAGTAAAAAGTACTATCAAAAACGGGTAAGCCAAAATCACAACTGGGGCCAGTAAAATCTTTTTAATGCAGCTGAAATTTTCTGTCACATGAGAGAACACATTATACCAAGCCATTGTACCTGTGTAGAACGAGTACAGGGCAGAAATGCATGCAACAAATGGAATGCACATCAAGCTGAACAGAAAGATATGTGGTCCGTTGTACAGAGAGCATTTTGATATGTCCATCTTGTTGTACTCTTCAGCAACAATAGCTGCTTCAATGATCTCGAGCTCCTCCCTGGATATGTTGAGCTTTACATCAACATTCTGGCCTTTCTTCTTTCCTCTTTTGATTGTTCCTGTCATAGTCAAATATCCATCCTTGGAAGTATCTGTCAAAGAGCAGTCAGGTGACATTGATCCTTCAGATTCAACACGCAAAGCAGTTATTTCTGTATCAGTGTTATCACCCTCGATAATTCCAGGGACAATGTTCACTCGTTTTTTCCTTTTAGAACTGTTTTTGAGGCTGTCAGTGAGATTGCCCATTTCAAAGCTGTTTTCTGACTGTGTTTGTGATAGGCTGTTCGGAGTGGCTGATGAGCTTTCATTTTGATCAGAGTTCATGATCTTGCAGCTTTTCTGTATGTCGCTATCATTAGCATCTCTTAGGTCACCATGACTGGAACAGGCATCTGAAGAGTTTTCATATATTGGAGAGAGATCTATTACCTCCCGGCTGCTGTTAAGAGTAGACAAAGCTTGATATCCATTCTTCTGAATATTATGCTTCTGAGATTCTGAGTCTCCATTAAAATCATTAAAATCTTCATCATTCACATCATTGATTATTGGAAGATTAATTTTCATGTTGGACTTCAAGCCTTCCATGGTTGAGTGAATAATACCATTGACGACATGCTCTGAAACTGGTGACAAGCCATTCTTGTATTTTGTCTGCGCATCATCTGCAACTCCCTGTAAATATAAAAATTTAGGAATGATTATCAAGCATTACTTACTAAAATGTGCTATGTATGGACCAGTCTACTATACAAATTGAAAGAAATTTGGTGGAAATAATTTATCTATTCGGCAGATGAATTACTTAATAAAATTAGTATTTAATAGTACGCAAAATACGCGCATTAGTCGTGGAGTTGCGGATACCAGCCCGTTTTACCTATACCTACCTACCTAGTATTTAATATATTATTAAAAATGTGGGAGCAACAAAATTTAAAAAAATTAGATTAGTAACATCTTTATTAGTCGAAATCCTTGGAACCAAGTTGGTACCCCAAAATCACAGAAATAATGAGATTAAAGTGCATCTCGCACAACAACCGGCTCAATGAAATATTAAATCGAAAGCAATCACAAAAGAACTTCCTACACCAATACCGCTTTAGTTGAATCAGACAATAATTTCACTGCCTTATTACAATAACTGTACACTAGAAATTTCTGCAATGTTATCCGAAGGCATTCAGACATAAATCACGGATGAAAACGCTGCAATTAGAACGTAATATATTATATTTACCTGTACTGTAATTATGTGGTCTACATGGCTAGCTATTGTGTTCTGCTTCTTCCCATTTCGTTTCTTCGGTAGTATAAATATAGGCTGTTCCACTTTAGCCATAGCTGCCTACAGTTCGGAAAGCGCAAATATGCAGTCAGAACACTATTTATGCACAAATTTATTAAAAAATTGCCGAAGATTATAAACAACAAACACCGCCGGCCATTATTTTAATACGACTTATTTTAAAAGATTTATAATGCTCTCATGATATTGAGTAAAATGAAGAACATTTTAATTTTGTCGCATTGCCAGTACGGTCCAACTCAACAAACAATAAAAATAATCAGAGAGACAGGGACTTTAAATGATTATAAATTAGAATATTTTCTATATATTTATTTGCATTATCTAAACAGTTTTGTTACTACTCTTGCCTTGGATTTTGTGTAAAATATAAGGAAGCACTTATTATTACCATGCTCAAGCTTTTTCTTTTTTACCAGTCATTAGAGATTACAGTGCCAATCATGTTGACGGTTCGGTTCGATGGTTTGAGAAATCGGCAAAATTGTGGTGTCTTTTCCACAAAGGCCATTAATTAAGAATTGAATTGAATTGAGAAATCGGCTTGGAATCTGTCTTTGATTTCAGTATTCAGAAATTCAAACAGAGATTAATTAGGAGGTCAGGTACCTTTTTCTAATTCATAGATATATATCTAATAAATATGTTTAGTTTATATTATTATATTATATTATTAAAATATATTATTTACTAGCTTTTGCCCGCGCGGCTTCGCTCCCGCTCTTCCCTACTTCACCCTACTATACCCTACTCTACCCTACCCTACCAAACTTCACATAAACCATCTACTAAATAGTCCGAACAAAGCCTAAAAATTTGGTTTGGATAGGTGAGCCCGTTCTTGAGTTATAAAATAACAACGAAAAGTGGCATTGATTTTTATATATATAGATATATATAGATTTATTATGCGAAACCTGACACATCTGTCTAGTATTTTTATCTAGAAAATCTACCTACCTATGTACAAATTTTTCAAAACTGTATTATGAAAAATTACAAAATTATAGCCTTATAACTTTGTCATTTCTCTTAATACAGTAACTGGCTAGTTATAGTAACTAAATATAATTATGGACTTCGGGCCAACTGGGCCACTGAGGGGTGGTTTTGCTTCCGAACCCAGCTGTGCGTTGGCACCTAATACCCGCTATGACCAGCCGTGACCTGTTTTGTATTTAGTGTCGGTGCCTCGGTGGTGTCCAACTTCATTCAGCTTTCGCTTAAACTAAAAATTATGTTGTATGTATATTATATATAGTATAATATTATCCTAAATTATGTTTTAAGTGTTATCCAGTTGACTAAACTAAAACGCATCAGTTTGGGTTTTTGGCAGAATTTCTTTACTGGCGCATTAAATTTGCTGCCAAATATTATAAAAACATTAGAATGCGTAGGCTGAAGGGTTAAATCCTTAACTAATGAACTATACATAGACATGACTTAAAGGACTTAGTATTCAAGCCAAAAAATTAACAAAAAATAAATAAGGTTTTATTTGGCGGGATTTTTTCAATGATGGCTGTTTTAATTATTGGCAAATTGATTCCTGGATATTATGATGTAAAATTAGTGTAGTTTTGAACGTTTCTCACGTGTCTGCACAACTGGACAATACTGCCGCGCTACCGATAAGAGCAGTAAGTATGTTTTTCTTGTTTTGAGTAGACTTCTTTTTTTTTAGTTCTATTGTGATAGTTGAAACGTTTAGCCCAAATAAAGCGCTTTTATATTCTTCACTCAATAAAATTGTATATATATTAGAATAATTTTAAATGACGGAATAAAAGGATTCTCCATAAATTCCGAAAATTTAACTTACTGCTAATATCGCTTGCGCGGCAGAACATGCAAAGAGAGAACATGTGGAATCATTGAAACAGGCGCGATTTCGTTAAAATGGAGGTGAGTGAGATTTTTATTTAAAGTTTGGTCTGAATCAACGAGGTTTGCTGAGAAGGCTGAATCGATTTATTTGCTGGCAAGTACTACGAAAACATTAGAACATGTTCATCCATATTCGAATGGTAAACTAATGAAACTATGCATACGAAGATATAGCTTCAGGATTTATGATTCAAGCCAAAATCAAAATGAAAACTATAACAAAAAAGGGCGGGATTTTTTGGAGTGAAGTTCAGCGCCTGGTAAAATTATTCGTAAAGGAGATGTCCGCTTTTTGTATGGACGTTGGTTTTTTATTCTGAGAAAAATCTAACCAGCATCAAAGTGTACTCAAATAAATACGACAAAAATATGGAACTTGGAACTACAGAAATAATATTTTTAAACCCCTCCATTTACGCGAAAAATCATAAAATAATAATTGATAGTATTCATATTTTATTCATTGTTGGCAGCCCTTAAAAAAGGCTCCGTCACTCTGTAACAATGTCATATTCGACGATCAATGTATTTGACATTCATCTGTCACTAGCGTTAGAGATATTAACAAATATTGTGATTTACATGTGAACTTTCAGCTTAGAGCATTAAACTGTTGTAAGACATTCAGTGAAGTCGCCATAATTAAACAGCGTGGTCTTAGTTTTTACACATTTTTGACAAAAAATAATGCAACAACGGTCGTATTATTGTTTTTGTTTACATAATAGACATACAAAATATTGATTGACACTGACAGTAATGACAGTTCTCCTATGTTTATTTTGACAAGTTTACTTTTTTTTGGGTGTGTTCACTTTATTAACCTAGATAACTAGAAAGGTTTGTTCGTTTTTAGAAGTAAATTCTCACTAAAATAAAAAAACGATTTTTCTCAAAAGTGGAGGTGTTTAAAAATGTATGATATAATCAAAAGCACTAGGTTTTGAGATGTCTATCCAAATATGTTTAGCTTACTCTGGTTAGAATTATTAAATAATAAAAAACCATTTCCGGACATGTCCTTTATTCCTATAAGTACCGGCACGAATCTTTAACGCTGACCTTCACTTGCGCAGAAGTCAAATATCGGGCCTATTTAGTGGTATGAAGTGAGACGCGGGGGCGGGGAGCGTCATTGATTGGCTCGCCGCGCCATCGCGTCATAAACATCACTCGTGATTCGTTCCTGCGCTTGCTGCATGTATCTGACAACGACGACGATTGGCTCGCCAATGTATGGAATGCGCAAAGCGATCCCCACTCTGACGCTGAGCGCTGAAGATTCGTGCCAGTACTTGTACTGGAAAGGTCTGTTATCTTTGCGATAGGAACATTCTATTTGCATCTGAATCACTAAAATGTTCCGGAACACTGATTATAATTAGGTATATTTTGTAATATAACATGTCTCAAAATATACAAACAGTCTTCCAATGTTCCAATTGTTTCAAACTTCGATCAATAAGTTTCAAATGATATATTTAATACAATGCTGATGATGTTTCAATCTTTCGGAACCCTAATATGTTTTGGAACAGTGAGTCGGTTAGTTACACACGCCTAATTTACCATGTTAAATTGGTGTAGTCTTGTGTCTCAAGTGACTGCATTGTTACCGATGCATTCAGTGTAGCAGTTAATGTGTTAGATAGAAGTAATACTTTACAATTAGTTTTAGTGTAAATTCACACATGTTGTTTTTATATACAAAACTGATAAATTGTAATATCAAAAAGTTTGTGAAACAATTGTGGGCACGATCTGATTAAACCGGTAAAGTAGAATTCAGAATTTGCGCAAATGCCAATTTGATAATGGCCTACCTATATATTTTGATCGAACTGTGTATTCATTCAAAAACATGGATTAAAAGATTTAGTATCTAAACCCCGAGCGAACGCCGGCGTTCGCGCACCCATTGTCTTTCTATTGTGTCTCTAATTATCACGATTGAAGAGTTAAAAGTTGTGGAACGTAACTTACCAATCTATGTAGGTACCAATGGATTTTTTGGCGGGATTTCTTGGAGTGAACTTCAGTAGCTCTTAATTATTCGCAAAATGGATATTGTGATGTAAAATTGGTGTTGTCTTGTGTTTCAAGTTTCTGCGCAACTCCAACTGGGCAATATGTAGTATCATTGAAACACGCGATCTCATTAAAATAGAACTGAGAAGCAGTTTTGGCTACTTCAGCGAAGTTTGTCAAGAAGGCTGACTTGATACATTTGCTAAACATTTGTATTTACAAAAACATTAGAATGTATTGCAACAACAGCATTCTAATGGTAAACCTAATGAAATTCATACGACGACATAGCTTAAAAGACTTAGGATCCAAGCTAAATCATTTACAAAAAAAAATTGAGTACCAACCACCAATAGAAATCCCGCATTTTATTGACAGTTTTAGATTTTTTTTCTAAATTTCTAGTAGGTAATATAAATTGAAAGTTGAAAGTATTACCCGGTGAGCTGCAATAAATTGTATTTATGTAACATAATTATACATCTAGAGTCCAATAATGTTCAAGGTACACTTCTGATCGATTCCATATTTAAATTCATGTATTGTTATTGTAAATATAACCTTAAATTTAACCTCTTACACAGGGAATGGTAAGCTTGGTAACTGGGGGAGCTTCAGGCCTAGGAAAAGCTACAGTTGAAAGATTGGTGAAAAATGGTGGGAAAGTGGTTATTCTCGACATTCAAGGCACTAGAGTTAAGCAGGTGGCTGAAGAATTGGGCGAGAACGTAGTGGCGGCCACCGGTTGTGTAAGTTTTTAAACTTATTTAAAGGTTTTTTATCGATTTATAGTCGCTAGAGAAGTGTCTGGAAAATTACGATGACGCTGTTCTTAGTTTGAAAGTCTGGTATTTTTTTTTAATAAATAAAAGTGGGTACTTTAGAAACCGGCAATGTATGAGTAATGCACGCGCAACATGGTTAGTGTAGCAAAGGAGAGCTGAACCCAACCGCTAAAATTACCCTTGGCCCTTGTTTAAAACTCCATGAAAATCCAGCCAGTCTGTGCCACGGAAACCGTATGCCATTTTCTATGCTCCAAACATAAACTGACTGTATTTTCTAGAAAAAATATACATACCTTCAATTGTTTTACTGTACAATGGAGCTAAATGTGTCAGTGTTTGTATTTATTTTTATTTCCAGGTAAGTTTTTTTTTTAGTTAGGTATTGCTTTGTAAAAACCCAATAGCCAATAAAACTGTTGCCTAGTTTAGAAAATATTTAGTTTTTGATACTGAATACAGTAATTAACCCTTCAGATACCGTCAATTAGAGACACAATAGTAAGACAATAGATGCGCGGCCACCGGTGGTCGCTTGGGGATTCATGAATTAATTGGTTTTCAATTACACTGCAGATGTTACACATACTCAGGTATTTGATATTTTTTTTTATTCTCTAGCCCTTATTGTCCCACTGCTGAGCAAAGGCAACCCCCGAGTCCTTCCAAGTTAGTCAATATTTTAACAAAATGATCCAATGAATCCACATATTGTCCAGTTAGTATCCACAAGGAATTGATTTGCAAATGATTAAGTAAAACAGCTCTGCCCCTGATAGTTAAAAAGACGTATGTAACAAAAACAATAACGGATAAAAAAATGTTGTAATGAATGAAACGGGAAATCGAGCCTTTTTTCACTGTGTTAAAACCGCACTGGAGAAAGTTAGCAAAATATAAAAAATACAGGCAGATGCGCTATTATGTCCTGATTCCGGCAATGTATATAACTCAACTCTGGAAAAAACGTTAGATGCATCTTTTTTACTAACGGGGGCAGAGTTACTCAATTCAAGTCATGTTATAAATAAGTTGCATTTGATGTGGGAGAAATTTCATAAGTTATAAACTAACTTTGAATAAATAGAAATATGGAAAGTCCATGTTGTATACTTAACCTTTCAGATACCGTCATTTTGAGACAATAGTAAGACAATAGCAGCGCGAACACTGGCGTTTGCTTGGGGTTTAATGAATAAATGCGTTAATGCGGGTACTTTTCAATTGACTAAGTAGTGGGTAGAAGAGTTTTCTCAGTTCACTTTTGTACTGGTTCTGCTACTAAGCACAATAAAACTACTGAAATATGGCGTTTCAATTGATAGAAGAGTCTGTGAATTGTGCAGTTTAAAGTTTATTATATTTTCAGTAATCATAGAGTAATCATCTTATACTTAAATAATTATTGAAAAATCAGGCCTCATTAGAATCTCATTAGAATGAAGGTCATTTTTTTTTCTTTTATTTTAAATCTACAATCAGTGTTTGACACTATGAGCAAATTTGGTGAGTGTGCTATGTCAGTTTAAGTGCATCCCCCATTGTGAATGTCTCCTCATCGTCTATCTATATGATGTCCTTTCGTTTGAGATGCTCATCGCTCATGTAGCTATGCATTGTGGGCTATGCTGCTAACATATTCGGGTGCTTCTTTAGCCTCTCCTGGTATTTCAATGTCATTTTGAGACCCAAAAGTAAGACAATAGCAGTGTGAACAGTGGCGTTTGCTTGGGGTTTAATGAATTAATGTGTTATGCGGGGTACTTTTCAATTGACTAAGTAGTGGGTAAAAGAGTTTTCTCAGTTCACTTTTGTACTGGTTTTGCCACTACGCACAATAAAACTACCGAAATATGGCGTTTCAATGGATAGAAGAGTCTATGAACAAAATTGTGCAGTTTAACCCTTCAGATACCGTCAATTAGAAACACAATAGTAAGACAATAGATGCGCGGCCACCGGTGGTCGCTTGGGGATTCATGAATTAAAGTTTATTGTATTTTCAGTAATCATAGAGTGTACTTTAAATAACTATTGAAAAATCAGGCCTCATTAGAATCTAATTAGAATGAAGGTCATTTTTTTTTCTTTTGTGTTAAATCTACAATTAGTGTTTAAGCAAATTTGGTGAGTGTGCTATGTCAGTTTAAGTGCATCCCCCCATTGTGAATGTCTCATCGTCTATCTATATGATGTCCTTTCGTTTGAGATGCTCATCCCTCATGTAGCTACGCATTGTGAGCTGTGCTGCTAACGTATTCGGGTGCTTCTTTAGCTTCTCCGGGTATTTCAAGGTTACATTTTGGATTCGTTTTGGAGAAGGTCTTTTGTGGGTGTCAATCTTATTAGAAAGTAAAAATAAGAGATGCCATTAACCAGGTGCACATTCCTTGTAAATTCCCGATGGAAAAACTCAATAATCCTTTAGCTGCACTGAGAATCGAGCCCAGGACCTAAATTTCCACTGTAGCGCTTGCTACCACAATACCAAATTACCTATCAAGTTTACATCTCTGAAAAAACTTGGATTGGACTAGTGAAATGATTTGGATGCTTGCTGGTTAAGACGGTGCTGAATAAGATTTTTTGTTGGTAGATGGCACATACCTTCAAATGTTCTAGAACATACCAGATTCCTCATAATGTTTTCAAGAGAGCATTACTACTGGGCCACCATTTGTTTCTAGTGGTTCTTTTTACCTGTTTAAACTGGAAGCTGCCTCAAACATAATTTGGAAAAGACTAAGGAGATTGATTGTCTGAACATTACTGTATTGTGTTGTATATTTATTGTGGGTACTTGTCAAATTTTATTAACATAATAAAATTCACTAAGTAACGTGGTAGAAATTTTCTTAGTTAATTTTTATACTGGTTCTGTCACATAAGCCATAGTGCGCACTGGTGATTTTATCACCGTGACTTTTGACAAAATAGTCACCCATGTAGTGCGCGCACTTGAAGACGTGATAGTTACAAAATATGGGTAGAACAATTATTGTCACCGTGACAAAAGTCACCAGTGCTGTCTGTGTGTCCAACGAAATTGTGCAGTTTTAAGTTTACAAAATTTTCAATAATAATAGTCTGTACTCCTAGTAAGGTTCATTTATCATAATAGTCATTCAGTCGGCTCTTGTTAGTTGGCGGTTGACAGATTTTGAGTGAAAATGTTATCTGATTATTAAAAAATTGGGTAAAATAGAATAAATCTTATTAGAATGTAGGTTTTACAGAGTTGCAAATCTAATAAGAAAGCAAAAATAATAGATGAAGAGGTGGGTAGAAGAGTTTTTTTAGTTTACTTTTGTACAGGTTCTGCCACTTAGCACAATAAAACCTATACCTAAACCTATTTTTCATCATCATCATCATCCTCATATTATCTGAAAGACGTCCACTGCTGGACATAGGCCTCCCCCAAGCGTCGCCACAACGACCGGTCCTTTATGGTTGCGTGACGCACAGGAACCTTTTTTATAGTTATATGCTTGCGTTTGACCACCATCTCACCGATTAAAGATGATTTGGTCGACGATGGAACATGCTTGCCTAGAAGTAACCTATTCACTGTTGACTTAAAGTCCCCTTAGTTGTAGCTATCAGGAAACACAAACTCCGGCAAGGAATTCTACTACTTTGGCCGTTCTCGGTGACGTCTCGGTGACGTCCCGGTGACGGCGGCGGTGGGCAGACGGCCTTAGCTGTACGCACAAATGTGTTCCCAAAACGCTTAGTAACGCAAAAATAAAGTGTTTTAACGGACATAACATCTTGTTTGCAGGTAACATCAGAAGCAGATGTAAAGAAAGCGTTAGATATAGTAAGAGACAAGTTCGGACGGCTCGACACACTAGTCAACTGCGCGGGACAGTCAACCACACACCAAACATACAACTTTTTTAAAGACAGGAGCTGTGATTTAGATCATTTTGTTCACTGTATAAATGTAAGTATCGCAGACATGTTTGAGAAAATTTGTATTTACCTGTCCGTATTTTTTTCTGGAAAATCCGTCCTGTTTCTCAGGAATGTTTGAAGGTATTAAGTTAAATTTAATATCAAATACAGGGTGCAGCGGTGAAAAAATCAAACTATTAAATCCATTAGACTGTTTTTTTTTAAATGATGTAAACCAGTGCTTGACTGCGATCCTACCTGTTGGTTAGCAGTGATGCAATCGTTGATGGTGAGGCGCACTAGTTTATTTAGTGCCTATTCACTCTAGCCTTGAAGACGCCTAAATTATAATTGGGCAGGAAGACCGCAGCAGGCAAATTGTTCCAGACCTTCAATGTACGCGGTTGAAACGACGAAGTTTATGCTCCATTTAGTTTCCAGACGCGCACGGTTAGGGAATCAAAACTTATATCGGACATCCCACCATCTTCACCTAGAATTATTCAATTTGGCAAAAAGTACCTAGTAGTAGTAGTAGTAAAACCTTGCAATATAATAAAAGAGCAAAAATTTAAGTTAAATCACAAAATAATTACTTTTGAGATCAACTTGCGAGAAGTATTTGCATAGCTAAGTTTGTGTGGAACACTCGGTGCACGAGTCCAACTCGCATTTGATCAGTATTTTTTTTCTGTGTTGTGTTTTACACGTATTTTAAACAAGCATGATGGTAGTGAGTGTAGGGTAGGCGTACCTTTTTTACTCGACTACGGCAAATCCAAAGGAGGGTTCTGATTTTGACAAGCTATGCATGTGTTCATCTGGTCCCTCATAGTTCCTATGCTACTTATTTTTTTACTCACTAAAACCCCAGGTGGGTTTATTGCTGTTCCTTCAGTCGCCCTTTGCGTTTCGAGGTCGCGGTAACTCATTCGGACCTGCAGCCCTATTAAAGGGTACCTGGCGGCACTGGCGTAGCTATTTATTTTGATTTCAACACTTTTTTAATCGTGGCAGTGGCGTCGATTTTGTCAGTAAAAGACTGACACTTCCTCCCACTCCACCTAGAGTGGGAGAAGCTATTTGAAGATTTCTCACATAAAAATAAGAGGCCCAGATTTTTTTTACCCCAGGATCGTGTCACCTAACTACGCCACTGCGTGGCGCCGGTCATACGGTAGCCAGAACATACAAAAGACAGAGGCATTAACTTAGGCAGGGCGCAAACGTGGACACTTGTGTATCTTGTGTCAGATACAAGCTACCGATAAATATTTGACTTCGATAGAACCAGTATGAAATCATCCACTTACTGCGCTACGTAAACATGTTTTGTGTCCAGTTGCTTCCACTCAACACATATTCATGATGACGATCAAAAAGTGTTCGGTGTCGGTAATTGGAAGAAAATGTTTCTGATAAAAGACACACACATTTTTACCCTGCTTTACTGGAAGAAAGTGCCTCAAAAACGTCGCCACAAAAAACGCTCAAAGCGGCCACAAAAAAAGCTAGAAGCGGGCGCAAAAAACAGCTGAAGCGCGCGACACCACTTGTGTCCGGTGAAGCTTGAAGCCGCTTCCAGCGTTTTTTTTTGTGGCGGCACCGCCGCACACGAGCCACGAAAAAAGGCCGCCTCAAAATGAAGCTTGAAGCGGCGTTTTTTTGAAGCCCGTGTGCGGGGTCAGTTAATAACTATTTCAGTAGTAAATTGAACTTAAATAGTCATAATAACGACACTTGCAGGCAAGTTAACTACTGCAATATGATGTTATTAGCGGGCGGGAGATTTACGGCTCATCCTTGTGGTCTAAGGCGGTTATTAGTTAGAAGCAAATTATAGCATTTTATTGTATCTGTTACCTGTTAATTATAAAAACCTGACCGAGTTTCTCCGTCGACAAGAAACTTTATTGAATTTTAAATGAAAGTAAGTTACTAATAAATAAATATCTAAAGTAACATTCGACTATAGGTAGTCAAGCGCTGTAGTTAAACTCGGATGTTCCTTTTGGTAACTTAAGTGAATTAGGTGGATTTTAAAGCTATCATCTAAGTTATTTTTTTTTTGGGCTTACCGGGAGATAGTGTCAGACTTCTACCGACTAAAAAACCCAACCCGTTCCATCGCTGCCTTTCATATCCCAGGCAGAGCCTTCCTTTCAGAAGTAGACCCTTGGCCCCAATAGGCTTCGACCCTGCTGGGCCCCTACGGTTGCTGACAACTCCTTGAGGCGCGCGGGAACAGTATGCGCCGTCGAAGACTTGGGCTCGGTCCGGACGGTTACCCGAAGGTCGGACAGCGAGCTACCCATTGCTCACCGTCCGCAAACCCGCGACTACGGTGGCCGGGAATCGGGATCGGAATCCCGGCGGCGGCTGGGGCGTCTAGTGTTAAGTCCATTAAGATAGACTAGTGCGCCTCACCTTCAACTATTGCATCACTGCTTACCGTCAGGTGTGATCGCAATCAAGCTCTAGTTTATAGTTAACTAGATTTTGCTCACGGCTTCGCCCGCGTATATAAAATATAGTCTTATGTCACTCAGAAATGAAGCAGCTTTCTATCAGTGAAATGAAAAATAAAAGCTATTGGACCAGTACTTTCGGAGATCATTAGATTACTAGAACACTACAAACAAAATAACAAACTACCTCTTTATAATATTATTGTAGAAATCAATTAAAAAACTGGGCAAGTGCGAGTCGGACTCGCGTAATGAAGGTTCCGTGCAAACTACAATTCCCATATGGAGTCTCGAAGATTTTTCCGAATTGCAAAAAAATGATAATTTGTGAGGTAGGTAACAACGAATTTACTGTTTTCAGATTTATGCCCATACTTGTGGCCAAATACCTTGCTTGATTTTTTCACAGCTTGAAGGGACCGCAGACCTATGTATATGGTTTTAAATTCAACTCGATACTTCCATGCGTTCTCGAGATAAAGGGTCTTGACAGACAGACGGACAGACAACAAAGTGATCCTATAACGGCTCCGTTTTTTCCTATTAGGTACGGGACCCTACATAAGGACGACCTATTTTCCTAAATATAATTTTTAATTCCAGGTAAACAATATTGATTGTTTGATTTGTCAAGTTCTTTATTTAATATGTTTATCATAACTGATCTTATTCTAAATGTAGACAAATCATATTTTATTTCATTAAATAGGCTAGTAATCGCCTTTAAAAACATTAAAACAACGTTACTAAATATTAATTTTAATTTTAACTGAGTTAGTGCTATGTAGGTCTTTGAATGGACCCACATAATAATTAAAATGTTTGTTTAAGGTAAACACAATAGGCACATTCAACACAATACGGTTATCAGCCGGTCTGATAGGCAAGAACAAACCAGATGAAAATGGACAGAGAGGCGTGATAGTCAACACGGCTTCCACGATCGCGTATGAAGGAGATATAGGACAGGCGGCGTATGCGGCTTCGTCTGCTGCAATAATTGGCATGACGCTGCCGATAGCGAGGGACCTGGCTTCGCAAGGAATCAGAGTTGTTACAGTTGCTCCAGGTAAGATTTCTTTTTTCATTTTTTTTATTGTTTTTTTTTTAAATTTAGAAATAAAAATCAATTAAATTAATTTGTAATTAAATACATTGTAATTAATTTCATAGCACATCCAAAGTAATCTAATTACAATGTAATTAAATAATATATAATTAAATTACATTTTAATTAAAGTACTATGTCATTCAATTATTAATTAGACTACATAAGTAATTACTTATGTAGTTACGCCCATCACTGCTGATTACTCGTGTAGTTTTTGTTAAAACATAATAATCTTTGTTCACAGCGCAACAAATTGATATAATTTAATTTTTCCAAATGATACAAAATATGGTTTCATATGAATAGATAGATAGATATATTTTACACATGTATTTTAGAATAATATTATCATAAATACTTTTCCATTAATAAAGAGAAAACTCTTCCATTATTGAAAAGAATTTATGGAAAAAAATTTTTTTACGACGTTCGCCCTGAAAAGGGATATTGATATAAGAATAAGTTCTGTGTTATAATTATCTTATTTCATTGTTCCCAGGTCTTTTCGAAACGCCCCTCGTGACTTACCTACCAGAGAAGATGGTGGAGTTCCTAAAACGTATGACACCATTCCCCTCGCGTCTCGGCAAGCCAGCCGAGTTCGCGCTCCTAGTCACCAGCATAGTGGAGAACCCTATGCTTAACGGAGAAGTCATACGATTAGATGGAGCGCAACGATGGTTCCCTCTGTAGAATAGTTATAGATATTATATTATTATTATGTTTAGCCTATACTGTCCCACTGCTGGGCAAAGGCCTCCCTCCATTCCTTCCATTGTTCCCGGCTCTGAGTCAGACCAAGAAGGAGATGGCGGGACGACTTAGATGTTTTCCTTAGGAATTCGTAAGATGTTATAGTTGTAAGGCAGTTAATAAATGTGTAGATATGTAGATTTGTTTTAGTTTTTTTTTTGACGAGTGTAACCTTAGAACAATTCTTATTTTTAGGTTGGTATTGTCTTATGGTGCGCCCAGATCTGGCGAATGCGCCGTTCGCGAGCCGCTTGCGAACGGCGCGTTTGCATTTCGCGGCTCGTTCGTACGAAACCTCTGCGCCGCGCGCGCTTCGTACGAACATTAAATGCACGCGCGCAGTTCGCAAGCGGCTCGCAGACTCTCGGCGCATGCGCCAGATCTGGACGCAACGTTAGATCTCAGAGATGCATTGACAATTTTCCTTCTAGCAATTCTGGCCTACGTGAGCAACTGCATGTGGGTGCGGTGCGGCGATGAGCGAAGCGAAGTGGTTGCGAACAGTTAGTTTGATGTTTTCGCGCGGTGCGGTGACTGTCGTTATATAAATAGCGGCTAAACTGGCGCCTTCCGGCACTCGTAGGATAGAGCCGCATCGGACCGCTTCGCAACCGCAATCGCATGACCCCGTAGGATACCGCGTCAGCAAAAATGTTTGCGTTTTAGAATTATATTGAGTTAAACATCAAAATTAAATGTCGTGTACTTTACATTTTCATGTTTAACTCAAAAGTGTTTTATACTGAGTCTGAGTCTCTCATGTTTATCGAGTCCTTTATCTCGGCATTGACGTTGTTTTGACATCTTCCGATCGATATCTTGAACCTGGTCATTTGCAAAAAAAAATTCGAACTCTAAACAAACTTGTCCCAACTTCCGTTATATTCAAAAGACCTTTTGCCAAAACCGGACTATTCTTTATCGCCTCAAAACAGAACCCGTTTAAACGTACAATACCAGAGAACGGCAATAACTTAATAAATGATTACATATTTATTTCAATCGCTCGGTTTGTTTTCTGAACGTGCCTGGTTGTTTATCATTGCGTTTATTGCTTTATTCGCTGTCAAAGTGACAGTTGGCGTGGCGGGACGCGCATGCGCGGTGGGGCGTCGACGCGCGGGAAATGCATGCGCGTAGGGATGTGGCCCTTGTCGATTGATCGGAACATTGGTAGTCACTCGACTGAGTTATAGCTGGTCGTTAAAATTAAAAGTATGGTAAGGAATGTGAACGGAATGGCTGTTGTGTTTATTTTTAGTATTGTTTTGTACTGGTTTCTGACAACGGTTTCGAATGCGTTGAAGTTGACATTTTGGGATATAAATTAGCTATGTCCTACTCCAGGACATGGTCAAGTTTTATCCAAATCCGTAACAGACTGACAGAAGGATTTTCACATTTATAATATTAGGTAGTATGGGTAACTGTGCAAGGTTTCAGTTGTTTTTTTTTTGCGATTTCAGCGTTATTTACAATGATGTTTAGATACCAATGTTTTCATTTATTGTTGTACTGTCGTCTTCACTTTGTTTACTATTAATGGTTATTGATAAAAAAAAGTCGTGTGTTAGTTACAACATTGTTGCAATTCAGACTTTGACAAAGTTTGATCCAGTCTCGTCTTTTAAAGAATGAATTGAAAAAAAAATGCTGACATATATATTTAGGTATATATATAGTAAAAATGTCTACTTGTAAAGTAGAAATTTTTCTTTTTCGTATCGTTCAGCTTGTGTTGTAGAGATTTATTTTGTCTATTTTCATTGTGTCGTGTCGTTCTGTTTGTCGTCTGTGTATGGACTGTCATTACAATTGCGTCAATATTATCTGCAAATAATATCTAGTATACCTATTTATTTATTTATTAGGGTGTATTTATGTATACAATATTATTGCCAAGTTATCTATTTAGCAGAAACGTCATCTTAAACATCCTAGCTTAAGCCATTTCAAACCGGGAAGTTAAAGTAAAGCGTCTACTAGCGCTTCCTACTATAAATGCCTTAAGATGGTTAATAAATAAAATCTAAGTCCCACCTTATTACGGAAGAAAATTATGCAAATAGTTATGAAAACTATATCCTTATTGCAAGTCGTAGATTTGCTTAATGTAAACCACATGCAAGTTGGTTTAAAATATATGAAGGGATAATTTTAAAATAAATGGGCAATAAAAACTTAATTACGTTAGTTACGTCTCCGTTTCTGTAAATGTGGATGGCGTTCCCTTTGTTCTGTTAGGTGTCGTGCTGAAAAGTAGTTGTGTCCTTAAAAAAGTTGTTCAGTCGTTAAAATATATATATATAAAACCTATATGTTGTATTTTTATTATAGTGTAATTAGTATTATTTATGTTTTTTTGTACATTGACTGCCCTTATTTATCTTCTTTCGTTCAGTCCATCCCTATGCGATAAAACCGCCCTTTAGCATAATCAGCCTTTTAATAGGAACTGCTGGGACTCCGGCCTCCTCTCTAGGAGAGGGAATAGGCAGTAATTCACCACGCGGGCCCAGTGCGGGTTGGTGAATGTCACATGTCTTCGATTTTTTTACTCTAGGCCATGCCGATTTCCTCACGACGTTTTCCTTCACCAGTTTTGAGAGTAATGGTGATGAAATAAATTACACAAAGTAATGCGCTTAGCTGGGTTTGAACCCGCGACCTACAACTCGTAAGTCAGGGCCGTTAGCACTCTGCTCTGCACATCTGCTCCAGTAGTCAGTTTTTGTTTTTTATTCCTGCATTCCGCATTATATAAAGTATATAATAAACAAATAAAAAGTTGCTGTATCGTAAAAAAGTGGCATTGTCGTAAAAAAGTGGCAATTTAGTAAAAAAAAAACTGTTTTAAAAACAGCTGATATGTCCTAAAAAAGTTGCTGTGGCTTGATGTGCTCAGTTTTCATAGTGAAAATTAATGTTACAAATTGTCAAGGTTAGGGCTTGTTCACACCCGGTGAATGCGCCGCTAGCTACTCGCTCACGAGCTGTGTGCGTGCGTTTCAAGTTCGCGCACGGTTCTAGCGCCTGCTTCGCTGTGTGCGACCGGCGCAAGAGCCGCGCGCGAGGGTCCCGTTCGCTGCATATACTTCCTCCCTTCCGTAGATAAACAGTATGAAAGCAAACCGAACTGCACTACTACTGCACGAACTGAACCTTGCCTGAGTTGCGCTAAAGGAACGAAACAATTGCAGTAACAGCACGCATGCCGTGCAAGAGTAGCTCGCTTGCGGGTCGCTAGCGGTGCATTCGCCTGATATGATATAATGAATTAATAAGTTACCCTAAAGGTAACTATACACGCTAGGGTATACCTGACAGGTTTACTTGCATAAGTATACCTGTCAGGTAAACCTGTATGGAAACCTGCACAGTTGTGCAACGTACACAACTGTTCAACTGTACAGGCAAACCTGTCAGGTATATATATCCTAGCGAGTATGGCGGGCATTAGGCTAGTTTGCTCCATCGTCAACCCATCATCTCGTACTAGATAGAGGTAAAACGGCGAGAATAGGTTGCGTTTTACCTCTATCTCGTGTATAAATACCCTTAACAAAACTATTATAAACGCGAAAGTTTGTAAGTATGGATGTGTGGATGTATGGATGTTTGTTATTGTTGTTGCCCCCTTAGCCAAGTTACAACCGTTTCGCTTGCGTCGAACGCTTCGAGTTGACCTTGCCGCCAATTCTTTTGTTTTGAGCGACGTCGCCTCAACGCTCAGTCCCGTGACTGAGCGTTGAGGCGACGTCGCTCCCGTACATTTAAAGCTTTCTATTAGCGTTAACTATTGCAGATTAGCAACTTGGCTAGGGGGGGGGGGGGGCTGTAGTTCCGTGCGTGTGAGGGGATTGGTATCAGTCATAGGTAGAGGTACCCATAGGTAAATGAATATGGTATGAGTCATACCAATTCACTCTCACACACGGAACTACAGGTTTGCGTCAAACCGATTGGACGATACGTAGGATGGTGTATGCCCGGCATAACCCGCATGTGTTGCAACTTTCAATTGGGTCTGTGCAATATCGTCTAGTGTGATGTATTTTTATACATGGTAATTGGTAGTAAAAGAAATATCTGGCAAAAAGCCTATGAGAGCCGATTTTCAGCCCAACGTGTGCCGGTATTCCAAAGCTTTTATTGAGAAACCTACTGTCATGCGGATGAAGCCGCAACTAGAAGCTAGTCAATAATAATAATAAAAAAATTGGTGAAAGGTTTTTATTTTTCATGTTCAATGTTATCGAAATTTATTAAAGCATCAGTATACAATACAGAGTCGTAAAAGTCCTCAACGAAACGATTGCCTCATCTAAAAATCAAAACTAGTGCCTATTGCTCGTATGTCACCGTCGCCCACTAGATCGGTAGGGTAATAAAAAGAAATTCAAGACAATCATAACGTTTTATAGTTCCTACTCAATTTATGTATTCATAACCGCTACTATTGTTCAGGAGCATATAAATTTAACAAGGAATTCAAATATGTACTGTCGTTACAAAATCGTATCTTTTTACAGGTTAAGGTTTGTGTTCATTGAGACGTAACGTAACTTCATGTTACGTATAGTTAGTTAATGTTTTATTGGTTGCATCCAGAAAAAGCTAAAGAAAACTCGTGGAGTAAACATTGGTGAAACTCGTGGAGCTTTGAAAAAAGCGTCGTCAACATTGCCTGAATGAAGCCGTGAATGAAAGTGACCAACATTGTAACGGAGTTGCCATTATGCGAAACGTTAAACTAGCAAAAGTTGCAAGAAAATGTAGGTAAAAACTTTTTGCAGACGGCTATTCAAAAGGCAAAAAATAACTTTCCTTTACCACTTGGTACCTAGGTTCCTGAATTGTGTATGACAACACCGTAGTGACCAAAAAACTTAACCAGCAAGTCTTTCAGAAAGGGAAGAAAGAAACCACCGCCCATAGAAATACCTTTACAAATATCAAAGCTTTGGAACAAACATCAATAAAATGTATGTAAAACACAAACGGCCCAAGATCGTAAAGACACAGGACAAATTCGTTCAGAAGGCCTACAAACACGGCTGAAGTGACCGCTCTGACTTCGAACAATTGCTTGCGCAGTAACTCTTATTTTGAATCATAATGGAAAATGCGTATTGCGTATTTTATAACGCTAACTTCAGAGCGTCTAATAAATTTTGACTGTACTTACTATATTTATTTACTTTATTAATTTATTAAGCCTTTAGGGTTCTGTTGGGGCTCCCACGTTTCTGCAGCGCTTCAGGGATGTTTGCTGACGCAAGGGTCGACGACTTTTATGCTCTAATGCGTAAACAAGGTAGCATCGTTGATGCATAGGATTCGGGGGAGCGCCAACGGTATCCTAAAGATGATATCAGAAAGGCCGGAGTCTGCAGTGCTGGGGAGGCTTATCCAACTGCATGTAAGGTGACGCTTTTTTGTATTTAAATTTCCATGACATTTGAGATATTTTGACTTTGTTGACATTTTTGAAACCATGAATGTTGTAATACTAACATAGGTCTTAAAATCTATGTTAGTCTTGTTAGTGACAATGGTCTTAAAACTATCTTACTAATAATTCTATGGACATTATTTTTTTAGTCTGCAATAAATGTATTTTATTTATTTTATTTTATTATTTATTAAGGTAAAACCAACAGCTTCTGTGTCCAGCATTTTACAAGTAAAGATAATAAGTAGTAAGTAATAGAAAAAGTATACCTTCCTATATAGGCCTAGGTATTAGATACTTATAAAAAAACACTTGTAATCGTAATCTTTTGTCATAGGAGGTCAGCCAATTATCATTGCAAAAAAAAAAAATGAATCTTACCGGTTTGCTAAATCTTTTGTAATGTGTTACGCAGTGAGAAGCAAAACTGTTTTAAAAAATAATTTATTCTATATTAGAAATTAGGTGTAAACACTTTGAAATATGGAGATGAACTACTTTAACTTCCTATGAGCTAGTTTATATAATACTAGGGCTATGAGACAGGTAAACATAATTAACTAACTAGAATGACAAAGGTTACTTTCTAAATGGCACAAACAACTATCTAAAGGAAACAATACATTTGTAAACACCTCGATTTCTCTTGGAACATATTTTGACAAGCTAGTTGCAATGGCATCGTCATCAAAAAGGCTCTTCTTCGTCGGTAACAACTCTTGGTACTGGTGGAATTTTGGCCATGACATACTCCAAACCGTCATAACTATCTTCGGCCTCCTCTATCGGTCACTGGCGCTATAACGTCATTTCCGCGAAAGTATACTACTCGTGGCCATTGTACCCAAATTGGTACACCTGTATTTCAAATGTAATAATGACTTATTTATACAGTTTTGGAAACTGGAAATCTGTTTATACACTTGGTTATTTATTGTTTATAGATATTTATTTATCACTATTTGTATAGAAATCTATATTGTATATAATAACACTTACTACCTTACCGGTACTTATCTCCACGAGTCCTTTGATAACGATTTTTGTTGAATTTTATCCAAAAACACTGCGCTTATATAAAATAGATCAATATTATATTTATTCAGGATGCTTTTGACTTTTCATTATATAAAAAATATATTGACTAACTTCAATATGTTGTTTACCTACACTCATTAAATAACTGTACCCAAATTGGCACAGTGGTCAAGAATGGGTTAACCTTTTACTGCCTACGTCAGATATATCCGACTAAAACTCGCGTTAATTTTGTCGCAAATCCACGATCAAATACTCCATCTCGTCAGCTCTTTTGTCACCTATGGGGGATTGAAGAGCTTAAACAAAATGGAGGTCCCAGTCGTCCTGTTTCTGATTTCGGGATTTTAGAGAAGGTACCCTTATGTTACTTACTTCTACGAATTTAATATACTCTACCTATTCCGATCTCTGTATGCATTTCGTAGTACGTTCGACACGTAAGTATGTTTCCGGCATAACGTAATATATTACTTAGCAAGCTTAATCTGCTTACTGGTGACAGGACTGAACCTTTTGTCCTCATCATCATAGTGGCAAAGTGTTCTTAAGAATTAGATTTTATTTTGTTCTTTATTATTCTTGTGGCGCATTTTATTTACTGCCAGTGCTAACATGACGCGCTTTGGCTTATGCCTCAAGTTCGGCCTGTATTTTAGTGAATGTGATTTTTAAATGGTCGCTCGTTAGGGCTTTAATATGAGAGATTTCCTTGAGGTGTTCGACGTTGTTTGCAAAATAAAAATTTCAAACGTGCTGATACAGGTTCGATATGGATAAAAGTATTTTTATGACCAAACAGTGGTCTTGGTGAATGGAACTAATTCGTTGGTTTGGCAAGTCGTTTTGCTAACTCTATACAGTTTGTTTCGGATTAATGCGACGAATGTTTTCGTGTCCTATTCGTGGTAGTGTATTTGCGACTGGGTACTCCATCTCGTTTAGCTCTTCAATCCCTATAGGTGACAGAAGAGCTGAAGAGATACAGTATTTGGTCATGGATGCGATACACTGGCGGAATACGGCGAGACTGTTTGTCGGATATATTCGACGAATGTGGTTAGAGGGATATTATAAGTACATTATGGTTTCGATATGTTCAAATGGATAGATGCTCAAAATAAAAATGATATTGATGACTCTTTCCTAAGAATGTTAAAACCATTGGAAACTAGCTGACGCGGCGAACTTCGTACCGTCTAATAGTTATGTTGTGATACCTTTTAGCTAAGCTTTCAACTCTACCCTACTCTACCCTACCCTGCCCTACCCTACCCTACTCTACCATACTCTACACTATCTTAATTTTCATTATTTTTTTCATAAGAACCTTCGGATAAAAACAAACACAACCAAAGAAGAATTAACAAAATCGGTCCAGCCTTTCACGCGTGATGGCGTGACCAAGGGAAATAGGGATTCATTTTTATATTTATAGATTATGCCGAATTTCAGCATCAATCGTTGTATGTTGTTATTTCTCAACTAGGTATATTTTTTCTACAAAGTCAAGATCTTATAATATTTGTTATTATTTATTGAGAAAACTACAGCTTTATTATTATTATTATTTTATTTTATCGCAATGTTATGGTGTATTGTTGTGGTTTATAAAGTTTTATTGCTTGATGGTGTAATACGGGTGCTTTTATAGTTTATTCACAATTGAGAGTTTTGATACGGGTTTTGTGTCAAAATATGAAGTGTGCAAGTACAAAATAATTTTTCATTACTCATCCTCTGAAAATAGGTCTGAAGTTGCCTGAAGAGCGGGCTGAAAAGTATCACACTTTTCTTCCCTAGGGAGTTTTACTTTCAACTAACAGCTGTCAAATTATTTAAAAAAAAAACTAGGTCTATCTTCTTGTATTTGTAATGAAAAGCACAGTGCTTACCTCGGGGTTAAAGTTACTTATTTAGTCCCTCGAATTAGCGACCTCGTTACGCTCGGCCGCCAGTTTCTTCTCGGGACGAAATAAGCAACTTTCACCCCTAATGTAACAATGTACTATTCCATTACTCATACTCTGAAAGTAGGTCTGAAGTTGCCCGAGGAGCGGGCTGAAAAGTATCAGACTTTTCATCCCTAGGGAGTTTTACTTTCAACTAACAGCTGTCAAATTATTAAAAAAAAAAAAACTAGGTCTATCTTCTTGTATTCGTAATGAAAAGCACAATGCTTTCCTCGGTTAAAGTTGCTTATTTAGTCTCTCGAAATAAGTAACTTTCACCCCTAGTGTAACAATGTACTATTAATTTTGGTGGAACTGGGTGTTAAATAAAGAAGAGACAAAACTATTACAGAAATACCAACTTCCGAAATTAATTTTGCACTTTTCAGTGTTCTTTTTTAGACTAATTGACCGGCGAACTTCGTACCGCCATGAAACAAAGCCTAAGTATATTTCATGTCAAATAATCCGAGGGTTTCGTACATTACACGTGATGCGCGCAGAACTAAAAACTTTACAGATTTATTATATAAAATAGATTGAATTCGGTTGTTTTTTTTTTCGTAAAAAGCTTTTGCCTGCAGCTTAGCCCGCGTACAGGGTGTCTGGCGGCAGATTTATATTTTCAAAAATTAATAAAAAAATAACTATTTGACATATCGTTTTCGGGGGTCCTTGAAGTTCGACTAGGCCCTGGCCGTGGGGTGTTCAAAGCGGAAGCAGTTGCGCGGAACCTCTGTACCCAGGAACGAATTAAATTCACACTCGGTCCGTCACTTATCCGCCGAATACCAAAGCGTGAGCAAAATTGTCAACGAGCAATCACGTAAGAATCGTTACTCTTGAAAAATGCCTCGATGGCGAATGCGCGGTGCTCACCTGACCACTGTGCCATCGTGATTGAGAAATCCGCACAATCTGTGATTCTAATGACGCCACCCTCCCTTCACACAATTTTTTACTTTTTGAAATAATCCTATTTAAAAACATAAATCTGCCGCCAGACACCCTGTACATCAAATATAGCCTATGCCACTCAGGAATTAAGCAGCTTTCTATAGGTGAAAAAATTTTAGCGATGGCCACTCCCATTATTATAATTTTATTATCTGTGACGAATTTATTATTTATGACAATTTTATTTTACTTGACCATTTTATTTTAAATAACAATTTAGTTCTATGTGACTAATTTTATTTTATTTTATATGACATTTTATTTTGTATGATTTGTTTTCTTTTATTATTATTATTTTGTATAAAAATTGTATGGTAATTAATTTTAATTCATTTTCTGTTGTGTACTAGTTATAAACGTTTTGGTTTCAGTACTGTAAGCTTGTAATGTATTTCTTAATAAATAAATAAATTATGGCGGCCGCTATAACCTCCTGAAATTTGGCCAGAGCCTGGCTCCAAGGGGCTGGTCTAGCCACTGCTTGCCCCGGGGTGGCGTCCCTCTTGGTCGATCTTCTGGGATCGCTAGGTCGTTTCCTCAGTGGTGAGCCCTCTTCCTTTGCCCGTTTTTCGGGCTACACCCCGCCCAGTGGTGGAGATTTTCCTGGCAGATCCCGTCGTCGATCGTCGTCGTACACGGGGCGTTTGAGGTACGGCTTCCTTATAGTAGAGGTGGACTTTTCCACCTCTATTACGTCCGAGTTGAGCGAAGACGCGGCATCAGAGTCCGACGCCTCGTCTTCACTCACCTCTCTGAGGCCATAGCTTCTGCCGGCCTCCACCGGCATCGCTGACGTGCTAGGAACGGGTCCTGAGGACTCCACGCTGCCGTTACATGAACCACACTGGCTCAATGCGTCCACGGAGGACGGTATAGCGTCCGAAGACCCGAGCCGACCTCATATAGTTTATCCCTTATACAAATTGTTTTATTTCTGTAACAAGTAGTTTCATTAGTCTTGGAAAGGTAATAATCAATAAAAATAATTCCTAGTTATAGTAATCCCAAAACACTGACGCCATCACTTTTCCCGCGGCCACGGCGGCCTCAAGCCGACCAATCCTCCCTTTGAGGGTCCTTCTAAACGGCTCATAAATAATGGGGAGCGCTTCCTCAATTGAGGTGTTGGCCAGTTCGATGGAGCGCTTTTTGGCCACGCTCATTATGGCCGCAGCCACGACCGCCCGGAATTTCACCAGCGCCTCCTCCATGCCTTCTAGCAACCCATTGTCAGAAGGCTCTGGCACCAAGGGGCTGGTCTGGTGTTCGTCTCTGGCGACCTCCAAGGGTCACCGGGTCGCTTCTTCAGTTCACCCTCTCCCTCTGCCAGACTTTCGGGCCGCACCCCGCCCCAAGCTCGAGACTTTCCGGGCAGGTCCCGTCTGGCCGTCGGACACGGAGCGCATGTACTCCGCCTTCCTTTTGTTGTTGGAGGTGGATTCTACATACATTGTTTCCCAGACATGTGAAGACGCGGCATCAGAGTCCGACGCCGCATCTCCATGCGGCGTCGGACTCTGATGCCGCGTCTTATCTCCCTGAGGCCGAAACTACGGCCGGCCTCCACCGGCGTCGCGAACGTGCTGGGAACTGGGACTATATCAGGATGAATATTTAGAAGAGCTAAACCTGGCAGCCTCTGTTCTAATCTTTCTGATGTTACACCGCTTATAGGAAGAGTTGTCAGGGTTTTCAGCAGTCTTTATACATACATATTTGGGTCGCAAGCTGCAATTGTAGACACCTTTTATTTTTTCCGTTTTCTTTATGAAATCCGCAACTGATACTCTGATACGATTTTGATGTAAATTGGTATAATATTCTGACACTTTCTTCACATTAAGAAGATCTTCTTCTGTAGGTATATTAAGATTTTAGCATAAAAATTCTAATCCGAACAAGTTCAACGTAGGTATCTGCAGAAAGTCGGTCCTATAGATCAGTCATTATCGCTCTCTATCAGTGGAATATAAACTCCGAAAATATTTCTCGTCATTTCTCAAATCTCAAAGTTAGTGGGTGAAAGGCGATATAGAAACTGCAATGTTATCTAATCTCAAAAGACAAAGCAACGAAGTATAATTTCAGTTTTCTCTGTTTTCAGATATAGAAGCAGCTTCAGTCAAACGAAAAATCGTAGAAAAATAATTATGCAACCAATCGAAACGACACTTGACACAGGTGTTCCTTTATAAATTACAATCAAAACCTTATAAAAACACACATAAAACTTTGTTTTAAACTAACAGATGTGATTGTTAATGGTTTATTTATTAGAATTTCTCGCTAAAAGCACATAATATGCTTGTTTCCCGAATCCCACACGAAACAAAAACGCGAGTAACGCTCTATTTGTTAATATACTATCCTACGAATAAAAAAAAAAACTTTGTTGTTCTCTAAACTAACAGATGTGATTCACGCTAAAAACACATATACTTGTTTCACGAATCACACACGACACAAAAACGCGAGTAACGCACCACTTGTTAATATATGAAAAAACTTTGTTTTAACCCTTCAGATACCATCAATTAGAGACACAATAGTAAGACAATAGATGCGCGGCCACCGTTGGTCGCTTGGGGATTCATGAATTAAACTAACAGGTGTGATTGTTAAAGGTTTATTCTATTAGAATTTCACGCTAAAAGCACATATACTTGTTTCACGAATCACACACGACACAAAAAAAAACGCGAGTAACGCACAACTAATAATAAACTTGTTAATATATGTAGCTATCCAACGGATAGAAATTTATTTACATACTACCCTCTAATCTAATTTAGGCCCGCGTAATGAGGTTTTGATAGGACTTATGACCTGACTAGGCTTATCTACATTTGAAGGATTTTCACAATTCCTCATAGATATCATCATCAGAACCGGATTTAGACAAAAATGGGACCAGTCTGGAAATATTAGACTAAAAAAATAAACAAAAGCCGATTTGAGGACTTCTTCCTTGTAATGAAGTCTATAAATAATATGACAAGAAAGAGTAAGTACACGTTTCTATGTATAAGCGGTATTCAGAGCTATTAGTCTCTGTCTAGTAAACTATCGAAAGTACTAATTGCACTTGCTTAGAAGTTTGCACTTTCGATTCTCTCCATAAAGATACCTACCCAATGTATCTAAAGAACTTTACTATCTTAAATGTAAGTTGAATTCCTTATTTGGAACTATTTCTACCCCTACCCTTGCAAAGATTGATTTATGCTGATTTCTTAACGATATTGACTATTGTAAGTGTTTTATTTAGTAATATATTTAAGGTCTATGGGATTAGTTTAGCAAATTCTTACAGCTTAAGCAATATGGAGTCGAAACGCGTCTCGCACGCGTGCGTGTGAGAGACGTTTGTTTTTTCGCGGGAGGGAGGGGTTACCTTGCGCGTAAGTCGTCACGATTAGGTTGGCGGCCATGGGTTGCACACCTGGGGCCTTACTATGACGTGATAAAATATCAAATGGATCGCATTAAGAGATCGTGGTAGGTAGGGCCTCTGACAAGATGTGTTAGCAATTTTCGTTTAGGAACGAGCGAGGCATGCTACATGTATGACATACCGCATAGTCAACTGACAACCGCAAGTTTCATGTCGGATTAGGGTTAACGAAAATAGAAAAAGAAAATGTAATACTTACCAGCGGGTGAAAGCTAGTCGGTAACAAAGCGGATCGCTTTCGGTAACATAAAGACATCTTATCTAAATCTCTATCGAAGAGGACACGTCAAAATTTAAAGAAATACATTCTTGACCAGCCCCATACTGCGTTACCACGATATCTTCACACAATAAACCTCTTATATCTATTTGAATAAGGTAATTTTTCGTTAAATATGTCGGTAAATTGGCGTTGTAAAGTAGCATTCAGAGTAGTCATCAATCATATGGGACATAGGTTGTTATCCTTTTGGATGAGCGAGTAGTACATTTGATTTGGATCGAATGTATTGCCCCTTTGTATCTAAAGATATATTTCAGATTTTATCTGTTTTTTACGAGTTTGTTATGCACGATTGGGTCTGTGATGCATCTTGGTATGTCGAAGCACATGTTGGTGTCTGCATATCTAGTCGGTATTGGTTTGTTTAGTGAATGTCATTGAATCATGCAACAGGTATGGGTTATTGGTTCTTTAGGACAGAAAATAAATTGAATGAAAAACTATTTCTACATAATTTGTTTACATTTTTAGTTTGACGGCACGGTTGGGCAGTGGTTGAGCGATTGGCTGCTGTGCTGTGCGTGTCCTGTATTCGATTCCCGCACGGGACTAATATTTGTATGGGCTTCAGATAAGTGTTCCGGGTCTGGGTGTGTTGTGTATGTGAGTTTACATGTTTGTGAATGAACCCACGATAGAGGAATTATTGCTAGTGTGGGGTAAAGTTTAAAAAGAAAGAAAACAAATGTTACTTTTTTGACTTAGTTGTTGGTCCACAACTCCACGCTCGGTGGAGCACACAGTTGAGGTGTGCCCTGCTTGGGCGGAGCAACGCCGTGTCCTTGTGGGGGCGATCGGCGGCGGAGACCTCTCGCGTCGGGCCTTGGTTCAGGCCATGGTCCGGAGCGAGGAGGAGTGGCAGGCGGTCGCCTCCTTCTGCGAAGCAGTAATGCTAGCAAAGGAGGAGGCAGACCGCATCAGGCAACGGCGCCCCCGCCGCCGCCGCCGGGATTCCGATCCCGATTTCCGGCCACCGTAGACGCGGGCTCGCGGACGGCGAGCCATGGGTAGCTCGCTGTCCGATCGTCCGGTAACTGTCCGGACCGAGCCAAGGCGTCGACGGCGCGCACTGTTCCCGCGCGCCTCTAAAAGTTGTCAGCAACAGGAGGGGCCCAT
Source organism: Mythimna lalbum (assembly GCA_949319445.1). Lineage (NCBI taxonomy): Eukaryota > Metazoa > Arthropoda > Insecta > Lepidoptera > Noctuidae > Mythimna > Mythimna lalbum. Next base: position 4,722,389 of record OX439365.1, read on the forward strand.
CTGGGTCGAAGCCTACCGGGGTCGGGGTTATCCGAAAGGAAACTAGAGCCCCGGTATGAAGGCTAGAAGGAACGGCGCGGGGTTTTTAGTCAGTAAGACTCTGACACTGTCTCCCGCTCCACCCAAGAGCGGGTTTCGTCAATGATGATTTTCCCCGTCGACAGAAAAAAAAAACAACTCCACGCTATTTCAATCACTGTCATGTCCATAAAATATCCTAAAAAAAAAGCAATCTTTGTTTTGTTGCGTGCTCATTGGCTTATACACGAATGGACGATTCAATGAATCGTCCTTTTTCGTAAAAACGTTTCAAGATCTTTATTAGAACGTGGAACGCACACATTTCCTGTGCTCCGTTTAGTGCAAACCTAGCAATGGTAACCGAACATGTGGAATGTAGCCATTCAACATAATGCTTTATGCCTGCATAGCATAAAGCTAATAGTCGTACCTACCGCACGGCGCCACTTCTAAGACACTTATTAGTCGCTAATTGTGACTAATCGCCGGCACGCTCAATTATAAGGATTTCTTACATGTCATTCTGGCCGCACACTTAAATATTTGTGTGGTTACGTAGATATATGAGTTTTGATATTGCGTTGTGGAATTGCGAGAAGTTTATTTCTAAGCATTTTTTTTTTGGTAGCCTGTTCTTTCCCATCCTGGGCTTTGCCCATTGCCTCCCTCCACTCTTTCCATCTTTCGCGCGATTGGACCTCTTTTTGCCAATTCTGGTGGAATCTATCTAATTCGTCGCGCCATCTCCTTCGCGGTCTACCGCGGCCCTGACACACTGTTTCTGGGCACCAACTTTGTGCTACTTTGGCCCACAGTTTGTCGGGCATGCGGCAGACGTGTCGTGTCCTGCCCAGTCCCATTTCATTTTGGCAGCCTTTTGAACCACATCAACTATTTTGGTTTTGGAGCGCAGTAAAGTGTTTCGAGCTCGATCCGTTAATTTAACACCTAGTATACTGCACTCCATTGCTCGTTGGCAAACCTTAAGTTTGAACTTCTGGATGTTAGATAAAGGCCAAGTTTGTGCGCCGTAGGTTAGTTAGGACGGGGAGAATACACATGTCCATGAGTTTTTGTTTTAGTGCCATGGGCAATCTGCCTTTGAATAGGTCTTTCATGGACCAGTAGCTCATAGAGCCGTTTATTTATTATTATTAATAATTTTATGACTTATGTACAAAAATGCAAGCAGAAAATAATAATACAGAAAGGGTAAAGGTATTTATTTCTCAAAAGCTAGTGCAACTTAGCTTAATTTTTTTTTGACTGGTTGACATTTTGACAATTCAAAAGTGCCTGATATTGGTCTATTTGTAAAAAGTTTATGATTTCTGAGTAAAAAACACCATTAATAGTTTTATATTTAGGTGTGAGATCATCCAATGACTTCTCCCGCTCTTTGGCGAGCGGGCGAACGTCTCGGACTTTTACTGACTAAAAAGTGGGCTATGCTCCTTTTTTTTACCTTTCTGACACCGAGTGTAAGTGAAAGCACAGTTTTACACGATCAAGAAATCCCACCACATTGAAACCCTCTTACAAATACAGAGCCTATCTCATTGAATAAGTATGTGCTTAATAATGTTGTAGTGTCCATTGTTGGATAGTAACCGTTGGTAAACATAACAATGTGAAATATCTGCCACGCGATATAAATAACTCTCTCAGTGGGTCATTGCATGGCGCCGTAAGGGGTTAGGCGGGGCATACAGAGAATAGGAAGCAGGAGCTTTTTGTTGGCAGTGAAAGATGTGTTCATAAAAATATTGGAAGTTTTAGGGTTCGTCTAAGTCGCCAAAAAAGAGACTAACTGTCCCCGCACATGGGCCTCAAAAAAACGCCGCCACAAAAACACGCTAGAAGCGGTTACAAACAAAGCTAGAAGCCACCGCAAAAAACAGCGGAAGCCCGCAACAGCGGAAAAGCTTGAAGCGGGTTCAAGCGTTTTTTTGTGACTGCACCGCCGCACACGAGCCACAAAAAAAAGTCGCCTCAAAAAGAAGCTTGAAGCGGCGGTTTTTTGAAGCCCGTGTAATAGTATCACTTTGTTGTACATCTGTCCGTCTAAGATCCTTTTTCTCAGCAACGCGTGGAGGCATGAAACTGAACTTTATATCAAATACGTAAGTCTGCTACCCTGAGCAGTAGTAGAAAAAAACTTCCAAGTCAATACAGTTGAAATGTAAAGTCATTTATGCTCGGTTTAGGTTCGTATTTTATCACTGGTTAGTAAATCTAAACCTATTGGTCCCGTTGATCTAGCATCCTGTTTGGCATGAAGCAAGGTTTCATAGTGCAAGTATAAAAAAAATGTAGTTGCCCCACAAAAAAAAAGACTTGTGATTCGAAAAAAATCTTTGAGACCATATCACCTGACAAGAAGGAAACTGGAAAAATAAGTACAAAGGTGATACTTATTTCTGGAAAAAACTTTCAACATACCTGCGAAAGGAGAGTTAGAAAAAAGACATGTAAACACCGTGCAAAAATTAAGAAACGTTTTATATTTTCTTTCAGTGAAACAGTGCTAAAAAAGGATATTTGTTAAGCTAGAACTACATAAGACAGCCGCACGGGATCTTTTCGCATTATATTCTTTTTCCTAATATATTTTGGCATAAATTTAATTCGCGCAGTCATAGACTTATAATAATATTTAGGCATACAATTAATAGAAATAACGGAAACAAATTTGACTTATTTTATTTTGAATTTTCATGTAAATGATTTATTATACATAATATTATGTATCTTAGGGTCGATTTTTCAATCGCCAGATAACTTTTCTGAAGATTATGTCCAAACCGCCTTTAGCTTCAGCATGATTTTGTGTTCTAGGTATATTTTTCTTTTTTAGTTGATATGTACTCCAGACTTTGGGTCGAAATTGTGGTGGTGATCTGGTAGTGCCATATACATAATTCTGATTAAACCATTTTGCTATAACAATAAAATATTATTGTTGGTTAAAAATTCAATATGTTGTGCTACAAAAGTAAGTGACAGAACCGAATTGCTGCAAAACCATCTTCACGTAGTCTTATCTGCACTACCCCTAGAGTGTAATTTAAAATCGCTTAGGCGCGTAGGGACGAGGCGGTCCGCGGGCTGAGGACCAGGCGGCGGCGTGAGAGCCGCCTGCTTCTCAGCCTCGGTGTGGACCAAGCATAGCTCTACAACTCTAGTTACCATATAAAATGTATGGAGTGACGCGCCCAGGTCGGCGTGAGTGGCACACGTGTGAGCTGAGTGTAGTTTTACTTTTATTTCCATTGTTGTCTGTTTTGACAGGCAGTGTGTATAATTCCAGTTGTTGCATTGTTATAAGTCCAAGCCGACCAGTTATGCAACTAAACAATTGCATAAAACAAAAGCACAACGGGCGGCACTAACATTTTTGTGTGTCTATTGAGAAAGTAAAACCTCAACGCTGGGAATAGGGCGACCTGTTGCAGCTGCTGTTTGTGTGCGATTTTAAACTGATAATTTGCCATTGTAAAATGGGAAGTGTTGACAATTGACCAATCATTATGCGTCTGGCCTGTTTGTCTATTGGTTAGTGGTCCAGGCTGTTATACCGGAGGGCGTGGATTCTATTCCCAACCAATACAAAATTTTGTGTGATGACCACGATCGTTTGTTCTGTGTCTGGGTGTAATCTATAAAATGTATATATTTAGAAATATATAAGTATGTTTATCAGTGATCTAGTACTCATACAACAAGCTCTACCTAGTTTGTGACTAGATGGCGTTGTGAGAAAGTGGTGGAATATTATTGTAATATTTAGTATTATCAGATGCTCAAACTTGGTACGATCGGACCAGGAATTTAGTTTGCTTCAGAAAATTTATACAGTCGATTGATGACCTATACGGATTTAGAACTACTAATGAATGGGATTTGTGTTTTTGTTTCAATTACTTGGGCAATTTTACTTCACGAATAACTTTTCTTTGGGCGGCTACAGGACAATATTTCCGAAACGAAAGCAAATAAATACATAAAATAGAGTTCGTTTGTTAGACGAATGTCTTATGTATTGGTTAATCAAGCATTATTATCAATACATAAGATACGCACTTTAAAACGCAACGTTTTCAAGATGGAACTCTTATTATGAAAAATCACGTGTTTTATTAGATTATTCATGGTTGATTTTGTTACGTTAATGTAAATGAATGTTGGATGCATCACGAAATAGAAAGATGTAAGTAGAATTGCGTGTTTTAGTTCAAAGGAGTTGGTAAAATGACTTTTATTTCGTTTAGCTCCACTTCTGCCATATCTGGCTCTAAAGGCACTACAAATTTCTTTTTTTTTTCGTCTTCATACGCAATAATCGAATTTATTAGCACTAGCTACCTCAATAACAGTTTATTTCATGTTATTCAAATTTTACTTATTTAACTACGAGTAACTTAAAAAAAAGGAGTTCCTATGTTTTCCTGCTGAATGTATTTTTTTTACGGATTAAAAAAAAAATAGTTTCCAAGTTGGTCCCATAGAAATATTGTTATAATCTGATGATGAACTTTGTAGATGTGGAACCGAATTCATAGGATCAAAGCAGAGCTGTCGTAACAAGTAAAATTGCTAAAATTGCTTTGTTTATACGTGGCTGGTGAGTTAGGAATACCGACGATTACAATTGGAGTAGTTACTGAAGGAATCGAACGATTTGTTTTTCCAAAAACTTTTACAGTTTAAACGAAACTCCTAGTATGGATTAGCTCTTTCCATTCTTTGGGTGACTAAGCTTTCTGATGATGCTCAATGTTATCTTCATATCTGATTCATCACGCAAGGAAACTTCTAGTATGGATAGCTCTTTCCATTCTTTGGGTGACTTTTAGCTTTAAGATAAGGCTCAATGTTATCTTTATATCTGATTCGATCACGCAAAGAAACTCCGAGTATGGATAGCTCTTTCCATTCTTTGGGTGACTTTAAGCTTTCAGATGAGGCTCAATGTTATCTTCATATCTGATTCGATCACGCAAGGAAACTTCTAGTATGGATAGCTCTTTCCATTCTTTGGGTGACTTTTAGCTTTAAGATAAGGCTCAATGTTACCTTTATATCTGATTCGATCACGCAAAGAAACTCCGAGTATGGATAGCTCTTTCCATTCTTTGGGTGACTTTAAGCTTTCAGATGAGGCTCAATGTTATCTTCATATCTGATTCGATCACGCAAGGAAACTTCTAGTATGGATAGCTCTTTCCATTCTTTGGGTGACTTTTAGCTTTAAGATAAGGCTCAATGTTACCTTTATATCTGATTCGATCACGCAAAGAAACTCCGAGTATGGATAGCTCTTTCCATTCTTTGGGTGACTTTAAGCTTTCAGGTGAGGCTCAATGTTATCTTCATATCTGATTCGATCACGCAAGGAAACTTCTAGTATGGATAGCTCTTTCCATTCTTTGGGTGACTTTAAGCTTTCAGATGAGGCTCAATGTAAGCGACCACGTTTCGGAACCACATCACTAGCAACACGCACTGGTCATAGACTTCCGTCTTGAAACACTGTGGTATATTGGACGAAAGATACCGCTCAGCCGAGTCGGATTCGACAGTTTTGACCTCTTTCTCGAAAATAGACCTACTCAACTGGACTGTCTGTCCAAGCTATCTTCGCTAGCCGAAAAGTCGGCTGAAATGATGATGATGGTTTTATTGCGTTCATAAATATATTGTCCTACTGTGCAACGAAATGACGAGCGATAATTACAAATCTTTCCCATTCATATTTTTTGTGGATCATTAATTTTAAATGCCATAGCAGTGTGGTGTAACCGTAAAGCGTGTGACATTTAAAGACATAACTCTAAGATTGGATATTGCAAAAGTGCAGTAACGCCGGTAACAAATAATATGGCTCCCACGCATCGCATTAAACGTATTCTAAATTGACTCAATCGACTTTTACGAGTGGCGTGGGCAGAAACACACACACATTCTTTTGTTTCGCTTAATTTAACATTTGCGGGTGATAGGGTAAATCTAGTTTTTTTATTCGACAGTGGCGATGTCCAGCCACAAGGTAAAGATTTTAAAACATATTTGCATTATATGAACTTTCGATGTGAATTTTCATACAGCATGGTAATGCTGCTAGTCTTTTGAGTACATCATCAGTCGTCTGCGACGATTACTTTTATTTAGTTCTAAATTATTAGTTTATTTATTAATTAAACGAGTGAAGAGCTCGATTTGCTCGCTACTCTTCGTTCGCTTTGCTCATTACTCTTCGCTCGCTTTGTTCACTACTCTTCGCTCGCTTCGCGCACCACGCTTCTCTCGCCTCGCGCACCACGCTTCTCTCGCCTCGCGCACCTCGCTTCTCTCGCCTCGCGCACCACGCTTCTCTCGCCTCGCGCACCACGCTTCGCTCGCCTTGCGCACCACGCTTCGCTCACCACGCTTCTCTCGCCTCGCGCACCACGCTTCGCTCGCCTTGCGCACCACGCTTCGCTCGCTTTGCGCACCATGTTTCGCTCGCTTTGCGTGCTACGCTGCCCTCGCTTGGCGCGCTACACTGCCCTCGCTTGGCGCGCTACTACTGCGCTCTTCTCGCAAAACACGCTTCGGTCATACAATAAGTTTACTAGTCGCACTAATATAACTGAATACACCTAAGAACATAGTCACCCAACCACCGGTTATAGAGCGAAACAGCGTTTCTAAAAACAATGATTGGCACAGGGACCTCATAAAAAAAATACATGTTGACCAACTTGTTCACAGATGATAATACTTCTCCGTATATAGGCAGCAGTATGCCTATCTTTTGCTTCCCCATTCTGTAACTAACTTCACGTGCCTAGGAGCATTATTATAATACATGGTAAAGCTGTTTGGAATTTTGGCTAATTCTTTCCAAATATATATTGATGCAATCAATGCTTCTCTTGCTTTTCATGTTCTGTACAATTTTTGCTCGTTATCTTTATCGCGAATTTCATTTCCAAAACCTAAATTAACACGGCAAGCTTAAGCCAAATTGAGATTACCCATAGCGAACCTTGAAATAACGCTGGGTATGATGAGCCCAGCTAACTGTGATGGAATGGTTTTACTGTGATATTTATTTATTTATTCATTAAAACTTAATGCAATACAAAGGCGGACTTAATGCCTTAGGCATTCTCTACCAGTCAACCTAGGGTGGTGAAGAGAAAACATGGCAGGTGCATAAAAAAAGAATAGGTTAATAAGAAAACAAGGGAACAAATATATATATATACAACGTGTAACGTTAAATGCGCAAAACCTCAGACACCCCAAATGATATTTAAATCGATAGACCTAATTATGTGAGAAAAAACAACATAAAAAAAATTAAAGGTTTTATGAGCAGTTTTAGTTTGTTTAAATTCATATCTCCATTGAAATAAGAACTTTTATTGAGAAAATTTGATTGGATTACAACTATTTGTGTTTGTTTACTTATTTCAGCGGGTTTGCGCACGTGATGGGGTGACCTATTCAAAAAGATACAGGTCGAAGTTTTTAATGAAGATTTTTTTGAAAAATGTAACCTATATTAAAAAGTGGTTTCATTGATTCTGCTCGTTATTCTGATCAAACTAATTTCAGGTTTTGCGTATTTAACGTTACACCTTGTATATAATAATCATGCATATATACTGAATATAATATAAACCTATATATATATAAATAAATATTATTTATAAAAGGCAAATGAAAAGGTTTTTGAGACTATTCCGCTATTTGTGTAGAAAATAAAGCCTTAACTTCCGCTTAAATGCATACTGACTGGTGATATTTTCTCCAACTTCTCTCGAAAGATTTTGTCCTTATATCTTTGGATAACATCTTTGGTTCGAAGTTTTTCTTCGACGTCCACAGGTTTGGTTTTTTCTTCAGCCATTTTTGAAGTAGTTTTCACAGGTTAGTTGATCTATATCGCGTTCATTGTTTATAAACAGTACTCAAGCACGATCCTCTGTCTCTGTTGCAATGCTTGATTTCACATAATTATCATCATCATCTGATACATTGATAGACAGAATGGTTGGCTTATTGTCTTACCGATATATGCATGTCTGTTCGGTATCAATTATTCGTTAGAATGATAAAGTAGAATTCCAATTAGATAACGTGCTTAGTTGTTGGTGATTAAGGTACGCACTAAATGAGTGTGTACTGTTTCTGGTAGAAGCGTGTTATTGTTCGTTAGTCTTCAGGAATTTATCTGTACTGCCCGATCAGGCACGGCGGTGTAACAACTGGCAACTGCATGTAAAGTCAGCGTTAATATAAAAGAGGATGTTTTGACATGACGACGGTGTGTGATACATGTTAGTGTGGAGTGGTCTAGCTACGGTTTCGTTACACTCCGGACTTTAATGGTAGAGGACTTTTTTCCGGTGAGAAAATCATCAAATGTCATCCCTCGCTCTTGGAGCGGGAGATAGTGTCAGATTCTTACTGACTAAAATTTGCATATGTCAAAACTGGAAGTTCTCACTACGCTCCGCTCGCCTCGCGCACTACGTTTTGCTCGCCTGGCGCGCTACGCTTCGCTCGCCTCGCGTGCCACGCTTTGCCTGTCTCGCGCACCACGCATTTTACACCTTGTGCACCACGCATTTCACACCTTGTGCACCACGCTTTTCACACCTTGTGCACCACGCTTTGTTCACTTTGTACACTACGCTTCGTTTGCCTCGCGCACTACTCTTCGCTCACCTCTTTGCTTGCCTCGCGCATCATGCTTCGGTCATACAAAAGTTTACTAGTCGCGAGTGTTAATGTCCTTGATTTTTCTGAAGTTATATCACTAATATAACCGAATACGCCTAAAAACATAGTCACCCAACCACCGGTTATCGCGGGAAACAGCGATTTTAAAATCAATGATTGGCATAGGGACCTCATAAAGGAAATACACGTTGATCAAATTTTTCACAGACGGTAACACTTCTCCTTATATCGGCAGCAGTATGCATATCTTCCTCTTCCCCGTTCTGTAACTTCGCGTACCACGCCTTGTTCACTTTGTACACTATTCTTCGCTCGCCTCTTTGCTCGCCTCGCGCATCATGCTTCGGTCGTACAAAAGTTTACTAGTCGCGAGTGTTAATGTCCTTGATTTTTCTGAAGTAATATCACTAATATAACCGAATACACCTAAAAACATTGTCACCCAACCACCGGTTATCGCGTGAAACAGCGTTTTTAAAAGCAATGATTGGCATAGGGACCTCATTACTCTTCGCTTGCTTCGCATACCATGCTTCGGTCATTCAAAAGTTTACTAGTCGCGAGTGTTAATGTCCTTGATTTTTCTGAAGTCATATCACTAATATAACCGAATACACCTAAGAACATAGTCACCCAACTACCGGTTATTGCGGGAAACAGCATAATTATGGCATTGGGACCTTATAAAAGAAATACACGTTGACCAAATTGTTCACAGACTATAATACTTCTCCGTATATCGGCAGCAGTATGCCCTATCTTTCGCTTCCCCGTTCTGCCACTTTATGTATCTAAGAACATTATTATAATACATGGTAAAGATGTTTGGAATTTTAGATAATTCTTTCGAAATATCTATTGATGAAACCAGTGCTTCTCTTGCACTTGCTTTTCATGTTCTGCACAATTTTTGCTCGTTATCTTTATCGCGAATTTCATTTCCAAAACCTAAATTAACACGGCAAGCTTAAGCCAAATTGAGATTACCCATAGCGAACCTTGAAATAACGCTGGGTATGATGAGTCCAGCTAACTGTGATGGAATGGTTTTACTGTGTTATTTATTTATTAAAACTTCATGCATCACAAAGGTACAAAGGCGGACTTAATGCTTAGGCATTCTGTACCAGTCAACCTAGGGTGGTGAAGAGAAAACATGGCAGGTGCATAAAAAAAGAATAGGCTAATAAGAAAGCAAGGGAGCAAATATGTATAATAATCATACATATACAAGGTGATTGGAAGATGGGTGCAAAGCTTTGAGGCGAATATAGTACAGATAATTTAGAACCTCTTCAGCCATGGTTGTCTTAGACAAAGTCTTACCATTTTTTTTTAACCTATTTTTTAAGTTGTATTTCGGAAATTCCCAAAATTTCATGTAAACTGCTTATTTATGGCCAAATTGAATGATAAATGAATTCATTTTTATTTTACTTTAACAGAGTAATGTGCAAGAAATTCATCAAAACATTTTTTAGGCAACTATGTCCTTAGACATTTTTTTTACAGACATTTAAAGTTCAGAAAAAGATTAAAGTTTTTATCAATACTTTTTCAAACCTTTATTTAAAAAAAAACTGAGGGTGCTTTTTTTATTCAAACCATTTTGAAAATATGCCTGATAATTGTTCTTTCTTTTGAGGTATCATTTACGTGGATATCTTACAAATTATTGAAGTTAGGACTTACAAACCAATTTGAGGGAGAAATTTTAAATTTTAGGCAGACTAATTAAAACAAACATTTGAATCAAAATTACTTATTTTTCATGTTCAAAATGACGGCCGTGATTCCTAATACAAGCTCAACTCCGTCTTCTAACTTCTGTAGTTGTTATTTTCAACATCATCTTCTGTTTCATTATTTCAAACGCTGAATTTATTCTCTGTATCAATTCTTCCCTAGTATTTATTTCTTCATGTGTGTACACCAGTTCCTTGGCCCGGCTCCACACCAAAAATTCTAACGGGGTCAGATCTGGTGAGCGAGCCGGCCAAGGGAAGGGTTCATCCCTACCAATCCAGCTGTCAGGAAAGTAATTATTAAGGGGTTCCCTTACATTTAACGTTAACTGCGCTGAACAGCCGTCTAGTTGAAAAATTACTGTTCGTTCTCTTTCGAAGATAGTGACATCTGATTCCTCAATCAGCAGTAGTAAATCAATTTGCAGAAATTGTAAATCATTTTCGCCATTCAAAGGATTCGGTAAAAAGTGGGGCCCAATCAACGTTCAGCCAATTATTCCAGCCCATACGTTGACAGAGAATTTTCTCTGAGACGACTTCTGCTTCTTAAAATGTGGATTGTTGTCTTTGTCAGGCCATTTATGGATGTTGTGAAAGTTTGTAGTACCCTCCCTCGAAAATTTGCTATCATCCGTCCACAAGATTGATTTCAGGAACCATTCATCTTCGATGTCACTGTTGGTGAGGAAACGGCAAAACTGAATTGTTCTTTGGAGATCTTGCTCTTCTAGACCTTGCACACTCCTGCCATGAAACGGATACTTATCATTTTGGTGCATTGTATGCCACACCTTTCATTGTGAAATGTTTAGATTTCGAGCTACTGCTCTGGCAGATCCTACTACCAGTAGGATCCGCTTGAAATGCTGCCAAAATGTCTTCTTCGATGGCAGTTTTGTGTCTGCCTGGGTTGACTCCAGGTTCCACACGGTGTATCCCATCATTTTGCTGTAAAAACCAAATCTTATCGCTTTTCTCTATTCACTGAGCGTTCTTCCTGGAAACGCCGTCGCACCGCGCATAGTGGCTCCTGCATGTGCAAAAAATTCTTAGGATTTAACTATGTTATCATTTCGAACACATAAAGTATTCTTTTATATAAAAATTCAGTTTTTAGTAGATTGCCTAAAATTTAAAATTTTTCCCTCAAATTGGTTTGTAAGTCCTAACTTCAATAATTTGTAAGATATCCACGTAAATGATATCTCAAAAGAGAGAACGATTATCAGGCATATTTCCAAAATGGTTTGAATAAAAAAAGCACCCTCAGTTTTTTTTTAAATAAAGTTTTGAAAAAGTATTGATAAAAACTTTAAATTTTTTCTGAACTTTAAATGTCTGTAAAAAAAATGTCTAAGGACACAATTGCCTAAAACATGTTTTGCTGAATTGCTTACACATTACTTTATTAAAATAAAATAAAAATGAATTCATCTATCATTCCATTTGGCCATAAATAAGCAGTTTACATGAAATTTTGAAAATTTCCGAAATAAAATTTAAAAATTAGGTTAAAAAAAATTGGTAAGACTTTGTCTAAGACAACCATGGCTGAAGGTGTTCTAAATTGTCTGTACTGTATTCGCTTCAAAGCTTTGCACCCATCTGCCAATCACCTTGTATATTCAATATAATATAAACCTACATACATACAAATATATATTATTTATAAAAGGAAAATGAATGAGTTTTTGAGACTAATCCGCTATTTGTGTAGAAAATAAAGCCTCAACTTCCGCTTAAATGCATACTGACTGGTGATATTTTCTCCAACTTCTCTGGAAAATTTTTTTCCTTATATCTTTGGATAACATCTTCGGTTAGAAGTTGTCTTTCTTCGACGTCCACAGGTTTGGTTTTTCTTCAGCCATTTTTGAAGTAGTTTTCACAGGTTAGTTGATCTATATCGCGTTCATTGTTTATAAACAGTACTCAAGCACGATCCTCTGTCTCTGTTGCAATGCTTGATTTCACATAATTATCATCATCATCTGATACATTGATAGACAGAATGGTTGGCTTATTGTCTTACCGATATATGCATATCTGTTCGGTATCAATTATTCGTTAGAATGATAAAGTAGAATTCCAATTAGATAACGTGCTTAGTTGTTGGTGATTAAGGTACGCACTAAATGAGTGTGTATTGTTTCTGGTAGAAGCGTGTTATTGTTCGTTAGTCTTCAGGAATTTATCTGTACTGCCCGATCAGGCCACGGCGGTGTAACAACTGGCAACTGCATGTAAAGTCAGCGTTAATATAAAAGAGGATGTTTTGACATGACGACGGTGTGTGATACATGTTAGTGTGGAGTGGTCTAGCTACGGTTTCGTTACACTCCGGACTTTAATGGTAGAGGACTTTTTTCCGGTGAGAAAATCATCAAATGTCATCCCTCGCTCTTGGAGCGGGAGATAGTGTCAGATTCTTACTGACTAAAATTTGCATATGTCAAAACTGGAAGTTCTCACCACGCTCCGCTCGCCTCGCGCACTACGTTTTGCTCGCCTGGCGCGCTACGCTTCGCTCGCCTCGCGTGCCACGCTTTGCCTGTCTCGCGCACCACGCATTTTACACCTTGTGCACCACGCATTTCACACCTTGTGCACCACGCTTTTCACACCTTGTGCACCACGCTTTGTTCACTTTGTACACTACGCTTCGTTTGCCTCGCGCACTACTCTTCGCTCACCTCTTTGCTTGCCTCGCGCATCATGCTTCGGTCATACAAAAGTTTACTAGTCGCGAGTGTTAATGTCCTTGATTTTTCTGAAGTTATATCACTAATATAACCGAATACGCCTAAAAACATAGTCACCCAACCACCGGTTATCGCGAGAAACAGCGTTTTTAAAATCAATGATTGGCATAGGGACCTCATAAAGGAAATACACGTTGATCAAATTTTTCACAGACGGTAACACTTCTCCTTATATCGGCAGCAGTATGCATATCTTCCTCTTCCCCGTTCTGTAACTTCGCGTACCACGCCTTGTTCACTTTGTACACTATTCTTCGCTCGCCTCTTTGCTCGCCTCGCGCATCATGCTTCGGTCGTACAAAAGTTTACTAGTCGCGAGTGTTAATGTCCTTGATTTTTCTGAAGTAATATCACTAATATAACCGAATACACCTAAAAACATTGTCACCCAACCACCGGTTATCGCGTGAAACAGCGTTTTTAAAAGCAATGATTGGCATAGGGACCTCATTACTCTTCGCTTGCTTCGCATACCATGCTTCGGTCATTCAAAAGTTTACTAGTCGCGAGTGTTAATGTCCTTGATTTTTCTGAAGTCATATCACTAATATAACCGAATACACCTAAGAACATAGTCACCCAACTACCGGTTATTGCGGGAAACAGCATAATTATGGCATTGGGACCTTATAAAAGAAATACACGTTGACCAAATTGTTCACAGACTATAATACTTCTCCGTATATCGGCAGCAGTATGCCCTATCTTTCGCTTCCCCGTTCTGCCACTTTATGTATCTAAGAACATTATTATAATACATGGTCAAGATGTTTGGAATTTTAGATAATTCTTTCGAAATATCTATTGATGAAACCAATGCTTCTCTTGCACTTGCTTTTCATGTTCTGCACAATTTTTGCTCGTTATCTTTATCGCGAATTTCATTTCCAAAACCTAAATTAACACGGCAAGCTTAAGCCAAATTGAGATTACCCATAGCGAACCTTGAAATAACGCTGGGTATGATGAGTCCAGCTAACTGTGATGGAATGGTTTTACTGTGTTATTTATTTATTAAAACTTCATGCATCACAAAGGTACAAAGGCGGACTTAATGCTTAGGCATTCTGTACCAGTCAACCTAGGGTGGTGAAGAGAAAACATGGCAGGTGCATAAAAAAAGAATAGGCTAATAAGAAAGCAAGGGAGCAAATATGTATAATAATCATATATATATATTCAATATAATATAAACCTACATACATACAAATATATATTATTTATAAAAGGAAAATGAATGAGTTTTTGAGACTACTCCGCTATTTGTGTAGAAAATAAAGCCTCAACAACCGCTTAAATGCATACTGACTGGTGATATTTTCTCCAACTTCTCTGGAAAATTTTTTTCCTTATATCTTTGGATAACATCTTCGGCTAGAAGTTGTTTTTCTTCGACGTCCACAGGTTTGGTTTTTTCTTCAGCCATTTTTGAAGTAGTTTTCACAGGTTAGTTGATCTGTAACGCGTTCATTGTTTATAAACAGTACTCAAGCACGATCCTCTGTCTCTGTTGCAATGCTTGATTTCACATAATTATCATCATCATCTGATACATTGATAGACAGAATGGTTGGCTTATTGTCTTACCGATATATGCATATCTGTTCGGTATCAATTATTCGTTAGAATGATAAAGTAGAATTCCAATTAGATAACGTGCTTAGTTGTTGGTGATTAAGGTACGCACTAAATGAGTGTGTACTGTTTCTGGTAGAAGCGTGTTATTGTTCGTTAGTCTTCAGGAATTTATCTGTACTGCCCGATCAGGACACGGCGGTGTCACAACTGGCATCTGCATGTAAAGTCAGTGTTAATATAAAAGTGTATGTTTTGAGATTACGATGGTTTGTGTATACAAGTTAGTGTCGTCAGGCTATGGTTTGGTTATGCTTCGGACTTTAATAGTAGAGTGCTTGTAATGAGCGTATTATGTTGCGATACCTAGTACTACTAGTAGTTACTTAGTATAAAAACAGTTAAGCTGGATGCGGCTAAATACCCGTGTTTTAAACCTCCAAAACTCAGTTACTGGGTTTGTGTATACAACTTAATGTAGAGTGGTCAGGCTATGGTTTTGTTATAACTTCAATAGTAGAGTGCTTGTAATGAGCATAATAATTTATTATGTTGAGATACGATGCTTCACGACTAAGGCGCCTATTTTGCGTACGGGTGGGACAAATGAGTCACTCGATCCACCTCAGCTCTTCAAGAAAGGCTAGCAGCGCCTTGGTGTTGCTGACCATTTCACGAAGGTTACCTGGGTTACCGAAGTACTTTGCCCTGTATCCAGCGACCACAGAGCAGCTTAGAAGTAGATGAGCTGCAGATTATGTACTGATCTAAACATAACATGTGTTGTTTTGGTTTCATTATGTTTGAACTGACGTCTCCCAGACACGACTTATAATTGGAGTGCTGAGAGGAAATTAGGATTAGCAACAATTACATGAACTATGAAATCATGTATATAAAAGAAAAATAGCGTAATTTGGCTTCTAAGCTGGGTGTTTTTATCTGACGGCGGTACAGGAAAAACAGGGTTATTAAAAAAAAAAAGATATTTTTTCATGCAAAATTTATCTATTTTCCACTGGGCTTTTGAAAACGAGTTCTAGAAAAGGATGCAAATGAAAAAAGGTTGTGTTTTGCATTTTTCTGTGTGTGAACGGAAACTTAGCTCTTTCAAGTTGAAGTTTAAACCAATGCTTTTGTATTTTCTAACCAAAATAGCTTTTGCCAGCGGCTTCGTTCGCTGTAAGTAGGTTTTCCATCCAAACATTTCATCCACATCCAGACCGCCATTTTACCCCCTTAAATGTTGAATTTCCAAAATCCTTTCTTATACTCCTCTTCATCTAAAAATGAAGCCTTGTGGAAGATTTTACATTCATAGTTTCAGTAGTTTCGGCTGTACGATGATATATTAGTCAGTCAATTTATCCTGTTATATTAGATCTTGTCTTGTGTTATTTGGGAAAATTAAATCAATGTGTTGCTCTGTGAATAACGATTTTTGTTTAAACTCTTTCGTTCTTTAAAATTTTATCTGAAATGATTAGCGAATACACTTACCTGTAAACAAAAGTCGACATTTAAAGATTATGATTACAATCCCTTATTTATTTGAAATATTTCACGTTTTCTAACACAGACATGTATTTTATATCCGTCAAAAATTTACCATAAAAATGGCATAAACAACCTACTGTACCAATGGACCTTTGTACTTATCTCTTTACACTTATAATATAGACAAAGTCCACATTTAATCAAATTCGTATGCTTAACTTCTTGGTGTGTAAAACGAAAAACAGCTATCGTTATGTATGAGAACTTCTTAGATACGCTCCATATAAAAGACATAAACGCGCTCGCACCGTTGAAATCATTATAACAATCAAAAACTATGATAATAATAATGTAGACAGCTTGTCACTTCGAATGCTACAAATATTTGTTTAATTGTGTGAATAGATTATTGATTTTATTATTTTTACATATACGTAGTACATTTTGAAAGCAATTTGTGTAAAGAGATTTTTTTTTTGATTTTCTCAAAAAGGTGACTTTTATACAAAATTTTACATTTATCCGTATATAACTCCGGTTTTGTGGTCTGATCCAGACCAAAGTTACCTTAAAACACGGGCCAGCGCTTCGGCTGGCGACAGGTTGAAAAAAAAAAAAAACGAAAAGAAAAATTGTCCTTTCCATACAAATTGTCTAATCAAGTTATAGTTTTGTATGGAGAGGCCGATTTTTTTATCCTTTTCCTCAAAGTTTTGTGGAAGGTTGAGTTTTTTCTATTGAGCAAGACCTTAAAGTTTGCGGAAACCTGTCCCTTACACCCTGTATAGTGTCCGGTTATATAAAAAGCACATAATGCATGTATCGGTGAAGCAAGATAATCGAACCGGGAGAATGTTTTAATTAGGTTAACGATTTGAAGCGGGGACAAGCCTCGTGACGTCATCCGTTAATGAACGGCGGCTCCACCAGATAATGTGTACCATAAAGACTAAACTTCATACAATCGGTGAAGGCGCTTGCACATATTTGAAGGTTTTGTGCGTGTCGTTTTTAGAAGGGAGAAAGGGGGGACATGGCTTGTGAAATAGAAAGAAAGAGAAAGAAAAAAAAAGGACATTACGATTATTCACATTGTTAAATTGGAAACACCTTATAAATTCAAAAAAGTACACCGAATAATGCCAAAAGGCCGTCAGCTCAGCATAATGCCATATGGTAACAAAAGGCTACCTCCTGATACTGTATTTTAGTTGCAGCCCTTGAGTGCCTTACACTCGAAAGCACAACTACAAATAAAAAATGGTACAATTTTCTGTTCAGAAACCATATACGAGAGAGCAGGCGCCAGAGAGAGTTGAATGTGCAAAATATGAGGATCGCCCTCTGTGAATAGTTTTGGACGCGGAAAAGCATGTAGATTATGATTCTGGATGTTGCCAGGAGGTATATTGGTCCATTTTTTTTAAAACTTCTCTCCCTGAAACAGCAAGTAAATTGACTAAACACAAATGCTCTCTCGGTATCAAATAAACTATGTATAATATTTGATACCTAGTTAGTTAGTTTAAATAAATAAATAAGAATAAATAGGTTAGTTTTAAACAAGTGCGCTCCATCGTTGACCCATCGGCACTTTCCATCAGGTGAGATACAGGTCAAGCGTGAGCCTATCAACAATAAAAAAAAGCCGTCAACAGGGGTAGTTTCCTATATGTGTGAGTGCTTGGAACAAAATGTATGCAGTCAAGTTTCTGTATACTAAACATTCTCTGCCCCAGGCGGGTACTGTTCCCTATCGATACGCATTTCGATTCAATCGATGTTAAAGATTATCGATAAACGTTGATTTATTTTGACTGAGTTTTTTGTTATTTATCGATTGTGGATCGTTATTTCGCTGTGTAGCTGTGAGTATGTTCATAAATTAGATGTGAATGGCGCAGTGGCGGAATGTGATAATGGTTTAGGGTCCAATTCTCTGAAACAAATTAATACTTTAAGGCTAAATACAGAATCGGATCCGTACTACAGTATTAAAATCGATCAACAACTACCATCTATTACGGTTCATGAGATACGGTCTGGTGACAGATAGACGGACAGTGGCGTCTTATTAACAGGTTCTTAAAGACTGACCCTATTAATGAGACGCTTTGCTTACATACTGTTAAATAACATACTAACAGAACTTTTTGGTGCGGCGAATCCTGTCAGATTTAAAAACTATTGGTACACGACTTGTGTTTTTTTTTTGTGAAGTAAAATGGTTTGATTCTCGGTAGAAATAAAACGATATAAGTAAAAAAAATATATTTTAATTCGTCACTATCCCATTTTACTTTTTTTTTCCCAAATAATTTTATTTACTAACCAAATACAATGCAAATAGTGTTAACAAGAAGTACGTGCAAAAGCTATATAGATATAGCTGCTTTGACCTAAACAACGTAAATAAATACTATACACAAAAAGAGGTAACTACATCTTCCCAAAGAACATCTTATTTCTTCTCTCAATTCTAATGTTCACTTCACTGCCAGGTGTCCCTAATGATAGATCTCTCATGTCTACTCTTCTGTGTATGTAATGTACTACTATGGTGGTTTTAACATAGTAAGTCCCTAAGTCTTGGGCCATCTACGTGTCATCATCGTTATCTTCCTGTCCTTGTTCCATGTTACTTGATATCGACACAATACCATTTTTTTCTTCTATTCTATCCTGTCAGCAGTCACGCTATCATTGAGTCTTTTCTTTCATATCAGTGTACACCCAATCCATTCACTATTTCTGTAGCCTCCCTCTCTCTGTCCATCATCTATCCACATTACTTTCTTAACTCTTTTAGTAATATGCGTTTTACAGCAGAAAAAGAACAATAATAATATATGAGACTCAATTTAAAACTTATTTGCAATTTACCAACCCAAAGAAGAAATTTAGTTTTTCCCCAGAAACATTTTGTTCCTTCCTTCAATTCTGTCTGAGTTAAAGTTCATTTCCAGGTGTCCCGAGAGCAAGGCTGCCCATGTCTCTCCAGTTCGTCGACCCCATCTCCATTCTCCCGTTAGCCTTTCGAACCATCTCGTGGAGTTCTTCCAACGTGCTCGTTAAAATGTTAATAATTTGTGAGAGTGTTTTGCCTGTTGCAGTCATCATTCTCTTCTTCTCTACGTGCTCAAAGAACGAGTCATCGAATTTGTGCGTTCTTTGACACTAAAGCAAAGAACTGTGGCTACCTGGTTGTAGACTCCTGATAAAAGGCCAGATTGGTTTGAGCAGGACATCTTCGAATAAAGTTTCACCTTAGGTAACCTTGCACATTGCACGAGCTCTTTCCTTGTTGGTTGGTGAAAACAATCCCCAAGTTCTTCTCTCGTGAACCATCTTGAGATGTCCGTGATCTATTCCAAAATTGAGAGGTACTCCTTAAAAGTCCCGAATATTCCGTGGAAAATGGTTTGAGACGCCTTCTCTTCCTCCATCTGCGCCCACACACGGTGAAATTAAATCCCATTTCCGAAGTACATTTATACGCGAACCAAACCCCTGCGCCCGTGAAGCTAAAGTAATCGCAGAAAGCTCTTTTATCCTTTTGTGATTTCCATACCTTCGTAAAGATTGTGATTGGGAAGAACATTCTCGTAGCCTGTCTAGCAGTTGTTACTAGTAAGATTTCCGCAACAAGTATTGTCAGTGTCGATAATTCGGAGGCCTGTTTAATAGTCCGGATGATCTCTATTATGTCATCAATACAAGGTACATATGACATGGCCCTCTTTACAGCCGCTGCGTATTTACTTCTGTAGATTCCTTCGCTTCTAACCATACATATCCAGGCAGTCATCGGTCCAACGCTTTGCACGATTGAGGATCTACGTTCTGGCGGGAAGGATGCCCCTTCTAGAAGGACGTGATGTGCCCTTGACAGGCCATACTTTGATACTGTAAAACTCTTATGAACGCCCCCATCTTGGTGATAGGCATATTGTTATGTCCGAGACAAAGTTCGTTGACTTTCAGTGCGTATGTAGAGAACATATCAAGGTAAGGTCCCATCGTACCGTACCAATTTTCTTTATCTGATTGGTCGAATATTTTTTACTCGAATTGATGGTAATAATATTTAATAATAATAATATCCATTTATTTTTTCCCATACTTAGTAAAATTTGTACATATATTTCCAAGAAACAGTTTACAGACGGGAGACAGGAGCCCATACTAGAAATACGTGAAACCTGTGCTACGGGTCTCCTGGTCTCTCTCGAAAACATTAATGAGTTACACAAACTATAATAAAATTGTTTTTAGCGCTTTAGTTACTTTAATTTTAAAACAGTTCAAGGTTCTGTTCATACCAATGTATAATGGGTTAATGTCGAATTAAAATGTATTTTTAACATAGTTTATCATTTTATCACAAAAAAACCGCTTAAGGTGGTGCATCATGACTCACATTTTCACTGTTTTTCATACAACCGCTCATAACTGATTATGACGTTATTACACATTTTTTATTAGATATTTTGGAAACACAGTATCTTGTGAATATTATCTAGGTTTCTAAAGAAACCAATCTCTAAATTTGTGTAAAACTAATTCAGTAAAAACCTCTGAAAATGTCCTATTTTGTATGAACTTTGACACTTCATAATTTGCCTAAAAATTAAAAAAGTCAAAAAAGTAATCCTCTGGAGACCTTGCAGATTTTATTAAAATTCTAAATGACGACAACTTTTTCCAATAACTTGTAAGGGTTTAAAAAAAACAGCTATTTCCTGAAGCAAGTTTTGTGAAATTTTCGAGTAAATCTTGGAATTACCGAATACTAACAGAGTTTTCAGGCGTTATCTCTCTTTTTTTGCGTTGCCTTTTTGTCAAACATCGCGTTGTATTGCATTAAATGAAGTAACAAGCTTTTAAACCATTTTCGATGTTTACGATAGGCGAGTGGAAAAGGACCCTCTTAAAGCCGCTTCAAGCTTCTCCGGCCACAAGCTATCGCGCGCTTCAGCTGTTTTTTGCGGCGGATTCTAGCTTTTTTTTTGTGGCTGCTTCTAGTGTTTTATTGAGGCCCGTGTGCGGGTACATAATAGTTAAATAGCTTTTTTAATTCTTTAGGGCTTTTATTTTTATATTGTAAGTTAGTTTAAATTAGGTGTATATAAAATACTGAACTAATTAAAACTAGTTTAATTAGTTCAGTATTTTTATGTTTCTTGTTCTATTCACGCCAATTTAACGTAATTTAGCGTAAATTAATAACAGTCTCTTTCTTACATCACCGTCTAGAAAAAGATAGCGACAACCCTGTGGTAGTATTTTAGTATAAGACCGATTCTTGTGACATTTGGGAAAATTAAATTAATGTGCTGCTCTGTGAACAAAGATTTTAATTTTTTATTGTTAAAACTAGTAATTTTATCAGAAACTAGCTTTTGCCTGCGTCTTCGCCCGCGTACTTAAAATATAGCCTGTCACTCGGGGAAAAAAACAGTTTTCTATGGGTGAAAAAAATGTTCGCAATCGGACACCCTACAAACAAAAAAAAATATCACGACAAAAAAAAACTACTTTATAATATTAGTGTAGATTAATACTGTATAATAACACATACCTATGAACAAAGAAACCATATTCAAAGTTTATAATTAGAATTCCTTATTCATAATAAATATCCTTATTTTTAATACTTAAATTTTGCACTTTTACTGACTCAGACAACCAACTATACTAATGGACCTTTGTCCATAATTCTTTACATTTTACGGTTCCCGCTATAATATTGTGATGCTCCTCACCTAAATTATATTTACTTGCCACTAAAAAAACAGATATTACCAAAACTTACTGCGATGTAGGGTTGCCAACCCTACTTGATATGAACGTATGTTGCCTGCTTTATTTTTGGTAAATGTATGTGTGTATGTGAAGGAACGTGTTTTTAGTTAATAAGAGTCTGACACTATCTCCCGGTCCGCCCAAAAGCGGGGTTTGTCATTGGACGATTTTCCCCATCATAAAAATCACAATTTGAAATAGGAGTATAAAGATAGTTTCCAAAAAATATAAGGGTAATCTTAGTGGCTGCTAGAAACACATTTACTATTTTTCTGCAAAAAAAATGATGTTATTTTCTCAAAAAACAGTTGGCAACTTTATTGCGATATTAAATAATTTTAGACTGGCTATAAATGTCTCCAGAATATATTTATACGACTCAAATACTTTTGATCTGGGCAACATTAATTTTGGCGTGGAATATAATATGTCATAAAATTATAACCGCGTACATTTTAGCTAGATACGAGTAGCTACATATTTTTTGAATTAGTGACTTTGACAATTTAAAAGTGTCTTTATGATCCAATTGGAATAAGTGCTTAAGGTTTTTTGTATTTTACGATATTTGTTTGGAAATACTTTTTTAACATCATATTTTACTAGCATTGGTTATTTTAATAATTTTATTGAAACACTATTCAAAAAAAAAAATGAATTGTTTTATTAATTGTGGCAATATCATCCGTAACTTTTTCCACTGTCACAGTATCCGGCACATACGGTTTGCCTTGTTTTGGTTATCGCTCCTGTCTCCCTCCTTCTAATCTTCAAGGTAGAATGTCTCGGCCAACAGTAAAAGTGAGTTTTGAGGATTGGGTGATACTTTTTGCGGTGGGAAAAAGTATCACCCACCCTAAACCTTACGTAAGAAATAAACCAACCACTTCTATCGGTCTATAGTCTCAAAATTTTCCTGACTAAAACCATACTTATGTTCTTTCTTTGCTCGAACGTAAAGCCTCACGACCCTAGGTTCTCCTTTCGGAAGTCAACCCATGGCCCCAGTAGGCTTCAGCCCTGTTAGGCTCCTTTTGTATTCATATTTTGGGTACTTTCAGAATGTTAGATGTGGAGAACTAGGGTGCCCTAAATAAAAATTATGTAAAAAACACTGATTGGTTGAACCGGGAGTTACATTTTGTATGTCAATGATGTAACGGGTTTAACAGCAAGTACGAGTATAAGTAAAAGTTTGTCTCTGTACCTCTAATTTCACCTTTCCAGTACTTTAATGCCAAGAAAATAATTAATGTTTTTATCACCGGCAACATTTACTACCTAATCTAACTGTAGTTAATGCCTAACATAACTTAATTGCATTAAGAATTAAAGAGGAACTTTGTGAGAATCTCATAGCTAAAATTATGACGGCGACATAGATTCATTGTGCAAGAAATTCCATAAAAATTCTTTTCAATAATGTAATGTATATAAATTTATGTCTGCTACATGTTTCTTTCGGGTCGATCTTAAAAAGTTGAGCAAAAATTGCCAAAGTTAGTCTGTGGATGGATTACCTGAGCATAGCATAGTCAGCCTTATAATGTTCACACTGCTGGGACCCAGGCTTCCTCTCTAGGAGAGGGAATGGGCCGTAATTCACCACGCGGAACCAGTGCGGGTTGGTGGATGTCACATGTCTTTGAATTTTTGGTGCTAGGACATGCCGGTTTCCTCGCGATGTTTTCCTTCACCGTTTTTGAGAGTAGTCGTGATGAAATAAATTACATAAAGTAATGCGCCTGGCTGGGTTTGAACCCGCGACCCACAACTCGTAAGTCGGGGCTGTTACCACTCGGCCACCGCTGCTCTCAGACTCACTGTGATCACCATAATATACCGCTATCACCCCTTCACCTGTTATTTGTAGATGTTTGACAGTCGTTATGGATACTCAGAAGCACAATTTGAAATGTAAAATTAATTTTTGTGTATATTTTTGACGTTCAAAACAATTATTGACATAAATATTTATTGTTCTAAGTATTATTACATTTTTAGTCAATTCTTTTATGTATTTTATTTTATACAACACTATCCACATAGTCCTCATGTTTACTAAAACATGAGGACTATTGTTTTGTTTTTTCTTTTCTATAAATTTAACGTGTGTCTTGCAATATTAGTATTTTCTGCGACCTACCTAAGTGTCCTTTCCTTTTATACTCGTATATGTATTGTTCGTCAAGTCGTTGAGCTCCTTAGTAATCCTGAGTTAAGCTTCACGGATACTGACAAATGCTAGCACTAACTGGACGGGTCCACTTAAATCTTTATAGTTCTTTCTTCTAAAGACATCTCGGACACTAATCTGCATGGTTATCATGAGATTTATACTACATAATACATATTTGCTGTATGGACTTGAAACTTTGACCCCTGCATTGGTTTCGGTGTTTCTTCTTCTGGTTAGCTAGGACCCATCTAGTTTAAAATAAAAAAAAAAAATTGACGTGTAAAAGTGTTTTATAAAACCTACCTTACCAAGGAGTATTATGGCAATGTAATTGGGTCCCACTGTTAGAAATAAAAAGACCAGTCTATAAGGCAGGAATTGGCTGATAAATGGCGCTAGGCTGACACCCTATCACTTTGTGTGTTAATATCGTCATAAGAGAGCCGTGGGCGTACAATAGTATATTTCTACACTTGGTTTTAAGGAATCGGAACGATAATTTTTTTTTTTAAATCTTTATTTAATTATATAGAGTAAAATAAAATACAAGAAGGAGACAGATATTTAAAACTTTATTCGCGAACAAAAGAAAACCACACCATACAAAATTAAAAATTTCATTGGACAATTTGTATAGAGAGTTATGTATATATATATATATAGATAGTTGTTCAGTTTTTTCTACTGAACATGCCCTTGAAAGTTTGTGGAGAGCTGTCCCTTACACCTTTTTTGTCTATACCTAAAATAAAACGTATAATATTTATTTCACCAACTGTTATTTTAAATGAAAATAGGAAATACTTGTATTTATGACAAAAAATCAATCTGAATCTAGCGCTACAAAACCGCTCATATCATCATAACTGTGGTCGTCGTAGTCTTCGTCATCATCACTGCTGCTTCTCCCCTATAAAATAAAACATGGATTAATGTAAGTCTTTATTTTATATCAGCAACTGCTATTTAAAATAGGCTTTCTTTCCAATTTTATATTTTTTATTTCACTCTCCAGTTGCCTAATATTTTTGCCTTCCACCCAACGCTTTATTAAATGTCAAATATATTCTATCGGATTAAGGTTACAATTGTAGGGTGGCAGCCTTAAATCTTCAAATCCATTTCAATTATAAATATTATCAATAATATAATCTTTTGGTTTATGCCTTATTATGATTTGATATAATTCTGCTTTTGTATAGCATTCCTCACATGCATATTTATCATTGATACGCAAATAAGCTTTTTTGCAAACCGTACTTTTGAATTAAAATTTAACAGATCGAGATTATTGGCTTTCCTGATCTTATTGGGAACGCATACTCGTAGTGAGTAGTTATAACTTACCGTTGGGGCCCAGCAGGGTCGAAGCATACTGGGGCCAAGGGTCTGCTTCTAAAAGGAAGGCTCGGCCCCGGTATAAAAGGCAACGAAACAACGGGGTGGGTTTTTAGTCAGTAAAAGCCTGACACTCTCCCGCTCCGCCCAAGGGCGGGGGATGTCATTTAGATGATTTTTACCCACCGAAAAAAAGGGTTAATATGCTCATCATTTTTCCTGTAATAATTGAGGTAGTACACTTGTCAGCACACCGTAACTAATTATTTGAACATGTTATGGTCAAATGATGACTTATGAGCACTCCGTATAAAATGCGCGCCGTACTTTTTGCATTCCAAATGCATAACCTCCCTGCCATCACAATCTATGGGAAAGTTATTCCTGGAATGAACGATAAGGGAGCGCTTCCTTCGATATTGCCGTCTCGCTCTAACGTTGCGATAGACGTGTGTGCGAAAGAGACGGCACTGTTTAAGGAATGTCACACAGCATTTTATTATTATTCATCGAAAGTATAATCAAGAGAATACGGTTATAAAATTATATTTTGTATCAATCTTTGGATTTTGTTTACACGTTATGGTAGTTTGACAGATTTTGCTTATGCTTATGGGACGTTTTTCTTTTTTATATATCGTCCATTATGTCACGATGTCGATGGCACAAATTAAAAAAAAAATATTATTAAACAAATGCGATATTTATACTTAAGTTTTTGAGAGCAGCGATGGCCGAGTGTTAATGGCTCCGACCTACGAGTTGTAGGTCGCAGGTTCAAATCCTGCCAGGCGCATTACTTTATCTAATTTAATCCATTACCTCTGTTCTCAAAACGGTGAAGGAAAA
This sequence comes from Mythimna lalbum, assembly GCA_949319445.1. Taxonomy (NCBI): domain Eukaryota; kingdom Metazoa; phylum Arthropoda; class Insecta; order Lepidoptera; family Noctuidae; genus Mythimna; species Mythimna lalbum. The sequence continues at coordinate 4,748,899 of OX439365.1, forward strand.
CATCGTGAGGAAACCGGTATGTCCTAGAACCAAAAATCTGAAGACATGTGACATTCACCAACCCGCACTGGGCCCGCGTGGTGGATTACGGCCAATTCCCTCTCCTAGAGCGGAGGCCTGAATCCCAACAGTGGGAACATTAAAAAGGTTGATAATGATGATGATTTCGAGGGAACAAACGATGTTAATAAAATTGAAAGAACGGTACTTACAGACTAATTAGCTTCTTCCAGTGGCTTCACCCGTGTCAATTTAGAAAATTATTCGAAGGGAATATACTCTCGGGATAAATAGTATCCTATACTTATGCTATTCCAAGACATGGTCTACCCTTGTGCCAAATTTCATCGAAATTCATTCAGTCGTCCGAATATGAAGTAGTAACAAACATACAAACTCCATACTTCCGTCTTTATATTATCAGTGTCAAATGTAAAGGAAATTTTGGAAGTCTATTAATATACCATTCTCGTTTGATTTCAGGCCTATCCTGTTGACCAAAGTTAGCCTTATCCGGTATGTAATCCCGTTTCCGTTACCTTGCTCACCTGACTGCGCTCGTCTGTTCGTATAATCTTATTTGTGCGTCGTACGGAAACATTGTGGCGTCATCAGGCGTCTGGAGTGCCTAATTGTTTTTACATGTTGTAAAAATAACGGTAAAGTAGGAACCACGATTTATGTGTGGCTTTGGAACAATTTTAGAGGTCTTAGAAAATGTAACTTGTTCGTTAACTCGCTTATGTAATTCGCGCGAGTTCGCGCGAGTTGGCACCTTCTGTTAATAAAAATACCATATTTTTTTTACAACCCGTTTGGCCTACACAAAGATATACCATTAAATGACGTTGATGACTGATATAAATTACTATAGTAATATATGCCTAGTATATGTGTAGATTTCTTTTGATTTCTCCCGCTCTGCAGCGTAGCAGTTAGCGGCATGTCAGACTTTTACTGACTAAAACCACACCTATGTTCCTTTTTTGACCTTTGGGTTCCAGGAGAACGGGTTTCCCTTTCGAAAGTAAACCCATGGTCCCAGTAGGCCTTGCTGGGCCCCTACGGGTTTGCTATATCTCTTTGATTTGCATGTGGAACACTACACGCCGTCGACGACTGGGTCCGAACGGTGACGACCACCATCTCACCTGATGGTAAGCGATGATGTCGTTGATGATGGACCACGCTTGCCTAGAAGCAACCTATTTATTTATTTATTTATTTATTTAGAAAACCAACAGCGATACATATGATATAATACAAATAAAGATATTACAGTTTAGTAAGGCTAATAATAGGTTTCCCTGCTTAACTTAATTTGTATTTACCATGCGAACGGACTTTAAACAATATTTAAAAATAAAGTTTTAATATGGAATTGAAGGTTAAATATACTATCTACTGGTTATGAAAAGGCGAAAATAATATTAATTAAATTAAAATATGAAATAATAACATAGTAAATGCTTTATGGTAAATGGAACAAAGTTGCTTGCTATTTGTTTTTATCAATTATAATCTTTTTAACTTGGGCTTTAAAACTAGGTTTTGTGCAGTTAAACACATCAACCTGAGAGAAGTCTTTGTTGTAGGCTCGCGCAATGCGAGTAAGTACACAATTACTAGCATAGTTAGTGGCATGTCTAGGTACATGCAACATTGGCGTATGGCGAGTGCGTCGTAGAGGAGCATTAAATTTGATCTGTGATAACAAATCCGGACAATCCAGCCTACCATTCAGTATGTCGTAAAGTACACACATGTCCAACACTTCACGTCGTTCATCGAGTGTTAACAATCCATACGTCCGACAGCTATTTTCATAAGACATTGGAGGTTTACGGAGGCGGTAGTTAAGGTGATTAATAATTTTTTTTTGAACCCGTTCTATTTGATTTTTATATATATTATATTGAGGGGACCATATTGGGCATGCGTATTCAAGAACGCTGCGAACATAAGCAAAATATACAGATTTAAGCGCTTCAATGTTTTTAAATGCCTTGCAGGATCTTAGAACGAATCCTAAATTTTTGTAAGCTTTGCTAGTAATAAGATCCATGTGATTTGAAAATGCCAATTTGCTATCGAACATAACTCCTAAGTCTCGAACTATCTCAACTTTATTAATAGTTATTCCATTAAATTGGTACGAGTACGTTATAGGGTTCCTCTTACGTGTGTAACTGATGCATTGACATTTCGTGACGTTTACTGTAATCTTGTTTCTTGTGTAGTAATCATGTAAATTATCAAGGTCTTGTTGGAGAGCTGTACAGTCATCAAATGAAGTTATTTTATAAAATATTTTTTTGTCGTCAGCGTACATTAAGTGTTCGGAGTGTTTAAAAGAGTCAGTAATATCAAATAAATATGCATTATAGAAAAGAGGTCCTAAATGGGATCCCTGTGGAACACCGCTAGGTATTTCTATGAAGTTAGAACGGTAACCACCCAATACTACAGCCTGTGACCTTTTAAATAAATATGATTTTACCCAACGAAGAAGATCGCCGCGAATACCCAGTCTGTATAATTTGCTGAGCAGGATGCTGTGATCCACACGATCGAAAGCTTTTTCAAAATCTGTGTAGATCACATCAACCTGCCCTCCCTTATCTGTATTGCCAAGGACAAAGTTAGAGAAGCAAGCTAGATTGGATATACTCGAACGCTTTTTTAAGAAACCGTGCTGCCTATAAGAAATACCTCTAAGAATGCATGGATATATAGCTTTGTACACAAGCTTTTCAAATACTTTACCCAAAGTATTAAGTATAGAAATACCTCTGTAATTTTCTATTTTTACTCTCGAACCCTTCTTATGTATAGGAATTATAAGTGCTTTCTTCCATTCATTTGGGAACGTGCCTTCTCTCAGAGAGATATTAAAGATGAAACTAATCGGATGTGCTAGAGACTTTGCGCAACTTTTCCAAAACAGTGGTGGTATGCCGTCACAACCTGGACCCTTATCTGTACCTAACGAACTCAGCGACCTCTCCACAGTTGATGGAGTAAATTGTATGTCAGTTATGATATCAACACAACCATCCTCAACCTCTGTGACCACCAAACCATCTAGGTTATAGTCTGAGGGTTCTCCAAAAACATCATGAAAGAAGTCGCCGAATGCTTCGCAAATGTCTTTTCCATCTGTGTAGTTTACATTGTCGCGGGTCAACATTCCGGGATAACTAGATCCTCCACGCAAATTTTTTATGTAACTCCAGAACTTTTTAGGATTCTCTTTCAGACTATTTTCGGTCTCATGTAGGTATTTACTATAACAAAGCTCTTGAACATATCGCTGTCTATCTCGCAACATTGCAAACTCATCGCGATCGAGCAGGTTACCGAAACGTTTCCAACGAGAGTGTGCCCTACTTTTTTGTTTAATTATTTTTATAAGGGCGTTACTGTACCAAATGGGATATCTGCGAGAACCCACAGGGCGGCTGAGAGGTACGTGTTCATCAATTCCTGCTTGAATCGTGTCATAAAAAATATGTACCGCGCTGTCCGTTGATTTTTTATCCAAAGTTGATTGCCAGTCAATTTTAGCAAAGTAATTATTTAATGCGTTATAATCAGTCTTACGGTAATTACGTCTCGGTGCGGACAACTCACGAAAGGGGGAAATTTCAAGGTCAGGGATTTCTATAGCTAACACTGGATGATGAATGTCAACTTTCGTTAGCGGATGGACACATTCGTTTATGTGTAATAGCAAGTTAGAAAACGCTAAATCTAGTGTATGACCTTTGTGATTTGAAAGTGTATTGTATTGCGTTATTCCCAAAAAACATAAATCATTCACCAACCGCATAGCTGCATTTTGTACTTCGACGGCACCCTGTTTTAGAAAAGTTGGCCCACCCGCATTCCATTTAATACAGGGTAGATTAAAATCTCCAATTAGTAAATAGTTATTATTTTTTGTGTTGTGGGATAATAAGTTCGTAACTCTCTGCAAAACGTAATCTATATCAGGCACTATCCTATGAGCGTCCGGAGGTACATAAACAACACTTACATAAAGATTAGCCGATGTCGACAGGGCGCGGGCGGGTATTATTATAGTCAGAAGTTCCGTAGCAATGGTATTAGGCTCACAATCACTGCACCATGCACCCAAATCATGTCGCGCGAGTATCATTACACCTCCACCAGACGATTTGCCGGTGGCGGCCAGGTCGCGATCCTTACGGAATACGTCATACCGAGGATCACACAATTCGTTATCAAAAATGCCGCTGTGAAGCCAGGTCTCAGTCATGATAATTAAATCGTAACTATTGCCTAAAATGTTTTGACGAAGTTGCGTCATTTTCGTTCTGAGGCCACGACAGTTCTGGTAATATATATTTAAGTTAAGGGGCTGCATTTTTGTAAATAAATCCTACCAAAAACATAAATAAAAATCTTGTATATAATATATAAGGTACAACGAACCATTATCAATTGTAATAGCACATTTCGTAACTCGCGGGTAGATTGACGGCATGTAATAATACTTAATTGAAACAAAATGATGGGATGCACAATTATTATGTTATTAGGAGTAGGCTGATTCATTTTTAATATAATACAGTAAATATCGATGAATTTTAACAGATCGGTAATAATTAAACTGCGAAGTGGGTAAGTTGGCATTGATTCGTAAAAGTAATTTAGAAAACCAACATGTATAGTACGTGCGCCATATGTAGGTGCAATCCTATCTTGTGTAACCAAATCATACCTTTGTATTTTAAAAGTAATGTTGTATACCTTTAGAATAAATATAATTAACCTAATATTAATATTTGTTTGCAAATATTTATCGGAGAAATAATATGATAGACTTGAGGTGAGTTTCCGGTATTTTATACTTTTAATAGACACAACATTATACACATAGGACAAACAGTGTTTAAATATTGTCTTTAAGATTAACGTAACGCTATCGCAGTCCACCGAACAATTCAAGACAAGATAATGCAAATATGATGTGCACGTAAAGTATCGCACCACTCCACAGCGAATATCCTTTACACACTCGCTACTAGCAACACACCTATAGATACATTGCTCGAACATACAACACTTAACATAGATCTCAGTACGTATAGACTTGGCCAACGCAAACGTCAAATAAGCAACCTTGTTCCACAATAAGTTAATCAGACTATCCTTAGAAGATACATTATAACTAAGCACACAAGAACGAGACAAAAAGTTAATAAGAGTAAACCATACGAGTGTTAGAAAATGATGTCCTAGATGATTTTTCTCAGGTCTTCCTCGTCCGAAATGAAGATAGCAGGAATTGTTACCGCTTTTCTTACATGGATCCTGCAGTTTTTTGTCCATATATACTGATACTCTTTCATGTTGGCTATTTCTTTGGCCTTTTTTAAGAGATTCTTGTTGTACAAGGTTAGATGCTCATTTATATAAACCGGGATTATGCTGCCTTGAATATCCAGATCTTTTGTTGACAAACGGCGCTTACGAGCTTGAGAAATAACGTTGTCCTTAAGCTGGCGGGTTCGCAGTTTTGCTACGATATTTCTTGGCCTACCCTGAACCTTAAGCTTTGCTGTCACTCTGTTCACTTGAAGGATATCATCATTTCTTATGTCAATCTCAGTGCTTTTACCAATCTTTAGTATAATTTCATTTAAGTTTTCATTGTCCCGCTCAGGTATACCAACGATTTCAATATTGAGTAGCCTATCCCTTTGTTCACTTGCATTGACATCAGTTCTTAATTTTCTGTTCTGCACCTTAACTTCTTCCAGCTCTTTTTTCAGTTGATATAGAACTTTAATTTCTTTAGTTTGAATTTCAAGTTTCTTTGCTACATCGTCATATTCGTCACTGTGATGTTATACTATACACTCTTCCTTACGATTTTGAATTACGCCTATTACGCGATAGGTTGCGGTAAACTTATCTGGCAGACAAATTAATACAGACTTATATAAAGCTAAGAACGTGTCGAACCTTAATCTAGCTCGTATTGTTAAAAGAAGAATAAAAATTGCTTGGTTTCATTGACCCATGAATTTTTTATCAATATTTAAAGTACTATCTTATAAGAAATTTTGAAATCTTAATTACAGAGAAACAGCGCGTTCAATAATATTATTATCTAGCGGACCCCTTGGGCGAGTGATTCTGGCTAACCCGATAACTGCATTTACACAAAAACAAGCAAAAAACCTAGCATTAAAGTGCTCATTATGTATTTATTATCTAATAGCATATCTCGTTAAATGGGAAGTTTGTTGAAAAAATAAACAGTTATATATATTATGTTACGTAAGTTGTTTTTATTTAAATCGTCGGTTAACAAATTACGGAGTTCGTGTGGGATGACCACGGCTTGGGATGATGGCTATTATGTTAGTTGGCGGCTTCAAATGCGGCGCTTTCGCAGCCAGGACGGACATTTTCTTTTGTTGTTTGTAGATAGAGGTTATGTTTGAGTCAGCTGATCGGATATTGGTTAAGGCTGTATTTTAATGACCTGTCAAATGACTCTTGAAAATACACTGAAATCAAGCAAGAAATAGAGTTAGATTAAAATTAACCTACGCATGGTTTTCATACTGTCACTAAAATAAAATAGTTTAATTTGAATAAATATTAAGATATTTTATTGTTAAAAATATAACCATAACAAATTCTATACAATATACAATTGACTTCCATATCTACATACCAATTCATAATTAGATTATCTAACAAAAAATAGTCTTGAACTGATCGAAACTGTTCAATAGACTTATATTCGAACCAATCAGCCCGCTATTCATATAAACTTGCCAAGAATAATATGAACAAACCCTTCAGAGAAAGATGTAATTTATCATTAAAGAAACTGGGTATTGTAACGTACTTTTAAAATAAGTCGGGTTATATCTAAACGACCGTAACTCTTACCATCAATATTATCGTAGTAAGACCGCTTCAAGTTTTGCAAAATTACAGCGCATCCAAAGAAATGTGTTGGTCTCTTTCTAATGTATGGGTAATGCAAAGTGCGAGAAGGAAGGGTGACGAAGCTCGAGTCTCACTAGCGGGACATCGACCAGCAGCTTTCAGAAAAACTTTGGCGTAGTACCGTAACATTGCAACTTTTAAATTTTTAGGTTCGTTGTTGTTGAACTTTTATGAATAGTTTTGTAACAAAATTGTATTAAATACTATGGTAATTTAGACTTAATATTAATAATATAATGTAAGAAATGGATAAAGAAGTAGACGAAAACAATTAAATTTATTTTTTAAATAGAGTGGTATAAAAACTTGTGTTCGTCTTCTGAGTGTTTTAGTTTTGTCGTCGCATGAAATAAAGATTAATTAAATATTATGCCTTATTTTGTGCAGTGTTACATAACACTAGATGTGTCGTCTAAGAAGTCCACACATATCAGAAAACTAGTAATTAATATTACCCATATTTAGAAAATCCATAAAAATACCTTCGTCAATTTGCGAGCTACAACGCTATTCTACTAAGGTTACTTGCCCCGTGGACATCGACAAAAACCGTGCAGCCTGCGGTTGTATGTGTGCGTGTCGTCGTGTTCGTATGTACTCACACAAAGGCGTGCCCGCATACCGAGCTGCGCGCGCGCTGGAGAAACCGTGCGCTTTGCATTCAACACTCAGTTGTAAAGCAACTTTAGAGGTCATCAAACGCTTTATAGGGACCCCTTATAACTTCACACGTCAAATTATTTTGACATATTTATAAAAAACTATTAAAAATGCTACATTAAAAAGTTCTACCTAACTTACAAAGTTCTACTTGCGAAGTGTCGTAACAGTTAAGTGCTACTTGAAAGTTGTCATAGTGCTATGAACATTGTCATCCCGGTTCCGACGTGTTAAGTTTCGGTTAAGTTGGAGGTTTAATTAAGTTTGTGTTAAGTGAAACTATGAGTGTTTGTGAGTTTAGTGATTGATACCCGCTCTCATGTTGGATATGGAAGGATTTGGCACCAGTTGAAAATGTGGGAAAACATTTTCTACGTTAAATCTGTCAGGAAAAAGGGGACCAGTGTATAGGTAAGCCTCATTTGCATGACATCGTCGTAACTTAAGTTATATTTAACTTAGGAGTACACTTTCTAAACAACTTTGATTCAGAGTCGACGTTATGTTACCAACTTCAAACCTGTGTGTGGGGACATTGAGTTGACTTAAAGTTCTTTACCGGCAAACATAACTTGTCATAACTTGATGTACCTGGTTTTGGATGTTCTACGAGTATCTCTACTGCTTTAAGATCTTATATTTAAAGCAGCTTCACTTCGATAGTCAAAGTTTTAAGAGCATCGACTATTTTGATTTTAATTTGGTTTCCTAATTCCCAAATGTGGTCATGACAAGCATGTTAAGAAATTTTCATTTTAAAACGAATTTACGCTACAAGATTTTCTTGAGATACAACATATTAGAAATTCCTTAAGACTCCTTCGATCCATCAAAAAGTTTTCGCAATATGACATAGTTGCCTAATGAGGAGCAGCTTAGGAATTCCTGAATGACTATGTTGAAGAAAATTACTAACAAAAATGTGTACAAGAAATATCAAATGTTTAAAGAAAGATTGGAGGCTTTTAATTGCTATAGGCAGTTTGTACATGAGTTTTAGATGCTTTGATTAGTAGTAACATTCATTGGTCTTTTTTGATATATAGAGATTATGGATGCGTGACACACAGGACCGGTCGTTGTGGCGACGATTGAGGGAGGCCTATGTCCAACAGTGGACGTCTTTCGACTGATATGATGATGATGATGATAGAGATTAAACTTAAGTTTAACTAACTGTGTAACTTTTGGAGAGCATCAGTATCTTCTCCCGCTCTGGATGTAGCGAGAGGGAGTGTCAGACTTACTGGCTAGAACTCACCTGTGTTCCTTCCATTGCCCTTTGCGTTCCAAGGCCGCGGTAACTCTTTCGAACAAACCCGCAGGGCGCTATTATCATTTCTGTTATCAATCCCCATTGTTGTATTCCAGTTTGAAAGTTGATATTCCAGTTTATTTATTACCGTTAATCATTACAACCATCATCATCTTTTCAGCCAAAAGTCGTTTATTGTTGGTCATGTGCCTTCCCCAAATGTCGTCCCAACGGCTGCTTCTGTTCGATTATTGGATTCCCGCAATCATCACCTTTTCTTTCACATCACTCCTTATAGAATCTATCAATTTTTTCTTTGCTCTCCCTCTCCTTCTCCATCCATCCGCATGTGGTAATCATAACTCATTTAACTTGTGTTTTATCCGTCCTCTTCACATGACCATACCAGGACAAATGATTCCCTTTCAACTTTGAAATGTTTGCTTTTGCAAACTTCCTCTAAATACTAATTTCTCACTTTATTCATTCTCGTCACAGCACACATCCATCTCAATATTCTCATCTCCGCTACGTGCAATCTTTTTTCGTTTTTTGCATTTTGTTATCTACATTGTGCTCATATAATAGAAGCAACAAGAAATATGTAACTAAGTAACACATAATATGATTTAAAGGAGTGTCATTTAGTTTCATGCACGTTCTTCTCCATAGAGATCCAAGCTTTGGAACGTGCAATTTAGCTTCACTTTTCTTGGACTGACCGACATTTGGGTATTAAAAAGTGCCTGAAAAAGCTCGATTTGAAATAAATGCTTATGATTTTGATCCATCGCTTTTCAAGAAATTATTCCATACTCATGTTATAGCGACCAAAGCTATAGGACTGGAAGATTAATGGGGACAAAGTAATAAAAAAAATCAAAACCCAAACTTGGGATTGATTCTATTTTACAAGTAGTAAACTTTGCTGCTGATAGATCACTGAAGACCTAATATCCTGTTGGCAATAGTTACACGAAAAATGCTCAGTAGAGAAAATAGGTACTAACTAATCAATGTAGTAAATAAATATACAAGGTGTAAGGGACAGCCCTACGCAAAGTTTTAGGGCTTGCTCATTAGACGAAACTGAACAACCTTCCACAAAAATTTTTTTCAGGAAACGAAAAAAAAATCCGCCTCGCCCTACAAATTGTCCAATCAACTTTATAATTTTGTATGGTGAGGCTGTTTTTCTTTTGTTCGTTCAGTTTCGTCTACTGAGCAAGCCCTTGAAGTTTTCGGAGGGCTGTCTCTTATACCTTGTATAACTATATAATATTCTACAACTTTCTCACAATGCCATCTAGTCCCAAATTAAGTTGAGTTTCCGCAAAGTCCACAAACGCGAGCCTATCATATCTATTAAAAAAAGAGTGCTAGACAAATGATAAACATACTTAAATATTTCTAAATACATATTATAGATTTTAGTACTTTTTCGAACAATCCTGCTGCCCTGGTAGATTCGCATTAAGCTCATTGCAGACTACGCTATAATAATCATATAGCGTATAGTTCATAGCACAACAATATCGCTCACTATTTATTTATTTAGAACACGTTCATACTTTGCTATACTATATATTATTGCCAAAATTTAATAAATGTATGGTGCGCGATATTGTTGTGCTATGAGCTATGTGCTATATATTATAGCGTAGTCTGAAAGCAGCTTTACACTAATGCCTGTTTTAATTACACTGTGTATACCTAAATATTATTACTGTGTATACCATAAAAGGATACCTAAATATTATTACACACAAATAAATTTAAACACATAATATCTTCTATTCACAACCGAATGTCTTTTATCTCGCTTTACTGTTGCTGTACAAATCTAGTCTAACACGCCACTTTATTTGGTACTTAACTTGCGCAAGAGTGCATTAAACGTTTAAAATATAGTTCTGTAACTAGGTCTCCTGTACACAACAGCAAATTGAATATATAAATATCTGTATATAAACTTCACTCTATATGGCTGACATAAGCTGACTTACAATTACTATTACAATCCTACCTATATAATTTATACTTTATTTTTAGGACGACAAAGTTGAAGATTGCTTGTAGTTTTGAAAGATAGAGTTGTCCCCCGTTAAGAGCTTAGGTTCTGGTTATTAAAATCCAATTAACAACTTGAATAGGTTCGCATATTAATCTGGGAATAAAATGAACACATTAAGATCAAAAATCAGTCATTTATCATCCCTTTCTCTCCTGTCTCGGCTTAGCCATAATAAGGCTAAAAATACCCAGTAATTGTTTTGAAGCTGGATGGACCACCAGGGCTCAAAGATACTTTGAAATAAACGTAACATTTTACAATATTGCTAATCTCTGTCATTTGTTCCCTCTTTCCTTTATGATCGTTATGTTCTTGCCTCTACCGTAATATATTAAAGATATGATGTTGAGTGATTCCAGTAGCACGACAATTTCCAAGGTAAAGCAACACTTGTCGAGGTAAATCTGTAGATATGTAACCTTACTAACCTAACAAGATTAGTTCACCGACGACGTACGGCGAGTATCCATCCTTACGTTCTTGAAACCTCTATGGTCCGGAATAAGCGTTTCGCCTCGTCATTTATACCGCGTACATCGAAGGACTGGAACAACTTGCCTGCTACGGTCTTCCCGTCCGATTATAATTTGGTTGTCTCCAAGGCTAGAGTGTATAGGCTCTTAATAAACTTGTGCGCCTCACCATCAACGATTGCATCACTGACTACCATTATGTGGGATCGCTCTCGAGCACTAGTTTATATCAGATTAAAAAAGTTTTACTTTGAATGCACGTCAAATTGTTAGTCCCAGGTTTCAATTCCGAGATTGTCCAGCAAGGGTCTTCATGAATCCGTCTCCCTCATCTGACAGGTTCATCAGGAGTCAGGTGTTTTCATTTCAAAGACATTTCCTAAAAAAAGGTTCGCTTTTTTCTTTCTTTTGAAATCGAGATTTGAGTATTCAGAGATTTTTTGAGAATCACGCGTCTCCTCTGATTTAAGTTTTAATCTTCCAAGATAGGTGTCCCTGGGTACTTAACAATAACCGGATATGATACCTGAGGTTTTCTTGTTGTTGTTTATTAAGTTTTAAATGTATAACCTGATCTGATTGTCTACTTGTAAGTTACTTTTTTATCGCAAGTTTAAGATCATTATAGTTAATCCCTTCTGAGTTGATTACAGTGACAGTACTCTCCTTTATGTGATTCACCATCTGTTCCGATCTTGGCATATATGAGTCTTGAGGCCAGCAGAACCATTCACCGATGGAACCACAGACGTGAGTCGTAATAGAGATTCTCTCTTCCGTGAAGGTTGTCTAAATCTTGGAATATATCTTTAATCAATATATGCCTCTGTAGTTGATTCGATTTAGATAAGTCTAGGTTGACATAACAATTCTTTTCTTTTGATATTCATGCAATATTATTGCCACTTCTGATTTAGTATTTGTCATAGTCTGTGTGAGAGAATATCGTCACTTGTCACGAACCTCATTTCATAGGGCTGTAAAGTTGATACATTCCTTGAACCTCATCCCTGGAAGTATAGTTGATTTATTATTACAACAATTAAGCGTCCTGGAAACGGAAACAAAACAACCTGATGGCCACAGTGCTGCCACTTAAAATCTAATTTTAATGTTGCCAACAGTTTTCCATAAACCAATTTAATGCCTGCTTATCTTGAGGGTGGGAAATCAAAGGGGTGGACCGAGAGATTTCACTTTAACTGACCTTTGGTAGCGATAACTCTTTCATTCAATCCTGCAACTAGTTTAATGGTCTCAATTGGCACATACGCTGGCTTCTAAATTATGAGTCTTGGATGAATTTTTGTTATTCGAGTTAGGTGTGTTTGAAGTTGGTCGAGGTGGGTGTTAGTCAGTAATAGTCTAGTACTCCATATAGTCTACGCAAGGTGATGAAGGTGATGATGGTGGTTAGACTTTTGCCTTTCGTAGACCATAAAAAAAAACTTAATTAACTTTCTCTTTTAGGAACAGTCATTTATTATTGCCACACACAGATATATAAACTTTATGACGGATTGTAAATAGTTATGATCTTAGGGTTAGCCAAGCAGTACTATTGTACACCCACAGATAACAAAACAACGGTATTGTTGGTCCCGAAGCAAGCGTGTCTATTTATCGCTCAGAATTATAAACTTTGGGCTGTAAATTTTCTAGCAGGAAACTCGAATTACAAGTTCACTGAGCTGCGAATCGAGTAATGAAATTCATGATCACAATGCTCTCGCGTGTTCTTGTGCAGGAGATCTACCTTTTGTATTGCTTAAGTACATTTTGGACTGTTTTGTATGCCGTTTATCATTTTTACCGAAACTCTATCAGCTTTGCTACCACGAGCTTTGACTTTTTATCGTTCGCACAACTGACATTTTAACACGTTTTGTTAAGACCCTAGTATAAAACCTCAAATGCTATGAATCTTAGTTTGACAGGCAAACTAAAGCGAAAAGAACAAATATAGATAAAGAGCAAAACCGTGCTACTTACTTCAAACGAAATTTTTTCCAGTAGTAATCCTGCGACAGGAAATTTTGATGAGAGATGTAGATTTAAGATAAATAAAGTTTAAAAATATAACATGTGGGAAAACAAGCGTTATCAAAATTATTTCTGTACTAAACAGATTCAATAATTTGAAAATAATCATTTGATAATAATAATATTCCACAACTGTCACGCAACTCAGCTAAGCAGAGCTTGTGTTATGAGTACTAGACAGCTGATAAACATACTTATATATTTCTAAATACATATAACATACTTATATTATAGATAAACTACACCCAGACACAAAACAAATGATCATGCTTATCACATAAACATTTGTCCTGGGTGGGAATCGATCTCACAACCTCCGGCATAGCAGTTAAGCCACTAACCGCTAGACCAACAGGCCAGTCAAATAATATCCGAAGCGTCAGTGAAAAAAAAAGTCCGAATCAACTCAATATAGTATTCAAATATCTACATACATCGTAAATAGTCTGGTCTGAGATATAAATCAGTCAGAGGAAACAATCCAAGGTCGTGTGAGTTTGAAATTAAAATAAAACACGATTGACGCTGATTCACTGATATTTGACTAGACTAGACTAGATCACGTTCATTCTTTGTGCATATATGCCAGATTTCACTAACAATAGGCGACGTATAAGTAGATGACATTGTATAAACGCGTTTTTCGGTATTTGAAAAATTGGCGACTTGAGACATTGAGACGGGGTTATTTTTTTCGGTGGGTAAAAAACATCCAGATGACATCCCTCGACCTTGGGCGAAGCGGGAGCAAGTGTCAGCGGAAGCGTGTTTTTTTACTTTTTTTTTTTTAAATTTTGTATTTATTTTTCACTTTTTAGTGAATACTTCAAATAATTAAAATTTTTCACTTTTTAGTGAATAGTTCAAATAATTACAATTTTAATAAAAAAAATTATCAGGATCAGGATAATGGAATATTTTAATCTGATTATTGTATTGTCTTTGTCTTTGATGGGTGTGCAAAGTTTAAAGAAAATCTGATCGCCCAAAGCTGGGCAAAATCGAGCTCAAAGGCGGTGGTTACAAGCAAACAAGCAAGCAAACATACAGGTGAAGCTAATAAAAGCGTGTTAAAAACCCACCCCCAAAAATAAAATATACACGCAATCTAGATTTACTGTTTTAAGAAGCAACTAAATCACTATTATCAACTCCTAATTAATTGCCATTTTAAGTTCAGCTTCTGTAAACCCCTTTCTAGTTTTGATTTAAAGCCTTCATCAATAAACGCTTAGCCCTAAGTGACAAAGTTTGATTTCATCGATCATTTAACTGTAGTTAGCGATGAATTATGGCAACGGAAATCAAAGTGCTAACTAATCTAAGATTAACTACAAAGTCTAGAAACACGTAACGCTTTTAATTGCTTGTGACGATTACCTGTCATTTAATGTCCATGTCTAGTTTACCCCCCTTTCGCCTCCTGCCCTGTTATAGCTGATCGCATAGATTAAAGTTGTGTGAATGAAACCTGGTAAGGAGAAAACTTTCTGATGGGCATGAATTATATCTTAGTTATCTACTAATCTATTAGCTATTGGCGCTCGCAAACTACCACTTAGATCTGCTTTGAAAAGTTATAAACATACTGGCTTCTGCCGCTTGAATACAAAATTATCTGAAAGGAACATAATCGCGAGATGAACAGCAGCTCGCTAATCCCCTGTGCGCCAATTTTTTTTTTATTATGGACTAGCTTTTGCCCACAGCTTCGCCCGCGTATATAGAATATTGCCTATGTCACGCAGAATTAAAGCAGCTTTCGATTGGTGAAAACATTTTTGCAATCGGACCAGTACTTTCAGATATTACCTCCTACAAACAAAAAAACAAAAATACAAACTTTACCTCTTCAGTGTAGACGGCTCGCGTTTGACCACTATCTCACCTGATGGAAAGCGATAATGTGGTTGACGATGGAGCACGTTTGCCTAGAAGCAACCTATTCACTCTTGATTTAAACCTCTAAATTGTAGAAGCTATCAGAAAACACAGACTCCGGCAGAGAATTCTAATCCTTAGCTGTACGCATAATTAATGTGTTCTCAAAACGCTTTGTAGTACTTAATTTCATCCATATCCTGGATATTGCCTGATTTTAAGTGATAGTGAGCAAGCGAGCCCAGAAAATACTACTTTAAAACCTATGCTAATATATATTTGTATTATTTATTAATTGAGTTGTCAACTAAGCTTTCTCAACATCCTGTAGCTTCATACGCTGTTGTCTTATTCATCGACAGAACAAGACACGTTTTCTCGAGGAAAGTGAAGACAATCAGTTAATGATTACTCTGGGCCCAGTATTAATTGAGGAAGCAGTCGATAGCCGATGTTATTGATAAGATTGTACTACTTTATCACCGAACGATTTTGTAATTTTTTTTTTCTTGAAAATGTAGGTGAAAGAAGTATTCGGAACAGTTACGCTAAGCGACAGAAGTTATTTGATGATTTCCCTCCACAGAAAAAAAATGGAGTGAGCTTTCTAAAACGATAGACAGAGAGTGATAACTATCTTTATCTTCACGTAACCTACGTTTTTACTGGTCAGTCTCAGTGTAAATATGTTTGACGTTGACGCGATCGACTCTTTTTGAAGTTCAGCGCTCCAATTAGCCCGCTCCAAGATCTTAAATGATCGCAGAGTCAATCGCGGTAATGTTTCGGTCACGTTAGACGTAAAAACTTTGAAAATGATTTGAAACCTCAAATAATTAAAAAAATGTGGTAATTTAATTAATGTTTAAATTTTATTATTATAAACCGTCTTGGTCGGTTTACTGATCATTTGAAATCGATTCGGCAACCGCTTTCCGAAGACCGTTTCGTCATTGGACTGTTTATTAACAGGACGATTCATTTATTTCCGTTTCCCCAGCAGAATCTTTTACCTATGGACGTTTCGCCGACAGAAACTTTCATCATCGACACTTTCGCCGACAGGCCTTTTCTGCTACCGAATGTTTGACCGACATGACGATTAGCCCCTAACTTACTCTTTTTACTAGAGACCTTTTGTATTCTATCGAAAGAGGAGAATTCGCCGTCAAACTTAACCTTTATGAGTTGTTTAATATTACCGACGTTACCGTGCTTCGGGTCTATAAAAAAACTATAAAAACGACTATAAAAAAAATTCTGCTACCGAATGTTTGACCGACATGTCCATGAGCCCCTAACTTACTCTTTTTACTAGAGACCTTTTGTATTCTATCGAAAGAGGAGAATTCGCCGTCAAACTTAACCTTTATGAGTTGTTTAATATTACCGACGTTACCGTGCTTCGGGTCAGATTTGACCCAGTATAAGAATACTACTGAAAAATGACTCGAAAACAAAGAAACCTATTCTAATGAATTTAATCTACATAATTTTTATTTTTTCAGATTTTTTATTTATTTGTATATTCATTATATTTGTTATGTCCATAAAATAGGACTATTTCACAATATGGTTAGATGTGTTTTCGTGACAAACAAACAAATTCTTATTATTTTAGGTACAGAAAATAATTGTATTTTAATGTTTTTTTACACAAATATTTCTAATAATTTACTCAGATTCACTTGTATCATCAGTTTCAGCCAATAGTTTACCACGACTTCTTTTGAGAGCTTTTTTTGCTAAAATACCTACTTAGCATAGTATTATTTTCCTCTTGCTAGGTCTAAATTGATGGACTATAAAAAAAATTCTGCTACCGAATGTTTGACCGACATGACGATGAGCCCCTAACTTACTCTTTTTACTAGAGACCTTTTGTATTCTATCGAAAGAGGAGAATTCGCCGTCAAACTTAACCTTTATGAGTTGTTTAATATCACCGACGTTACCGTGCTTCGGGTCAGATTTGACCCAGTATAAAAATACTACTGAAAAATGACTCGAAAACAAAGAAACCTATTCTAATGAATTTAATCTACATAATTTTTATTTTTTCAGATTTTTTATTTATTTGTATATTCATTATATTTGTTATGTCCATAAAATAGGACTATTTCACAATATGGTTAGATGTGTTTTCGTGACAAACAATTAAATTCTTATTATTTTAGGTACATAAAATAATTGTATTTTAATGTTTTTTTACACAAATATTTCTAATAATTTACTCAGATTCACTTGTATCATCAGTTTCAGCCAATAGTTTACCACGACTTCTTTTGAGAGCTTTCTTTGCTAAAATACCTACTTAGCATAGTATTATTTTCCTCTTGCTAGGTCTAAATTGATGGACTATAAAAAATTAAAAATCTTATGATAATATTACTTGCATTTTTTTTAGCAAATCCTTTTGAAAAATGGCGCCTCTGGTAATGATTCTGAATATTTTATATAAGAGGTAACTGAGTATACACCTAGGTAACTAGGTTTTTCAAATAGTGTCATCGTTTTTCGAGGCATCCTAACTTCCAGATAACATTAGCAGCAGTGAATTGTACAAAACCATTATAAGCTGATATGTACACAGTATTGCTTTATTATTTATACTATTTGAGGCCAACTCTTTGCAAGTGTAACAGTATACAGTTTTTTCTAGTGCATTCATGCCCATTTGCAAATTGTGTCTAAAATTGTCAAAAGATTTTTATCTACTGCTGTTATTTATTTCTAAACTATGATGCAATGTGCTAAGAAGATATACTGACTTATTTTTATCTTTGAAAATAGCAAAATATAATGCATATTAGGGTGTTTCCTTCTGTTGATGATTTTCTACTGGAATTCCCCTGAGATATCGTCTAATTTTTGTCTCATTTAGAGAGTTACATGATATATAAACAATTAGGACGATAACTAGGGCCTTGTGTGATTTTTTATACTTGGGTTAAACCTGACCCGAAGACCGTTAGAGTGTAAAAGTTCATATCTCTAAAGATAAAATCATTTTTAACAAATTTAATTCAATAATATAAGTACACATAACAGCGATTCATTAAAAGTCATAAAATACCACACTCGTAAAACGCTTATTTGCTGAAATAATTGGATTTTTATCCCAAAATGGGTCAAAATTGCCCCGAAGTAGGCATGGGCTAACTATATCCGTTAAAAGATTGGATATGTAGTATATCACTCCGACTAAAGATATATATCCAATTAATATATCCATATCCGCTTATTATATCCGGGAGTGAAGTAACTTTATGGAGCGAGAATGTGTTAGGGTCTAGGAACTTAGGAAGGATATAGGATATGATAGTTCCGACTTATAAATAGATCCACGGAATGAAGCATTCTAAATAATTCCAATGTAGTCAAGACTGATATATCCACGAAATGGTACATCGTAATAATTGATTTCCCTTCATACTTAGCAGGCTTAGGACTGACTATAAAATTAAAACATTTCATAGGCGTATTTAAAAATCAATTATTATGAACAATGATTCATTTGAGTATTCTTTTTAGTTTTGTTTTGTTTCTTTTTGTCTTTGTTTTTGATGTTTTTTTTTATATTTTTTGGAACTTTTTTTTTACATTTTCCTAATATTTACATTATATTCATCGATATATTTACTTCATATTGCTCGCTATAAATAACAGCTCTGTAAATTTTTTTGCTGATAACCTTGAGCGTGTTTCAGTCATAATGAGACCCGCCTTCGAAAATGTTCGTTCACATGGTACTGATGTAGCTACCACATGAAGTCTTTTTAAAATATATTTATACAGAATTGGGTAGACTTGTTTTCGCTCATGCCACCAAGTTAATGGATCTTCGTTGCGACTTAATATTGGTTCCTGTAAATATTTGTCCATTTCCACAATTCCAGCGGCAATTGGGTTACAAGGAACTAGTGCGGCAACTTCTCTGTCAAAATCCTGAAGACTTGCATTCATTCAGTTCGTTCTCGATCGGAACTCGGAGTCAGAACGGGTCGGAGTTACTTGGATATAGGATATGTTAATTTTTAAGAAAGGGAAGGATATGATATGTGTCCGCTTTCGGATATATATCCGAAGATATAGATGTGTCCGGAGTTACCCATGCCTACCCCGAAGACCTTATGAAGGTGAAGATAAGCGAATATGCGATATTACGAAAAAATACACATTCTCCGTAGATAACACCCCAAAGCAAGAGATATCATTTGATGATTTCTCAACTCAAATTAAACAAGACAAATAACTAATTCAGGCCTTTTATTTTGCTTTATCTTCTTTTTTTTTAGGTCTCGTTTTGCAATAAGACTGATAGAGTTTTTCTATGATCATTGTTCGCTCGTTTCCACTCAACAATTCAACAACAGTCTTTATTTACAAGCAAACAAAGCCACGACAATTCCCGATCGATCCATCTAATCTGCAATATTCGTGACGTGTATCAGATGCCAACAATAAGCAGATAAATCAGGAGGCTAATCAATACTGAGGGATCGGACGCTTGCGGCGTTCCCACGAAATCGATGCGATGGTACGAAGTGATTTGCGGAATGATAGTGACCGAATGTAGGGTGAAGCGCTGGCTGGCTGGATTTTGAGAATAGATGGTATTGTTGGATATGAAATACAGTTATATCAGAACCTCTCTTTGTATATATCTGTTAAATGTGATGAAAAATGCTAAATAACTTAACTGCCCCGACACCTCTTGTTTCTAGTGTTAATCAATATTTTTTTGTATTTTTATTTTTTTCTCTGTGTACCACACGGTCAAATGTAAGAATATTTTTATTTGAACGTTGTGCAAGTGAGCACGGTACGGTTCGGGCGCAGTGATTGAGCAATAGGACGCTGTGCTGCATGTCGCGGATTCGATTTCCGCCCGGATTAAATATTTCTATGGCCTACACATAATTGTTCCGAGTCTGGGTTTCTTGTGTTTGTGAGTTGATTCTTGTGTGAAGCAACGGTAAAAAAAAGAATATCCTTAAAGTTTTGATACAGTAAATAATTTTTACCCCATTCGTTTGTCATTTTAAAACAAGAATATCTTCTTTTTTCCTATTCTAATTCATTAAACCCCAAGCGAACGCTTGCGTTCGCGCTGTCATTGTCTTTCAATTGTGTCTCTAATTCACACGATTAAAACGTTAAATACGGTAGAGCGATTTGAATAAAAAATCTTCGTAAGAAAATCTCAAATTTTGTCGATTTTAATAAAACTTTATTAGGCTCTCAGTATGCGAATAAACAAGTGGATTTTAATAAAATTGGACATTTAGAACGCTCAGGCGAACGGTTCTCTCACGTTGTTGCATCTTCAGCACGCGATCGATATTAATAAAGTTTTTAATAAAATAATATTATGCAGCTTCTCAACATATTTATTCAAGCGTAACGTTAGACTATAAAGGTGTGTTTATAATGGATATGACAAGAATAAAAACTTTTTCTGGTCTTACTCCCATTATAACAATGAAGCAAGAAATGTTTATGAATCTACTGACTTATCATTATGAAATCATCCAATGACTTCTCCCGCTCTAGGGTGGGAAGAGCGATGTTAGACTTTTACTGACTAAAACCCATCTGTGTACTTTTTTTTTTCTGTCGACGGGGAAAATCATCATTGACGAAACCCGCTCTTGGGTGGAGCGGGAGACAGTGTCAGAGTCTTACTGACTAAAAACCCCGCGCCGTTCCTTCTAGCCTTCATACCAGGGCTATAGTTTCCTTTCGGATAACCCCGACCCCGGTAGGCTTCGACCCCGATGGGCCCCTCCTGTTGCTGACAACTCCTTGAGGCGCGCGGGAACAGTGCCCGCCGTCGACGCCTTGGCTCGGTCCGGACAGTTACCGGACGATTGGACAGCGAGCTACCCATGGCTCGCCGTCCGCGAGCCCGCGTCTACGGTGGCCGGAAATCAGGATCGGAATCCCGGCGGCGGCGGCGGGGGCGCCGTTGCCTGATGCGGTCTGCCTCCTCCTTTGCTAGCATTACTGCTTCGCAGAAGGAGGCGACCGCCTGCCACTCCTCCTCGCTCCGGACCATGGCCTGAACCAAGGCCCGGCGCGAGAGGTCTCCGCCGCCGATCGCCCCCACGAGGACATGGCGTTGCTCCGCCCAAGCAGGGCACACCTCAACTGTGTGCTCCATCGTGTCCTCCGGGCGTTCCGCACAGTGGCGGCACACGGGCGTCTCTTCCGCTCGAATCCGATGCAGGAACCTCCCGAACTTGCCATGTCCGGTGAGGACCTGCGTCATGCGGAAGGTAAGGACGCCGTGAGGTCTTTCCAGCCACGCCTCAAAGAGGGGACTTACCGCCATAATTGTGGCGTGCCCAGCACTGGGTTGCGATAGTCGCTGACGCCATTTCACCGTGAGATCCCGCCGGAGCTCTGTCCGCCATACCTCGACCTGTCGCGGTAGTGGACTTTAACCCCGGTGTTGCATCTCCACGCGCTTATCGTGCATGTGTGCAAGGACTGTTGCCTCCAGATCCCACGGTGGTAGGACAGCCAGAAGGCTCGCCGCTTCGATCTGTGTACTTCAGTTGTCCGTTACGTTCTAGGTTCGCGATCACTCTTTCAAATGTTCCCGTAATCTTTGTAGGTTTTGGTGGCCGATTCTGTTACTCAGTAGTAATTAATTATGGGGCACTACCATCTTTCTGTTCTTGTCCCGTCCACATCATTTATTTACTTCTATTCAGCTCCCCTAGTCAAGTTATAACCGTTTCACTTGCGTCGAACGCCTCGAGTTGACCTTGCCGCCAATTCTTTTGTTCTGACCGAATTGAACTAACTGAATTTGAAGCTTTCTAATACGTTAACTATTGCAGATTAGCAACTTGGTTAGGGTTACTATTCTGTCAACTAACCGTCACCTTATAACTTTACTATCTTTTCTTTCATATCAATCCTCATGCAATTCATTCATCTTTCCTTTCGCCTATGGGTAGTTACCTAAATTTAAAAACAACACACTATATTATGCAGGCGAAAGTTTGTATGTATGTATGTTCGTTACTTCACGCTCGGACGGTTGAACGCATTTCTATGAAATTCGGTACACAGGTAGACTGAGAATGTGTGTTATTATAATTATGTTTTTATTATTATGCTCCCTTGAAATAATAATTTACTATAACACGGCCGCTGGCATCAGCTAGTTCAATCATTAATGACAAAACAAAATTGACGGATTTTTTGAAAACCAGCCAAAGAACACAAGCCAAAATTTGTTGCCTTCAATTCCATGACATTATCTGATAAGGCTTATGGTTCCTTAAACCATCTGGCCGAAATTAAATGGACACAACTCTCGTACCCGCCTAGGCGGCAGAACGCGTATCTGTGCATTTAATTGCGACCTTTAAATCCATTTTCTTTGCGAAATATTGATTGATTTACATATAATGTTTAGCCACCAATTTTTATGTGTAAAAATGTTCCTATAGATCCAAGCCGTTTTGAAGGAGTTGCGATATTGCTAAATATATTTTTTTGACAAAAGTATCTATTAATCGCACGAAAAAATCAAATGTTGATTATGTTCTTCATGAAACTATAATAAACATATTTTTTTTCCAAAACCTATTAACCTGGCCGTTACCGAGGAGAAGTAGGCTTCAGTAAGTCACTGTTTTATGGCACTTTTCGGGCCCTTGAGCCTTTGATGGCATTTATTTATTGGCACACAAACAGCACTACATACAGTATTGTTATCAAAAATAATATTATAATCTAGACACTCGTCTACATGTCGATTAAAGTAGGTATGCAGAGCTTACACTAATGTATGACATTAAGATTTGATAGAGGGTTTTGTCTTGTTACGTCTCGCCTCGCCTCTTGTAAGGGACACGGCAAGTGGCAACAGACCTTTATAATGAATCAATCCACATGGGGTTTGGAGGAAGTCGTAAAAATATTATAATTTTTATGTTTATTGAAATAGCCAGTATATTTTGTTACACAACATAAACCAAGTATAAAACTCGTAGATTTTAGTGCTTCTTTTTATTTGGCTGAATGGATTATTGGGGACTTTGACATTTAAATATATTTGGTTCACTTTTATGACAAATTTAAATATTAAATTGTAAAGCTTCTTCAGCTAAATTATGCATAGACACGATATATTTATTTTATGTGTAATAATAATAGTAATCCTAATTTTAAATATGGTTGTATCATAGAGAAATTACGTTGCCGACCTTACTACTTAATTGTAAAATATTTGGGAGCAGGGTATTTCCTAGTGATAGTTAAGAGCATCTAGATGAGTGTTTATGTCGTTTTTTGTACAAAAGAACTGCTTATTTCTATTAAAAAATATTCCAGCAGATCTGGGAGCCACGACAACCATTTGTAAAAACAAGAAACGAAAATTATGTGAATTTTTAAACTAAAGTATCAAATAAACCTAAACGAATAATTTAAATGGTAATAAATACTTCTATTTATTTATCACAGTTGAGAGGAAAGATAGCGGCTCATTGTCTTGATTTTTGAAAAGAGAAACCTATTCCAAATTTCGAAAATAGGCAGAAGTGAGTTCCACAATCTCACTGCATGGCAAAAAAAAAGAGTAGAAAAAGTGACTGAATTTTTAAGGATGGACTTACAAGAGGGATTTTAGGTGTGATCTGCACGTAGCTAGAAATTTGGTCATGCACCTAAAAAGGATTCATAGGGGCCCAGCATTGTCGAAGCCACTAGGCCGTGGGTCAACTACCGAAAGGGAACCCTGGGGCCCTGGAATGCAAGGCAGAGAAAAAACATAGGTGTGATTTCAGTCAGCAAAAGTATGACACGCCCGCTCAGCTCTAAAGCAGGAGAAGTCATTTGATGATTTCCCACCTTAAAAATAAACGCATAAGTTTTAGGGTGTTTTAATATCATGCGGATTCCATCACTCTTGCGGGATTGCTCCGCACTCGTAGCTTCTGCGTGAAATATGCACGCGGGATGCGGGGCGTGATGTCGGTCATCAGCTCCGCATGTGGAGCAATTCCGCATGCGTGAAGAAATTCGCACAATATTAAATAGACCCTTATAGGTTCTCAGACTTGTTTAATAGCTACTCAGTAACCACTGAGAACTTACTTCAGCAGTTGTTTTATTAAGTTTACCTTCCAACTTAAAGAGTTAGAGCAAAAAATTGCAGCTTCCAGTGAATGGAAAAAAAGCGATGTTAATTTTACTCAATGTTAGTTTAGCGATGGAAGCTATCCCTATCTTTTTCAATATCAAGGAAATTTATGCCATTCTTACCCAGGAATTACGATACCTGTTTTTAATGCAAATTGTGAGGATTGATAGAGGGTAATAAGTATCTAGAGGTCTTGTAGACACTCGACAGATTGGTTCAGTAAATCCATTTCGTACATGAATTGTCAAACTATAGCCGTACCTACTATATTTAGTTTTTTGTGTACAATGAAGAATTAAATAAGGCACCACGCCCACGGCGACTTTTCTGTAGCGCTTACAAGTGCGACTATCGGGCGTTAGTAGCGACAGCATCGCTGCAAAAAATCGCTGTGGGCGAAGGGCCTTAATTCATGAATCCCCAAGCGACCACCGGTGGCCGCGCATCTATTGTCTTACTATTGTGTCTCTAATTGACGGTATCTGAAGGGTTAAGCATGTACCAATTTTTTTTTTTTTAATCATTGCTTTGCTCGCGTTTGACTAGACAACTGATGAACATACTTATATATTTCTAAATACTTACATATTATAGATAAATTACACCCAGACACAGAACAAATGTTCATGCTCATCACATATACATTTGTCCTAGGTGGGATTGGAAGGAACATATGTGTAGTTTTAGTCATTAAAAGTCTGATACGCTCTCTCGTTTCACCCTAGAACACGAGAAGTCATGAGACGATTTTCAACTTAAAAAAACCCTCCTATGTTGGTCCTTCTGCATTTTTCTGTGTCGTTAAGTCGATAGTCTAGGAACCTGTCAGTGCATGCAATTAGTGCTTTATTGCACTCTTCAATCTCACTCGTTACAGTAACGAGAGCCTTTATACCGTGACGACTTTCGATACTATCTGAAATTAATAAATGACTTTATTTGTAAAAAAATACAGCCCAGTTTTCATCCTTGCTAGGTAAAATGGTTTACAAGATGTTAATCTGGAGATACTGGATTCAATCATTGTCGTGCTTGCATGAGTGACGGTTAGACTATTTCACATATTCATGTTTGTTTGTTTTGTACCAAAAGATGTAAGTTATTTTAAAAGTTTATATTGTTTTGGTGTACAATAAAGTTTAGTCTATTCTATGTTATTAAATAGTACCGGTCTTTAAGATCTAGCTTGGACCCTTATTGCGTAAAACATAAATACCACGCCAGCCCTAGCTGGTGCAGTGGTTGCGTGTCGCGGGTTCGATTCCTACTCGGAATAAATCTATCGATTTTTTGTACCCACGATAAAGAAATAATTCCTAGTGTGGGGCTAAGTTTATAAGAAAAATAAATACCTTTTTTTTTGCTAGCTTGTTCTGTCCCTCTGTAGTTTCTTCCTCACACCTTTTTTTCGCATGCATAAAATTTCAAATTTGGTCGTAAAGAAGATTAAAATAGGAATTCAAAGCATATTCTTCTAGTTATCGTTCTCTTTAATATCGTTGTTAAAACATTAGGGTCCCGACTAATCGTTTGGCCTGGAAAAACTGGAACAATTTACCTGCTGCTGTCTTCCCTTGTCCGATTATAATTTAGGTGTCTTCAAGGGTAGAGTGAATAGGCGTTTGATAAACTAGTGTGCCTCACCATCTATATTGCATCAGGTAGGATCGCAGTTAAGCACTTATCATCTTCATCATCATTTCAACCAAAGGACGTCCACTGTTGGACAAAGGCATCCCTCAAGTATCGCCATAACGAACGGTCCTGTGTGTCTCGCTTCCACCGCATTCTCGCGACACTCACCAGGTCATCTCTCCGCCTTGTGGCCTTCCAACGCAGCGTTTTCAATTGAAAAAAAAAGTTCTCCTTTCTATTATCAAATTATATCAACACCGTATTTTGTTTTATTTCTGTCGGAGGATTTTTCTGAACATGGACAACTTATCATACATAGATATCTTAACGGTTTCACATTACTTGTAACACCGTTAAGCCAAAATAATCGAATAAAAAAATTATAAAACGTGAAAAGTAGGCAATAACATAAAAATAACACGAACCAGCATTATCTTATTATACATTATACAGGCTGATCATAAAAGCTATTCGTCGTAACGACGTAATTCAATATTTTACGACAGCTTAAGTAAATACTGTCAAATATCGACATCCACTCAATAGATAAATGGATGACGTAAGATTCTAGAATAATAATGCGCTTTTTAGGGTTCCGTAACAGAAAGGTAAAACGACCCCTATTACCAAGATTTCACTGTCAGTCCGTCTCTCTGTCTGTCCGTCAGTTTGTCACCAGCCTGTGTCACATGAACTGTGATAGTTAGAATAGACAGTTCAAGTTTTCACACATGATATATTTCTGTTGCCGCTTTGACAAAAAATACTAAAAAACAGAATATTTAAGTTGCAATACAATAAACGTGATATTTTTGTCGTTTTTTTGCTACGGACGCTACGGAACCCTTCATTCGCGTGTCCCACTCGCACTTGGCCGGTTTTTAATATCATTATTTATTACATGTGGTGGGAAATTATATTGAGGTTAAGTTCCGTGCGATCTTTTGGAGAGAAAGGTCCGAGGTGGAATTTATTTTTATTTTATATTTATGCAAATGGAAAACAGCGTTATGTAAGGTTAAAGGTGCTTATTTCGTGTAAATTGATGGAAGTATGATCACAATAAAATTACATGGAAATTGGACCGGTAAAGAAAAAACATATTCAATTAAATTCATTTATTTCAGGCATCTAGGCCCATATAAGTTTCACATACATTAATTAACATATAATACGATAAAAATTACAGTGAATGTTAAAAAAATAATGTATAGTAATGTCCTAGATAAACTCTGAAAAGTAGGTACAGTAATAAAAAATGGTCCAAAACTAATCTTTCTTTGTTTCTTCCAATAAAATAAAATTTTCATCAGAGATTTTGCAAAACTTCGTAGGACGCTAGCTAGCGTAGGTTCATATAATGAAATAATCTACCGTTGATAAATTTCATAGTTCTCATGGCTGAGTCATTGATGACATTTTGTTTGTAATTTACTTAGTCATTTAGAATAAACAAAGATGTTTTGTAGGCTTATTCAATTTACTTGTAGTCGATCGTGCCAAGTAATCAATCAGCCTATCGTAATCTGTTAATGACAACTATTTATTTTATTATTTTAGTACACAAGCAAATAGTCATCATCATGTTCCTGCCCTCGTCCCATTTATATTTGGGGTCGGCGCAACACGTTTTTTTCTTCTATTCTGTCCTGTCACTCGTCACGCTATCAATAACTTCCTTTTCTTTCATATCACTTCTCACACAATCCATCCATCTTTTCTTTGGCCTCCCTCTCCATCCATTCACATGTAAACTCATAACTCTTTTAGCAACATGCGTAATATCCCTCCTCTTTACATACCGATACCAAGACGAACGGTTTCCTTTCAAATAGTAATAAATTATATCGAAAATATAAAAATCTCGCTTGTTTTACCGATTTTTATGAATTTTTTGTTTGTTAGGTTTGAGTATAGGTCGTAGGCAATTTGTTACCCTCCTACCCTCTCATTTTCTTCTTTAACAATTCTGAGAATAATGTTTATCGGATCAACTAGCGCATTGTAAATATGAATTCAAAGAAACTGCTTACATTAAATGGAAATTTCTTCCAGCAGTTCAGCGAAACAGAAAATAAAAATGTAGAGAATATTGTGTAAACAGGTGGAGAATAGTTTGTGGAACCTGTAATTTAGATTATATTCAATTCTATAAAGATGTTTAATATTATTATGTAAAGATAGATACATAATATATATTTGTATTATAGAATATACAATATCCCTCTCATCTCAAAAGACCGGACCGGAGTTGTAAGTAAAAAAACTATGCCACTTAGACAAATCATTACCAATTGGTAAAAATTAATGGTCCCAAAAGAATATACTTGCAGGATAAAAAGTACTATATGTGCTCATTCCAAAACACGGCCTAGCCATGTGCCAAATTTTGTCTCAATCTCTTCAACAATTTCAGCGTGTAGTAACAAACATATACACAGACATTCACAAACTTTCGCATTATTTTATAATATTAAATGTGATTATGTATTATTTTATTAGTTCGATAGTCTGATTAAGGTAATAAGTTATGTAACAACGTTACGTATAATAATATATTTGCTGGTAAGTTGCCTGGCAACGTACAACACGCGTACACTCAGGTCCGACGAGAAGATAACCGAACTCGAAGAGGAGTTGAGCAGGTTACGATGGAGTATTGTGGGGTTATCCGAAGTCCGAAGACAGGGGGAGGACACGATAATCCTAAGATCTGGTAACCTGCTCTATTTCCGGGAAGGGGACCGGCTGTCTCAAGGTGGTGTCGGGTTTATCGTCCACAGGTCCCTTGTGAACAATGTGGTGAGGATCGAGAGTGTGTCGACCAGGGTAGCGTACCTTATACTCAGAATATCAGCAAGATATTCGTTGAAGGTCATACAGGTTTACGCTCCGACCTCGACACACCCCGACGACGAAGTAGAGACCATGTATGAGGATATATCCAGAGCCATACATGGTCCTAAGACTCACTTCACCGTGGTCATGGGGGACTTTAACGCAAAACTGGGCAAACGAGACGGTGACGAGCTGCGAGTGGGGCAATTTGGATTTGGACGTAGGAACCACCGGGGACACCTACTGGCCAGCTTTATGGAGAAGGAGGGCCTCTACATGATGAACTCCTTCTTCAGAAAGCGTGAGCATAGGAAATGGACCTGGCAAAGCCCTGATGGTGCAAGTAAAAATGAGATTGACTTCATCATGTCGACGAAGAAGCAAATATTCAATGACGTCTCCGTGATCAATGCGGTGAAAACCGGAAGTGATCACCGCATGGTAAGAGGCTCATTGAATATCAATGTCAAGCTTGAAAGAT
This sequence comes from Mythimna lalbum, assembly GCA_949319445.1. Lineage (NCBI taxonomy): Eukaryota > Metazoa > Arthropoda > Insecta > Lepidoptera > Noctuidae > Mythimna > Mythimna lalbum. The sequence goes on from OX439365.1 coordinate 4,778,401, forward strand.
CTCGACTGATGAAGTCTACGCTCCGCCCTGCACAGATCCAGATCCAAAACTCCGAAAACTTTCAGCTCGAACTTCAAAATCGTTTCGAGTGCCTAGGAAGCTCCGTGGACGAATACAACGATGGGTTCGTGGAAACTGTCCATACGGTCGGGTCTAAGTTTTTTAAGACTCGTACAAGCAAGACCAAGAGGCTCACTGATCAAACTCTTGAGCTCATGAAGAAGAGGCGTGAAATGACTTTGCAGTCTTCAGATGATGCGTGCACGTACCGGCAGCTCAATAAACGGATCTCGAAATCTCTGAAACGCGACCTTCGCAGATTTAATACCGAGAGGATTAAAGACGCGATTGAGCGGAATAAGGGCTCCAAGGTGTTTGCGCGAGATCTGTCTATTGGGCAGAGCCAGCTCACGAAATTGAAGACCGACGATGGCAGAGTCGTATCCGCCAAATCGGAGCTTCTGGGAGAGATCGAGGCTTTTTATGGACAGTTATACACGTCAATCTCCAAACCCGCTGCAAATCTAGCAAACGACCCAAGAGCTAGATTGACTCGACACTACACTGAAGATATCCCGGACGTCAGCCTGTATGAGATTCGGATGGCTCTGAAACAGTTGAAAAACAACAAGGCGTCGGGTGAGGACGGAATTACGGCTGAGCTCCTGAAGGCGGGTGGAAAACCGGTCCTAAAGGCCCTTCAGAAGTTATTCGATTCCGTCATACTCGAGGGAAAAACGCCACAGGCATGGAGCGGAGGTGTGGTGGTACTCTTCTTTAAGAAGGGCGACAAGACCCTGCTCAAGAATTATAGACCCATCTCACTTCTGAGCCATGTCTACAAGCTGTTTTCCAGAGTCATCACGAATCGTCTCGCGCGCAGGTTCGATGATTTCCAGCCTCCCGAACAAGCCGGATTCCGAAAAGGCTTCAGCACCATAGACCACATACATACGCTACGGCAGGTTATACAGAAGACCGAGGAGTATAATCTGCCTCTCTGTCTAGCGTTTGTGGACTATGAGAAAGCCTTTGATTCGATCGAGACATGGGCTGTGCTACAGTCTCTCCAACGGTGCCAGATAGACTATCGGTACATCGAGGTGCTGAAGTGTTTGTACAAAAACGCCACTATGTCAGTCCGACTTCAGGACCAGACCTCGAAACCTATCCTCCTGCAGCGGGGCGTGAGGCAGGGAGACGTCATTTCTCCGAAACTGTTCACGGCCGCAATGGAGGATGTCTTCAAGGTTCTGAACTGGAGTGGACTAGGCATCAATGTTAATGGCGAGTACATCACTCACCTTCGGTTTGCCGACGACATAGTAGTCATGGCCGAGACTACGGAGGAGCTCAGCACAATGCTCAATGACCTCAGTAGAGCTTCCGAAAGAGTGGGTCTTAAAATGAACATGGACAAAACTAAAGTCATGATAAACAACCATGTAGCACCCACTCCTATCAAGATCGGAGACTCTATACTCGAAGTAGTGGACGATTACGTCTACCTCGGACAGACAATCCAGTTGGGTAGAGCTAATTTCGAGAAAGAGGTCAACCGTCGAATCCGACTCGGCTGGGCGGCGTTCGGGAGACTGCGCGGTATCTTCTCGTCCAATATACCACAGTGTCTCAAGACGAAAGTCTATGACCAGTGCGTGTTGCCAGTGATGACATATGGTGCCGAAACGTGGTCGCTCACAATGGGCCTCATCAGAAGGCTCAAAGTCACCCAGAGGGCAATGGAAAGGGCTATGCTCGGAGTTTCCTTGCGGGATCGAATCAGAAATGAAGATATCCGCAGGAGAACCAAGGTTGCCGACATAGCCCGAAGAATCGCCAAACTTAAGTGGCAATGGGCAGGGCACATTGCTCGCAGAACAGATGGCCGTTGGGGCCGAAAGGTTCTGGAGTGGCGACCTCGTACTGGAAGACGCAGCGTCGGAAGGCCTCCTGCAAGGTGGACCGATGACCTGGTGAAGGTTGCGGGAAACCGATGGATGCGAGACGCGCAGGATCGATCATTGTGGCGACACTTAGGGGAGGCCTATGTCCAACAGTGGACGTCTGTCGGCTGAAATGATGATGATGAATGATGGTAAGTTATTCAATTAATTATCAAATTAGACACTAGAAGTCAAAACAGACATCATTCTAATTAATCACTCACACTGACAAATCTACGTGTTCTGTTGATTTTTTTAATAACATTCCAACAATTCTGTTAAAAAAATTGTTTAGTTTTTCGCCAATAGATGGCGCTGTTAGGTGAACGCCCTTATCTAAGGGCGCTTTCAATTTAGACGTTCAAATCAAATGAAAAGTATTTATTTCAATTACAGGCAATTTTGAATAGTCAAATGTTGGTCAACCCAAAAAAGTGAAGCTAAACTGCACGTTCCAAAACGTAGATCTATATGGAGAAGTACGTGCAAGAAATTCAACAGACACACTTTTCATGTCGGACCGCTGCTGTACATTTACCGTGCCGCTAGTTATATGCCGTAGCTGGCCCACTGCAGTACGGTAGCAGTCCGACACCGAACGCCTAATTTGAAAGCATATCTCACTGCCGCTCGTTGGTATACCAGTGATGCGATATCAGTCAAGCCTTGGACTGACGAAGAAACATTACTGTTAGTGCTCTTGTTGAAAATCATCAAGTAGTTGAGCGTTCGCTTTATATAAAAAAAGATCGTCCGCCCGTGGGCAGTACGACAAACGCACCGGTACGTTAACAAACCGGCCGTCAAAAAACGCATAAAAAGGGGCCCTGAATCACGGTGTCAAGTTTTTCGCGCTGGGACTAGACCTGCGATATTTAAAATAATAAAACATGTGACGTAGTTTTACTGTCTTATCAACTTGTTACGGTCGAGAAGGCTGCAAAAACAGTGCGGGTTAGTGAATGATTGAACACTCATACATTGAAACTGTAGCTTCAATCCTCACTGTCCAAGTGTCTAGAACGTCGATGCTGAAGCGCTAAAGAGGAAGTGTTTAGTACATTTTGAAGTTTGAATAGGACCCACCCAATTACAAGACAGTCGGGTTACGCTCGAACAAAAGATGCCAGTTTCATACTCGTAGAAACCGTTTGCTACTATTTCCTAGCTTCAACTTGACTTTAACTGGTGTACTTGAGATTTGCATTCTAAAAGTATAAAGACTCCAAGGCTGCGGGTTTGTTCGAAAAAGTTACCGGTAACAGATGTGGTTTTTGGTCAGTAAGTCTGACAATCTCCCGCTCCAACCAGAGCGGAAGGAGTCATTTGATGATTTTTAACGAAAAAAACCTTGCAAGTCGCACTCGCGTACTCGGTTTCGTTTAAACTTACCTATGTAAATAGTTCATGCATAGATGTATGCATTTGTTTTAGTGACGTAACTACAAAATTTACAGTTTTCAGACTTTTGCCTATACATGTGCTATGAGACCTTGCTTCATGATTCTAGGTCAAGGGAAAGCACCCTCGAAACCTACTGGGGCGGTTAGCTCCGACAGGTAGACTCGGTACGATAGACAACGAAGGGTTTTTAGTTAGTAAAAGTCTGACACTATCTCCCACTCCGCCCAAGAGCAGGCGATGACATTAGATGATTTTACCATCGAAAAAAAAAAGCCCGAAAGATCCGAAAATCCGAAAGGGTAGCTGGGCCCGGTACGAGAGGCAAGAAGGGACGGGGTGGGTTTTTTAGTCAGTAAGAGTCAGACACTATTTACCGCTCCGCCTAAGGGCGGGGGATGTCATTTGGATGATTTTTACCCACTAAAAATACCGTGTTATTTCAGTTGCCTTTTGCGTTCTAGGGTCACAGTAACTCTTTCGTCAAATCCCGTTACTCAATCCGATCGTACGTCGACTCTTCACGTGAACGAAAGGCGTCCTAGTTTTCGGCCAAAGAATTTTAGAATCCAAAATGGCCAAACCTATTCATACAAAGTACACGATGACCACGATTTCGTCAAAGACGTTCTGGGACTAGCTGTGTGAATAGCTATTGAATTGCAAATGTTTTAGGTAAACGACTTTCCAATTCCAGGTTCATAAAATTGTGGGCTTGCCTGCAACCAGCAAACGAAACGTTTTACCAGAAACACACTTTAACAGTAATTCATGTAGTTGTAAACATACATACATACATATACCTAAATAAAATTGAGTGTCAGTCAAAATAACATTTTTTTACTATTTAGTAATAGTATATGAAAGTATATTCGATATCTGTAACAAATATGCATTTTTTTTATAAATTAGTCTGTATTAGCCTGTCTGTCTGTCTATTTCGACTTATCTCTAAAACGGGGGATCGATTTTGACAGAACTTTCACTGGTAGATACTTTATAAGGACTAACTTATAATTAGGGCTCCGTGCAAATCTACACTAATATAATAAAGAGGTTGTGTTTGTTTTTTGTTTGTAGAAGGTAATCTCTGGAAGTACTTTACTGGTCCGATTGCTAAAATTCTTTCGCAATTAGAAAGTTGCTTTATTCCTGAGTGACAAAGGCTATATTTTATGTACGCGAGCGAAGCCGCGGGCAAAAAAAGCTCAAAAAAAGATCTTATGGTTTATCGTGTGACTAACCGATAGTTTAGGCACACATTCCAAAGTTTTGGTTCACATTATATCATTAACAGGCTCCTTTTCCACTCGCCTATCGTCAACATCGAATATGGTTTAAAAGTTTGTTTCTTCATCTAACAGAATCCGACGCGATGTTTGACGAAAAGGCAATGCTAAAAAAGAGAGACAACGCCTGGAAACTTCGGGATTTACTCGAATATTTTACAAAACTTGTTCCAGGAAATTGCTGTTTTTTTTTTTCAACCCTTAATAGTTTTTGAAAATAATTGTCATTTAGAATTTTAATAAAATTTGCAAGGCTTCCATAGTTTTACTATTTTGACTTTTTAAATTTTTGAGTAAATCATGAAGTTCAAGCAAAATATCAGATTTTCAGAGGTTTTACTGGATTAGTGTTGTATAAAATTAGAAATTGATTTCAATAGAAGCCTAGATAATATCCACAAGATACTGTATTTCCAAAATATCTAATGAAAAATGTGTAATCACCCTAGGTAGACTGGTAGAGAATGCCTAAGGCATTAAGTCCGCCTTTGTACTTTTATGTTGCATGAAGTTTTAATAAATAAATAAATAAATAATAACGTCATAATCTGGTAAGAGTGGTTGTACGAAAAACAGTGAAAATGTGTGTCTAGTTGCATCCCCTTAATTCGAAAGTATTTTACCAGCGAAAATAAAGAATCCCCGGATCTGCCGGGGCCATCGTATAAATAAATGATGAATCGTCGAACCCTATATACATACATAAGGTTGAATTCACAATACAGCTAAGTTTCGATTGCTTGTGCGACCTATAACAGAAAATGTTCCAGTTGTACAAAGGCACTGCTACCGTTTCTGTTTTTCATTTTTCGAATAAATACACTAAACCTAGAACTACATTAGACCAACGCATACTTGTAAGCCTGATTTGTACGTAGAACGACGTCGCGTGGCGTGGATTGGATCAAGTGTAGCTCCACAAGTCTAGTTTCCATGTAAAATGTATGGAGACCGACGCGCCCAGATCTGCGCGTTTGTCACACGTGTACGCACTTACGCAGCGTAGATCTACTTTATTATAAAGGCGAAAGTTTATGAGTAAATGTGAGTTTGTTACTTCTTCATCTTCTTACTCGAACAGCTGAACGCGGATAGACTGTGTCCTAGAATTGGACAAAGAATACTGTTTATTCCGGGAGTATCTCCCTGGTATAATTTTCTACTTTCGCTAAGATGAAGCTGCTAGCCGACATCTCACATCTTGAACTGAAATTCAGGCCATCTGCATTCGTTCTCACGCTTATCAATTTCTTGAAACTTTATTCGATACTGACTTAAGAGGGTCCTTTTCCACTCGCCTATCGTAAACATCGAAAATGGTTTAAAAGCTAGTTACTTCATTTAATGCAATCCAACGCGATGTTTGACGAAAAGACAACGCAAAAAAAGAGAGATAACGCCTGAAACCTCTGTTAGTATTCGGTAATTCCGAGATTTACTCGAAAATTTCACAAAACTTGCTCCAGGAAATAGCTGTTTTTTTTAAACCCTTAAAAGTTTTTAGAAAAAGTGGTCGTCATTAGAATCTTAATAAAATTTGCAAGGTCTCTAGAGGATTACTTTTTCGAGTTTTTTAATTTTTAGTCAAATTATTAAGTGCCAAAGTTCATACAAAATAGGACATTTTCAGAGGTTTCTACTGGATTAGTTTTACACAAATTTAGAAATTGGTTTCTTTATTGAATAACTAGCTTTCCGCCCGCGGCTTCGCCCGCGTGGACTACAGTTTATATCGCGCGGGCAGAGACCCGTGCTCAGCAGTGAAATTATAGGTAGCCCATGTGTTATTCCAGTGTCTCTTCTACCTACCTACCAAATTTGATCTAAATCCGTTCAGTAGTTTTTGCGTGAAAGCGTAACAGACAGACCGACAGAGTTACTTTCGCATTTATAATATTAGTAGGGATTGAATTGAATAATCATAATACTGTTTAAAAGATAACACAAAAAAAGACGTAACATACATAATTATAATCCTAATATTTCACATCCATGTACAACCCAGATATCCAAACAGCAAAACTTATTAGTTCCTATTTCTCCCCATAAACATCTTCCCAGAACCTACAACTTGACGTCTATTTCATCACCTGGTGTCTCTGTTTTTAATGTTTCAATAGACCTCCACACAGCAGTTCCCATTTTTATCCTTCCTCCCTCCTTTTTTACTTGCTGGTGCAATTCTTCTAGTGTTGTTGTCAAACCAAGTATTATCTGTTGGAGGCGCTTCCCACCTGATCCAACCACTCTCCTCTTCTCTATATGGTCGAAGAAATCTTCCCCAAAAGTCTGGAGACGTGGCCCATTAAAGCAGGGTAGACAGCTTATTTGATTGTACACCCCAGAAAGCATTCCTGTTTGATTTGCACAAGACATCTTTGCATACATCACTTGGACAGATGGTCTTAGTGTTACTACACCTCCACCAGTCATATTTCTGAATGAATTTAGAAACCTAGATAATATCCACAAGATACTGTGTTTCCAAAATACGAGTATCTAATGAAAAATGTGTAATAACGTCATAATCAGTTATGAGCGGTTGTATGAAAAACAGTAAAAATGTGAGTTATGATGCACCACCTTAAGAGGGTCCTTTTCCACTCGTCTTTCGTAAACATCGAAAATGGTTTAAAAGCTTGTTACTTCATTTAATGCAATCCAACGCGATGTTTGACGAAAAGGCAACGCAAAAAAAGAGAGATAACGCCTGAAACCTCTGTTAGTATTCGGTAATTCCGAGATTTACTCGAAAATTTCACAAAACTTGCTCCAGGAAATAGCTGTTTTTTTTAAACCCTTAAAAGTTTTTAGAAAAAGTGGTCGTCATTAGAATCTTAATAAAATTTGCAAGGTCTCTAGAGGATTACTTTTTCGAGTTTTTTAATTTTTAGTCAAATTATTAAGTGCCAAAGTTCATACAAAATAGGACATTTTCAGAGGTTTCTACTGGATTAGTTTTACACAAATTTAGAAATTGGTTTCTTTATTGAATAACTAGCTTTCCGCCCGCGGCTTCGCCCGCGTGGACTACAGTTTATATCGCGCGGGCAGAGACCCGTGCTCAGCAGTGAAATTATAGGTAGCCCATGTGTTATTCCAGTGTCTCTTCTACCTACCTACCAAATTTGATCTAAATCCGTTCAGTAGTTTTTGCGTGAAAGCGTAACAGACAGACCGACAGAGTTACTTTCGCATTTATAATATTAGTAGGGATTGAATTGAATAATCATAATACTGTTTAAAAGATAACACAAAAAAAGACGTAACATACATAATTATAATCCTAATATTTCACATCCATGTACAACCCAGATAGCCAAACAGCAAAACTTATTAGTTCCTATTTCTCCCCATAAACATCTTCCCAGAACCTACAACTTGACGTCTATTTCATCACCTGGTGTCTCTGTTTTTAATGTTTCAATAGACCTCCACACAGCAGTTCCCATTTTTATCCTTCCTCCCTCCTTTTTTACTTGCTGGTGCAATTCTTCTAGTGTTGTTGTCAAACCAAGTATTATCTGTTGGAGGCGCTTCCCACCTGATCCAACCACTCTCCTCTTCTCTATATGGTCGAAGAAATCTTCCCCAAAAGTCTGGAGACGTGGCCCATTAAAGCAGGGTAGACAGCTTATTTGATTGTACACCCCAGAAAGCATTCCTGTTTGATTTGCACAAGACATCTTTGCATACATCACTTGGACAGATGGTCTTAGTGTTACTACACCTCCACCAGTCATATTTCTGAATGAATTTAGAAACCTAGATAATATCCACAAGATACTGTGTTTCCAAAATACGAGTATCTAATGAAAAATGTGTAATAACGTCATAATCAGTTATGAGCGGTTGTATGAAAAACAGTGAAAATGTGAGTCATGATGTACCACCTTAAGAGGGTCCTTTTCCACTCGTCTTTCGTAAACATCGAAAATGGTTTAAAAGCTTGTTACTTCATTTAATGCAATCCAACGCGATGTTTGACGAAAAGGCAACGCAAAAAAGAGAGATAACGCCTGTAAACTCTGTTAGTATTCGGTAATTCCGAGATTTACTCGACAATTTCACAAAACTTGCTCCAGGAAATAGCTGTTTTTTTTAAACCCTTAAAAGTTTTTGGAAAAAGTTGTCGTCATTTAGAATCTTAATAAAATTTGCAAGGTCTCTAGAGGATTAATTTTTTGACTTATTTTTAGGCAAATTATGAAGTGTCAAAGGAGATTTTCAGAGGTTTTTACTGGATTAGTTTTACACAAATTTAGAAATTGGTTTCTTTAGAAACCTAGATAACATCCACAAGATACTGTGTTTCCAAAATATCTAATGAAAAATGTAAAATAACGTCATAATCAGTTATGAGCGGTTGTATGAAAAACAGTGGAAATGTGAGTCATGATGCACCACCTTAAGGCTGAGATTTCTTCGTCTTTTTTTATTTTGTTTTGTTTTTTAAATGACATAAACTAGTGCTTGACTGCGACTCCATCTGATTGTGAGCAGTCATGCAATCGTGATGGTGAATTGCAATAGTTTATTAAAGGCTTATTCACTCTAGTCTTGAAGACACCTAAATTATAATCGGACGGGAAGACCGCAGCAGGCAAATTGTTCCAATTATTTGATGCACGCGGTATAAACTAGTGGTGACTGTTATAACGTAAAGCGCCAAAACATAACACGCTATTTATTCATAACGTATAACGTTTGTTATATTGACTCTGCCTTCGCGCTATAATTATAACGACTCGCTCAACAAAACGTCAACAGCGGGGCCAAAGCGTGATATAGCGTTTATTGTGTCCGTTTAGCGCGTTGCCGAATAAAATGATAACGACTCCGGGTTCAGTTGATTGCCGAATTTTATTATAACGTGTTATAATGATAGCGTATAACATAGCGCGCTATAAAAATATATTCAATAGTCTACAGCATGTCTAGAGTTTATAGGGGCATTGAACATCACTAGCATAAACAAGGCGAAGCGATTGAATGTAAAGGTGGATACTCGCCGTTCGTCAGGTTGTCCGATGTTAGAAAAGTGATGGTGGAATCAGGTCATGTAGTTCCTGCGTACACTTCAGTAAAAGAGGTTTTTTAAAGGAGTATCATTGTCTTTCGATAAGTGTTTCTTTTAAAGTCAAGATTTTTGTCGAAAATACTTCCAATATGGATGTTTCATAATACGTTTTTGACCGTTATGCGAAGCTCCCTCCACTCAAAAACAGCAACTCAATAATTTATGCGAGTCTGTATAAAATATTCGTGGTCCGTGGTTTACGATCAGCAGTTTCACATTGCCATAAGCTGTATAGGGCCCCGGTATGTGGTTAGTTGGGAAAGCGTCAAGCGCCTTAATTTTCTTGTACCGACAACCTCATGTCTACAGTAACCATTTGATTTCAAGAGCATCTTTATATCAAAGTAGTAAGGTCGGTTAATGATAAAATAAATAAATAATTTCCACAACTATCACACAACGCCATCTAGACCCAAGCTAAGCAGAGCTTGTGTTATGACTACTAGACAACTGATTAATATATTTCGAAATTCATCGGTTTAAAGAAATTTTATTTCTCATAAGAACAAACAGTCCTCTTAAAATAAGATACAAAGTAATAAGTATGATTATACAATATAGGTAATACAAATTCCTTCAGAGTATTAGAAGTTATGTACATACATGGTTCTTGAGTTTGTTTTTAAATGTATTCACGTTATGACATTCTTTATCGTCCAGTAATCTATTGAACAGATGAACTTCTTCAAATAATATGGTCTTTCTACCCCAGTTAGTGCGGACGCTAATGACTTCGACTTACATAATATATTATAGATAAATTACACCCAGGCCAGAACAAATGATCGTATACATCGCACAAACATTAGTCCTAGGTGGGAATCGAACCCACGACCTCTGGCATAGCAGTCAGGGAGTGGCCCTGACCACTAGATCAACAGGCCAGTCGACGATGTTCAAGAAGTGTTTATTACTGATACACTGTCATTTATATAAAGCTTTGGTTATTGGTATTGTTTTAGTCAAAACCTGACACGCCCTCTCGCTCCGCTCTAGAACGGGACAAGTCAATAGATAATTTCCAACTTCAAAAAAAAGGTACCTCTAATAAAACTCGACAAGAACTAACTATCCTCGCAAACGGGCTTCAAAAAAACGCCGCTTCAGGCTTCAACTTAAGGTGGCCTTGTTTTGTGGCTCGTGAGCGGCGGTGCAGCCACAAAAAAACGCTTGAAGGGACTTCAAGCTTCACCGGACACAAGAGGTGTCGCGCGCTTCAGCTGTTTTTTGGGGCCACTTCTACCTTTTTTTTGTGGCGCTAGCGGCGTTTTTTTGAGGCCCGTGTGCGGGGACAGTAAAGTTAATGTCTCAACTCATTGATACACAGAGAAAGTGTTCTAACTACTTGTGTGTTACCCGGTTCCCATCGTGATAATAGCTTACCTTATTACTTTCTATGGCAGGAAATTATTATTGCATTAATTGACATACAATTTCCAATATGTAGGAAGTCTTATAACATTTCCTATCGTGTATGTTTTTTGTATACTGTTGTTTTTTGTATACTGTTGTTTTTTTTTTTTTTGAGATTTGGCTTCCTTGATATTTTATGGTAAAAAGTTACACCGTCATTTTCAGACTTACATATTTATTTATAGTATAATTAGTCTTAAGCACGTACACTCTGTAATTTTCTTTTAAGGTAATAAGTGGAAACTTAGTGAATTGTACAATAGCCTATTTTGACGTTTTATAAATGCCCATGTGAAATAAAATATTTTGACTTTGACTTTGACTTTGAACACGTAAGATAAATTGTTCAATTGTTTTCTTTCCCTAATAAAATAAATTAAGTGCCTTAATGTCTTTGACACTAAGATATAATTAGTGGTATTCCACTTATAAAGACGTAAGTTTGTCTTCACTAATTCTGCTTCCGCCTTTGTCTTCGATTTCAAATCCGATTGCGATAAACCAAATTGATAAAGTCCGAAAAAAAGTAACCATTTCCGTTAGGTACATACCTGTTCCTAAATAAAAATTGACGTAGGCACATTAGACACCCCAACTGACTGACTGACATAACAACGCACAGCCAAAACAACTGGGACTAGGAACGTGAAATTTTGGGCACGGTTTTTAATGATGTAGGCAAGCACTAAGTGAGGAGTTTCCAACATTCACCCCCCAAAATCACCGTTTCTAAATTTCACCCGAAATTTGGAAACGGTCCAAAGTCGGTACGGAGAAACTTACTTGTTGCTAGCAGATGCTAATTTTATTATAAGAGACTTATATGAAGAGGTCAGCATATACGAGTATATAAAATTATGCATTCAGGTACCTATCTTTCTATAGATTCCATGTTGATTGCCATGCTAATCCACGCTGGGCAAGCCATGCATTCGCCGTAAATTTATCATACAAGCCCCATACAAGATTCCGTTTGAGATTTATAATATTATGTAATGGTGTTCGAGTATCGCCATTATAGTATCATAATTTAATGGGGAGCTGGAAATTATTGCGGCACTACAATAATTACTTCATTGCGGTAAATGGGCAAAATATAAATAAACTTGCGAGTCGTTTTTTTTTCATAGGTCTCTGTAGTATTAGCTAAAAGGAAACCTTTTTAGGTTGGTGATCATAGGTTGGCGGTAAACCTCTCGTGCTAGGCTCTGGTTCAGAAAGTGGTCTGGAGCGAGAGGATATGGGATGCGGTGGCCTCCTCCTGCGAAATGTGAGGGAACGGTCATCCTCAGCGGCTGTCCCTGGAGAAGTTCCGGGTGTTGGTAGTTGTAGGGCGATTTTCGACTATAATAGGCAATCGGTAGCTCGCTGTCCAGAAGGCCAGTAAACACGCACCTACGATGGTCGGGAATCGCCCTGAGACTCACCTGACTTCAGTCAGTGCTACATTACCCTGGAAAATAAAGTTATTTCTTAAAAATTCTTGGCGCCTACTGCTAAATATGCAATCATACACCTTTCTTATGAATCACTCTGTGTATATTGGTGAAAAATCCATGAAAAACCATTCAGAAGTTTTTGAGTATATCGCGAACGTACAGACGAGGTAGATGGTAGAGGGACTTTGATTTAATGTCTTTGTCTACACTAATATAATGAAGAGGTAAAGTTTGCTCTTTTTTATGGTTTTTTGTTTGTAGGAAGGTAATCTCTGAAAGTACTAGTCCGATTGCTAAATTTTTTCACCTATAGAAAGCTGCTCTATTTCTGAGTGACATAGGTTATATTTTATGGACGCAGGCAAAGCTACGGGCAAAAGCTAGTATATTATAAAACAAAGTCCTCCAACGTGTGTTCCTGTCTGTATGAACGTGATAAACATAACTTCTGAATGAATTTTCATACAGTTATCACGCAGGGAAAGCTTACTGGGGCCAGGGTTATCCGAAATCGGGAGCTCGAGCCCCGGTATGAAGGCTAGAAAGAACGGGGTGGATTTTTAGTCAGTAAGAGTCTGACACTATCTTCCGCTCCGCCCAAGAGCGGGGGTTGTTACCAATAGGCAGAGTGATTTAAGAGGAATGTTTGGGTGTATAAATACGCGCATTTTGTAGTAGAAAAAAGCCGAGAATTTCAAAGATTTTTAACACCCGAGCTATAAGCTGATGCGGATGGGTCGTAATATACAGGGTCAAGTTTTGAATCTGCACAAAATTCTTGATACAGTTATGTAAAGTACCTACATAGATTCCTATACATAAATAAACAAATAAAATACTCGACACGTGTTTCGGATTTCGTTTATACTAAAACTAAAGTTGTATAAACACGTTTTTCTTTTATTTGATTCTAACACTCATTGCAAGCTACTATAACCGTGGTTTTACAGTATTTCTACAGAATAAAAAAAAACGTGTGAGTATAGTGAAACAACACACAGTTTCCTGGTACTTGTACCGCCAGGCTGGTGACCGTGTCAACCAGAAAACGCGAATTTTAACGACCACAGCCAAGAGTTAGGCGGAACAACCATCAGGGTTCCGTTACGTTTTAGTATTATTGTTTTAAACGACTGATCATTTGACATTACTTTTAATTGCGGATATGGTAGTTATTGTAATATAACAGATCTGTATGTTTTTGAAATCTGTCTAGGTGGTTTATTGCAGTTTTACGATATATTTAGTCGATTATTTATAACCCTAAGGCAGCGGTTCTTAACCTTTTCCATCATGTCATCCCTATGATTTAGCTTGGAAAACTGATTTACCCAAGAGGAAGGAGGGGTGGGGGGAGGAGGGGTGTTTTGAGGAATGGGGGCCCTTCCTCTCCCTCATGCTATTAATGAATACAATGTAGATAGATGTACACTTTATTGTACACCAATATTACAATTTATAGGGAATAGAATATGTTATATAGAAATCGACTTCATTAGACATATAAAAATTGCTCAAAAATATGGAGTACCTACTTAAGTTCTTACAATCACATGTAACGCAATGTGATTGTGGCTCTTAACAATTATAATCTTTATAGACTTTACTAAAGGTAACATTGAAATAGGTACACTGTTAGCGCGTGAACTGGACTGCTTTAGATTCGGTTATTTTACCCCCGCAGAATACCAGTTTTACCCCCGCAGGGGTAATTACTCCCAAGTTAAGAACCGTGGTCCCTGAGGCGTAGCCCAGATAAACAACACAAGTGAAATTAAATTACAATATTATGTAGATTATGTACCTAATCAAATTAGTTAATTACGCTATCATAAGTTATTAGCATTAAACTGGTAATAGTCATGGAACAGTGAACTGGGTTCCGGTAACGCTTGTCGCAAAATTGCCGACGTCAGTTTGAAAAGGACTTATCAAAAATGTCAGTTGTCAGTGCCAATTTTCTAGTTTAGTTGCTCGATAAAGATATTATATAAATATTTTTTCTAATGTATAGAGACATGTCCGATCGGTTTTCGGTACGATAACTAAATTTAAAATGATAGGGCTATTTTTTATTACGTTTTCTAATAATAATAATAATAAACGACTGCGTATTGTCCGGAGGTTCCTTTCTCAGGAGCCCTGACCACCGGTAGCTTGGACCCTGTTCCCGATGCCGGTGGGCTACTATTTTTTATATTTTTAAATGTTTTTTTTTTATAGGAATTTGTTAAAAAAATATTTAAAAATGTATTATAATATGTATATAAAATGAATAAAGAGAATAATAATAATAATAACCCCATCGTCGTATCTCTACGTTGACGTCGTGGTGGGGCTTCTGTGCTCCAACATGCCCTAGGTCTGTATCGGTAGAATTTTCTTACATACCTAGGGTGAAGGGCCAGACTAAGAGAAATACAATCCGCAGGGCAGTTTGTGGCAAACTGTTGGGTATTAACGACCCCACGGATCCGATCTCCCGGGAGAATTCCTGTTCTTCATCTCCGGCTTGCCTTTATTGGCCGGCCGTAGTGAACACTGACGAGGAACAGAGTTCCCACCTCTCTCTTGCCTTTATTGGCTGGCTTGAGTGGAGAGTCGCAAGAGCAAACATGCTCGGGAGATGGATGCATAATCCAGTAAGGTGCTGGTAGGGATCTTGACCGTACTTCCGACCGTAATTGTCCTGATAGCCGTGGTATGCCTTGGGCACGCCACAATTATGGCGGTAAGTCCCCTCTTTGAGGCGTGGCTGGAAAGACCTCATGGCACCCTTACCTTCCGCATGACGCAGGTCCTCACCGGACATGGCAAGTTCGGGAGGTTCCTGCATCGGATTCGAGCGGAAGAGACGCCCGGGTGCCGCCACTGTGCGGAACGCCCGGAGGACACGGTGGAGCACACAGTTGAGGTGTGCCCTGCTTGGGCGGAGCAACGCCGTGCCCTCGTGGGGGTGATCGGCGGCGGAAACCTCTCGCGCCGGGCCTTGGTTCAGGCCATGGTCCGGAGCGAGGAGGAGTGGCAGGCGGTCGCCTCCTTCTGCGAAGCAGTAATGCTAGCAAAGGAGGAGGCAGACCGCATCAGGCAACGGCGCCCCCGCCGCCGCCGCCGGGATTCCGATCCCGATTTCCAGCCACCGTAGACGCGGGCTCGCGGTCAGCGAGCCATGGGTAGCTCGCTGTCCGATCGTCCGGTAACTGTCCGGACCGAGCCAAGGCGTCGACGGCGCGCACTGTTCCCGCGCGCCTCAAGGAGTTGTCAGCAACAGGAGGGTCCCATCTGGGTCGAAGCCTACCGGGGTCGGGGTTATCCGAAAGGAAACTAGAGCCCCGGTATGAAGGCTAGAAGGAACGGCGCGGGGTTTTTAGTCAGTAAGACTGACACTGTCTCCCGCTCCACCCAAGAGCGGGTTTCGTCAATGATGATTTTCCCCGTCGACAGAAAAAAAAAGCCGTGGTATGCCTCCACTCCTCAAGCGCCTCAGGATATGTTGCCCTCTTGTTGCTACGTCACTTCGTGCTAGCGGCCGTTTTTGGGGGCCCATTTATTGAGTGTGCAAGTCATCCCCTGCCTTTTATCGATGGATATTAATAACATTGTTCAGGCAGGGTCCATAGTCTTAACATAGCTCCATATTACCAGTCCACTTAAGACTCCAAAAATCATAGCCCTATTATTTTGTTTTACATATTATGTCGCAATAGTTTTTCAAACCGGGGGTTGTCCTTGGGTGCACTAGTATAGCGCGTACAGGGATAATCGTCGGTTGGTATCACGTTCCAGTATAGTAACCAAAAGGGCCTCTGCGAGTTGGTTTCTTTCGGCCCCTCGTACGCCTCTCAAAGGCCCAGGACCTCAGGGTCCTGAGATTAATAAAAATATAAAAATAATAATAATAATCGTTTATTTGCTTAGAAAGTAGGTACATAAAATAAGGTGTTTGCAATGAGTTGTGATCCTGATACAATCTACCTTAAATTAGGCATGCAAATATTATCAAAGATTTGGATCGAGACAAAAATTAATTTGCAAATGGACCATTACTTTTAGAGATTACCTCCTACAAACAAAAAAAAACAAACTTTACCTCTTTATTTTATTAGTGTAGATTGTACACACAACTTCTATAAAATAGGACGGCTGAAGTACACAGGCGAGCTTAGCCCACAATTAAGTATTCTTACAGAAAACCGTATTATATGAGAGATACATTTTGCACTTGAGGATAATTATAATTGCGCAACAAAACATAAGCAAATTCTTAAAATCTTATACTAAACAAATATGTGTACAACGCACAATACATAAACATAAGTAATATGCTTGGAGGACACGGTAGAGCACACAGTAGAGGTGTGCACCGCTTGGGCAGAGCATCGCCGTGCCCTCGTGAAAGCGATCGGCGGCCGCGATCTCTCGCGTCGGGTCTTACAGGCTTGGTACAGGGCATGGTCCGGAGAGAGGAGTGGCAGGCGGTCGCCTCCTTCTGCGAAGCAGTAATGCTAGCAAAAGAGGAAGCCAACCGCATCAAGTAACGGCGGCGCTGACAGCGCCCCAGCCGCCGCCGGGATTCCGAACCCGATTTCCGGTTTTCGTAGGCGCGGGCTTGCGAACCGGATCGTCCGGTAACTGTCCGGACCGAACCCAAATCGTTGACGGCGCGCACTGTTTCCGCGCGCCTCAAGAAGCTGTCAGCAACAGCAGGGGCCCAGCTGAGTCGAAGCCTTTCGGGGCCAGGGTTAATTCGAAAGATAGGTTAAGCCCCGGTACGAAAGTCAACGAAGGAACAGGAGTGGGTATTTAGTCAGTAAAAGTCTGACACTGTCTCCCGCTTTGCCCAAGAGCGGGGATGTCATTAGATGATTTTCGCACCGCTAAAAAAAACATAAGTAACATATACAATAAATGAAAACCTATACATATTAATATTTCAAAGGTCATCCTAGGTATAGATAAATATTCAAAAATTTGCAATTCCGTTCTCGAAATCACGGAACCCTAAAAACGGGTTATAAATCACAGAGCGGACGTATAAAAATGTCCACTCTATTGCTTCTACGGAACTGGATAGGTGAAGGAACTCGGTGATACACTGGCGGACACGATTTGTGGCCGTTAGGTAGGCATTATTTTTACTTTGATTAAATGGCTAAAATCTGCGCTGATCGGAAAAGTTTAAGGGTTAAGACCCTGACCTTCGTCAGGTCACCACAGGTCACCTGTCATGGCCCCGCATATTGAAGTTCGGTTACCCGGATACACCATTTTTCAAAGTGAAACCCTAACAAAGCTAAATAAGCTGTCGGTATTTTATTAAATTGGAAACGCTTTCTTTTTTGAATTGATATAAACTAGCTTGACTGCGACGGTGCGACCCCACCTGATGGTAAGCAGTTATGCAATCGTTGAAGCACACTAGTTTATTAAGAGCCTATTCACTCTAGCCTTGAAGACACCAAAATTATAGTCGGACGTGAAGACAGGCAAGCAAATTTTTCCAGTCCTTATAATTCTTATAGCAGTATTTCCAATGGAAATTGTTTTTTACACGTTAAGTTTCACAGCTTACATCGTGGGTCCTTAAACATGTCTTACAGTGTACTGTGTGTGACCCGAGTTTGCACACAAAGTGGACATTTCAATTTTATGGCAGTTTTATCACCGTCTGTAGTTTTGTTTTAGTTACTGGCTTATAAGAAGATATAATGACTAGAACTTTTAAGATATGTAGAGATTATACGTTTATATGTTATTTCACGCCCCGTGAGCAAAATAAATAATACTATGATCATTGAAATAGAAACGAAAATAATAATAATCTTTATTTGTTCAAACTTTAGTACAAGATACACAAAAATATTACGAGTAGGTACATCAGTTGACTTATCTACTAATTTAAACATTGTATCTCTGGTCACCACACTAGGATACCCTGTGTTGTGAGGTCCAGTCCCTTCCGTAAATTAACAAATTAGTGAATAAAAGCAGTTTTGTGATTATTTTACTATTATTATTTTCTTCGGATTAAAAAAAAAAATAACAAAAGAAAAGAAAAAGAAAAAATAGCTACTAAGATCTCTAGAATCAAAACTTTGGTCAGTCAAGTAGGTTTTTTTTTAAGGTGGGAAATGATCCAATGTTTTCTTTCGGTCTAGGGCGAACAGAGTCGGGCTTTTACTGACCAAAATTATACTTATGTTCCTTCTTCACTCTTGCGTTCGAGGACCAGGGGGGTCCTTTTCGGAAGTCAACCTAGGGTCCCAATAGGCTTCGGCTCTGCTAATTTAATAAAAATTATTATTTTTCATAGTATTAGAAATGACCGCTGCATTCTGGATTAGCTATGAACCAATATGGATTGGCGATTGGAAATTCTATCCTGCTCTTGTGTTTGATTGGTTCGTAGGTAGTGCTATTTTCGTATGCATGCTCGATACCCTGGAGACGGAATTGCGCTACCTTTCCGGATCATGTTTGATCGTGTTTTTAGTATTTCCTTTGCCATCCAAATACGATATCTCTTAGCTGGTATGAGTTTTATTCACCCTTTGTCTTATTTAGGGCACGAAGAAACACATGTATGCCTTCATGATTCTGTTGTAAAAAAGGGTTACGTCCTGGATAGTTCTCTCTCTTTCTCACATTGGGCCTATGATGGTTTTAACACGCCGTAGTAAAGCCACAGGTCTTGGGCCATCTACGTGTCATCATCGTTATCTTCCTGTCCTTGTCCAATATTATTTGATATCGGCGCAACACCTTTTTTTTCAAACAACCAACCCAAGCAACCCATTCTATCCCGTCAGCAGTCACGCTATCATTGAGTGCCTTTTCTTTCATATCAGTCTTCACACAATCCATTTACTGTTTCTCTGGCCTCCCTCTCTCTGTCCATCATCCATCCACATTACATTCTTAACTCTTTTAGTAATATGCGTTTTAACTTGTGCCAACTACTTGTACCTTATCTTAAATCCTCGAGGTAAATCTTTTATCACACTAATTATAAAGGCAAGCACTTGTCCTACTTTAAGACCTATGTAACAGTCTAACACAATTTTATCAACATGCTTGTTAAATGGGCGAATGGTTGTCAACTTGTCACCAATGCCAAAACTCACAGATTCTAGCAATTTGCAAATAAGGTTCCATGTTTCTGCCACAAGGGTTGTCTAATTCTAACAATCAGTATTGTAAGCAGCTTTGTTTAAATTGTTAACAAAGTTAAGTCGTGTTATTTCAGTCAAAACTTTGACCCACCCTTGCTCTAGTTCGTTTTGACAGGAAAACAAGTATGCATTATCATTGTTATTGCATTGTCTTTTCGTCTGGCAACTCAACAAATCTGCGTTACTAGAAAAATAGAGAGTTGAATAAAGCTAGAACTTCATTAGACCGACGCACACGTGTAACACGCCTGATTTGTTCGAAGAGCGACGTCACGTACTGACTAGCTGTTTTCTCTGTACTGGAAAGGTGAGTTGAAACTAACAGCGAGCTCCAACTGGAGGAAAGTTACTCACGAGTCAGTTTCAACTCATCCTCCCATCTAATAATTTTTTCCCCTACTCTGTTTCCCTTATTGTCTCGCATCGTTATCCACCTTTACTGATCAATTCTGGTCAGTATATCCGTAACTTTTGTTTTCAATCACTGAAAATATCTAATATGAATAAAATCACAAACATTACTATTTAATCCCGAAATTTAATCTGCGTGTTTATGGTTTATCAACTCTATGTCACTTCCATGAAATTTAGGTAAATATACTCTGCCTATTCTAAACTCAATCCAATATAGAGAGGGACCTTAAGCAAAATTAATTGCTAGAATTGTCAATCCCAGACATAGCCACTTTCGTAGGAAATTAGGAATGTACGTATAGCTAAGGAGTGGAATTCCCTGCCAGAGTCTGTGTTTTCTGATAGCAAGTTAGGAATCCATGGACTGTGTTGCTCAGTCTTCTACAAAGAGATCTACGCTTTGGAATATGCAATAAACATAATTTATTTAACTGACTCCTTGACCACAAAATATATAGGTACAGAAGTCAAACTACATGAAAAGCGCGCTCGAGCAACGCACACATAGTCACCGCTCACGGACACGATATTCTGGCTTACACCGAACCTAGGGTTGTAACGAAGCTTCGCTTTCGCTTCCGTTACTGCGCAAGTTCCGCAAGAAATCGTATATTCGCATCCGCATTCGCATCCGCCCAAATTTATGCGGAGTTAACGGAGTTATAACGGAGTTTTATTTACGTCATACATTCATTACAAGCGAGCAGCGACGCTCGACGACGACTCAGCCGTCCTGTCACGTGTTGCGTTTGAAATGGTCAAGAATAATCAAGATTTAGCGTGTGCGCCCACCGTGTTTACTAGAATCTTTCTAGTAATCAAAAAACTTCCAAATACTTTTACAAAGATTTTCTTTAAGAAATCGCTTCAAGCGATACAATAATACAAATAAATGTCCCGCACACGGGCCCGATGTTACTTTGTCTGTAACCAAATCTTGCAAATTAGATTTTGCATGCATGTGTAAATCAGATGACCATGCAAAATTATTATGACATGGAGCTGATCTGATGAAGGTACCGGAAGATGGCTGAAGGAGCTTGGTTGTTAAACGACACAAGCCTATCGAATTTGAGCTCGTGTGATTCGTCTTGACGAGTAGGTATTAATTATATTATGTAGGTATTATACCATGTTATAAAAGCATGCTATGAAAAAAAAATTTTCATTAAAAACTTGTTTATCATAGTTCCTTGACGAGACTGATATTTTTTTTACATTGCTACTTACTTTATGATTTTAGATATACTACTCTGTCAAGAAAGTACCGGGAAAAGATCAATAATACACAAAATGTCTGTTATTCATCCAAATTTATTTTATCACCTTCAAAGTATGCTCCTTTAGAAACGATACACTTTCGCCAACGAATAATCCATTCATCAAAACATTTTTTAAACGCTGCTTCCTGAATTGAGTTCAGTTCTCGCCGCGAATTCTCCTTTATGTCTTCTATCGATTGAAAACGGGTGCCACGAAGTGGTAATTTGAGTTTAGGAAAAAGAAAAAAGTCAGCAGGAGCCATATCTGGTGAATATGGTGGTTGCTGGATGGTATTTGTTGAGTGTTTGGTCAAAAATTCGTTCACAATGATAGCCTTGTGCGAAGGCGCATTGTCGTGGTGCAAAATCCAAGAATTTTCTTTCCACAAATCTGGCCTTTTTCGTCGAATTTGCTCTCTTAAACGCCGCATAACGCTCAAATAATATTCTTTATTTACCGTTAGACCTTCCGGTAAGAATTCAGAGTGCACAACACCGCGATAGTCAAAGAAAACAGTCAACATGACTTTGACTTTTGATCGACTTCGGCGTGGTTTTTTCGGTTTCGGATCAGTTGGAAGGCGCCACTCCGAAGCTTGTTGACTAGTTTGCATGTCAAACTCGTAAACTCGTAAACTCGCAAACTCGTAAAAGGAGGGACGAAACGCATGTTGCTAAAAAAATTATGAGTTTACATGTGGATGGATGGAGGGGGAAAGGGAGGCCAAAGAAAAGATGGATGAATTGTGTGAGAAGTGATATGAAAGAAAAGGGAGTTAGTGATAGCGTGGCGAGTGACAGGACAGAATGGAAGAAAAAAACGTGTTACGCCGACCCCAAATAAAACGGGACAAGGGCAGGAAAATGATGATGATGATCTTGTAAAGTTTAGATAGATAGCTGTATAAAAAACAAATAATGAAAAGTTAAAAAAAAAAACATTAAATTATGCAGGTAGGTACTTATATGTTATTTTTTTTTTAAAGTATGAATGAACGTAGGTATTAAAAAAAAATGATTACATTAAACCATAAATTACTATTTTTTTCTCATCTAATGTCACCTTCGCATTCGCATCCGTTAACCTCCGCATCCGCTAAGATGGCTTCCGTTACAACCCTATGAACCTATCATCGAACAGTTCCGATCCGGCTCCGGCTCAAACGCTCATTAGTGAGCTTCCACCGAGCGTAGGTATAAAAGTGAAATACATAATTTTATTTTTTTAATTGTCTTCTGTACCATCTATTTTGTGCCTTGACGATTCAAAAGTACCTGTGTTTTTTTTTTATTTGATATAAACTAGTGTTTGATTGTGATCCCACCTGATAGTAAGTAGTGATGCAATCGTTGATGGTGAGGCGCACTAGTTTAATAAAACTATTTTTATTTGAAATAAATGCTTAGGATTTTTGAATCGTGACATGAAGAGCTTAGTTCTTAGCCCATCCTACAGGTAAATGTCCGCAATGATGCTGAGTACACGGGCATTAGTCAAGCGGCCCGTTTGTAGGTATGTGACCCGTGGGTCAACTGGTACCAATCTGGTTAATTTACTGGCATGTGGTACGGTAGCCTGTTGTCTCGATGCCTATTTGGTATTGTAGCTCAACATTGTATTTTATGAGTACGACTACCTGCGTTATAGAAAGATATACTCGTTATTGTACTTACATCATAAAAAAATAGTGGGAACTAATGGGCGTGCTTATTGCTAAAAGTGATTTTTACAGACAACTAGCTTTTGACCGCGGTTTCGCCCGCGTACATAAAATATATAGCCTATGTGACTAAGGAATAAAGCAGCTTTATAGTGGTGAAAAAATTTTGAAATCGGACCAATACTTCCAGAGATTACCTCCTACAAACAAAAAAACAAACTTTACATTTTTATAATTTTAGTGCAGCTTTGTGGATGGATTTAACAGAGAAGCCGTAATTGCTAATGAACTCAATAGCACTTACGCACGACCCTGGAATCGAATCCAGGCCGCTCAGCAGTCGTACTTGCAACCACGAGACCAACGAAGCAGTTATCAGTTATCGATACAATATAAGCTTATTATAAAGGGTTTCAACGAAAACTTATTACAAAGTTTCAGTTCGATAAATTAAAAGAACAAAGGCATTCGATACTCCTTTATAATTTTATAGATAGGGTTCTAATCGATATAATATAGGTAGGTGTATGACCGTTCACTTATAATCCTTAACGGGACGATTAGTGCCGATCTAATTAGTGCCGAGTCACGCCAAGGCGCACCGCTGAGCATAACTTTTCTATGATCAGTTAACTGTTACTAGAATTTTCACTATACTGGTGTGTAGTGTCGCCTGTTTATTAAAAGTTATAAATTTAACGTTATATATGGTTGTGATCGCAGGAATTTTTTCTTGTTTTAAAAGAAAGAAAGAAAAACGTTTATTTGTACCTCACACATACACATAAATTAAAAAAAAAAGTATTATTAAGATAAATGGAAAATACCATATAATTTAGTATGAAAAAATAATAAAATTTTAAATTATTAATTAATTAATTTTTGGTTGAGAAGTTATTAAAAGTGTAAAGGTATGCGAACAGGTTAAATGGTGATTTCAGCAACGCAGTTTATAAAGTAATTGAAATAAATAAATTAAAAAATTGTTTTCAAACCTTTTCAAAGTTAAAAGTCTAAGAGAGTTTTGCGCAAATTGAAATCCGTCTAAGGTCTCGTCTGTACGGAGTTACAGCGTTATAAAAACTTTTCGTGTACACATAATATGTAACAAAGTTAAACACATGTCGTAGAGAACTCTTCGTTTGTATAAAAAAAAGTAATAAAAAGTGTCTGAACTAAGAAAATAAATATATTTTCTTTGAAAACAGGGTCATTTTCCGAGTATTAGAAAAGTTGGTGGTGCTTCATGTTTTTTCTGGCTCCACATGCTCTTACATGTATTATAACCTAGTTTACGATGGAGAATTTTACGCTTTGTAAATTAATTAATGTTGTGCCAAATAAGTTTTTTTTGTTTTTGTTTTCTTCACATATATTTAAGTTTTACTTTTAAATATATAAAAAACTAGCTTTTGCCTGCGGCTTTACCCGCGTGCATAAAATATCGCCTATGTCACTCATGAATAAAGCAGCTTTTTATCGGTGAAAAAAAATTAGCAATCGGACCAGTACTTCCAGAGATTATCTTCTACAAACAAAAAATACAAAACAACAAACTTTACCTCTTTAAAATATTAGTGTAGTTAATAATCCATCGGTATCGGGAACCAGGTCCAAGCTACGTCAAGACTCCAGAGAAACGAACCTCCTATTTAAATGAACCGTGTCCAGATGTACCGCTTTCTGAATCAAACCCTTGATCCAACCGTCTAACGAGAGCCTCCTAAGGTTTTGGTTCAAATATCACTTCACCATTTTTATATTTCCGAAGATCCTAGACCAGATAGGGTGGTCTCCTCGTAGGTACCGACGAAACTTAATGATACTACCAATAAAACATTAACAAAAACCGAGCATTTAATAAAGACCGTGCGACAGAAACAGCGCTACAATCACTACTCGCCAGAAAGAGACAGAAGACCGAGTAGCTAGTAATAAGCGAACATTAAGATGGGGCACACTAAGCCCTGCCTATTGCTTCTGGCGACGATAAAACTTGCCAATATTAAAATAATATTTTTGCGCGATATTTTGCTTCGGTTGCGCCTCAGGAAAATTATCGATTGAAGTACATACAGAGCCTCTAAAATGATGCTTTAATGTCGATTTTAAATTGTGATGTTCCTTTTCAATAGAATATACCAACAAAAATTATAAAATGAAACATTTGCAGAACGAATCGTTCATGTTCCTGTTGATTTTATAAATGTTTGTGTGTGCATGTATTTTTGTTACTCCTGCACGTTCAAACGACTGAACGGATTTCAAAGGTTCCAGGTTAGCCTATATCTGATATTAAACACAGGTTAAAACACGAATGTAAAGTTTGTGTGTGTGTATAAGGATTCTTACTGTTTCATGTTCGAACGACTGAACGGATTTGGATAAAATTTAGTATATGGGTAGACCATGTCCTGAAATAGAATGCTTTTTAATCCGGGCATGTCTTCTCTTTGGACAATTTTCTACTTTCACGCGGGCGAAGCTGCTGGTAGCAGCTAGTTATTTGTTAACGTAGAAAATATGTATGTCATACGAGCGGCGCCGTAGGTTGCAGCTAGTTTTACTTATTATTTCTACTTTAGATTCAGAAATTCGCCAACGCAGCTGCTTGAACGTGTGTACTGGAACTGATGATAAGCTGAATGGTCTCGAGCCCTATTTCATGACTTGATGACTTTAAGCCGTCATCAGCTTACGCTGGCGTAAGTCCTAAGTGCCTTCACATAATCCCTGAGTTACAGAATTGTGGGCGTAATTTTCATATCTTGTTAATATTTTATTTTTTAAGTTGGAATATAATATTTAACTGGTTTATCCCTGGTTACTTACATTGCAGTCAGATAAACTGCTCATTATCGCACTTCATACGCTCGGTAAAACTTCATAACATAGAGCATATTATTTATTGTTATAATAGTGGTTAGTCAACGGACGGTTAACCCCTCGAGCGCCGATTGTATATTCGTCTGTACAACTTGAATGAAAAAAGCTTTATTGTCGTTTTTTACACACGTTTGTACGAAATTTATTTGTTCGAAATCTTTGTTTTTCTGGATTTTTCTAAAATCCAACAAAAATTTTGGTAACCAAAAATATCTGTTTTCAAAATATCTAGACATTGATGTGTAATATCGTCATAATCACGTAAGAGCGGTTGTATGGGAATGTATCTCGGGCTGAGCGCAAATCCCTTTTACATAGTCAACACGTCTTACTATAAATGCTATGTAATATTTTTTATCAAACGCCCTACGCCTATCAATAATACATTTGTTGTACAAATTCAAAATGAGCGAACAACATTTTTTCCTGATATTGTTTACATTATCATCTGGGAAAGTATGAAAAACCTGTTAACATTGTAACAACATTATAAACTCACATAAATTGTAGGCTTTATGTATTCCGCTCTACTGAATATATAAAAGTTATATGCGTAAGAATGAGTTAAAACTACAGAATGGTACAACCTTATGTAGTTCTTTCGATTCTTCCATTTGCATACGACTTTAGATTGATGCAGGTAAAGTCCCACAAACCTCCGTTAAAAGAATGGAGAATCCTCCAATTAGACAAGTGTCGTGATTAGTCCGGGCTACTGCCTTTAGTTGATTTCGGGCTATTTTATATGTTCTAATCATGCAGACAACTCTTATACCACAATGCAGGATTTTGGGGTGGTAATCGGAACAGGGTGTCATGTCTCGCAAACTTCCGTTAAAAAAGGAGGACCCTCCGACCAAACTGGTGTCGGGTCTAGTCCGGGCAACACTCGTATGTTCCTTCTTTGGCTTGTGTCCCAGGACCCTGGGGTTCCCTTTCGGATAACCCATGGCCCCAGTAGTTCAGCCCTGATGGACCTCTACGTTTTGGCGGACATGTTTTTGAGGCGCGCGTGGAACATTACGCGCCGTCGACGACTCAAACTTGGTCCGGACGGTTACCGGATTTATAAGCGTTATAAAATATTCTTGATGATAAATGATATTTGTTTTGCAGATAGGTTTTTTAAAAACTTTTACACGTCAATTTTTTCGTCAGTTTAATTCATGAATCCCCAAGCGACCACCGGTGGCCGCGCATCTATTGTCTTACTATTGTGTCTCTAATTGACGGTATCTGAAGGGTTAAACAAGATGAGGCGGGTGTTTCCTGGTTGACTACCCTGAGAAGAAACACCAAAAAAACTCAGGCGTCAAGTCTCTTTTTAAAGTCTATACAGCAAACATTAATGGTCAAATCATATCAGAATTTGACCTTTATTCTCATAATTTAGTAAATCTTTGCTGCTAGACGTTTCAATCCGACCTGCTTAGGTATCTATTCAACAATCGTCCGAATTATTTAACCCTATTTCGCGACAGTAAAAAAACTACTAGCTACTCCACATATTTCAGGACAATCGGATTCTCAATATAATTAAGTCGTCCAGCGCCATTTTAGTCGCCGCCGTCGCGAGCGATTAAGGAGGATCACGATTTTACCTTTTTTGCGTATGCACCATGTTTATTTGCGTCCTTTGAATGTTGTTATTAACAATAAGGACCGTGTAATGGAGGCACATTTAGGTAAGGCACCTGATATGGTGCGGGAGCGGGTAAAATTGTTGGTTAAGAAAGTACGTGTTATATTTTACTGATTTTTTATACGCTGAATTCATATAATTCAATAATGCAAATATACAACGCCAGTCAATTGTTTCTATTCTATGTGAAAACTGTGCACATCCCTGAGGTAAGCTCTCAGTAAACGTAACGCCAAGTTGATATTCTACAAGCTTTAACGCTATGACATCATCGCAACGTTAAATCACGTGGTTGGAACAAAAGAATCTGATGCGTTATCGACTGTAGAGAGAGATTCAAAACGAAACGGTCGTAACTTGGCTAGACACCTGGAGGTCTACTCGCTTTCTCCGAAAAACGAAGTTTCGATAGAAATTTCGCGTGTTTCCTGCCACGGTTCCTTTCGTTCCCGAAATTTTGCACGAACGAAAATTGTTTGACATACCGAATCTCTAAATCTACTGTAATTGGTTATGTTTCGAAAAAAAATATAATTATGACAGAGGATTGTTTGCAATTTTAACGTCAAATGAATATCTTTCGTTTACGAAAGTTTCGTTTCGGAGAAAGCGAATAGACCCCCTGGTGCTGCGCAAGGTTCGAGCTAGCGCCAACAGCATCCTGAAGGCATTCGCTTAGAGGTTCAATTGTCAGTATCTGAACCATTGCTGTATGGTTCACTTATCTTCTGAAAAATCGGAAGCTACAATACTATGTGTATTAATTAATTTATGTGGTTTTTATTATTGTAATCATATATAATGTTTTTGTTGTTATTTTATTATGTGTATAATCCTTTGTTGGTCGAAATAAACGTATTATTTATTAGAACAGTGCAAACGGTTACAGCAAGTAGGGTTCGCTAAATATGTTTCTCTTTTGCAATCCCAAGAACTTAAGTCAATTTTCTAAAACGGTTCGATAATGAAGCCATTTTACGCCTTTTGCACAAACCGCAGTTTTCAAGAAATGACGGCTGAGGTTTCGAGGAAATTACTCTATTTCCCTTAGGACGTGCCCAAGGTTTACAAACGCTAAAGGAAAGGGCGGCTGGTTCGTTTCACAAGAAAATCTTCTACACAAAATTGTCTTAAAACAATTTTTTCATATTTTAGGGATTCGTACCTGAAAAGAAAAAAATTGAACCCTTATAGGATCACTTTGTGGTCTGTCCGTCTGTCTGTCATGCCCTTTATCACGAGAACGCGTGGAGGTATCGAGTTTCAATTAAATCATATACTCAGGTCTGCGGTCCCTTCAAGCTGTGAAAAATTCAAACTTCTAAGTTTAACGAATAAAAAAGATACGGCCGTTAATGTCGCATAAGAACGTATATTTTGATACTCTCAAATATTTGGCAACCTGTATAGCTCTTTTATTTATTTGCGTTACTGAAATGTTAACACCTAAAAGAGGAGGGATGAAACGCATGTTGCTAAAATAGTTATGAGTTTACAAGTGAATGAATGAAGAGGGAGAGAAAGGCCAAAGAAAATATGGATGGATTGTGTGAGAAGTGATATGAAAGAAAAGGAAGTTAGTGATAGCGTGACGAGTGACAGGACAGAATAGAAGAAAAAAAACTTGTTGCGCCGACCCCAAATAAAACAGGACAAGGGCAGGAAGATGATGACTGAAACGTTGACGTCCAATAGCTAGGTGCTAAGATCATTTAGAGTACCATTAGAATTATTAGACAGATTTTTTCAAACCTGTCTAACGAATGAATGAATGCGTCTGTGGAATTCCCTTCCGCACTCCCTACGTGACAGCCCTTCTTTAGATGTTTTCAAGAGGAAAATTAAAGAGCATTTCCTCTCTCAATGACATAGTATATATATATATATATATATCTATCTATAATATTATATAGTATGTGTGTATTTATGTATGTAGTTATACTTATTTATGTCTTATTATTTTATTCATAGTATTTCTAATTTTCAAATTGTGCACTGGACTCCACCCTCTATCATCTCTCTCTATCGCTCAAAGGTTTGCTGGAAGAAAACTCATCCTTGAGTTAAGCTCGCCTGTGTACATGAATTTTGTTATCCACCTATTTTATAAGTTTTTATAGTGTACATTAAAGAATTAAAGAATTAAAGAATGAAATGAAAAGCTAACAAAAGAAATTAAAAGGTTATATGTAGTAAAAATAAAATCTGATCAACAATATGATAGGTTGCAATTTTAATAATAATAATAAATATATAAAAAATAATAATAATCCTTTATTTTCAGACAACTAAGGCCCATAGATAAAATACACAAATAATCTTACAATATAATAAACTAATACATAAAAGATCCTATAACTAATGCACATCTTTGAGATATCAAGGAATACATAATTTAAAATTTAATCATGAAAAACACAAAAAGACAGATGGATCACTGCCTTATACCCTCTACACAGAAAGTGCAAAAACCACCTGCAAATTCTATATTTTCTCGTTCTTAAAGACGTAAAGTACAGTCAATTACGGTAATTTGTTTTAACAGCGTCGTTGGCGCGACAAATGCCATGCAAATGACCTATGCGGCCCTGTCGCGACATTCGAAGGTATGCTTATACGAAACATTCTTCAGTCAATGCGCGTCAATTAGTACTTTTAACCCATTTCTACAGGACTATAATAATAATAATAATAATAATAATAATCATTTATTTGCAAACAAGTGTCACAACTTACATAAATGCTCTGCCTCCTGAACTAGGAAGTGAACCTGTATCTCAGGAGGCAGTTCCCTTCCTGTACATATTATAATTTGTTTACAAACAATGCCAATTCATATATTAGGAATTTAAAAAAAAAATTATAATAACAAAAATAAGACAATCACATTAAAAAAAAAAGCAAAATTGATTATGATATGGAATACAAAAAAAAATTATAGAATAAAAATAACAATAATAAAAGGTTAGTCATGTGAACTTCGTGTGGTGTGGGGTGTTATTCATGATTATGATGGTGTGTTTGTAAGAATTAGGGTGTGTTTGAGAGTGTGTGGATGTCTTCAAAGTATAGTCCTTTTATTTATTTGTGTTACTGGTTACCAGATTTTCTACTTGTTCATACTCTAATTTACTGAGCCAGTTAAGTACACTGTTCCTAAAATTGTGGTTATTTAAATTTTGAGCATTTTTTATAGGTAATTTGTTATATAAACGCGGTGCTGTGGAGTTGTAGTGTCGTCTTGCAAACGTGGACCTCACGAAAGGCGCTGGACATATAAAACGTCTCTTAGTGGTCGGCAACAACTGGGGAATCGTGATGCGGTGGAATCTGCGAAGTACTTGACTTACGTAGAGTTTACGAACTGTGAGGACACCAGTACGATTGTATAAATCTGTTGTGGGGTGCCGGTATGGAAGGAACATTAAAACTTTGAGGAGCACACGCTGAGCACGCTCCAGTTCAATTATGATTGATTTGGATGCGCCACCCCAGGAGCAGATGCAATAATTAAGTACACATTCGCCTAGTGCTTTATATGTTGATATCAGAAGCTTTGTGGATGCAATGTTTCTTAGTTGTTTAAATATATAAATTAATTTTCGTAGTCGAGCACTTAGACTCGAAACATGGTGATTCCAGTTTAGATTTTCATCAACTGTAACGCCCAAGTATTTTATAACGTTTGATCTTGTCAAGACATCACACGTACATTGAGCACTCCCGCCGGGATTTCGGTTACACGGGAAAGCATGAATTTGTATATTATACCTCGAGTCCGGACGAGAAATAGGAGTCTTTGTAAAACATAGGTATTTTGTCTTGGACGTATTCAGCGACAGCAGGTTATCTTCGAGCCACTTTGTGACAATTGCAAGACCGCTTTCTGTTACAGTCCGCACCTGCTCCCATGTTTGGCCATGAAACAAGATAACTGTATCGTCTGCAAACATAATAATTTCCGCGTTGGGAATAGCAATCTCCGCTAGACTGTTTATGTAAGCCAAAAAGAGAGCCGGACCAGTCGTACTTCCTTGTGGAATGCCAAATGTGCAAGTTGCAGCATCACTGAGGTGGTTTCCTACCCTGACACGCTGTTCCCTACCCGCCAGATAGTCCTGGAACCACTGAAGGACGTGTCCCCTTATACCCATACTGCATAGTTTTGTTAGCAGTATAGGAATCGATACAGTATCAAATGCTTTTTTTAAGTCGAGGAAAACGCCAATAACTTTTTCTCCTGCATCGACATGCTTTGTAATTATCGATGTCAGCTTTAGTAGGGCATCATTTGTAGATATTCCCTTTCGAAATCCAAATTGTCGTTCGGTTAACAACTTGTTTTTTTCCAAGTAGCGGACGAGTTTTTTTGTTACTAGCTTCTCAAGAACCTTCGATACACACGAGAGCAGCGAGATGGGCCTATAATTTGAAGGTCGTTGCTTGTCATCAGCTTTGTGTATTGGTGAAACTATTGCCTGTTTAAAAATTTTGGGAAAAGTGCCTAGTCCCAAGCTTAAATTGCAAAGGTAACTGATAGGTTCTGCCAGTTCGTCTTTAGCTAACTTGATTAACCTACTAGAAATATTATCGGGGCCAGGTGCGCTATCTGTTTTCAGAGATGCAATAATGCTGCCTATTTCTGCTGCGTCTGTTGGCGTGAAAAACATGTTGGTTGGCGCTGTGTTTATATCTGGTGTGGAAGCTAATTCAGCTTCAGTTTTGTTTAACCTGTAGAGAGTGGCATCAGCTAGCTCACTACCAATAGAAGTGAAGTACTTGTTTACCTGATTCAGTGACTTAATTGGTGTGCTATCTATTTGCAGTAGTTCTTTAGGTGTGTCATTACTTTTTTTCATATTGCAAATGTCCTTTATGATACTCCAGGTTTTTTTGAGATTGTTGCTATTAATTTTTAGTTCCGCACAGTAGTATTGAGATTTCAGTGATTTAATAATTTTATTGCATGAATTTCGGTAGTTAGTGTATATCTGGTGCAGGTGTTCGTTTTCGGGTTGTTTCTTAGATTTTTGATGAAGCTTGTCTCTTTTACGGATACATCGAACAACGCCTACAGTAATCCATGGCTTCAGTGGGGCTTTTCTTTTAGGTTTGGAGGAGATACTTGTACAATTACTCATAATACTCTGGATCGTCTTCACTAAGTATTCCGCGGCGACGTTAGCATCATCTAGCTTATAGAATTCAGACCAATCCACCTCTTTCAACTTTAAATGTGCGGTATCATAGTCTAGTTTTGTATTTAGATACAACGGTTTACTTTTAGGTAAACCTGCGTGCTTGATACACAATAGTATGGGACTATGGTCTGTTAGCTCTGGAAAGACGATTGTTTGCCATCGTTCTTTTGATCTTACCATAAAATGGTCTAGACAGGTGTTGACTCTGGTTGGGTATAGTATGCCCTGTTGTAGGCCATGCGATGCCATGATGCATAAATAGTCATTTGCGTAACTGTTATTTACGCCACAAGGCAACGTGTTGATGTTAATGTCCCCAGTAAAGACTATTTCCCTGTTGCGAATCTTCTTAAGAATCTCGTCTATTGATGTTAGGTAGAGTTGTGGGTTTTTGTAGCTAGGAGGACGATAAGAGCAAATTATACTATGCCGAGCCGTGTCTAATTGCAAACAGTTACCCTCCAACATGCTTGGCTCAGAAGCAGCAACACTGATTTCTGTTCGAACGTATGCTACTATACCGTCATTCTGGTTCAAGGTGTTCTTAGTGTAGTACGCGTTGTAGTCATTTAGGTTGGGAGGTGCAACTCCCTTTTTTGTCCAACACTCAGTTAATACTATGATATCTACTGTTGTATTGATGGTTGCTAAAAAGGAAAGCAGTAAATCAAAGTTGCAGTATATACTGCGAATATTCAAACAAAGAATACAAATAGGATTCGAACCCGTGACATTATTTAAAACAAGAGAACATTGAGATGAATCCGTAAGCTGCGTACAGTCAACACTAGCCGTGGTGTCAAGGTCTTCAATTATAGTCAAGTTGGAATTATCGAATTTTGTTACGAGAGAACCTGAGGTGCCAGCTATATGACCATTTGAAGATAAGTGCTTGCAACATTGGCATCAGTATTGGTATGGTTTCCATTTGATAGTAAGGACTGAAGCCTATTAAATGCATAAATTCAAACTTTTCATTGTATGTGTATATGTGATTGTAAATAGTGTGTGTCAATTGTGTGTTTATGTTTTGAGTGTAGTGAAATTGTGAGCAATAATTTGTGTCGCAGTGTGTTATTGCCACCATGTAAATATTCAAAAAATACAGGCGCTGTTGGTATTCTGATATTAAAGCAAAAATAAAAGTTAAACAAAAAAATAGAAAAGTTAAAACTAAAAATGACATAAATATAAAACATTGCATGCTGTACCTAGGTTTAACAATTACAGTAAATAGTCATTGTTTTTTAAGGTTATTGAGATCAGATTCACTTTCCACCAAAATTTGCTTCTGCCCTTCAGCTTTTCGTAGGAATATCCGTCCATGCGTTACCCAGCAGAACGAGTATTTGTATTCTTTGGCAAATTCTCTGCATAAATAAAAAAGCTTTCTTGCGTTTGCCGTTAGGGTTTCTGCTACGTATATCGGAGTCTGCGGCCCTTTTATTTGTAAGTGGGTAGTGTTTAATTTGCCAGTTTTATTTTCGTGGTTGAACTTTTTGACGGCAGTTATGATGTTGTCCTTTACAATTTTGCTAGTTAATTCGACGATAACGGGTTTATAACTGTCAGATTTGGTGTTAACTCGGTAAATGTCTCGAATCTCTGATGCTTCAATGTCTATGTTGACAATTTTCCCTAATTTTTTTACTGTGTTTAGCAGATCTGTGGTCGTCTCTTTGTGTTCGCTCTTAGGGATGTTTCGTATCTCGACAGTTGAGCATTTTAAGCTTCTCTCCATATATTCAAGTTTGGTTTCGAGTGTTTGAATGTATTTTTGTTGGTCGCGACGTTCCTTTTCCAGTTTCGATATATTTGCAATTATTTCATCAAACTTGCCGGAATTGAACTCAACGGATTTCCTCAGCTCACGATATTCTTCCCGTATCTCATTTACGCTAGTAAGTATTTGGTCAATTTTATTATTTTGAGTGTCAGACCAAGATTTGAATGTACTCATTATTTCGGTTTTGAAAGATTTCCACTCCACTTTATATTCATGATCAAATTTACGTTTCGATGCACGAATGCTAACATTTTTAGAAAGCTCGTCGTGACCTTTATCAAAATGGCAGACGGGAATACTTGGTTCAGAATCACTGCAGTGTGGAGACAGCATAGATTCCGAGGAAGGCGCAATCTGTGGCGGAGTTCGTTGAAGCGACATGTTTACTTAAACTGGAATGCTTTCGCCTGGTAGCCTGGTATCTGGCAATCGCTACGCCTCCAGCGCGCACACACTTACTGATGATGGGCGGCGACCGTAGCGGCACGTGCGCGCAATGAGCGCCTGGGTGATTAGCGTCGAGGGTGTGGTTTGGAACTTATTGGCTAATTAGCTAATTACTCACAGTTGGTGCGCGGCGATAGCTGATGTAGGTGACATTCGTCGCTCACTAGGTTATTTCTTACTGCTCATGTGCGCCCAGTACTTGTACGAATTTTTATGATTTGATTTTATTTATTTAAATTAAATTTTGACTATACAGCTGACTTAAAACACGTCTGCACCACACAGAGATCCGGGGGGAAGGGGACTATGGGCGATTGTGTCAGGTAACACTGATCGTGTGATCATTTAAATAAATGTGTTTGTTTGTGTGCGAAATTTTACGCGTTTGTACAGTTTTGTAATGTAATATGTTTTTTTTTCTTTGTGTAAAAGCCATCCAGGTGAGATCCCCAGCCCTTAGCCGGGGCGGGAGATAGTGTCAACCTTTTACTGACTAAAAATCCCATCCCGTTCCTTCGTTGCCTTTCATACCGGGCTCCTTTCAGAAACAGACCCTTGGTCCCAGTAGGCTTCGGCCCTGATGGGCCCCTACGGTTGCTGACAACTCCACAACAGACACAGTACAACAGTACGCGTCTTCGACGACTTGGGCTCGGTAGCTACCTATTGCTTGCCATCCGCAAGCTCGCGGTAATGTAGTATGTAAAATATGAGATTAATTCGGGACGAAATTTTTATTTTATTTGACCTCGATGTACGATGTATATTTTGTTAGTAGAGTACTGTACTGTAGAGTACTGTAGCGTAGTTCAGCTCACGATAGGCTTCGTGTTGGGATTTTCCTTTATTTATATGTCTATATTTTTACATTTCTATATTTTCTTAGTTGACCACACAAGCTTTTCTTACAAAAATCACTTCGACACTCGAATGCTTTTGTATGCTCCGTTAATTTTCGTTATGGGCATGTTATTGTGACCAACGTTCAACTCATTTATTCATAGAACGAAAACATATCTAGATATGGACCCATTGTACCATGCCAGTTGTTATTGTCACCTTGGTCAAATACTCTATTTCTCCAGCCCTTGTGCTTTAACTATTGGATACTAAATGGGTGGGTATAGTTAAAGCACATGGGCTGGAGTATAGAGTATTTGACCAATGTGACTATATCTAATTCCAGTAACTTGAAAGAAAGGCTGATGACATTATTGTAGATCCTGATACGATGCAAAGAACATTTGCAAATTCTTCTCTTAAACCACTAATATTTTCGGTCGGTGTATTCTCCGTTGTTGTGAAAGGATGTAGGTCCTAAAACGCAAAGGGCGTGAAGGAAAATTGGTGGGCTTTGGACAGAAAAATTCTGACACCCAGAGCGAGAGGCAATATTTGATGAGTCTTCTGTAAAAAAAAATCTTATTAGGTAATTGTAATCATCTGTTTTTAAAGAAACGTAATTCTGAAATTAGTAGTGGTACTGTCAGATACAGTTTTTTTTTTTTTGTAAACTATATTTAAAAACAAAACAACCCTATATTTTGTATATTTTTTCTTTTTACGCTAGATATTGCTTGGTTAACGGTATTCCTCACCTTTTTGTAATGACTGCGCGCCACTTTCTGCGCAAGCATTTCCGTTCAACTAAGATCTAGTTTCTATATCCCTGATCATCATTATATCTTTGGTTCAGAAAGTAATTACAGAATCTTGTTAAGCTATGTAGTGCTCCCTGCAGTTTCAACATACAAGTACTAAGTTTGCTCTAGAGAGTTGTACTTTATTACTCTTCTTTGACTATAAAATCAAATCCAATCTCTACTGACTACTTTCATAGTGAGCATTTGTGGAAAAGCGCTTTTAGAAATCCATTTTTAATCACCTCTAATTATGGTCTTAATTTCTATAAGTAATGTGATTTTTCAAACAAGGTTTATTGGTTTTTCGAATTTGCGTAAAACTTTTAAGATGAGTTGCCAGAATTTCAGTTTTAATGTCTATCAAATCTTAACATAAGTATACGAATTTTATTAAAACCGGGACCGGTTTTTTGTTTAAAGTCACTGAGAGGTCTCGACGTGAGTCACCGATCCTACTTTTGAGTGTGTAAACGTTGCTTAATTTTATGAAGTCACAGATACGCTAGACTGGCAGCTATCCACTACGAGCACTTTTAGTTCTATTTTAATATTTTATTTTTAGTTAACCGATAGCGGTACATAAAATATGTTATAGAGTAAGTGCTTTAAGTATTCTATGACTAATAAACTAGTGCGTTTTACCATAAACGATTGCTACACTGCTTACCATCAGGTGGGATCGCAGTCAAGTACTAGTTTGTACGTTTCAATTTAGAACTGAAATAAGTACCTATATAACATGCGAATACAATATTGGTTCAAGTTAAATTTGAAATTTAATTAGAATAAGTAATAAACAAAATGTGTGAATTATGAGATATTAATTGCATGTTATTTACTTATTTATTTACTTTCGTTGTGTTTGTTATTTGTGCATTAGATAAACTCTTAGCTTTGCTTGGCCAAGCACCGATGTCATTTTATTTCCCTATTAAAAGGCTTTAAGCATGCATTTACGACACCATCCACTGGGAATTGCTTTTATCATTTTGCATGTTTTATTTGTCAATTTATGACAAAAATGCAATCGACTGATGCTAAAATATCCGATTGATGTGGCGACTAGACGCACAGGACCGATCGTTGTGGCGACTTTTGGGGGAGGCCTATGTGGACGTCTTTCGTCTGATATGATGATGTTGATGATGCTAAGCGACATTTGGTCGTTTGATACACTTGTTCTCTTTTTGCTCTATCAATAATTTATTCTTTTGAATTTTTTTTTTGCGAGTTTTGTAACGTGAAATGATGGAGTTTCTTTTGGCACAGTCGAGACATTTTTGAATTTCTAAAAAGTGCACTTGACTGATTCACTTCTTCTTAATACTAAAACTGTGTAATGAAGCAGTAACGTACTAAAACAGGAACCGAGAGTATCAGCTTTGGTTCTTTTTTACTTAAAAAAATACTAAAGTGTCATTTCTAAACTGCCAGCACCTAACAGTCTGATGGGCTTCATAAAGTCTACAATCTCAACAGGCTTGTTGCATATGATGCGGTTAGTACATTATTTCATAACAGGCTCTATATACGACAGTGTTGCATGCAAATCCGCTTCAGAATTACTTCGTGGTCTATTAAAATAAAAACATTATTCCGGCCATACACTTATATTGCATCAATTTCTATACACGAGTAAGACACTCTGCTGTATAAGAATATGTTATTTTCGATTTAATTCTAGACGATTGGTATAGATTTAAAGATGGGTGCGTGAGGGTTTATGATTTATTATTATTTGATGGTTAAATTGTAAATTATATTTATTTTGCAAATAGGTTTTTAAAAAGCACTTAAAAAGGTGTTTGCCTAATCAACTTTTATAAGTTTTTTTATAGTGGGAAAATCATCCAATAACAACCCCCGTTTTTGGGCGGAGCGTGAGACAGTGTCAGACTATTACTGACTAAAAACACACCCCGTTCCTTCGTGCCTTCATACCGGGGCTGAGGTACTATTTCGAAACTAACCCTGGCCCCAGTAGGCTTCGACCCAGCTGGGCCCCTGCTGTTGCTGACAACTCCTTGAGACGCGCGGGAACAGTGCGCGCCGTCGACGACTTGGGCTCGGTCCAGACAGTTACCGGACGGTCAAACAGCGAGCTATCCATGGCTCGCCGTCCGCCAGCTCCCATGACCTTGGACCGCCATTTCATCCCTTTAGGGGGCGAAGCAAAATTTTACGCTTCTAGTCCTACTAGTTTTGGCTGTGCATTGATAAGTTAGTCAGTCAGTTTCTCCTTTTATATGTGTATGTAGATAGATAAACGTTTATACTTTCATCCTATATTCAATTATAAAGAGCAAACAAGCATACATTAAGATACGCAACAGAAAAACTAGTTGGCCCAGTGTCCCCGGCGCGAAACATTTGCATTCAAATTGATTATAATTGCCACGCAGTGAATATCGAGTAAAAATGCATCGGTTGACACTTGCTAATATTTTATGAGCGAAGAACCAGGTTTTATGGACGGTAGATTTCGCTTGAGGTGGTCGAAAGGGGAGAGTGATATTTATTATTTCCATTGTATCCCTAAGTTTACTGAAAGTAATATCTTGAACTTTTTATTTTAACTGTATTATTATTGTTAATTTATTTTTGGAAGATGATACTACGAGTATATGTTGGTGTAAGATGGATGCGGTTCACAGTGGAAGTTCCTTCCAAAGACTGTTTTATGGGCGATGAGTGGGTAACGAGCAATAAACACACTATTCCTGATC
Source organism: Mythimna lalbum (assembly GCA_949319445.1). Lineage (NCBI taxonomy): Eukaryota > Metazoa > Arthropoda > Insecta > Lepidoptera > Noctuidae > Mythimna > Mythimna lalbum. The sequence continues at coordinate 4,817,809 of OX439365.1, forward strand.
ACGCATTTGATTTATTTTGATGTAAGTTTTAGGTATTCATTTCTGAACGAGCCGTGAGAAAGTCCTCAGACTAGATGTTGTTCACACGGCTGCCAACAGAGAAAAGAGCCCCGCGTCTCTGCGGTCGAAACTTTTATCTTTTCAGCTCGCGCAAACGTCAGCCCGGAATCTGTCAAAGTGACCAGAGTCACTTCGCTCGTGCATTCGTTCTTAAGCTTCCATACTATTGACTGCAACGATTTTTAAGTACAGTACTTACTACAGGTTACTTCTAGGCAAGCGTGCTCCATCATTAACCACATCATCGCTTACCATCAAGTGAAATAGTGGTCAAGCGCGAGCTTTTTCATAACAAAAAAAAGCTCACAGTTATAAACACAAGAATTAATACCAAACACAACTATCGTAATTAACACAATCATGCACACACGATAACCGGTGTTTCTTTTTGTACTTCTTTTTCAAGATTAGATTAAGACACTGAAATATACCCAATTAAATAATATAATAATAGCTACAAATGTAACAAAGGAACTTGGATCTAATAACAGGTATTCTAGTTTGTGTGAGTTCCAGAAAATCAGTAAATATAAATGTATTCTATTAAAAGAATACTAATACAAGCGTATTAAGAGGGCCCATAGGTTTCCATAGTTATAGTTTTTTTTTTGTAATTTATTAGTACATCATGAACTTTGCGCAAGATTTTCAGAGGTCTCTATTGGTTTAGTCTTACACAAGTTTATGATTTGATTCGAATAAAAACCTAGTTAATATCCCAAAGATATACATTTCAAAAATATCTAAAGAAAGCGAGAAAAATAACGTAATATCGACGTAAGACCAATTATGTGAAATTGTACCTAGAGAAGGACGCTCTTAAGTAAATTCACTAATTCTATTTCTTTGTACAGTAATTCTATCATTTTCGTACATAGAAAATGAGACGCTTTGATTATATCAACTGTTTATTTTGATTTTATGTACAAAATAAGATATCTTATTTCCATTCGACTTGTATATTGAAACGATGTTTTCAGTAATATAATTATATCTCGTAATTAAGCGTCATTTTGTCAGCTTCTAATCCCATGTACACAATCGACTTCTGTTTTCCGTTCTGTGAAATTGAATCCTCATTTTCATTTACTTTGTTTGATATCTCATTGTTTGCGACAATACCTGTATATTTTATTATACTAAATCTCTTTAATAAAATTAAATTACGCATAAAAGAAAATATTATTGAAATAATTCCTGAATTATTCTTCAACATGTTTGTCTGTTATCTCTTACCTCCTCTCTTCCTATGTACTGGAGAATAGCATTATTGCTTTGTCTTGGTGGTCTTGTGGGGAATACCCCATGAAGGGTTCTGCGGGCCTGGACATCATACTCGTGAGGCCAGTGGCTGAGGCCTGGTATAATAGACTTGTCCGCCAGGAGATCTGCAGTGTATATTGGGTAATCAAACTCCAGTGTCTTTTCAAATTGAACATCCCTGAACATAGCTGTGGTCCAAGGCTCATTAGCCTTCTCGCTCCAATATCCTCCTTCGTAATACTGTCGTACGTATGGGTCACCATTCTTACCAAATTTGAGATATGGCAACTTCCTCTTCATCTTGTAAAAGTTACGCGAAAATTCTAATATAAATGCCTTTCTTATCTCCTTTGCAACATCCTGCAGATCGCTCTTCAGCACAGCCAATTGCGCAATTCATGCCGCTACACTCTCACTCTTGACAATCTCAGGGTGTCCAAAGCACTTAGTTAAGCCCGTTAGTTCTAAGGCAATGTGAACATTTATAGAGGTGTTTATTTGGTCTGGTTGCAATCTGGATTAGATGGGAGTTTGGGTGTTTATCCACTATATCCTTGAGGAAGTTGTAAAAGCCTGGTTCACCCTCCGCATCTTTGAGAATGGTAGCTATAACCAAGGTTAATTAACCTGGTGGTCGAAGTTGGGGTCACTTTATGGATATACTGCAGTAGTCTTGAGCACCTAAGTCTGTAGCCTCATTGGCTACCCTAATATGACGAGCTAGCTCTCTCCCTTGCGAGCGGTTCTTGCATTGTTGAATTACACGCAGTAAGGCCCAATGGATGAATTGGTCTGATTCAAGAAATGTTACACCCTTCGCATCCTTCTTGAGCTGCACGTGCTCCCTTTTGAGTCCTGCTGGATTCCCTCAGTTCTGGAACAAGTACTAAATTTCCCCTTACTCCTTACGGGCTTTAAAAAACGCCGCTTCAAGATTAATTTGAGACGGCCTTTTTTATGGCTCGTGTACGGCGGTGCCGCCGTAAAAAACGCTTGAAGCGGCTTCAAGCTTCAAGCCGGGCCTCAAGCTGTCGCGCGCTTCAGCTGTTTTTTGCGGCGGATTCTAGCTTTTTTTTTTGTGGCCGCTTCTAGTTTTATTTCGTGGCGGCGTTTTTACAATGAATGAATAAGTATATAAATGCTAGTTTTATATATCTAGTCTATCTACAAAATAATAAATTCACAATAGTCAAGCAATAATAAATTCACAGACGAACTCGTTTATAGATAAAAAAACCTTTAATAAAGATGTATTTTATTCAGTTAACACAAAATCAAAGGGCAAGAAGGTGTACCAAGGAACGGCCTTGATCATCAACGTATTTCTTTATGAATTCAAGTGCTGTCAAAATAAAAAAAATAGCACAATACCTGATTGATAGGTTGACATTCCTGATCGGGCGCACCTTTTCATATAAAATATCGTACTGATCCATTGCCCGTAGCATGCACGCGAAGGGATACATCGAAATTTTGTGCGTGTTTTAATCTTGACTTCAGAAAATGGAGATGGTTCTCGATTAGCTTGCTTTGTTTTTGATTTGGGTAAATATTTTTTTATTTGACAGGATATACTTTTGATTGGTTCCATTTATCCTTTAGGAATCGACTGAAACTCCTCAAATATGCAGGGTTGTTTGTAAATTTTTATTTTTAATGAAAATCTTATGAACTTAAATATGTTTTTTTTTTAATCCTATAACTAAAGTTGTTGTTTATGATGTTAGTACCATAGTTCTGAGAGGTTGCCAGTGTTTTACAAATAACCCTGTATAGGCATAGATAAAGCATAAAAAAAAAATTAAGTGTTTGCATTTAGAACGAATTACTTCATGAAATAGACCTACTCTACAACTAAACAAATACACCAATATTTCAATTAAACTCTGTAGTTTGAATCCATTTATTAAAATTGGTTTCGTCATTATGAAAGTTTGTAAATTATAGTAGGCACGGAACCATGTTTAGGCTTATTAGTTGTCACGAAATGCAGCCTGGCTATAAAGAACCATCGAAGTGGTCTGATGATAAAGCTGGAGGGAAGCTAAGCAAAGGAATTCCATAATAAAACAATATGTTTTAGCCTAATTTGTGGCTATAAAGAACCATCGAAGTGGTCTGATGATAAAGCTGGAGGGAAGCTAAGCAAAGGAATTCCATAATAAAACAATATGTTTTAGCCTAATTTGGGCTTATTACAATTGTCATGAGATGCAGTCTAGCAATGACTGTGTTATATTGTGGTTATGTACTATAATAAACTGTAGGCCGTCACAACTAAAAAGAGGAAGATTAAAAACGATTGACAAAAATATAACTGACTTCCATTAAAAAAAAAAAAACGTATTAATTGTAATTTCTGAAGATGTTAAATAACGAAGAAAAATATGAAAGTATTTTTTTTTTCGGTGGGTAAAAATCATGCAGACGACATCCCCCGCCCTTAGGCGGAGCGGGATATATTGTCAGACTTTTACTGACTAAAAAACCCACCCCGTTCCTTCGTTTTTTCGTATCGAGACCGCGCATTCCTCTTCCCTTGGCCCCAGTAGGCTTCGACCCTGCAGCAGGCCCCTACGATGCAATTATTTATCAATAGTTTTTTTTCGTATCAACCGTTTTACAATGTAACGGAGTCACAGACTAAGATATATTATTATACATAGTAGACTTGCGTACTGATGCACCGATCGTCCCTTAATATTAATTTGTGATTTCACAGCATGACACAGACAGATTATAAAGTGTCGATTTTGAATAGGTACATATTATTGTAAAAGATACGTTCAGTTCACAATAAAAATTTCTCGTTACTTAATTTTCACTTTTGAAGTAAAATATGTGTTAGAGTTAAACACGTAGGGAATACTATTTTCAGGATTATAGTTAGACATATTACAATAATTTCTCGGAGCGAACATTCCTTTGGCGTGAGAAAAGATATGATGAAGTTGGAACCTAATTAACATAGGCCATTTTAGTGAGATCCATACAGTAATTTATATTGCACTCAATGTCCTTTGTGAAAGCCTTCATTACAATTTTATTATAGTTTGTGCAGTAACTCATTTTAATAGGTGAACGAGGATTAACTGTTTCCTAGTCTTCGCATTTTCTGTAAATTGACGAGTTTTAGTTTTATTTATTTAAAACTTAATGCACTAGTAAAACCCTGTATAAAGGTGGACTTAATGTCTTAGGCATTTTGTGCAAGTCGACCTTAGGGTGGTGCCTTCATAATCATCAGTCTTTTTAATGTTCCCACAGCTGGGACTCAGGCCTCCTATCCAGGACAGGGAATTGCCCATAATCCACCACGCGGGCTCAGTGCGGGTTGGCTTCATAACATGGAAGCTGCAAATTAATAGAGTACAAACAGACAGGAAATCAGTGCAATATCACTATCACTACATAGTATAAAACAAAGTCGCTATCCGCCGTCTGTCTGTCCCTATGTATGCTTAGATCTTTAAAACTACGCAACGGATTTTAATGCGGTTTTTTTTTAATAGATAGAGTAATTCTTAAGGAAGGTTTATATGTATAATACATGCATAATATAGGAGAGAAACACTGATAAATTTAGACGTTTCTATTGTGATGTCGTAAATAAGCACGTTTTTTTGCGCTTATATTGCAAACGCTGGCTGTACCCTACGAGATAGACCAAAATAATGTACTACAGTATTGTCCACCTTAAAAAGTTAAACAAAAAAGTCCGCGATGGTCTATCTCTTAGGGATAACCCACCATAACCATTTTTTATCCTTTGCTAAAAAATGGTTATTTACGAAGTGATTTTAAACAATACAGCATTAATCCTTATCCAATTAAGTACTTTAAATGAATTGTGCAGAGGCTACCTATAATTTCACTGCTGAGCACGGGTCTCTGCCCGCGCGATATAAACTGTAGTCCACGCGGGCGAAGCCGCGGGCGGAAAGCTAGTCAAATATATACGATACTATTAGTTTTATATGTTGTTTAGTTTTTAAACGAAGAGATAGAACCGAATGCTGAAGTTTAAAAATTAGGAAATTGTTATTTGTGCGTTAAATTATAAAATTTAACGCACAAATAACATGTTCACATAAATTGATTGTTAAACAAGTTTTTGCCGGTTTCTTTTTTCGAAATAAAGTGGTTGTTTTAATTTATTTGCAAATGTATTCCTAGTAGCAGCTATTTTGATGTTAAATTGGTGTGGCTTTGTATCTCAAGTGTTTACACTAGGGATGTAACGGAGGTAGTTTTATCGGAACCGAAGTCGGAGTCGGAGTTTTTAAATTTGATTTATCGGAATCGGAATCGGAGTCGGAGGCAGGGTCAGAAGTGGTGGCATGAGAAAGAATTTTTATTTACGTACAAATAAAACATTCTTTAATCAATTTTTTTTAAATTATAAAATAAAACACAAACAATGAAAAAAAATTAGCTTCCAAATAAACAAGAACACACATTATATTAAAACTATGAACCTGTTCATAACAGTCGACACAGGCCGCCGTCGCCGCTATGTTATGCTTCGACCTCCGATTAAAACCTCCGATTTAAAAGTGTCGGAGCCGAAGTCGGAACCGAAGGTGTAATAATAATCGGAAGTTCCGACTTAACGGAACCGGAGTCGAAGCTCCGTAACATCCCTGGTTTACACAACTGAATAATATATGGCACCTCAATGGCTTAACGGGCGCGAACTCGCTAAAATGGAGCTGCGAATTTTAGTGTAGGATTGATTACCTCAGAAGGTTACTGAAAAGGCTTTTTTTATGGTGGGGCAAATCATCCAGTGACAACCCCCACTCTTGGGCGGAGCGGGAGATAGTGTCAGACTCTTACTGATTAAAAACCCACCCCGTTCCTCCTAGCCTTCATATCGTGGCTCGAGCTCCTTTTCGGATAACCCTGGCCCCTGCCGATGCTGACAACTCCTTGAGGCGCGCGGAGATAGTGCGCGCCATCGACCTCTTGGGCTCGTTCCGGACAGTTACCAGACGGTCAGACAGCGAGCTACCCATAGCTCGCTGTCCGCAAGCCATTACTGAAAAGGCTGACTCGATAAATTTACTGCTGATTACTGATAAAATCTTTTGTTGTGAATCCGATCGATGCGTGACGCACAGGAGCGGTCGTTCACGATCACTCTTCATACAATCCATCTATCTTGGGCTTTCTATCCATCCACATGTATACTCATAATTATTTAGTTACATGCGTTTCATCCCTCCTCGACAAACGATTCCCTTTGAACTGTTTTCAAACTTGCTTTAAATTTGAATTTATTGGCCAAAGAAAAAATAACAAACTAAAACAATTCAGTTCAATTTGTCAAATTTCCTGTAACACCAACAATTTGCCAATAAATTGAACGTCAAAAATATACAAACGCTAAACGGTACCAGATTTATGTCCATTAGCGACATTGCTGGAATGCCTTCGCCATAAATAAACCAGTAAATGGTCTGCGATTCTCAGGTTTAAGTACATATCGAATCGACCGCAGACTGACCGCGACTGAGTAAGAAATGTAATTAGGGCAAGAATGTCATGTCGCCTAGGTACGAGCTTACAATGTTTTACATTGGAATTCGATATGATACTCGTAGGTGCCCGTTCTGGGAATTTAATTGATTTATTCGCGCGGCTTCACTTCCGTCAACTGACTACTCTTCCCTATCCTGCATACCCTACGCTTCCAACTTACCCTACCTACCCTATCTTACGCTACCTACCGCGACCTGTCCCTTACACATTGTACACGGAATTATAATAATCATAATGATAAGTATAACCTGTCAGTTCGTCCTACTATATCTACACTAATATTATATAGAGGTAAAGTTTATTTTTATGTTTCTTTCGTTTGTAAGTAATCTGTGTCGTGTTTGTGTGGCGCTTTCATCTAAAGGCTCATTATTATATTGAAGAAAAAAACCACCGATGCCGTTCCTACAAATGACATAGAGTTTATGGTTTTCGCTTCTTAAGAGGGTCCTTTTCCACTCGCATATAGTAAACATCGAAAATGGCTTAAAAGCTTGTTACTTCATTTAATGCAATCCAACGCGATGTTTGACGAAAAGGCAACGCAAAAAAACAGAGATAACGCCTGAAAACTCTGTTAGTATTCGGTAATTCCGAGATTTACTCGAAAATTTCACAAAACTTGCTCCAGGAAATAGCTGTTTTTTTAAACCCTTAAAAGTTTTTGGAAAAAGTTGTCGTCATTTAGAATCTTAATAAAATTTGCAAGGTCTCTAGAGGATTACTTTTTTGACTTTTTTTATTTTTAGTCAAATTATGAAGTGTTAAAGTTCATACAAGGACATTTTCAGAGGTTTTTACTGGATTAGTTTTACACAAATGTATTTGATTTTGATTAGAGTTATCATCTCGACACACATTTTCACTGTTTTTCATACAACCGCTCATAACCGATTATGACGATATTACACATTTTTCATTAGATATTTTGGAAAACCAGTATCTTGTGGATATTATCTAGGCTTCTATTGAAATCAATTTCTAAATTTGTGCAAAACTAATCCAGTAAAGACCTCTGAAAATCTACTATTTTATATGAACTTTGACACTTCATAATTTGCCTAAAAATTAAAAAAGTCAAAAAAGTAAAACTATAGAATCCTTGCAAATTTTATTAAAATTCTAAATGACAATTATTTTCGCAAACTTTTAAGGGTTTAAAAAAACAGCTATTTCCTGGAGCAAGTTTGGTAGAATATTTGAGTAAATCTTGGAATTACTGAATACCTTGCCTTTTCGTCAAACATCACGTTGGATTGCGATAGATGAAGTAAAAAGCTTTAAACCATTTTCGATGTTTACGATAAGCGAGTGGAAAAGGAGCCTCTTAAACTAAAATATTCGATGAATAAGCTAGTTGGCCATACAATAGCCGATTTATTGCTGGGAGATTGCTAGATATATCGATAAATGAATCGGAATAATCAGATAAACCATCGCCATCGCATTTTTGTATACAATTTGCTCCACTAAAGGATGGCTGTGGCTGCCATGTTTGGTTTTACTGGCGTATGAGTCACAAAAAGTAAATTAATTTTTGTTATTTAAGAAAAAACGTTATTTAAGGTAAAACAATTCGCACTAGACTTTCAGAGAGCCAAATCGCGTCAACGTAAAAACGAGTTTCACTTAGGGTGAGGCAAAACGAGCGGAATTTTGTGAGTCGTGAGTCGCAGAATTTCGGTCGCGTAATTTCTGCTGCATTCGGTTTCATACAAAAGTCCTGTTTCTTTCACACGCCATAAAGATCTACGCTTTGGAATGTTCAATTAGCTTAATTTTTCTGTCTAACTCCTCGACTTTTCAAAAGTTGATGATAGATGGTTTATCTACACTAAAAATATAAAGAGGGAATTTTTTTATTTTTGTGTGTATACAAACATATATGTAATGAATAAACTCAAAAACTACTGTGCCGATTTAAAAAATTCTTTCACCATTGAAAAGCTACATTCACCCTGAGTAACATAGCCTAACATAAATTTATTGCCAGTGCGAAGCCGGTGTTGGAAATATTGTTTATATTTTTGGCAAAAGATGGCGTTGTTACTTGAGCGTCAATTTCTAGATCGCGGTGTTAAGATTTTCCGTGATCTGACTAGGTTTGCGATGAACTTTATTTTAAATCAGTTCCTAATTCAAAAGTTCTTCTAAATAATTAAGTCAGAGTTCACTCACGGTTTAGTCCTGTACTGATACCACCTGATGACGTAATTATATCACCAACCACTGTCTTCGTAGTGACGTAGCGCTCTGCACGTCACACCTCCTCCAGTTGCCCTTGCTGCTGGTCCCTGACGATGACGACACCCGGCACCGTCTGCAATAGCGCACTGCACCACGCGCTGCTATTGCTGCTTGCTACTTCTCCAAGTGCCTTGGCCAGTTTGCGCAAGTAATGCACTTGCCCAGCCAAGAAAGTACCACAAAAAACGTAACCAATCCGGCTCGAAGGACCAAAATGAACACTCCGTTCACCATCCCGCACTTTGATTCTTGTTACCCCCGTCCTAACTTTATCAAAGCTATCTTTAAATAAAGTTATTAACTCAACAATCGGATTTGCTATAAGGAAATTTATTTCTATTTTCTTCTTAACCTCATCAACTATACTTGTTATAGTTACTTCTATTCTCCCTACAGTGGAACTGCATGTTTTGTATTTAGCACTGCCTTTTGGGTCATTCTGCTCTTTGCGAAGACAAGTGAAAACAGTCATGAGAGTTCCTACTAACTCATCTGAGGTGTCTATGTCAATGATCCCTTCACTAACTTATTTAGTAATTTTTTCTTGGTTCACAGTACCCGTTAAAGTCACAATTATCTCAACTATTTGTAGAAGCTTTTCTATCTCATTGTTTCTTTCCAACAGCTTATCAGCTTCGACGTCCATTGGAGTCGCTGAAGGAGTTCTCGATGTTGTTGGGTTAAACATTATCAAAATCTTTATTAATCAATAAACTAGCCGGGATGGGCCGCTAGTTTGAAATAAAATACTTTGAATTTTCTGGACACTTCTAAAAATTTGTTGTACTAACATCAATGGCAGCAAAATTGTCATGTTTAATTGTCAGCGTAGGCTCTATTTTGACAGATTATTCTGTCGATAGAATTCCTGCCAGTGATTCAGGTTTCAATAATGCAGTGAAGTGCAGTTGCCATTCTTAGAGCGATGCGATGTCGTCATAATTGCTTTATTGCTTATATGATAAATGGAAAATGCGTGCTACTTTGTCTGTAATAAATTATGCAGTAATAGTGTTTTGCAATATTTCGTGTTCATAATATTGAGACGACTTTGCTGTCTAGAGATGGTACTCCAAAACAAAGTTAAAACGGGAACAAAATTAAGTCAGTGATCTTTTTAATATTTATTTTATATAATTACAAATACTTTACTAATTATACTAAGCGAAATGCTCCCGAGCCCAATGTTTCCTTTTTCTTTCCTTTATCTAAACTGAGACAACCCAAAAAAAGTAATAGAAGAGAAACAAATGTATTATGTACTGCTTTCTTTTTTGTATGGCAAGTAAAAAATTTTAAAATTACTTCAGATCATAAATAGGTTGTACATTAATAAGAGCTAAAAATCAACCCTTTTTGATATTTTTGAGTGGTTACACTTTAAGGAGAGACGTTGTTTGAAAAATAAACCACATTTAGACTTGACAGTTTTGTTTTTTTTTTTATCTGGTATAAACTAGTACTTGACTGCGAACCCACCTGATGGTAAGAAGTAAGATGTTTAACCATTTCGAGTTGTACCTACTTGTATTAGAAGAAATACTTATTAAATAAATAATTCTTCAAACAAAAGTGTTCGAAACGAGTGATTAAACATAAATTAATCATCAACATTAACTACAAAATTATAAATAAAATGTATTTTTGAAAAGTCATCTCAAATTATAAATTAATGTATAATTAAGTGAATTATTTAATACTTTTTACGAATTTTATATAATTTTAATAGTAATGAAGTATAATTAGTGTATTTTATTTTTCAATATTTATTTACATTCAGGACAAAAACTGAAGTAAAGATGTGCGATTTTATTGCTTTCGAGTCTATTTTTGTATCACAAACGTACGCCATCGTACATCAGACCCGCAGACCAGGGGCCTAAGTCTGCTATTTTTATGAAATCGTCATTCCAACACGATCCCATCGTCATTTTGCTAAAAGATCTTAATCTCCTAATTCAATGGTCACGCAATAGAGTTGTGGTAAAATGATAATATCGAGGTTATTAAAAGCAATAATTGCACATTGACCTGCTTATAGTTCAATTATCAAAGGAACTGTCAAAATTTTTGCAGATTGCCACATACGTCAGACATTGATTTGTTATTTGTACGAAATTACTATTCTTTGCCATTTCTTTCAATGGATTGTCAGTGGTTTACCATTAGAAAGTCATAATGACACCATTATATTAGCAGATTACCAAAACTTGTCAAAATCAGTCATTATAAAAACAATGATAAACCATTCTGACACTATTGTAATAGCAGACTTGAGGCCCTGTGAAGCAATTTATAATAACATGTTAAATATAAGTAATGTGGCAGCAGAGAGAACTGGTGATACGGCAGTACATTTGACGTTAATATTGTTTTAACATTAAGTAAATAAATAGTGTAAATCAAGTTGATTTTAGAGGAATGTATTCAATACAGCACTGATGTATATATAGAACTATGAATGACTGGCAAATAGGGCCATAAAGTTATCTGGAATTTACGGAAAGACAGATGGTCGATGTTAAGTACTATTTATGGCTTGCAGTGGGAGAGAACGATGGCAGTGACTCGTAGCTATGCAATTTAAGTTACTAGCTCAGTTTGCAATTTGGGCTATACATTTGGGAATGCTGCAATAGAAAATAACTACGGAATAGATTACAATAGAATCTTGCATGTTTGTTACTTCTTCACTCTCGACCAGTTGAGCGAAGTGGGATTCAATTTGGCACACGGGTAGATCATATCCTGGAATAGTACATGGAATAGGTACCTAGTAGTTCTTTTTTTTATTGATATGAACTAGTGTTTAACTGCGACTCCCCTGATTGTAAGCAGTGAAGCCATCGGTGATCGTGAGGACGCAAATTGTTCCAGTCCCTCGATGTACGCGGTATAAATGACAAGGGAAACGCTTAGTCTGGACCGTGGAGAGGGTGGATAGGCGCTTACTGGGAGTAAATACACTCGCATTTATCTTGTGGGTATGTTTTCTTGGAATAATTTAATGTTGTTCTTAACTAGCACCTAAGAGGTTGCTAGTGTTTTACAAATAAACCCTGTATTGATTTAATAGACTACATTATTTATCTCATTATACATACATATATAACAATAACAGTAAATAAATGTACTCGTAAATAGATACAATACATACACTATAAAAATACATATATCTATAATTGTTATTATTATTATATATTCTTTATTGTACACCACATAAAAAAAGAAAAATTCAGGACAAACATTATTCAAAATAAGTGTAAAATGATCTTATCGCACAGGGCGATCTCTTACAGACAACCTTTGGATGGACTGAAAGAAAAGAAAAAGATTAATAAATTTACGAGATGGTACAGAGGTAGTGTTCTTTGTGTTTCTTTAGTATCTATTATTTAGACCTTAATTTCCCAACACGAAACATTTCATCATCATCATCATCATTAATTCAGTCAAAAGATGTCCACTGTGGGACAAAGGCCTCCTCCAAGTATCGCCATAATGACCGGTCCTGCACACATCGTATCTATCGCATTTCCTTGACTCTCACCAGGTCATCAGTCCACCTTGTGGGCCTTCCAACGCTGCGTGTTCCAGTGCGCGAGACCGTTACTTAATTTAATATTTTATGGACCCAGCGGTGGTGTAATTCTCAGATATTAGGAAATTCTAACTACAGACACTCAAAATAAATTGACAAATTAAGGTTCTAAACCATTTAGACGGTTTGAACTGTAATAGCGTGTATTTGAATATTTAATGATAGTCTGCGCTCGCACTGACTAATTACGAGTATTCTTGTGATTAGGGTTCTTTACGAGTACTAGTAACCTGACTAATTCCATTAATTGACTCTTTATGACTAACATGGGGCATACGTTGAACTTTATTTTGTTGGAAACAAATGGAATCGTAAATAGTTTATGAATTGATTATTGTTAGAATGGATGGTTAGTGGGAAATAAGAAAATCTGGTGTGGTGTACAGTATGCACGTCACGTATAGTGCGTAGATTGGCCGCTAGGTGGTGGGGTAATCGACCTTCAGTTGTGAGCTAGCCACCGAGCGAGTCGGACGTGTCAAACCCGAGTACCGAACACCGTAATATTTATTACGGTGTTCGGCATAATATAAAGTGTTGATAGTGTTCTTCAGTCAGTAACAGTCTGACACTATCTCCCGCTCTGCCCAAGGGCGGGGGATGTCATTTGGATAATTTTTTACCCACCAAAAAAAAAACACCTATGTTCCTTGGGTTCCTTGCATCCCAGGACCACTAAGCTATGGGTCGACTTCTGAAAGGGCAATTTTCAGAAGTCGACTCATGGCTCTTACCGGACGACCGGACAGCGAGCTACCCATTGCTGGTCGTCTACAAGCCCACGCCTTTGGTACGCCCGCTGGAAGTCGGGGCCGGGGTCCCGGTGGCTGTCGTTTTCTTCGCCAGCTTTACTGCTTGGTAGAAGGAAGCGACCGCCGCCCATTCCCCTTTGCTCGGGACCACTGATCACCCCTATGAAAACACGGAACTTCGCCTGAATCATGTGCTGAAGGTAATGATGCCGTAATGCCTCTTCAGCCACATGGTGCGCTAGACTAGAAACTAAGCACCATACTTTACAATACTTACAAAATAATAACATTTATTATCACCAAACTGCTCTGTAGATGAACAGATTTAATACGGAGAGAACTAAATGAACCGTCTGGCAACAGAAGAAATCCAGTTCTATGTACTCGTATATCATCATCATCAGCCTTTTTAATGTTCTCATGCCTCCTCTCTAGGAGAAGGAATGGGCCGTAATCCATCACGCGAGCCCAGTGCGGGTTGGTGAATATCACATGTCTTCGAACTTTTGGTCGAAACTCTAGGACATGCCGGTTTCCTCACGATGTTTTCCTTCACCGTTTTGAAAGAAGTGGTGATGATATAAATTACACAAAGTAATGCGCCTGGCTGGGTTCGAACCCGCGACCAACAACAATGACAACGACAATTCGTAAGTCGGAGCCATTACCATTCGGCCACCACTGTTCTCTATGTACTTATTATATATTAAGTACTTATGTACATAAGTACTTATAAATCGTTGTGAGGTTAGAACCTTACCTGTATTGTCCTTTGAATTATTTGTGTAGGGCAGTCATTGCTGCTATTGGCTTTTTTTTTCAATTCACCTCTCAATGCGTTTACGACGCATTCTTCATGGTTTGAGATGTGTAAATGTTCTAAAATGTTTTTAAATGGTTCAAAATAATGGCTATTATTAATTTTAAATGTTTTTACACATACACCACAACCGTTAGTTTTTTGGACGCAGTTCCAATATGATGTACTGGTTCGACTTTTATTTAAAGAAAACAAGTACTCGTTTACAACGGGGAGGTCCTTGCCCTTCTTCGATTTAATAAATTCACTCGGTAACAAACTGATTTTAATTATTTTTTTTTAGAAAATCAAGATGAGACTTGTACCTAACAATGAAAATTTTACATTTCTTCAGTAAAATTTGTTTCACTGTTTATTTTTCTTTTTGAATGTCGATAGTTTTTGCGATATTGAAAAAAGGACAAAATCCAGTTAAACTAATTGGTTTATTGATATCTGTATCGAAAAATGTTATTTTTATGAAAACAATAGGGCGAGCCAATAATTAAGTAGTTTTTGGCGCTGGCTTCATTTTTCACTTTTCAGTTCCCTATTTTTTTTTCTTTAATTTACATAAGTAAATATGTAAGTTATAGAACCTTGATTTGAAGAAAGGTTGATTTCAGCTGTTATTGGAAGACTTTTGACTACCACGAGCACAGGAATATAAGACTAAACTAGTCTTATATCCCTGATATATATATAGAGATATAAGACTAAATTAGTCTTATATTCCTAATGAAACTTATTTCAAATCCATAGTCGTTCAGCCAACACAGCGAGCCAGATAATGTTTTTCTTGTTCATTCACATGTTAGTTGACTAATCCTGTCACAGTTTCAATAAATACTCATCAATTTATGGTCGAACCTTAATTTCCTAAATTCTGGGTTATTCCGCTTGTTGCTGTTATGTTTTGATGGCAAGCTGTATGTATATTTTATCTGTGGATATTAGTCGAGATAAAGTATTTAGGTATAGAGTGCTGTCGGGCTACTGCACGTCGGGATGGCATTCAGTCGGTCAACAGGTAGTCGATCTAGTGTTTTGTCAACCAAATGTCGGTCGGGATAGCATTCAGTCGAGATAAACTCCATCGACTTAGTGTTCTGTCGGTCTACTGCAGGTCGGGATAGCGTTCATCGGGATTTCGTTTGTCGGAATAGTGTGGTACAATCCAATGATATTTAAATAAACAGATTTGCTATGAGCGCGCACTTGTGAAGACTCCAAAAGATCCTAATTGGGATCCCTGCCTGTAGACGTCACGCATCGGATCTAGTCTTACGCTGCGCGCTGCTACGAAATTAAATAAAAAAAAATCCTTCGTGTGTGTTTAGAAAGTGTACCAATTATAATCCTAAAATAAATAAAACACAGGGGATCTCATACCACAAGTGCTGCCGCTGCTGCGTGGATCAAATTTTTTGATTGATTTGTGAGTTTATAACAATTCTGTTTATTAAAATGTCATTGGTTACAATCAAATTTTGCGAAGTGAGATAAAAAGATCTGTTTTTCGTGAACAATCGGCGGCTAACGCGATTTTACTCGCACGATAGCGCCGGCTCTTATCTCTGTCCTTTTCTATCAGTGAATGTACGTTTGCGACTGTATTGGCACTGATCATAGTTGTGTGTTTCGAGTCCGGGTTTTCTAATTGCACTGTTAGCGCGTAACGTATCTTCCTTTACATATCAATACTGCTGTATGAGAATCAATGAGCCCAGTTTTAATTGGTGTTATAACAACGCATAGTAATTAATCAGAGGAACAAACTGCAGCAGTAACATGTGGGTAGTAAGAGAAATTCTAGTAAGATATATAGCCGATCGTACCATCTTCAATTGCCATGAAATTGCTCCTCATCAATTACCAATTAACTCAGGATCTCAACCCAATGTTGGTAATAAAACCTTTTACAATTGCAATAGTTGAGCAATTGGCTGCTGCACTGTGTGTCGCGGGTTCGATACACGTACTGAGTCAATATTTGTGTTGTCTACGAATAGTTGTACCAGCTTCAAGTTACCCAAACAGTGCGGTGATGGAAAGGGCTATGCTCGGAGTTTCCTTCTCGCCCGTATGCGGCGACACTTAGAGTAACTTATCGTCACGCCAATCGCTATTCTAATGGCCCCAACTTGTTGCCATAGCTAAGGCGCCTGCCCGTCGCCCCAGCCTTCTAGCCTGAACAATACATCTCTCAAAGCTAGAATAATTTTAGAGCTATATTACACTAAATAATCGTCGGGTGTTTAGCACAGCTCTCTGTCGTAATATCATATGAATGACATTTGCAGCCTACGGTTTGTTTTATGTTAATAAGGAATTATGTAATTATTGTTTTGTTCGTGGTAGATATTATTTTCTGCTTTCGAATCGTTTCGAGAAAGTTAGGAGAAAATGGTATGTTGTGGTTATATCTCGTCTTGTTTTAAAGTCTGCGGACATCGTACTTAGTGAATCTCTCAAGCTGCGCCCTGGTACAGGCCATGGTCCGGAGCGAGGAGGAATGGCGGTAGGTCACCTGCTGCGAAGCGGTAATGTTAGCAAAGGCGGAAGCCGCACGCGTGAGGGAACGGCCCTCACGCCCCAGCCGCCGGGATCCCGATTTCCACTGTAGGCGTAGGCCTGTGGACCGCGAGCTATTGGTAGCAAGCCGTCCGGTCGTCTGGTTACCGTCAGGACTGAGCCCAAGTCGTTGACGGTGCGTAGTGTTTCACGCGCGCCTTAAGGCGATGTCAGCAAATCCTAGGGGCCCAGCAGGGTCGAAGCCTACTAGGGCCATAAATTAAGTGAAAATGAACCACGGGCCCTGAAACGCAAGGCAAAGAAGGAACATAGTAGTGGAGTTTAGCCAGTCAAAATGACAATGATTTCTATCGCTCCGCCTAAGAGCGGGAGAGCTATAGGTAACACGCCGTTCGGTCGTTCGGTCATCCGGTAACCGTCAGGACCGAGCCCAAGTCGTCGACGGCGCGTAGTGTTCCACGCGCGCCACAAGGCGATCTCCGCGAATCGCTGGAGCTCAGCAGGGTCGAAACCTACTGGGGCTACGGGTTAATTGAAAATGAACCCCAGGCCCTGGAACGCAGGGCAAAGAAGGAACATAGTAGTGGATTTTGTGAAATTTTCGGTGAAATTGTGAGGACACTGTACTTAGTGGAAGGGCATATTTCCATTAAGTACTTTGTGTATGTACTTAGTGGAAATATGCCCGTAGCAAATTAAAGCTTACTTACGAGTGCTAGTATAGCAAAGGCTATGTGGTGACCTAGAAGTTAACAAGATAAAATTGTAGGAAGGTTTCTTTTCAAATGTTGTAATCTGCTACAGAGATCCGCATCTTGGATTTAGTTACCTACATAGGCTTAATCTTGATCTTGAGCCTCTGGAGAGTACTCTAGCTAGATAATAAAAAGAACAAAAGAAAAAATCTTATTTACTTTTCTTTTCTAAAAATGGTGAATTTTTACCGATAATTTTTTTTCCCTACGAAATAATATGAAACTAGATTTTTTTGTTTTCTAAGTATTCTGTCAATGGGTTCAATATTTAAGTATAGATATCGGCACGAATCTTGATCGCTGGCTTCAAGTTGCGCAGAAGTCAAATATCGGGCATAGTTAGTGGTATGAAGTGAGACGCGGGGGCTGGGAGCGTCAGTGATTGGCTTGCCGCGCCATCGCGTCATAGACGTCACTCGTAATTCGTTTCCTGCGCTTGCTGCATGTATTTACCAATGACGGAGATTGGCTCGCCAATGTATGGAATGCGCAAAGCGATACCCACTCTGACGCCGAGCGCTCAAGATCCATGCCGATACCTATAATAGAGTGGTTCTTCGCAAATTGGTTCTTGGTAGTGCTTCATTTATGTATAACTAGTTTCTACCATCGGCTTCGCCTATGTGCATATGAGCATATACCCACCCGTGTACTTCGACTACCTTTGTGCAAGTTCGTCCAAATCCGTTTAACTGTTTGCGAGTGAAAAAGTTACAAATGTGTATGTTTGTAACTTTTTTACTTAAATCGCCTATTGTTGGGGCGTGCCATGCAATACTAATAGTTAGGTTTCTATTTATTTAATAATTCATGTACACACAAATTATAAAAGACAAGAAGAATGAAACAGAAAAATAGATACAAGGCTGTTGCTTATTGTCTAGAGAAATCTCTTTCAGCATACTTGCGAAAAGAGAGAAGTAGACATGAATATGTAAGAGTAATCGAAAAAAAGTACAAACTAAACTAAACAGAATCATTGAAAGAATATAACATTACGTTTATACTGTCATAAATATATAAAGCCATATACTCGTAGTAGATTAAATATCATACTGTTTTTGTGTATCACAATAACATAGTGATTTTTGCAACTGTTTTTTCTTTGTTTCCAGGTAATGACAACAAGAGGATTACTTCACTTGCCATAGCAGCTTGGCTCTTACCGTACCGTAACTAAACTACGTGATTAATATTTTACGACACTGTTGGCGCGGTGGTTGAGCGATTAGATCCCTATGTGGAATAAATATTTGTATGGCCTACAAACCGGCGGTGTCTCGTGTATGTGAGTTTATATATTTGTGAACGCACAATTGAACGGCATACGAACGTTATATACTCGTAATTATCATAGCGTGCCTCAACGCGCGATCGTCATGACGTGTATGACTTAAGCGCGCGTTACCAGCGTTCACAGTCTCTAGACATAGGTGATCGCACGTGTAAAGCTACCTTTATGTGATCGGTTATAAGGTAATGCCAGGACATCTAGAGGCGCGATTTGGAAACGCGCTTCAACGTGCGCTTATGTGATCACGCATAAACGTACGTCTAGAAGCGCGACTTGAAAACGTGCGTCAATATTTTGCCATCTGAACACGGCCTTAAGAGGAGCGCGGTTCCACTCGAATAACAAAACGTGGGCTGTTAATCTATGCAGCTGTGGATCTTTTAGTGCCGCAAAACTCGTATTTATGATTATTTAAACAAATTACACCAGTATTTAGTATTAAGAGAACTAATACAGTTCAATTATAAAGCTGTTCCGTATACTATGAATCTCTGAAATTAATGACGGAAAATTGGTGGGAAACACGATATTTATTTGTTCCTGGTCTTTTGTAATGAGTGCAATTTATTATTATTGTCAGAAAAACTAGCATTTTCCCTTGACTTCGTCCTCGTGAAAGCAAGGTAAAAACTGGACTATGTGATTCCTCGGGGTTCAAGTTTACTCGGTACCAAATTTCAACAAAACCCATTTAGTAGTTTAACCGTGAAAGCGTAACAGACAGAGTTAATTTCACATATTATAATATTGGTTTGGATTAAGATAAAATCTACAAATTTGAGATGAGACCTGTCGTACTGTTGTTTTGGATCAGAATGTTGGATGATTGATGGATTAAAACTAGTTCAGTCGACAATGATTATAATTTATTTTATAATATTTATGGGACTGAAAAAACCAATGCGACATTGAATGGAAATAATATCTAATCCTTACATATTTAGTTATTTATAGACATAAACAACTTCAGTCATTACTTTCCGACATTTCTCATAAATAAATTATTGTTCAACACGCGATTACACACAAACTTCGATAGGGATGTGATCGTCAGATAGGAGTCAGCACGTCACTAGCTTGCGTGCGCGTTCTTGATTTATTCTCCAGATGGCGCTGGATCGCTTATCTTTAGAGTACCTATTACGACACATGTCTGGCTTATTGGAACATATTAACGATACGCTAAGCCACGATACTGCCACCGGTCAATTAATGCACAGGTTTTTTGTTAAGATTAATACAATATTTATTTTTATCATTTACCTACAAAACCTTACCTTACCTTTTTTCCCTACATTAAGTTAAATCAAACGGACAGTTTTCTCGATCTTTTCTGACGCTGGAAACTTCTGACTGCTAACGCCTTGAAGCCTTTAAGATGTAGTGCTGGAGAAGGATGCTCCGGGACAGCATTTCTAACCAACGTATATATAATATTGCGAGAACTTAATATCTCCTCGTGATTGTCGTTCGAGTATCTTCGCAAGATCCTGCAATACTTCAGTCTAATTGCAAGGTGGCAACCTCGAAACCTACTATCACAACAACCAATTGTCTGCGTCTGGCATCCATTGGATACCTACAACCCTCACCTGGTCTGACCTGGCTTTCCTTTGTCCATCTTAATTGTCTAGTTCATATTGGTAATACTAATATTTAGAAGAAGGCACACTGGATCACATATTTTTGAATGCACAAACAACGTCCCAGCTTTAGACCTATATAGTCGTCTCCCGAAACTTAAAATTCCTCTCCCAATCAATTTCCCCGCCCTCTTAACCTATCCTTCTCCAGAATTACTTGTGGCGCTGATGATCCTCATCCGTCACAACAACATAAAATTATGAGTCCATAGTTCCAAATATTCTGTCTGTATAGTTGTGCTTTACGTGTATATTAAATGTTTTAACAATCATAATATTTATGTATTTTTAACCGACTTCTAAAAAAGGAGGAGGTTCTCAATTCGGATGTTTGTGTTTTTTTTTTAATGTTTTTTCGCGCATAACTTCGTCGCTTGCCAACCGATTTGAAAAATTATTTTTATGTTGGAAAGGGTATACTTCCCAAATGGTCCCATAGTCACCCAGTTGGTATCTGATGATGGAATCTTGGCGAAATCGAGGGAACTCCTCAAATCCAATTCCATTTTTTAGTAAAGTCGGTTATTTTTTTTTTATAAAAAGGTTTTTTTATATGTTTCAGTCCAGTACTAACCCATCAAGTACAACTGTATCACTCGAAGAATTTTAAGTCTTCAGTTACTGTCCCTTTTCATTTTTTATATTAATATTAATACACTACTTGCTTTTCTAATTCACTTGGACATTGGCAGAATAGTCGACATCGGCTCTATTTGCCATCAACAAAAAACAGAATAGAATATTTAAGATTAGTGTCTATGGCAACTTTCATTCTCGTGTTTACGCGACGCATGAATATACGTGAATATATTCAGCAATGTTATTTTATTTATCATCGAATTTGTCTAGGTGGTTTTTAGTTGCTATTTAAGTGAGATAACCTTGTATTATTTTGTATAAATGATAAAAAATAAATAAAAAAAAAAACTGAAATTTTGGGCGAATTCTGCATATTTTAAATTCCTTCCAAGCTTTCAGATTTTTTTTTTCATGCTGGCCGGGCGACCGTGTTGTCGCGTATCGATAGTATGTTTTCAACAAAATGATTTATAGACGTGATTGGTAGAAAAAGAAAGTGTTGTTGGCAATTCGGGCAACAAAGTATCATTTGTGGTAGCGTGTTTTAAGGCTTCGCACCGAAAGGGAATGGAATGCTATTGTTGCTGTAATTTTGTATGTCTGGTAGGAGCACCTAGAACTAAGTATCTACTCAACGAAATAATTCATAGACTTGGAATTTACGTTTACTGTGTAGGCAGTTGTTTTGGCATACCTCACGTTTATACGGGCGGAGCGATGTTGGTCTTTCTTTAGGTGGGAAAATCATCTAATGACATCGCGACGGAGTGGGAGATAGTGTCAGGCTTTGACTGACTAAAGCCCACTCCTGTTCCTTTTTTGCCATTGTTTCAAGGCCCCGGGGATCTCTTTCGCATCACCCATAGCTTCAGTAGGCTTCGACCTTGCTGCCTTTGGTTGCTGACAACTTGAGGCGCGTGTGGAATATTACGCGCCGTCGACGACTTGGCCCGTTCGGAACGGTTGCCAGACGGCTGGACTGCGAGCTACCCATTGCTCGCGATCCGCAAGCCCGCGCCTACGGTGGCCAGAAATCGGGATCGGAATCCCGGCGGCTGGGGCGCGAGAGCCATTGCCTCGCGCGTGTGTCCACCTCCTTTGCTAGTATTACTGCGGAACGAGACGACCGCCTGCCAATCGTCGCTGTGGACCATGGATTGTACCAAGGCCCTGCGCGACAGGTCGCTGCCGCCGAGCGCCACCGCGAGGACACGGCGAGACTCCAGCGTATTCTCCACTGGGCGGACCTACATCCGGGCGGTCCACACAATGGAGATACCCGGGCGTCACTTCCGTATGAATCCGGTGCATGGATCTCCCGAACTAACCATGTTCGGTGAGAAGAGCAGTGTTGGTTTGTGGTAACGGTATCGGCCCTGACTCTTGAGCTGCTCTAACCCAGGCAGATATTTAAACTTTAACTAATTCTATTTAATAATAATAATATTCCACAACTATCACACAACGCCGTCTAGTCCCAAGCTAAGCAGAGCTTGTGTTATGGGTACTAGACAACTGATAAACATACTTATATATTTCTAAATACATACATATTATAGATAAATTACACCCAGACACAGAACAAATGATTATGCCCATCACACAAACATTTGTCCTGGGTGGGAATCGAACCCACGACCTCCGGCATAGCAGTCAGGGTCACTAACCACTAGACCATCAGGCCAGTCAAAATTTATCACCATGGCTCTTAAAATGATGAAGGAAAACGTCGATCAAGAACCAGTACGTCTTAGAACTAAAATTCGAAAACATGTGATATCCACATAGGGCCCGCATGGTTGATTGCTGCTTATACCCTGTAACCCTTTTCCAATTCCATGATATGTACATAGATGGTACGAAAAATTGCCACCAGCAAAATTAAAAGGACTAAGTAGCAGTTCATCGAATTCAATGTTATCGTAGTTACAATAATATAATAATATTCCACAACTATCACACAACGCTGTCTAGTCCCAAGCTAAGCAGAGCTTGTGTTATAAGTACTAGACAACTGATAAACATACTTATATATTTCTAAATACATAAATATTATAGATAAATTACACCCAGACACAGAACAAATGATCTTGCTCATCACATAAACATTTGTCGTGGGTGGGAATCGAACCCACGACCTCCGGCATAGCTGTCAGGGCCACTAACCACTAGACCAACAGGCCAGTCAATAGATTTGTTAATTTTTTTGTATAGTTATGCATATATTAGGTCTTTACCTATGAAATTGCCGTTCTGCAGTACTGGCCATTTCAAATCAAAATAATTTTTGTTTGGCTAAGAATTCTAATTGCAAATTAATTTTATTTTAAAACATGGTTTTTTTTTCCTTTTTTTTTCCTCTCCTTTCTTTCAGTGAATTTGTTTATTGATTAGTGTTACATTTTCATCGCATTTCAATCTTTTTCGTCATCATGGATACGTTAAAAATTCGAGTAATTATGGAATATGAGTACCGTCGTGGCAGCAACGCGGCACAAGCGGCACGCAACATCAACGACGTTTACGCAGCTAACACTACCAATGCACCACCTGTTATTGGTTTGCTCGTTTCCGTTCTGGAAATTTCGACCTGAAAAATGAACCTCGCGGTCGTCCGAAGACTTTGGTCGACAATGACGAATTAAAGGCGATTGTGGAAGCTGATGATACACAATCTACGGCTGAATTAGCAGCAGCTTTCGACGTTAGCGTCAAAACAATATTGGTCCATTTGCGTCAAATTGGCAAGGTAAAAAAGCTTGATAAATAGGTGCCCCACGAACTCAATGATCGCCAGCGCGAAGTACGCGTCGAGACGTGCCTTGCACTGCTCAACAGACACACAATTGAAGGAATTTTGAACCGCATTGTTACCTGCGATAAAAATGGATTCTGTTTGATAACCGCAAGTGCTCAGCAAGTTGGTTGGATCCTGGTTCAGCACCTAAACAATGCCCTAAACGAAAACTTACCCCTAGAAAAGTGATGGTCACTGTTTGGTGGTCTAGCGCCGGTGTGATTCATCACAGCTTCTTACCAAACGGGGTGAGCATTACTGCAGATGTGTACTGTGAAGAACTGAACACAATGATGGAGAAGCTGGAACATCTCCAACCAGCATTGGTCAATCGCTCGTCTCCGCTGCTCCTGCACGACAACGCGCGACCTCATACTGCACAGCAGACGGTCTCCAAGTTGCAAGAACTGGGGTTGGAAGCTCTCTGTCATCCGCCCTACTCACCAGACCTTGCGCCTACAGACTACTACTTTTTCCAGAATTTGGATAACTTCTTGGCGGGAAAAAAATTCAATACCCGAGAGGCAGTACAAAATGCCTTTGAAGAATTTGTTGCCTCCCGTCCAGCTGATTTCTTTAAGAAGGGCATCAACAAACTGCCACTGCGTTGGCATAGATGCATTGATTGCATGGGTGATTACTTCGATTAATACAAATAAAAAATACATGAAAAAAATTCGTTTGAATTTTTTCATACAAAACGGCAATTTCATAGGTAAAGACCTATTATAATTAATTAGTAAGTATATTATTATGTCTGTGTATAAGTATATAGGTAAATTATGTATCCTCTTCCTCTCATAAAGAGGATGCCTTAGTCCCAGCTGTGGAAACATTATAGGGCTGATTATGACGTCTATACTCGTAAAAAAATAATAGCAAGTACCTAGCTAGCGTCTTTTATTGCCTACTCGGCTGATTTTTCGTTTTTAGGGTTCTGCAAATGAAAAAAAAAAAAAAAACGGAGCCTTTATAAGATCACTTTGTTGTCCGTCTAACTGTCTGTCTGTCAAGACCTCGGAAATGCGTTGAGATATCGAGTTGACATTAAAACTATATACTCAGGTCTGCAGTCCCTTTAAACTGTGAAAGAATCAAACTTCTGAGTTAACAAAAAAAAAAAAGAAGTTACGTCCGTTTATGTCGCAAAAAACGTAGATTTCGACACTCTCAATGGAAACAAAGTTCTTAAAGGTACTTTTCGTAGACCTAGAATCCTGAAATTTGTCATGAAGCAAGGTCTTATAACACCTAACACCACCCCACACCTAACACCTTAGGTGTAAATTAGTAGTTCGTAACAAAAAATGACTTATTTTTGATTTGGAAAAACTCAATTCGGGAATTGAACTGTTTTCTTAGGTAAGTTTATACGGAACCTTCAGTGCGCGAGTCGGAAGTTTTATTAACTTTGAAATTATGAGCAAATTAACTTCTTTTTTTTATTGGCTTTTGATTTTTTTTTCTTTATTCTAATGTAGACTGTTTGTTCTTTCCTTGTCATAACTACATTATATTAAAATGTATCTAATTTACTGATATATATTCAGAGCATACTTTAATTTTAAGACAATGCTTTCATTATTCAGCTAACCTATTATTGCTCTAAGCGTGTTATTTATGTCTCTTTCGTTTTATTTATGCATTCAATTATGACTATGCTGTACAATATTTTAGTGACCACTTTCGGCATACTTGTGTCTAAATATAGAGTCTATGACGTCCTATATTCCTTATCTCTTCGTCATCAAGGTCACCTTTGCCAGCGATATTGAAAGTGATCACAAGTGGCCATAGTCTAGGATCTCGATAAGGCGGGTGCGTCAAGGGCGAGCGTGGGCCAGTGAATGTTGGCGCCGCATTGCTTGAGATAAAGCTCAGAACTCAATTAATGGAAACTATTTAAATGCTGGAATGAGTCGTGCAGCGTGTTGGCCCAGAGGTTTATAGATCCGGCGGGGTTTGAAGCTGTGAGCACTTTCTAAGTAATCTAAGATATCAAGCGCAACAGTGACTCACGGTAAAGGCAAACATCATAAAGGTATCTGATGTTAATAGTTAGAAATCGCTACGCTAAGTAAGCAAATCAAAAACACGCAGTATGAAACCTTTTTTTATAATTATTGATAGGCTCGCTTTTGACTACCATCTCACCTGATGGTAAAACGCTGATATGGCCGACGATGGAGCACGCTTGCCTAGAAGAAATCTATTCACTCTTGACTTAAAGACCCCTTTTTTTTCGGTGGGAAAAATCATCCGATGACAACCCCCGCTCTTGGGTGGAGCGGGAGAAAGTGTTAAACTCTTACTGACTAAAAACCAACCCCGTTCCTTCTAGCCTCTTCATACCGGGACTCGAGCTTCCTTTCGGATAACTCTGGCCCCAGCAGGCTTGGACCCAGCTGGGTACGTTCTTGGGTCCTGTTACAGGTCTCCTGGAACATATACAAGGCCTATACCTCCTGGAACAGTGCTTGCCGTCGACGTCTTGGGCTCGGTCCGGACAGTTACCGGAGATTTAAAGACCTTTTAAGTTGTAGGTAACAGAAAATACAGACTTCGGCAGGGAATTCCATACCTTAGCTGTTCGTACAATAAATGTGTTCCCAAAACGCTTTATACGTATCGATGGGATGCCTGCCGTGTACCGGTAGCGGTGCGCTAAGCTCGAATTCAAACATTTGATACAGTTCAATTATTGGCTGTCAGTTTCTTTTGAGGGTAATTCTGCAGCTCTTAGTTGTGAACGGTCACAGATTTAGTCTGTTAAAGACCAATAATTAAAGTTACTGCAAACTATAAATATAACAAATAAGTCTCATGATCTACTTCTAATTTTGTGGTGGAAGTTTTGGGAACAGATTCAATTCTTAGCTGGAGTCTGTGTTTACTGATAACTATAACCTACGGGTTTTTAAGTCAAGGTTGAGTAGGTCACTTTTAAGCAAGTGTGCTCCATCGTCCACCACATCATCGCTTACCATCAGGTAACATAGTGGTCAAGCACAAACGAAGTAATATTGACAAACACCTCTTGCTTGAAATGGCTATATGACATTAGGCTGTCTCACTTTGATTGTAGTTTAGCTATATCTAGCTATGTTATTAAATTGCATAAAAAATAAATTCTTAAAAAGTACCTTCACAAACTTAAATGTTGCCATGTTGTAACAGCAGATTGCGATGTTTGCATTTAATTTAACTTCTTAGTAAAAGTAAGGTATACAAGATTTCTTTAAAGATTGTCAACGTAGGTATATGTGCGTTCTTTTACTATTTGTTTCGAATCTTGAACAAATGCTTTGCACATTATGTCCAACATCCTAACACACGCAACCAGTGAAGTCTGCAACATTGTATGAATCAACCTTTACTCGATATCAGCATGCGTGGGAGGGCGGCATTTGTGCTAGGCGCCAGCCCAATATTGTGCAGAAGATACACACCGCAGTAGTACTATAATAATAATACGTTTATTTAGCATACAGACATTCATAGGATCATACAGCATGAACACAATAAAATAACAACAAAAACATGTACAATTACACATACACAAAATATTCAGACACATAATTTTGTATTTATAGATTCAAATTGTTCAGTAATTGAGCCATACAGCAATGCAACAGCAGCAATGGTACTGACAATAGAACCTCTGCGTGAATGCCCTCAGGATGCCATTGGTGCCAGCTCGAACCCTGCTCACCAGGGATGTGCACCGTTTTCGCATAGTAGACTAAAAACGGTCGACTCTCGACTCGGCGAACATCTCCGATCGGTGCAGCCCTATCAGCACCTTGAATGCGATATTATATTGTACGCGCAGGGCTATCTTATAAACTTTTTTGGCTGAGTATATGTCCAGATACTTCTGCCAAATTTTGACCACATTGCGCTAAAGCCATATGATGGAAAAAGTTTGGTTACTGGAGATAGATAAATATATCCAATTCACAATTTAATTCCGCCAAGTCCGTTCCATCATCGGATAACTAGACTTATTGTACATAGTAGACATCTCACCCACACATACAAAGCGTTTTGGAAATTTGTGCGTTCATCTGAGGAGTTTCATTTCAAATTAATTCACTGACTAAAATGCTCTCCTATGATCCTTCTTAGCTTTGCGTTCCTGGAGCCCGGGTTTCCCTTTTAGAAGTGAAGCCATTGGGCCAGTAGGCTTCGGCCCTGCTGTGCCCCCTACCTTTTTGCTACCATCTATTGGAAGCGCGCATGGAATACTACGCGGTGTCGTCGATTTAAGCTCGGTCCGGACGGCGAACTAATTTGACATACTAGGTTCAGTGTAAAAACGGCATTTTGACAATTACGATACTATCCCGATCAATATTTTCGAAGTTAACCTTCTTTACATACAAGTTTAATGGTACAAGTATGTATATTTCGTAAAACACATGCGAAGGTCTTGCTTCGTTAGGGAATGGTTGTTGTAAGTTAGACGAGCTTATTATGTACAAACAATGAAATATTTGTTTGTCCTATATTGAGATGAGTCACTGTTCGTGTAGTTTTGACATCGTATTATTGTTTTGGTCTTATTTGCTCCTTCTAAATATTAATCGAAAGAAAAAGACGCTGTAAATACGAAGGATACAGAGTCAATATTATTGCAGGATTTTTAGGTTAAGCATCAATCAATATCTTCCTGTTATTGTCCAGTATTATTTTGAGTCGGCGCAACAATTATTTTTCTACCTCTCTGTCTTGTCAACAGTCACACTATTTTTTATCGTACGAGTATCATTCCTCCCGCAATATATTCTTATTTTCTTTGGCGTCCCTATCTTTTTCCATCTATTCTCATGCATACTTAAAACTCTTTTAGTAACATGCGTTTCATCTCTCCTCTACACATGACCGTAACAAAACAAACAATTCCGTTTCAACTTTTTTTTTTACAATGTATAAGCTCACTTTTGACCGACGTGTGGCCGACGATGGAACACGCTTGCCTAGGAGTAATCTATTCACTCTTGACTTATAGATTCCAAAGTTATAGCTATCAGGAAACACAGAATCCGGAAGAAAATTCCACTTCTTAGCTGTACGCATTATGAATGTATTTCCAAAACGCTTGCAGTCAATAGCGTCACTTTTAAACTTTCTTTAATTTTATTATACTCGTTTCTCACTTTATAAAAGTCAAATAAGCATTAAATAGAGTGGAAATAGTGACAGTAATAAGTAGATGGATAGATATTGTAAAGAACACTTAAAGCCATACTCAAGTTGACGAACAAAATCTTATATTTACAACAAGTTTTAGGTTTCAAGATTCCTATTGTCGTTTAGAATCCTCCATTTGTTGTTGCCACTCTCATATCTAAGTTAGAACTTTAACCTTTTACCATAGAATACATTACTGTGCCCGGGACATCAGTACTCTAGATAAAACACGCAAATATCTTTAGTAAGATGTATCCAGTTGACGTTAATTTATAGACACTAGATCGTTGAACAAAATTGGCGACATCATGGAACAGAAATTGAAGAGTCTGATTTGATGAGGTAAAATATTTGTGTATCATAATCGCGTTAGAAACACCACGCTGCGCTCCATAACTCAAGTAGCAGATGTATGGGAAAAGCAGCCAGGCTGGCCACGTCGCATCCGGACAAATGGGCGGGGATTGTCACACACTGAATGCCTGAGGGAGGTTGTCGCCGTCGAGATCGACCGCATCGAGGGTGGTCTGACGATGTGTTCATGTTCGCGGGGCAAACTTAGCCAGAGATCGCCCCATACAGAGAAGTTTAGAAGGAGAAAAGCCAGCCTTTGCCCGGCAGTAGGAAAAAAAATTTGGAATTGGCTATCACAAAAAATCTTTAAAAATATAATAATAGTAAAAATTAGTGTAGGAAAACAGTTATTTTGCGTAGAGCTAAGTAGCGAAATTCCCCGTTAGAGTCTGTTTCACAATCACCAAAAAAGTAAGTCAAAAGTGATGAATAGGTTACTCCTAAGCATGCGTGCTCCAAATTCGACAACATCACCGCTTACCACCGGGTGAAATATTCGAGTACGAGCCTATCATCAATATAAGTATACTAAGAGGCATGATCAGCCTTATAATGTCACCACTACTGGGACTCGGGCCGCCTTTCTAAGAGAGGAAATGGGCCGTACCTAATCCTCCGCGCGGGCCACGTGCGACTGGTGGACATGTCAAGTTTGGTTCTAGGACACGCCGCTTTCAAGATGTTTTCCTTATCTGATCAAATAATTTACACAAAGTAATGCGCTTGGCTGGGTTTGAAACTGTTTTTATCATTAATGTTCAGTAATTTTTTTTTTATAATAATTTTTGGGTAATTAAACCAACACGAATACAGATAACATTTTATTAAACATAGTATTGACTAGACTAGATGATGGACGAAAGATTCTGGAGTGGCGACCAAGTACCGGAAGACGCAGCGTTGGAAGGCCTCCAACAAGGTGGACCGATGACCTGGTCAGGGTCGCGGGAATCCGATGGATGCGTGACGCACAAGACCGGTCCTTGTGGCGACGCTTGTTGGAGGCTTATGTCCAACAGTGGATGTCTTTCGGCTGATATGATGATGATGAGTAACTATACTGCTTAATAAGTCTAGATAATTCCCAGCATTACATAAAACCCATAGCACATTAATTACTTACTTGAAAACACAGAAATATAAATCTAGCTTGATAGAATAATTGCGTGAGTGATATAAGTGTTAGCATGTGTTGTTTATAGCCTCGCAGTCTGTCAGTGGATTAAAAGGCTATAATAATGCTGTCCGTTTGTCTTTGTGTTATTGGTAATTAAGTTCTGTCTGGTCTCTTGACGATTGAGTTGTAACAGAACTATCTGGCAATGATTTATGAAGGTTATAACACAAAATAGATAGGTACAGAAGACAATCTCATGTATGTACTCAGTACTCACTTTCTATACCTACGCTCGGTGGACGCACACTAATGAGCGTTTAAGCCGGAACTGTTCGACGGGCTGTGGCGCTCCGAGATATGGTGTCGGTGCTTATGAGCGTATATGGAGCGGTGTTTATGTGTGCGTTGCTCGAGCGCGCTTTGTATGTAGATTGACTTAAGTACCTATATATTTTGTGGTTATAATGATACTGGTTGTTCCTAGTGGCTTTGCCTGCGTGATTGTTTTTGAAAGGCCTGTTAGTTTGTGGTCCTGCCTGCTGTGACAGAGGTTTTGGGTCGAGTCCCACCCAAGACAAATGTTTGTGTCATTAGCACAATCATTTTTTCTGTTTGCGCGTAATGTATCTACACGTATGTATTTAGATATATACAAGGTAGTAAGGGACAGCCCTCCACAAACTTTCAGGGCTTGCTCAGTAGGCAAAACTGAACGCCCTTCCACAAGATTTTTTTTTCAGAAAATAGTCCAGTTAGTAGATAGCATCAGTTGTCTAGAACTCATAACACAAGCTCGGCTTAGTTTGAGACTATATGGCGTCGTGAGAAGGTTGTGGAATATTATTACTATTAGAATAGTAAATTACCGCAAGAGAACATACTCTCGGGATAAAAAGTATCTTACGTGCTGTTTCGGACCACTGTTACTATTTCGAACTCACTTTCACGTCCTGCGTCCTGCCTAGTCCATATGGTTTTTTTTTTTGCTGATTGACTATTTGGAACCGTGCATTAGCGCCTGACGTATTATAAGTGTCCATGTAGGCCTATATGAGATAAAAAGATTTTAAATTGTATTGAAAAGTCCCATGCGTAACCGTGAGGTAGACATGTTCTGTTCGAGATTCATGGAGCGTGTATTGCATTTTGGAGCACGGTGTTATGCATCAAACGTGGTCTAATAGCAAAACAAGAGTTTCGACTTCTGTATCTATCTGTTGTTTGTTTATCTGGCCTTAATTAACATCAAAACGGAAATGGACGTGTTTCTCAACACGAGAATAGTTGGAAAGCCGGAGAGTGACATAAGCTACTTTATGTACCGAAAAAATGTGTTATTCCTTTGGGGAAACTCGAAATTTTACGTGCGGTCCGGGCCGGGGTTACGTTTTAACGCCGGTTTAGCTAGTTGAGAAATTAAAACTGTTTTTTTAAACAGTTGTGTTTTCATATAATATCTAAACATTTTTTTTTTATTGATATAATTTTGTGCTTGACTGCGATCCCACCTGACGGTAAGCAGTAATGCAATTGTTGATGGTGAGACGCACTAATCATAGACAACGATGAATTAATTCTTAAACAAAGACAGATAAACAAAAATTAGAAAAAATAATATATATTATATAATATATTTTGAGTTTTAACTCTCGATTAGTGTAAATAAAATATCAAGTTATAACTGTCATTGATTGATTCGAGTGGAGGAAATGACTTAGAATGTGAGGATAACTGTTAAACGGATCTCCGTGCTAAATACCATTGCCAACATCGTATATCTTGGAAATCGTTCTCAAAGAATTTAAATTGCAGAAATTTTACGATAGGTCTGTCTTCAGGCCAAAAGGTTTGTCATTATAGATGACTATAATAAATCGATATGCTTATACCGATGGGTCAGTAACGAGTTTTCTGAACAAATATTGATGAAAGAGATTTCTGAGTGTATTCTGTCTAAAAAGTCAAACGACTTGGGTAATTATTAAAGTAAAATGAAATCTGATGTAGTCAAATCTGGTTTAATAATTAAGGTTGATCAAGAGATCTTTATCATTGTTTACTAATAGAAGAACCTTATAAAAAGTATCGAATATGTAGTGTAAAAGTATTTTTTAAATGATTCAATATTATACAAAATTCCTAAGTCGTCTGACTTTTTAGACAGACTATACTAGCTGAGATAGCTATCATATATTTATTATATACTAGCTTTTGCCCGCGCGGCTTCGCTCCCGCTCTTCCCTACTCCACCCCACTCTACCCTACCCTACTCTACACTATTCTACCATACTCTACCCTACTCTACCCTAATCTACCCTACTCTACTCTACTTTACCCTAATCTACCCTACTCTACCCTACTCTACTCTACCCTACACTACCCTAATTTTTTTTTCCATAAGAACCTTATCCTCACAATAACAATCACAACAAAAAAAAATCAGCCAAATCGGTCAAGCCGTCTTCATGCTATGTCGTGACAACGGAAAACGGGTTTCATTTTTATATATATAGATTTCAGACATATAATATTTGGTCCATACTATAAAACTTCTCTTATCTGTCACCATGTACAAGTACTGAATAGCAGATAAGACGAGGTTATTTTTTTAGTAATTTGTACATTAGGCGTAGTATATTTTTAGCAATAGACAACATTTAGTATGAAGTAATGGGAAAAGTTACAAAATTAAATGTTTGATTGGTGATATTTGCTAAAGAGTTATTTTTGAACTTTTAATTACTAACAAAAATCTGTCAAACCAATTATAATACAAATAATAAATTAAATAGCACAGTCGAGCCGTAAATAGTAATCAAATCGGCTTCGAATGATTTAATCTAGGATTTGATTTCCTTAACACTCTATTACTTACTTTATAGTACTCTCGCTCGTCGTCCCTTCGGCGTAGGTCTCCTCATTACTTTTCAATGATTCCAGTCCCTAGGCTTAGCCTGATGGCTAAGGCTGGTGCGTGGTCCTATTCTCTCCTAAAAAACTTCTTCCCACCTTTTCCTTCCCTACTTCTATTTTCTTCTCTTGGTATCCGCTCAGTTACTTTTTTGCGCCATCGATCATTCTCCAACCAGCGGACATGGCCAGACCAGTTCCACGTAAGTGACCAAGTGAGTAATTTCCATGTGAGTGTTTTAATCGCGTCTATTAGTTTTGTCTTACCTCTTAAAGTTTTGTAGTCCAGTATTTCTCTCTGTGTTATCCCCAACATGCTTCGTTCCATTTATCTTTTATATTAAATAAGGGATGTTAAATAATGCTCCTAAGAATAACCGCAGACTGTGGCAGACCACAGAATCTGCCTCATCAACCGTTTTTGAAACGAAAATTTGTTAAGGGACAGTATTTATTCAAGGTACAACATCGTATCATTTACAAGGATTAAGTTTACCTACTTTTGGCGACTGAAAATTGGTTTAAGCCTTTTAGGCTAAATTTATTTAGAGCTAGGTACTCAGTCTTTGTGAATTAGATTTTTGCCTTACCTCTATTTTCTAAATTGATAAATTCTAAAACTGTACTTTTAAGCTAAAGAAAAATTTACATTCAAAGCTCTAATGTCTCTAATTTTAAATTATGAAACGTCAGGTAATTTTAATTTTTGACAACTTACTACGAAGTTCCCTTACCTACCATCCACCTTTCGGCTCCATAATGATGGATGGGAATCAGTTCGATAGTACCTTATAGCGAAAGCGCATCTCATGACAATTCTAATAAGCCTAAACACGGCTAGGATACATTGATTAATTACGGAGTTCCGGCGCATATCTTCCGGCTCCATTATCATCATTAAATCAGTTCAATGATACCATTTTCAACATAACTTTGTCGTAGTTGTTTTACTATCTTTATTATGATATCTATCTAAGTATGAAGTTCTGTTGGCCATTTCTGGTCTTCTTCATCAGTTCCACTTCATCAAATACTTTTTGAATCTAAATGCTTAAGTCCTCGATGAAAATACCAACATCACTATATGGTTGCCTATAATATTTGAGGAGTTCCCTCGATTTCTGGGAAATGGGAGCAATCTGGAAGAGTCTCCTAAATAGGTAAAAAAAAATTGCAAATCGGTTCATAAACGACTGAGTTTTAAAGTAACAAAAAAAAAATGTACAACTTTCCTCTCTTTTGTAAGGTCGCTCGAAAATAAATAAAGTGCGGGTGCTAAGCAGGTAGGTATAAAATATTTAAAAAAATATGCGAAAAAGAAATTAAAATCGATCGAGTCGTTTCGGATGAGAGCGACTAAAAACATCACACCAAAATAATTTACATTTATGTTAGACTAGCTTCTGCCAGCGACTTCGTACGCGGATCCTGTTGCTTATGCCAGCGACAACGGGGTCGTCAAAATCAAAGATCTGAAACGTCTGTTGTCGAATTCTAAGAGCCCGGGGACTGGAAAACAACGTGATGCGCGAGACGATTCGAGACGTTCCAGATCTCTCCCTTCCACTTACACGCGTGACAGTGTGCACACACCTTAGACATGGTGCCAATGTCTCCGTGTTCGATGTAATTAATAAATGGGTTATAGGAAAACGCGCTCCTTTCTTTATTCCCAAAAAGTGTTCCCATAGCGTGATCTAACTCGACGCCAACGCCATTTACGAAACGTTTAGAAAACGGAAACTACATACTACTCTGTCAAGAAAGTACCGGGAAAAGATCAATAATACACAAAATGTCTGTTATTCATCCAAATTTATTTTATCACCTTCAAAGTATGCTCCTTTAGAAACGATACACTTGCGCCAACGAATAATCCATTCATCAAAACATTTTTAAACGCTGCTTCCTGAATTGAGTTCAGTTCTCGCCGCGAATTCTCCTTTATGTCTTCTATCGATTGAAAACGGGTGCCACGAAGTGGTAATTTTAAGTTTAGGAAAAAGAAAAAAGTCAGCAGGAGTCATATCTGGTGAATATGGTGGTTGCTGGATGGTATTTGTTGTGTTTGGTCAAAAATTCGTTCACAATGATAGCCTTGTGCAAAGGTGCATTGTCGTGGTGCAAAATCCAAGAATTTTCTTTCCACAAATCTGGCCTTTTTCGTCGAATTTGCTCTCTTAAACGCCGCATAACGCTCAAATAATATTCTTTATTTACCGTTAGACCTTCCGGTAAGAATTCAGAGTGCACAACACCGCGATAGTCAAAGAAAACAGTCAACATGACTTTGACTTTTGGTCGACTTTGGCGTGGTTTTTTCGGTTTCGGATCAGTTGGAAGGCGCCACTCCGAAGCTTGTTGACTAGTTTGCATGTCAAACTCGTAAACCCACATCTCGTCACCAGTAACAATGCGTTTCATGAATGTTGGGTCCGAACTGACTCGTTCTAGCATGTCCTCAGCGACTTTCATGCGATTGAGTTTTTGGAGAAAATTCAGATCTTTTGGTTTTATACCCAAATGATTAGTTAAAATGGTACGGATCGACTCGTGAGATACAGAAAGTTCGGCGGCTATCTCTCTCAGAGTTGAATGGGGATTTTCAGTCACTATTTCCTTTACTTTTGCGATGTTAACTTCAGTTGCAGACGTTGACGGCCTACCAGAGCGAGGCAAATCTTCCATCACATCTCGACCGCTTTTGAACGCTTTGAACCACTCATAAGCACGAGTTTTTGATAAAGTCGATTCACCGTAAGCCTTCTGTAACATTTTCAGTGACTCCGAACACGAAATTTCATTGGCGATGCAAAATTTAAGACAAACTCTTTGTTCGATATTTTTTTCCATTATGAAATTCGCAATACACACTATATATGATATTACTAAAACCAGCACTGTATCAATATTTTTATCAACCAGAGGTGAAATATATTAAAAAAAAAACGACAACTTAAACTACAGCATGTTTTTAATTCGTTTATCAAGCAAAATCAAATTACAAAAAATAGAACTAACTTTAACATTTTATTAATTTTAAAAAATAAACACTAAACGATTTCAAAATTTACAGATTAGGCAGGTTGACTTCTCAAACGGGCAGAGGTTCCCCTTAGGCAAGTTGACTGTTCCGCAAAATCGTGCCGAATGAGGCGCGCACGATCTTATATAGGCTTGCTACCACTACTTGTCACCCCCTCCATGATGACCTTTCTCCGCTATTCCTCTAATACGGCCTCTCCTGACTGGAGGACGTCCTCGTGCTCCTGTGTCTCATGCTGTTGAACATCCACTGAACGGGAGGGCACAGGCTCCGTAGAGGGTTCGCGAGCCACATTTTCATTGCTCCTGGCAGCTTGCTCAGGCGTGGACTCCACATTTTCATCATCGTCTGCATCTGAGGACACAAGACACGGGACATTGGTTATTACCGAAGATACATCGATACATAGTTAATCAAAATTACGAACACCAG
Source organism: Mythimna lalbum (assembly GCA_949319445.1). Lineage (NCBI taxonomy): Eukaryota > Metazoa > Arthropoda > Insecta > Lepidoptera > Noctuidae > Mythimna > Mythimna lalbum. The sequence goes on from OX439365.1 coordinate 4,854,730, forward strand.
AGAGGAAGCACGACGTTAGCTATCTCTGATCGTAAGACATAGTGAAACAAAGTTAACTTATTTCTTACGACTCACAATATGACATAGGCACAGCGTTCGCATATCATATCAGTTAGCTTACATGGCATAGGCACGACGTTAGCATACCATCCAACTCAACCACATGGCATAGGCACGACGTTAGCGTACCATGCGGTCTATCATATGGCATAGGCACGACGTTAGCATACCACAGAGGAGCAGTACAAGCTTACCCTCGAAGAAGGCAGCACACGTATCGGGAGTCCACTCCCCTCGCCATGGTACCATGAACTCTGCCGCGGCCTGGGTCGCCTTTCCGTACGAGCCTGCCAAGAGTTGCAGCTCATAGCGACCATGGGGAAGCGCCTTAACCACACGGTATGGCCCGCGCATGCCCGAGTCGAGCTTGCCAGTCGCTTGTGCCTTTTTAATTACAAAAACAAATGAATTAATTTCAAACAGTCGAGGAGGTCTACGGTCAGCATTTACAGTTGAATCTTGTTGATGCCGATTCGTCTCCAGCCGTTCAGACGCCCTTTGCCTATGCAATTCTCTTAGTGCTTCTCGATTTGGATGCGAGTTCTCTAAGGCGACGTCTCGAACGAGATGACGGATGAGTGGCGTGGCCGCTTCAATACCCACCAGTAGATTTATGGGTGATAAGCTGGTAGTTTTCTGCTTCGTTATGTTTAAAAGTAATTGCAGCCGCCACATAATATCTGACCACTCTTTCTGACGGTAATTGCACTCTATGCGAACCATGTTCAGTAAAGTTCGGCAGTAACGTTCAACTTGCCCGTTGGAGTGATGCATTTCAGGGGTGATTAGATGTATGTCAACCCCTAAATCCGTTACTAGCTTTGTGAATTCTGAACTTAAAAACATACGACCCCGGTCTGCTACAATTAATTTCGGAGTACCAAATAAAGAAATAACATTTGTAAAAAGTCTTTTTAGTTCTACAGCATCCTGACCAAACATGGGATACAAGAGACAGTATTTAGAAAACGCATCAATTACAATTAACACATATCTATAACCGTTAGACTGGGGTAAAGGTCCTAGTGCGTCTACGTGTAAGACTTCAAACGGGACACCAGGTTTTTCCCATGAATGTATAAGCTGATGGGGAGCTCTAGGGACCTTTTTATGAGTTATACAGATAAGACAATGATTTACATATTTTTGGACAAATGACTTAAGGGATGGAAACCAAAAGTGTTTTCTGATAAGTTCCATCGTTTTATCAACTCCCAGGTGGTCGTGCTCATCATGGAAGATTCTAAGCAGACTTAGTCTATGACCTTTGGGCACAAAGCATAAAAGTCTAGGATCTTCTCCTACCGGAGTATATTTATAATAGAGAAGGTCATTCTTTCGAACATATCGACTAGAATCTACTTGGTCATCTGCTAATTTTTGAAGTAACTGCTGGGTCTCTTCATCAGCAGCCTGTGCTATTTGAGCCCAGTTTTGCTGCTTGCGTGCTTCGCACACGTTAACTGCATTGCGGCTCAAATAGTCGGCATGTGACATGGAGGTACCCTTGCGATATTCCAGAGTGAAGTTAAAGTCCTGCATATATATCCACCATCTGGCAACACGCGGTAGCAGGTCTTTCTTTTGTTGCGTGGCTTTCAATGCATTACAGTCTGTTACGACAGTGAAATGAACGCCAACCAGATAGTGTCTATAATTTTGCAAAGCTTTTACTACGGCCAAGGTCTCGAGCTCATAAGAATGGTACCTTGGCTCGGCACCCTGAGTTCTTTTACTAAAGTAGGCAACTGCTCGTTTATACCCCTTTTCATGAACCTGAAGAAGCACTGCGCCATAACCAATTGAGCTTGCGTCCGTGTGGACTTCGATAGGCAACACGGGATCGTAGATGGCTAAGACAGGTTCGCTTGTAAGTTGCGAGATAATATCTTGCCGTGCTTCTTCTTGTTCACTGCCCCATACAAAGGGGGTATCTTTTTTGGTAAGTTTGGTAATAGGAGAAGTCTTAGCGGCAAATCCCGCTATGTAGCGGCGAAAGTAGCTCGCTAGACCCAAAAATTGGCGAACTTGCTTAACGGTCTTTGGGATGGGAGCCTCGACCAAAGCTTGAACTTTTTGTTTGCTCGGCTGTACCTGACCCTGACTGATAGTCCGTCCCAAGTATTCTATTTCGGGGGACAGAAAAGAGCATTTCTTTAGGTTGATGGAAAAACCAGAATCAGTCAGAGTCTGAAGCACTTTGCCAAGAGTCAGCAGGCCCTCTTCAATTGTATTGCTCAGTATCAGTACGTCGTCGATATATACCAGGACCTTACCAGACTCCAAGTGTGGGCGAAGAGTTTTTGACATTATACGCTGGTAAACAATAGGTGCGTTCGCTAAACCATAAGGCATCTTCAAATATTCATAGTGCCCCTCTGGTGTAACGAACCCTGTGAGCGGTATCGAGGCACTTTCCACAGGAATTTGGTGGAATCCCGTAGCCATATCAAGACTAGTGAAAAACTTATGTTTGCCTAATCTATCAATATGATCGTCAATCAGCGGTAAAGGAAAGCGGTCTTTAACTGTGATTTCGTTGAGCTTACGATAATCGACACACATGCGGTCGGACCCATCTTTCTTTTTGACCAATAAGATAGGGCTCGCATATTCTGATTCGGATTCTCGAATGATATTCTTTTCGAGAAGATCTTTAATAATTTCACGAACCTTTAAAATTTCTGGATAAGAAAGCCTGTAAGGCCTGTAATTAACCGGTGTAACGCTGTTTAGTTTGATTGACATGCTACCGGTATTAACTGTAGACGTTGCTGTACCAGAGATGAAAAAGTTCGAAAACTCCTTAATCAAATCTAACAACTTACTTAAATTTAGATCAGTTAAAGGCGTCTGAATGGGAATCTGCGTAGTCAACATGGTACACATAACGTCATGTATGAGTCGGGGCTTGCAACTAAGGTATTGCTGGTCGCGGGTACGGACATAAGTAACACCCTCACGATTCAATACGTCTGTGCCAACAATAATGGGAGTATTTACAAATTCGGGGGACACAGCATGTAAATCTACCTCTAAAGTAACCTCGTTAAATTCTATAGGCAAAGTAACAAAGTAAGTCGACTCAACTTCATTACCACCTATACCCCTTAGAACCCTGAAAGCTGGTTTACGCGAGCATTTGAAATGTTTCAGCAACGATGAAGAAATCAAGGATATACTAGAACCGCTATCTATAAGAACGTCGACAGGAATTCCCTGTATGACTGCCACCACAACATCTTTGTTCCTATTAAGGTAACGTTCCTGGCAAAAGTTAACATTGCTTGTGTTACGAGAATCAGACTTGAGTTTTGCAAAGCAAGTTTCAATTTTGTGACCAGGCTTTTTACAAAAAGAACACAGTTCAGATTTACTTGAACCTTGAGTTGAACTATCCCTCTTATTTTCATCATCGTTGCTTTTACTAGAGTCGGTTTTAGGCTTCTTGGAACAATGAGTCTGAGTATGACCGTGTTGGCCACATATAAAACACTTGCCTTCCTCAAACCTACGTTTACGAGTATTGGCATCATGATTCGATTTAAATGAACGGTCATTACGCGCACTATCACCGGATTTTTTATTATAAGTTGATGAATTTGATTTGGTATAAATTGAGAAAAACTCTACCAACTCATTCGGCGTTAATTTTGCATTTATAGCCGAAGCACGGATTTGCGGATCCGTAATACCCCTTATGACGATTGCTGAAATGAGCTCATCGCTTAACCCCTTAACTATGCGTAGCCTTAGCAGAGACCGGCGGGCATAATCGGCGTACGTCGGGTATTTATCACAGTTGGTACTCATGACTTCGTACAGAATGTTTGCAATATCTGGTTTCCTCGGGCACAAAGGTTTAAACTCCTTCTTAAAATTGCTCCAACTACGATCATTAGTGACCCATTCATTGAGCCAGGTCCTAGCATCACCTTTCAGACAGTTACCGATGCGAGACAGACACTCATTATCGTTCCAATAGTTTAAACTCGTAGCACGGTCAACTTCCTCACACCAGGTGTCTATATCGTTGATGCTTGGATCAAAATTGGATATGTAATATGATTGGTTGGACCTCACCATTGTGTTGATTGAACGTATCGCATCGACAATACGATCGGCTGCGCTGGCGTCGCAGTCCATCACAGCACTCACGGGACGTCCCGGCGATGACGGCACAGCAGAACCTCGACCTTCTGACACCGACCTCTGACGCTCAGCTACAGTCGCAGTCACAGATTGCGGCCTTGGTGACGTCAGCGCAGGCGCACCAGCGCTGGGCTCACATAGCCGCGGTGGCGAAGAGCGGCGTTGCTCTTCCAGCGCAGTCAAACGATCCATAATTCTCTGCATCTGCTCGGTTAACACATTATTAGGAGTGTCATATCGTCTTGAAGTACGTCTAGAACGCGACCTTCGGCGCCTAGGGCCAGTATCATCACCATATTTTGAGTGTGCAGCACTGTCCCCAGGGCGCGAGCTGCGGTTCCTAGAACGACTTCTACTTTTGCGACTTTGATTAGGCATTTTCTTTACTTATCAACAGTAACTTATAAAGAGAGAAAAAAAAATGGCTAAGCACAAGAAGAAGACACTTCTAACGGGTAAGTAGGCTTGTAGAGTTAATAAGCAAAATGAATCACGAGGGATCTTAAATATGAAACCACAAATCTATTGGCAGTCGCGCACAGGTGTATCTAAAATCACTGGGTAGTAAACAAAAACTGGAACGAACTCACCAAAATTGTTTCGGTCGTATACTTTCCCACAAAAACACAGACACTTGCACATCAGCAAAAAATGTAATATCCTCACTTTTGTAACGCGACGACAAAATCCGTTACTTAACTGATTTGAATAACCAAACTGCCAAGGATGCAAAGCGAATAAAGACACGTGGAAAATCGTATCCCACTTCTGATTTTATCAACCAGAGGTGAAATATATTAAAAAAAAAACGACAACTTAAACTACAGCATGTTTTTAATTCGTTTATCAAGCAAAATCAAATTACAAAAAATAGAACTAACTTTAACATTTTATTAATTTTAAAAAATAAACACTAAACGATTTCAAAATTTACAGATTAGGCAGGTTGACTTCTCAAACGGGCAGAGGTTCCCCTTAGGCAAGTTGACTGTTCCGCAAAATCGTGCCGAATGAGGCGCGCACGATCTTATATAGGCTTGCTACCACTACTTGTCACCCCCTCCATGATGACCTTTCTCCGCTATTCCTCTAATAATATATATAAAAATCAATGCCACTTTTCGTTGTTATTTTATAACTCAAGAACGGGCTCGCCTATCCAAACCAAATTTTTAGGCTTTGTTCGGACTATTTAGTAGATGGTTTATGTGAAGTTTGGTAGGGTAGGGTAGGGTAGGGTAGAGTAGGGTAGAGTAGGGTAGAGTAGGGTAGAGTAGGGTAGAGTAGGGTAGAGTAGGGTAGAGTAGGGTAGAGTAGGGTAGAGTAGGGTAGAGTAGGGTAGAGTAGAGTAGAGTAGGGTAGAGTAGGGTAGAGTAGAGTAGAGTAAAGTAAGGAAGAACGGGAGCGAAGCCACGCGGGCAAAGCTAGTTTAATATAAATAACAGATGCAACTCAAACTCCGCGCCAAAATGGAAAACAGTTGTGCCAATCTAACAACTACAAAAAAACAAAAATTTGAATTTGGAACCATAAACAAATCATCCATTCCCGATACTTTTTTGACTGAATGTATTATTTACCCAAATATTATAGTATCTTAGCCATGTGCAGCGAGCGCCCCTTAGTGAACTCCACAGCGGGTGACGTAACCTACGACCAACTTATTATTTGCGGTTGGAACAGTAATCGGGTCTAGGGATCGAACAGAAAAATTAAGTTTGTTTTTATTGTATATACTTTTCCGGGATACAAAGCCAGTGTGGTGCCCAGGATATTAAAAAATAATTATACGAAGTTTCATCGTAATCGGACCAGTAGTTTTTGCGTGATGCCTGAACAAACTGACAGCACATTTTTGAGTTCGGTGTCGGTCTAGTAACACCCCCTACCGTTTATTTTTTTATATTTTCAATATACCTACAGAATTTTCACTTCTACAGATTTATTATAAGTATAAGTAGGTACCTAAACTACGTCTAATAGAATGAAATAACTTATTTGATACCTAGGTACTTACCTATTTAAAACTACAGCTAAATAAATTAATAAAAAAGTTTAATTTATAACTAAGCCAATACTAAGAAATATTTAAACACTACTATACCTATTTTATAAAATAACAACCAAAGAAATCTAAAAATAAATTATTAAACGTAAGAGTAGACTGAAAAAAGACGCGCTGATAAGCACGGTTTGTTAAAATCAATTATGTCTGTCAATAAGGTCGAACACTCTGAACGTCTATTCGCATCAACAGCCAAATATTGCCGGCGCGAGCCGCGGCGAGCGCGGCGACCGTTACACAAAAATAATCCTTATAGCATGATACAGTATTCACGCGCGATGGCTTATTAGCGTATTTCATGTATAACTTTGGTGTTTCTATACCGATTTCTATGATTATTTTTTTATTGAATAGATAATCTTTTTTTAATTAGGGATGAGTGAGAGTGTTATAAACGTAAGAGTAGACAAAAATAAACAGAAAGCTTCGAACTGCTAAGCTATCGGGAGTTACACGTGTTATTGTGAGTCAACCATAAAAGATAGACATATGCTGTCGTGGGATATTTTTTATATAATTTTAAGGAGAACATTTCCGTTATACATGATTTCTGTGTAGCTTTAACCATAAAGGCTGCAAACGCGACGGAAGCTTAAAAAATGGAGTAATTTCTCCTGTTTCCCCAACATTTCCCTTCACTGCTCTGCTCCTATTGATCGTAGCGTGATGAAAAGTATACTATAACCTGCCCAGGAGTATGAAGAATGATTGTACCAAGTTTCGTTAAAATCCATCGAGTAGTTTTTGTTTCTATAAAGAACATACAGACAGACAGACAGACAGACAAAAATTTTACTGTTTGCATTTTTGGCATCAGTATCGATCACTAATCACCCCCTGATAGTTATTTTGGAAATATATTTCATGTACAGAATTGACCTCTCTACAGATTTATTATAAGTAGATGAGTAACCAATCTCGGAAACACCAATTAATTAGTATATAATGAATTTATTACGATACAATCGTATAAAAAGCAGAATTGTTAAAAACTAGAATATTTAAAACACAAATATTATTTTTTGTCCAATTAGTACTGAATATAAATTGGTGGAATTATACTAATTAAATTGATCTTATTTATTAGTCCTAAAATACAAATGGCAATGTTTAAGGGTTTTTTTTAATAACGTGCGGTTTTGATCACGCATGTGGTATTGCTCCGCACGCGTAAACCCCGCAAATGTTCATTTCATACAAGTATTTATTGTAATGCGTGTAATACGCACACGGGATGCGGGGCGTGAAGAAATTACGCACGATATTAAAAACACCCTTAGCTGGATATAAATACCCAAAATTTTAAAAATTAATGAATATTTTTAAACTATGTCTCCCCTTCTGCGTGGAGTGAGAGCGAGTGTCAGACTTTTACTGACTAAAACCACACCTACGTTTCTTCAGTTGCCCTCTGCGTTCTAGGAATACTGGTTTGGTTACCTTTACTCGAGAGGGAGTGATCTGATGGGGAACACTAACACACTACTTTTTTTTGGACAATAGTGTGATAGTGAATGTGTAGAGCAGTGGTGGCCGAGTGGTAACGGCCCCGACTTACGAGTTGTAGGTCGCGGGTTTAAAACCAGCCTAGCGCATTACTTTGTGTAATTTATTTCATCACCACTGCTCTCTAAACGATGAAGAAAAACATCGTGAGGAAACCGTCACGTCTTAAAACCAAAAATTCGTAGACATGTGATATTTACCAATCCGCACTGGGCCCGCGTGGTGGATTACGGCCCATTCCCTCTCCTAGAGAGGAGGCCTGAGTATCAACAGTGGAAAAATTATAAGGCCGATTATGCTACGATAGTGTTATTACTTAATACGTTTCGAATATTATGTTAATATTTAAGCTAATTACTTAATATCCTTAAATCTACAATAGGTGGCCGCTCGCGGCGATCCGTAAATTCCGGCGATAAAGTAAATTTTATTTTAATACGTACTTAAGTTTATTAATTTATAGGCTTTACAGATTTTTCTACTCTACTTTTATTTTAATACATATATGAGTGCTTTTATCATGCCGTAACTTTCAATTTAATGTGATTAGTACTATTTTAAACTTTTTCATTAAGTCAAATTTTATTATTGAATCACGCACAAGATGTATGTTTTGAAATAATGATCTGAATTAGGACATAACTTTTAGGAGCCCGTGTCTTAAAAGAAAAAAACTTCGATAAAGTAGATATTATATCGAGGCTCTTATTTCCAGAAACGCGTGTAACTATCGACTTGAAATTATCATGAAATATTCTAATCTGCAATCTCTTGGAATTGTGAAAAAGTTTGATTACTTTTATGTCAATGCAATCAAAAGACCTTTAAGCCGCATATTTTGTCACTCGCAAGAGAATCTTTACCTATGAGATATTTTCCGTTATCATGTTTGATAAAAAGTAATGTCTTACAGCACTAGTAAAGGTAAAAAATAAGATTTTTGTTTTTGTAGAAACTTATCTTTGCAGATGAAAAATTGATCGTGATGAGCTTTTCAATAAAAAAAAAAAAATAACGATGGCACTGTACGCAACCCTTCATGCACGAGTTTAACTCGCACTTAGCCGGATTTTTTCTATACTGGTATTTTCTCCATTGATTAGTGCGTTGAAACAAATAAACCAACTCTTCAGCTATCTTATATTATTTTATTTATTACATCTTGGAGGATTTACAGCTTAAACAAGCTAAAAATAAAAACAAACATAGACGACAGCAAGCCAATTACAAGTCCTCACGTATAGTGTCAGAATTACAATTCAGAAGTGAGCATAGCACCCTTTACACAATGATTGAAGCTTATTAAAATGTTACAGTTACATAAACAAAGTCAATTGCAAGGGTTAAACGAGTCGTAACTACTAACCTTTACCCTACAAAAATAATAAAAACATTGTAGATAATTAGGAAAATAATTAAAAGGCTACTTATAGGTAGTATTGATTGTATTACTAGCAATTTGCCAAACAAAAATAAAAATCTAATGTTTTATCTAATATTACAATGTTTTCTGTTACGTAAACTAATATTATGTAGCTTCGATATTTGTTGATCCCTGTTTACCAGAACATAAAATTCCGTACTAAAACAACATGAGAATTTTCTTTCTTCCTAATGAGAAAATGTCCAGTAGCGTAATGCTCGCTCAGTGCTCACCTCGCCACGCAAAGTAAACATAATTATTGGAAGTACTTCTCAAGTATAGTCAATGGGTATTGAAATAACACCACTGGCTAAGCAAATAGTATGTCTGTATGTTAATGGACTGGGAGCGGGAAATGATTTGTAGGGTTGTCTAATAAAAATGTAATTTACGGATACATACTCGTATACACACATACGTCGACCAGCTTACCATCAGGTGAGATGGCGGTCAAAAGCAAGCCTATCAATAAAAAAAATGTAAAAGTCTTACGCGCCCTCCCGCTCAAGTCTGGGAGAAGTCATAAGATGATTAGTCAACTCAAAAAAATAGTGGAAAGAATGGAAAGTCTGCCAATTTTAACATTACAATTAGGCATTAGAAAAAATCTCTAGCGCTTAACCTCATTTCACCTAATGGAAAGTGACAATGAAGCATGTCTGCCTAGAAGTATCCTATTCATTCTTGACTTAAAGAACTTGAGCTAGAACCTGAGGGTTTAGCTCAGGTTCCATCGACGGCGACTAGTGCTGAAAATCAGCGCTATGGCTCTGGCTTACATTTTGGCTTAAATCCCGAGATTATACAGAGAACACTGGCAACCTCTCAAGACTACGTCACTAACATCATAAACTACAACTTTTGTTCTATGACTTTAAAAAAATTATTATAAAATGTTTTAGTTTATCAGACTTTCACTCAAAAATAAAAATATTTAAATTAAACTATCTAAATATTACAAATTCTATGCGAAGCAAAAGGTGGCGAGGGTGCTTTATGCGCTTGCGTGGCGTCATGCAGACGTGGGTAAGTATAGCAAAAGATAGTTAAAATGTGTTAAATGGAACAACGAAATCCTGAAGGTTGGTTTTGGTAAAAGAATTATGTTTTGTAAAAAGTCAGAACATAAGTTGTTGCTTATGATGTTAGTCTAGTAATACAGTCCTGCAAGGTTGTTAGTGTTTTACAAATAACCCTGTATAGTACTAATCAATCTGCCTTTCAGTGCGTACGTAGCCTTAGTCGTACCCATTTGCAATTAGTTAGAGTAAAGACAAATTAGAATTGAATTAGAATTACCATCACAAATGAACTGGCAGCCCTATTTCCCACTCTAAAGTGCAAAGCCACTGATCAGCGGTCAGCCATCTTTACAGCGCCTGTACAGTTAGAATTTTAAATATGTTGTCCAATGCGTGACACTTTTGACGCGATGGCGTTTTGTTTGTTAGAATTGAGGCTAAATACTTCGCCTATTGCCGTTATCTTCATTATAGTAAACATAATAATGCTGTTTAGGAATTTTAATGGAATCTGTAATCGTTAATTGTATGTTTTCAAGCCTCATTTGGCAGATAAAATAAATCAAACTAATTTCTTCGTAACTGACATTTTGAGAGTATTTATTTTTCTTTTTAAAATAACAAGTTCTCAACTTATAAGAACTTGTTATTTTAAAATGAAAATGTTTGCATTGTTTGAACTACAAATTCTCGATTCAAGTGTTAGGGTTAAGTGTTACTACAGTGCGTTTCACTTAAAAAGTTAAAAAAAGTAAAGTTAAAATTAAAGTTCTTTCGCCGTAATGTTAACAATACGGAAAAACAGTGTTGCTATATTTTTAGCAATGAAATTACTTAATATTAGGGAGATGAACTGATCTTTGAAAACTGTAAATCTATTTTTGAATAAAGTATAGGACGCTGGGCTCCATTTCGATTGTCCTGCAATTCTTTCAAATTCCGAAAACGCCACGCCATAATATCTTTTTTTTAATAAAATCCCATTCCTCTCATAATTCTCCAAATAGTGTTGCAACTACCGTTAAAATCGATTTCGTTTCGCATTTCGGGCAACAATTTTACTAGAGTAGGCAACTTTTTTCTGTTTTATTTTCTTTTTTCTGTTGACAGACAGGGGAGCCGACATAACGGCGAAGGAACTTCATAAATGAAACGCACTGTAAGATCCCAGAGCGATCTGACGTAACTTATTTTCACATGGATGAAACCTTAGGTTTTCATTCGTCTCATGTGCTTTAAATACCTGTATGCTTGAGGATTCTTGGCAGGTGCCAGGTGAGAAAAGGGAACTAAAAATGAGGTTTTTTTTAATAGCCATTACTGTCCCACTGCTGGGCAAAGGCCTCCCCCAAGTCTTTCCAAACTTTCTTCTCCTGCGCCGTCTCTAACCAGTCCTCACGGTACGCGTTCAAATCATGCCGCCACCTCTTTCTAAACCAGCCATAAAAATATGAGCTATATTTTTATGGCTGATTATATATATATATATATATAAATGTTTTGTAGAACATTATTTTAATTCATGAATCCCCAAGCGACACCCGGTGGCCGCGCATCTATTGTCTTACTATTGTGTCTCTAATTGACGGTATCTGAAGGGTTAAAGTAGTATCAAAAGGGTCAGACACATTCCATGCACCAAAATATTTGTCAAACGCTTTAAAGTTACACAATAAATAAATAAACTTTATCTACATGTCTGATTTTTAAATATATCATTACGGTCACTATTACAAAGTTATATTTCATTAGTCAGACAAATTGTAGTGAGCAAACTCGTCCACATCACCCACACGACTGACGGCATTGCCACATTGTGTATGGCAATATTTAACTTCTGTCCTAAGTAAAATCCAGTGCTTAGGTTTCGCGAACGTAAGGTAAGTAGTAACTTAATTAGATTAGAATAGTAAGGTTTACTTAAGAGTTTCCAAGCCTTGGCTGATCGATTAACGTAAGTGGGTGTTCCACGTGTTAAAACTTTCAGGTATCGTACGAAATTAGAAGTAACGACAATCCATATTGTTAAATCGAATTGGGTCGAACCCTACTGGGGCAAGTATCTGCTACTGAAAGGATGATTCTACCCCGGTACGAAAGGCCACGAAAGAACAAGAGTGGGTTTTTAGTCACCAAAAGTCTGACACTATCTCCCGCTCCGCCCAAGGGCGCTGTGTTGTTATTGGATCATGTTCCTTCCTAAAAAAAAAATTGTTAAATCAAATACAAAATCTTTTTTGCAATATCAATTGATACCAAATAAAAAAAGTGGAAGCAATTATGGACCCTGTCAGGCACAGCAGCATTTTAAAAGTGGAGGAGCTACAAAAAGTGAGTAGTCACAGTGTTGCAGCACTTGAATAGTGTTATAAAATTGATCTGTAAATTGGCGAATAGTGCTTGTAATGTTGGCGACAATAATAATAAATAAATAAATCACATTACAGCGACATTTTGCAATCCAGCGCGCCAACTTATATTACGGCGCGTTAAAATATACGGCTGCGATATGTGTATTACGTTGTCGAAATGGAGATCAATATGCTATTAAAAGAATTTGTTTCGATTCAGCTCAGTATGTTTCAACGCAAATAAATATAAAAGTCAAATTAAACAAATCATCATCATCAACACCGTATCAACCGAAAGACGTACACTTGTTAATTAAACAAATGTATGAGAAAAAAAAATCCAACCTAAATCCTATCTGACTTCATTAACGTTGACTATCAAAAAGAAAAAGATATTTTATGACAATTATACGATTTGATTTAGGTTCTCATCATCATTAAAATACGAGAGCCGGATAAAAATAAGCTGTCTTGAAGGCCTAGCCGATTATCCATTTATATTCGATGAGCCCTAAGGACTAAATGCTATTAAAACAGCCAATGATCTTACTGACAATCTTAAATTAAGTCGACTAACCAATAGCAAGTTCAATCGAAATAACCACTGCTCATAAATGTGCATGAGTGGCACAGATGACAAACTCGTTTGATTTATAGCTCCATTGTAAAGATACGCGTTTAATTGTGAAATAAGGTCGGTACCGTGGTGTTAGTAAAGATATGAAGACAGAAGTACCATTGCTAGATAAGATAATTGTTAAGTGGATCGAACTATGTTTTGTTAAAATGTCGGTTTTTGTTAAAGTGACGGTTAAAGTTTTTAAGACTAATTACATCAGGAATAACAACGATTATTACACCTATTTTTTTTTGTGGCTAAGCTTGTTGGAAGTTTATGTCCAGCAGTAGATGTCTTTTGGCTGAAATGATCATGATGATGATGCCTTAACATTGGTTTTAAAAGGTGGTGATTTCTGAAAACTTTTTTTGAGATTCATCAAATGAGACGTCATTTGCCTGCTCTAGGGTAGAACGAGAGAACGTGGAAGACTTTTATTGACTAAACCTATTTATGTTTTTCAGTTACCCTTTGCGTTCTAGAGCCATAGTCACACGATGTTTTAATTACTTGGTTTATACTGGAGTCATTTTCATGACTTCAATAGTTTCTTGATCTTAAGGTTTTAATTTTATATTGTTATTATTATTTTATTTGCGAGCATGATTTTCTTTTTTTAACGTTTTCTTTTTGAATTATACTAATGAAAGAAGACGCAGACTTCTGTAATACAAGTTCCTACCCAGCTCTGTTGTCAAGTCTTCAATTGCTAAGTAAAATGTGTCAATAAAACTATTTAATTTTGGTTTGAAAACTTCAGCATATCTTTAGTTTGAGAAATTCTCTACATTCCTTCAAGTTGTGGTCCTTCTGCCAACGATTTGATGCCAATTGAAACCAGTACTTGTGTGATGTGTGGTGTACATCAAAGTCGGTCGGTGCAGCGATGAAGATACATGCAAGTGTTGTAGGTTATCCCCTTATTTATAAAGGACTGTTATAGTTGGCTACATAGACCTCTGATGTGTGCTCACGGATGTTTCTGTCGAGAAGCTTCTCGAAAATGGTGTTGAAATTGTTTATGTTTTGTGGAAATTGACGAGGATTACTCGTGTTCTGAAGCTTTTGTTTTGCCTCAGATTTTAATCATAATTCAATGAAATGTAGATTTCCGTTAAATATTTGAGTAGTTCCGCGTACACAGAATGACTGGAACAATTTGCCCGGTTCGATCCTTCACTTACACACACTTACATGTTTGCGATAACGAGTACCAATTTTGTGTTTTCTTCTTGTGTATTTTTCTTGTTTTGTTTGTGTTTTGAGCCTATAGTGTGTCCCGCTGCTGGGCAAAGACCTCCCCTTTCTCCTTCCAAACTTCTGTCTAGAGCGATCTCTGACCAAGTTTGCCTCGCGAACATGATCAGATCGTCACACCACCTTCGTCGACATACTTCTGGCGTTCAGTGAGACAAGGAAGTCGAAGGACGAATCCAAAATGCTTGGAATACTTTCTGGGCCTTCAAAAATCATATGAAGGGTAGCCTTCCGATGACGCTTAAAAGAAAACTTATTGACATGTGTATCCTGCCCGTCCTAACCTACGGTTCTAAAAGTTGGTCACTTACTGAACAACAAAAGTCTAAACTCAAGATTTGTCAAACAGCAACGAAGCGCAGAATTATAGGTGATAAGCGAATAGATCGCGTTAGAAACACCACGTTGTGCTCCGTAACTCAAATAGCAGATGTATATAAATTAATTAATAAATAAATATAGCTACAGAAGACAACCTATTACAAACAAACAAAATAATTAATATTTTATAATTAAATGTAACGTCAGATGTCAATAAATAACCCGCCCCTGATCGTTCCCGGCGCAAAGGTGCCCATAACTCTCGCCGCACTACGTCGCTGAATAGCGATGGCCATCCTTTGCACGACGAAGAACGACCTGGACCGGGAGTCACCCGTTGCCTCTCTGTTGTTATTTTTTACTTTTTATTGAATAATATTTCAATTAATTAAAATTATATCCATAAATAAATAAAATTAATAAACCCGGTGACATATCCAACACAAAACCGAATATTTTCAAATGCATTTACCACCCCCTCAGGGACGTGCGAGCAATACAAGCCAAAAAGCCCGGCTTGACCTACCACTACCACACACCTAAATCATAGATCACGGCTAATCAATTAAATAAAACAAAAATCTAAACTTTAAACTTCGCGCGCCTACGCGGTTACGCTCAGTTGCCACTTAGTGCGAAATTCAAAAATTCATTAATAAGATACGATAAGCGAGGTTGCCAATCTGACCGCAATCTCTCCGATCTCACTCTAACACTTAACAAAAGAAAGAGATGAAGACTAATGTATTCCTGTCTCTTTCTACCACAAATGCTTCATATGAGGCTTGCTTTTCTGTCTCTCTTTTTGCTATAAAAACATGAAATTTTGTGTCTGTGTGGGTAAAATATGAGAGATTCATCGAACAATTTTGTATTAAAATAAAGCTGGGCTTAGGAAAAGTTATGAATGAATATTACGAGAGACCTCCATTTTTACGCATGGAGGCGCCCTCTATGACGCTTAAAGTACGAACTACAAATTAGTTTAAATTTGCTCTGATCGGTTAACAACACGTAATTGTTTTGATAGTTATTTTTTTGTTTTCTGTCATTTAACTTTGTTGTGTGTAGCGTATTATGTGCGGAATCGATATTGTTTAGGTAGAGTTTGAGTTTTAGAGATAAATATAATCTTGTAACTTTACTAATTAGAATATTTCTCTGAAAAGTAAATCACATAATAGGCAGTTATTTTTTCTCAAACGATAACAATGCTTGGAATACATCAGGTATGACTCAAATAACTTCGCTGGTGCCATGAAAATGCATCAGAATTCTCAATAGCTGTTGAATGCTATTTCATTTATTCTGTTTTGGTAAACCGAAAATAGAAACTTAATTCTCTTTTTCGAAAGTTAAGTGTTATGTGTGTGATAAAGAAGAACTAAAAGCTAGCTGTTTAAATTGTGAGTATTTTCCAATAATATTACATTTCGTAAACAATTTTATTTAATGATAAATTTTATTAAATACTACGGACGGATTAATACAATCTTTTGTGCGCCATCTAGTGGATTTTTCTGAAGTCAACTAGAATGTTGTGAGCTAGTTGCCAAAAATATCAATAGGTGGCTCTTTTTCGTTTTTTTAAGTACCAATATATATTTTAATAATATCTATCAGTAAAAAAAATGTACCTATTAAAATCAGCATTATACCGCCAATTTTTTCGGGATATCAGGTGTGGTGTGGGTAGGTAGATGAGTTAAGATTCCTTGGCTTGCCCCCTCTAAAGGCACCTGGCACGCCACTGCACCCCCTGTACCCATATGTTACCATAATGAACCCACATGAAATGCAATTAAACCTCCACAAGTGCGAATAAAATTATAATTTGCGTATTAATTATACAATTGACAGCTTCACAAACAATAATTAACGCCTATTGCAATGTCTTCTTGTATGCTAATGTGTCTGCACCTAATAAATTGTTTGATCGGACAGTACGAGGAATTTTGTATGAATGCTTATTATGTGTTTGAGATTTCATTTGTTAGTATCGTCTTTTGATAATAGTGGCGTAGGTTTTTTTATTATGGATAGGCTCGCGTTTGACCACTGTCTCACCTGATGATAAGCGATGATGTGGCCGACGATAGGGCACGCTTGCCTAGAAGTAGCCCATTCACTCTTGACTTAAAGAATCCTAAATTTTAGCTATTAAAAACACAGAATCCGGAAGAGAATTCCACTTCTTAGCTGTACGCATTATGAATGTATTCTTAGGCACTTAAGACTCGCGGTTTGATGGAATTCGTAGGGTTTAGTCAGTATAAGTCTTACACTCCTCGCTCCACACAAGAGCCAGAGAAGTCATATGATGATCTCGCCACGTTAAAAGGCTGGAGTCTATCTCGTATTTGCTTGTTCATTTGCAGTTTTTGAATATTGAAGTTGTCTATAGGTAACTTTTTTAAGGTGGGACGTCATCATATATGAGTTCTCTCGCTCTAGGGCGGAGTGGGAGAGCGTATCAGAGTTTTACTATCTAAAACCACACCTATGTTCCTTCTTTGACCTTTGCGTTCTAGGACCACGGGTTTCCATATTGAAAGTAAACCCATAGTCTCAATAGGCTTTGATCCTGCTGGGACCTTGCTTTTTTACTGACATCTTACTGAGAAGCGCGTGCCGTCGACGACTCGGCCTCGGTTCGGACAGTTACCGGACAGCCTACAGGTGTGACCACTTTCAACATTACGAACGAAACAGACTTCTAAAATTGGGTTAATCCTTTACTTCACTACTCAATAAAATGTCTCAAGATTAATTTGTTCTAACATTTAAAGCTTTGGCTAGTGCTATAATCTCAATAGCTGTCATTTCTAGAAACTTGTCATCGCAAACGATTTATAGTTCCAATTTGTTACGATTAACATTCTTAATCGAAACAGCTTCGTAAATGTTTGCAATCAAATTAAGTCATAATTTTCTATCTGGACTTACCTAATGACTTCTGTGAGTTTATCTGCTTGTGGTTTCAATTCCAATATTTCAAAGATATGACATCGAATAAAATGTACGTAAGACCATTTCAAATTAGTTTGTATTTGCAAAATAGCATTAGTAGTGTAGTATCTATTGCAACACATAAGAATTAAAAATTCAAAAACATGCATTGCGGTGTTTGAATTCCCCGCGTGATTAGAACATATAAACAGTCTGAAATCAACTAACGGGCAGTTGCCTCGATCTGACACAGCACCTGTTTAGTCGGAAGATCCTCTCTCATTTGTACCTCTTGTATTGTTGATGTTTTAGGCAGAGATAACATCGATTTTTTGTCAGGGCGGGTAATCGTTAAATATTTTTTTCACTACTCATACTCTGAAATTAGGTCTGAAGTTGCCTGAGGAGCGGTCTGAAAAGTCTCAGAATTTTCATCCCTAGGGAGTTTTACTTTCAACTAACAGCTGTCAAATTATAAAAAAAAAAACTAGGTCTATCTTCTTCTATTCGTAATGAAAAGCACAGTGCTTACCTCGGGGTTAAAGTTACTTATTTCGTCCCGAGGAGTTTCGAGGGTAGTAAGTAACTTTCAACCCTAGTGTAACAATGTACTATTGTGATGTTTGTAATATTTAGTCAAGCTCTTAGAAAAATAAAATGTTTGGTGGAAATAGGTAGTATAATTTGATACAAGTGGAGGAAGCTTGTCATTGCAACTGAGGCGAAATTCTGTGCGAATCAAACAACGTTTTTCAATACACCTACGTAGAAACTAATAAACGAAGGTCGACACGCGACCCGTGGGGGTCGCTAAGAGCCCAGCCTGTTACAATCAATATAATAAATTGTGGTGATGTGAGCTCGCGCACTTTTCCGAACCAGTGCGGAAACAGTAAATTGCTTGCCTAAAAGCGGTACGGATAAGAACTGGTTTTTTAGTATAGGTTAAGTGCAATATCTCACAAGTCAAATAATTAATTCTGAAATACTTTCTTTCCAGGGTCTCGCCATGTCAAGCGGGAGTTGCTCCGGGCCGGGGGTGTGCGGGGGCGCACGGCGGCGTCCGCCACCTCCACCGGAGCCTGCGCTGTCTCTAGCCGCGGACCTCAGCGAGCTCAGCCTAGACCAGGGGTACCACACCCTTGCAGACTGCGGGCCCCCGCGGAGAAGAAGGGATAATACTTTGAATGATGCATTGTGGTTGAAGATTTTGTCTTACCTCGAGGTTGGTTATGCTTCTTGTAAATATATCTTAATCGTTTATATTCTTACCTGCTGTTATCGTAAACGAAAAGTCAGCCCCCCCCTAGCCAAGTTACGACCGTTTCGTTTCGATTCTCTTGCGTCGAACGCCTCGTGTTGGCCACGTCTCAAAATCCTTTGTTCTGACGTCATCTCATCGCTCAGTCAAGTGGACCAGAACAAAGGAATCAGAGGCGTGGCCAACACAAGACGTTCGACGTAAGAGAAATGAAACAGTCTTAACTTGCCTAGAGGGGTTGTTGTCTTTCTCAACTTAGTCTTAGTTTCCACTAACCTGAAGGAATTAGATTAAATACTCTAGTTTTCCACACAACTTAGGGGCTAATATGAAAGCGTACTTAGAATAGAATAAACTTTATTTTACATAAAAATAGTAAAAAAGGAAAAGTGGGAAATCATTCAATAACTTCCCGCACTCTGCAGAGGTGCGAGAAGGCGTGTCAGACTTTTACTGACTAAAACCTACATGTGTTTATCACGTCAGGGTCACCAATTTGAAGATATGCGGAACAGAGAGTAAAGTCCCACATACCTCCGTTGAAAAGGGAGGATCCTCCGACCAGGTAGTTGATTTCGGGCTGTCGTATATATTCAAATCGCGTGGAGACCTTTGATAGCGCGATGCAGGATTTTGTATTTTTGTAGTTCTTATGTGGCGCCATAGATGTCGCTACAGTGTCCTTCTTGAGTTCTCTCAAAAATCTCGTGGTCCTTGCGAGAAGGCATACGTAGGTTTTTGAAGTGGGTTAAGGAGTGGATCTTGATTGATTACAAAAGAAGAGAGTGCATAATGTCATTTCTGTTTTCAGATTTCAGACCTCTGCCGCATGTCTCGTGTGTGTCGACGATGGGCGAGGTTGACCACTCGACTGATCACGAGGCCCGAAGCTTGGAAGAAGGTCAGAGCAGCAGGACCCTTGGAGATTGCTGCCAGGTGTGCGGGCGCCAGAGCAGGGCCTTGTGTCAGCTCTGTCAGGGAGTGGCGGTCGAGGAACTGTGCTGTAAGTTTTTAAAAGCTGGTTGAACTAAGAGGAATGAATGAAAGAAAGAAAGATGTATTCACCAGGGAAGGCTCCAAAAATCAAAGTTTCGTACGATTTTTGTTTGCAACATAGGTTATTAAGAAATTCATCATCATCATCATCATTTCAGCCGAAGGACGGCCATTGCTTTTTAATAAACGTTACTCTGAACTGAACTATAATGGTAATGAACCTACATTACCGCTACTACAGTTTAAAAATGATATCATCATCATTTCAGCCGAAAACTGTCCACTGTTGGACATAATTATTCTTCTCCCAAGTGTCGCCATGATGACCGGTCTTGTGCGTCTCGCATCCATCTGATTCCCGCGATCCTCACCAGGTCCACCTTGTAGGAGACCTTCCAACACTGTTTCACATTGCTCGCAGAACAAATGGTCGATGGGGACGAAAGGTTCTGAAGTGGCGACCACGTACCGTATTAAATTATTAACGACGAAATCAGTAACAAAGTTTTAAGTGTGCTAAGTTTTTAGTAAGCTAAGGAGTGGAACTCCCTGCTGGAGTCTGTGTTTCCTGATAGCTAAAACCTAGGGGTCTTTAAGTCAAGAGTGAATAGATTGCTTCTAGGCAAGCGTGTTCCATCGTCGGCCAAACGTGAGCCTATACATTATAAAAAAAAAGTCTAGCAAACTTATATTGAAAAGGAAGCATCCCTTCAGAGCGTTGTGTCTGGTCCGGCAATAGCCCAAATGTTGATTTCGGGCTGTTGTTCTCCGCGCGATTAGAACATATTCTAATCGTGCTCTAATAACGCGATGCAAATTAGAGAATCACGGGCTACTCTGTCGATTGGACTCTAAAAAGTATCAGAATATGTATGTAATTTTTTTTTAATTGTTGTTAGGCTTGCGCTTGACCGCTATCTTATCTGATGGAAAGCGACGATGGAGCGCACTTACCTAGAAGTAACCTCTCACACTTGACTTAAATATTCCCGGTAGTCATCGGGAAACACTGACCCCGACAGGGAACTTTCACTCCTTAGCTATACGCACGGGATGTCCACCATGTACCGGTGGCGCATCGCCCTACGCCTGGTGGTCCGATGATGGAACGGGCTAGGTGGAATTAGGCTATGAAATTCCGACGCATACTCCCCGAAATGCAACTGGTAGAAAACCGACAGGCTAGCGACTCGACGTCGATGCTCAAGACTTTGAAGGCTCGAATCGACGAGTGCATCATTGCCAATAATCCTCTTTGCTCGCCTCTCAATTGTTTCATTTTCTACCAATTGAGGTTTCGGGGTCTTTGTATAAATTGTAATCAAACATCGATACTAACACAGGATGAATGGAAACCGGGCTATTAACACATTTTCCTTTGAGCTAGAGTAAACAAGCAAAAGCTAGCGCTATAGCAAACACTCGACTACGTTTCAATCAGGACTGTATTTTAAGGTTTCATTTACTGTTGGTTGTTTGGCCGAGTAAGAGACGATTGACGAGATGAATGCAACTGATATGCTTTTATTGCGATTGTATCATTGATCTCAACTCAAACCCAGTACCAGCCAAGAGCCCCTTCACAAGACATGCGTCATCTACTTTGCTTGCTGCACGTCCTGCATAACCACCACAGTGCTGTACAGGTTGCTAAATATGGAACAGACAAAATTTAATTTGACTTTCTAGTCACAAAAAGAAGAAACCTAAAATCACCTACTACTGAGTATTAGTGTTGCCGCTCATGGGCCACATGCCACAGCCACAAACGAGAAGCTAGCGGCCACAAGCCACTTGTCGTTGGTGGCTGCATCTCTTTTTAACCCATATACGCAGTATCATATTGGACTCAGACGAAGAAGGTTTTTAAAATGCGTGAGTAGCGAGTGACGGCGTTTTGTATCGGCGTTTAGTGGCTGGTTTAGGCTTCAAGAAGCATGCTGTGGCGATTTGTAGCGTGTGGCGGCCACCGACGTCAACCGTGTGCGGCGAATCCATACAAAATGTATTAAATCTACAGGAAATATTTCGCCGGCGTTTTGTAGTTCTTGCCGGTGGCCCCTAGGCATTCGTTCATTTTAACCGGCTGGCCGCGAATAAGTGGCTACTTATGCGCGGCCAGCCGTAATCCAGTTTTATCCTCGTATACTAATCTGTATCCAATCCAACAGGTAACGGTAGCAAGTGCACAGCTGCTGGTGGCTACGTTCAGGAACCTGACGCATCTGGCTGTCACGGGCTCTAGCAGTATGGACGCCAGAGCCATGGCGCCTCTCATCACCGACCTCACGGATTTGAGGCATATAGACCTAACAGGTATTTCTTTTTTGTCTACACTAATATTTTGAAGAGGTAAAGTTTATTTTTTGTTTGTAGGAGGTAAACTCCGGAAGTACTGGTCCGATTTTAAAATGTGTACTAAGTAGTTAGAATCATAAGCATGAGTGAGTGTGAGCGAGACGACATATGTGTATGAGAGAGAGGAAGGATGGAAGGGGAAAAGTTAAGATGGCGATAACCGTAGAGCTGAGAAGTGTACTCGGTGTAATTTTGGAATTAATAAAAGTCTAAAGTAGTGAATCTGCCTTTATTTCACCGCCCCGAACCTACATGAATATTCCACGGGATTCCTGCTGAAAAAAAAATGATGTAAGCCAATAAGCGCATAATATGCGACGTTGCAAATTAAACGTCAACAGCAGAACCAAGTTTATCTATTTATTATACTATCCCTAATCCCGTCCTTCTTATATTTACCCGTCAGAAAACAATGTTTAATCTTTCATTAGTCCCGAAAGCAAGAATAGTTTTTTTAATAATTTTACCACTTTAGACCCAAATTCCGGGACTTGGGGAGTTTCCATATTATTCTAACCTATGGCAAGTACATAAAGCAGCCCTACCTATTCCGATCTCTGATTATTAGTTTAGAAATATATAAGTATGTTTATCAGTTGTCTAGTACTCCCAGCACAAGCTCTGCTTAGTTTAGTACTAGATGGCTTTGTGTGATAATTGTGGAATATTATTATTCCCAAACTGACTCAAATCCTTTAGGATATTAAGTTTTCACACTTAACCTGGTGTGCAGCTGTGTCAATAATTATTAAACTTAGCTAATTCGCCGTTCCTGGCAACTCCGACAGACGCCTACTCGTTAAACTTATGGAGTTTGAATCCTGTAGTAAGTTCTGAAATATTGCTCGGAAACTATGAAGTTCGTAAGTTAGTTCCTTTGAGAGTAAACAGTGATTTACATTTACGTTCATTAAGTTGTAGAATAATGAAGGGGTTACTTAAACGGCTGGTTCAACTATGTATAAAATAAAACGAAAGAATAATAAGAACTATTAGCTAATCTATACTAATATTATAAAGAGGTAATATATGTTTCCACAGTTAGAAAGCTGCTTTATTTCTGAGTGACATAGGCTATATTTTATGTACCATCAAAGACATTTCCGCCTGACCACCGCTAAGTACCTACATATTCTATATACGCGGGCGAAGCTGCGGGTAAAAGCTAGTAATAACTAAAAAGAAACTAACATACGGCATCGAAAAAGGTCTTCGCATCGCTGTCGGCGGGTAATGTACCTGGCAGAATTGCCATGCTGTAAGGCAATGATTATCCTCTATTACTTGTGTACATATGTCACCAAACTCCTCCTAAATGGTTTGACTGAATTGGTTGGCATTATGTGTGTATATGAGACGAAAACAATATAGGTGGTCCCTGGACGGTTTAAAAATACAATTGAACCCGATCGGTGGCGATGCACACGGATACTCAATTTTTTTCTGTCGGGACCGCTAATACACCTACTAGTAACTTAACGTATTATAAAACAAACTAAGTTCTAAAAACCTTTTTTCCCCAGGTTGTCCAAACGTGGATTGGCCAGACTGGGCGTGGCTCGAGACTCGGCTGGTGACGCGCCGGCCGCCCGTGGAGTACATAGACCTGACGGACTGCGGCTCCGTGACGGACGCCGGGCTCTGCGCGCTACTCCACACCTGCCCCTCCCTGCAGTATTTGTACCTTAGGCGATGTACTCTAGTCACAGGTAAGCGATCATCATCCGGCCCAAACGACGACCACATCTTTTTTATTATTGGTAGGTTTGACCAAACTCGCCCTAGACAGAGAAGTTTGGAAGGAGAAAGGGAAGGCCAAAGACACTTTAGTAAACAAACATGTTATACACTCACAAATCAACCGAAAAATGTGGTCCTGTACATTTATTTATCTATTAAAATTTCATGAACACAAAAGTGCAAAGGTGGACTATGCTTTAGACATTCTCTATTAGTCAACCAAGGGTGGTGGATAGACAACATGGTAGCCTATCCAGAATAAAAAACATTATATTTTAGTATTCTACAACACTCGCCTTATCCACACGTAACGAGTAAAAAGGCGAGACAGTAAAATGGTTCTCGGCCGAGACAGTGATGTAAGCGAGTAGCTGTTCACACATGTTTTGTTATTGACACAGGCAGTTCAGACTGACTGTCAATTGAGACTACAATTCGGACATGATAGATCGTTAAAAAGATTATTAAAAAATATACAAAGTGTCCAAGTGGAGAGACAGTGCACGTTCAGGACCTGCTCAACGCAAAAACTAAAACGGGTGCCAAGCGCTCTGTTTATATGTACCGAGTACTCGGCCGAGAGCACTGTCTCGCCCGTTTACTCTGTAGGTGTCATCAAGGCATTGCTGATATGTGGGCCGAAGTTGTGATTATCAGTTCGTAAAGACTTGACCTACACTGCGCACACGCGCGGATCTAGGTGCGTCGGTATTCATACATTTTATATGGAAAATTGGAAACTAGACTTGTAGAGCTACACTAGATCCACGCCACGCGAAGTCGCGTTCTACGTACAAATCGGGCGTGTTACACGAGTGCGTCGGTTTAATTTACTTCAGTCATTGCTGAAAAACACGCTTCTGATAAGAATTAAGGGGGGTTCTCAACCAAAGCCCGTATAATTCGAATTATCTTGAACGTTTTTTTGCATTTCGTAGGTTGTCTTGTCTGAGTATGGTTTCCGTACTTAATCCTTCCGGACCATTGTACTTCAGCCATAGCGGCCATAACCTTAGGTGGGCTTATTCCAACCAGCCCACCTCTCGCCGAAAACCGATTAGGCCTCTCAGGTTTTTCAGGGTATCTATAAGGAATTCGGGGATCCTAAGGTTCGTGTGCGTATTTCAGTGACACCTGTGCAGTTTAGGAGCACATGCGCAATTGTCTCCTCCCCCTCCAAGCATGATCTGCACAGGGGACTATCTGTGATGCCTATAGAGTTGAGGTCAATCATATATTCATTTCGTAGGTTTTTTTTTGTTTGGTTATGAAGTTTGAATTGAAGTTTTTTCTTTAGATATATTTTTTAGGAGTCCTGTATTTACTGTGATTTTTTTTTGCGATGGGGAAAATCCATCGTATGACAAAACCCGCTCTTGGGTGGAGCGGGAGATAGTGTCAGACTTTTACTGACTAATAACCCTACCCCGTTCCTTCTAGCCTTCATACCGGGGCACGAGTTCCCTTTCGGACAACCCTGTCTCCAGTAGGCTTCGACTCTGCTGCTGACAACTCCTTGAGGCGCGCGGGAACAGTGCGCGCCGTCGACGTCTTGGACTCAATCCATTACCGGACGATCGGACAGCGAGCTACCCATGGCTCGCCGTCCGCGAGGCCGCGTCTACGGTGGCCGGAAATCGGGATCGGAATCCCGGCGACGGCGGCGAGGGCGCCGTTGCCTGATTCGGTCGGCCTCCTCCTTTGCAAGCATTACTGCTTCGCAGAAGGAGGCGACCGCCTGCCATTCCTCCTCGCTCCGAACCATGGCCTCGACCAGGGCCCGGAAATTATTTATAATTATTTACTGTGATGGGAATAATATTATTTAACTCTAAAGTGCTTTTTGGTGAGAAAAATATAAACAAGTTACATATGACAGCTAACACAAATAACG
This sequence comes from Mythimna lalbum, assembly GCA_949319445.1. NCBI lineage: Eukaryota > Metazoa > Arthropoda > Insecta > Lepidoptera > Noctuidae > Mythimna > Mythimna lalbum. Next base: position 4,880,704 of record OX439365.1, read on the forward strand.
TTATTTTTGAGCTAGGCAGCCAAGCCAGTAATAAATAAATCAAGGCTATTTTTATTATAATGTGCTATTCAACTATAAGTCTAAGTGACAAGCACCGAGACTTTCATGATAATAAATTATATACAGTGGCTTCTAGCTTCTATAAATAATGTCTGTAGGCCATATTTCACATACCGTCGCTCGGCCTCGTAAAACTAATATATTCTTCAAATAATTTAATATTATACATATTCGCGGGCATCGCCCCGCGTACATAAAATATAGCCTATGTCACTCAGGAATAAAACAGCTTTCTATCATTGAAAAAAAAAATTAGCAATCGCACCAGTACTTTCAGAGATTACCTGATTACAAACAAAAAAAAGATAAAAACAAAATTTACCTCTTTATTATATTAGTGTAAAGTTTTCAAAAACTCATCATAAACATAAAATTTTACATACATCGAAAATAATTACACATAATATAAAACAAATACAGCTCACACCTACAAGCTGCGGTACTAAGCGCTCTAAAATTGGGTTACCATGATGTTCAAACTAAGATTGTTTTAATCTTGTTTCAGTCTGGTGTCGGTAAGATATAGCGCTAGAAAACCTGTGCAGCTGTCTCTTACCCACACTGAAACAAGATTTAAACATTATTACTGTAAACTTCATGGTCTAGGTAACGTGCTTACGAGTTTTTACTGCTGAGGTATGATAAAACAGTACTTTTTTTTTCGCCAATAAAAGTTTTACACTGCTTCTCGCTCCACCCAGAGCAGGAGGAGTACTTTGGCGATTTCCAACCTCAAGAAACGCTTACTGCAAATATGCAATCCATACTAATAATATAAATGTGAAAGTAACTCTGTCTGCCTGTTACGCTTTCACGATTAAACTTCTGAATAAAAAAAGAAAATTAGTCTGGGTTAAATTTGAACCCCAAAAAAGAACATAGAGTACTTTTTATTTGGTTTAGAATAAGAAGAAAGAAAACGAAAAAGTTCATTTACGCGAAATATGACGCAATCTTAAAGCTAGATAACAAACATAAAATAACATCAGTCGATAGAGAAGATATAGGTTTCGACTTCGCATCTGTTATAACATGGCTATAACTAACATTCTCGCCTCGCCTCGACAAAGTCGCAGGAAAAAGCTAGTTTAATAATCTTGTAATGCCCATGTTTTATGTGTTCCTATCCCCATGACCCCATGTGGATTTTATTACTCTAGTTTTCTCTTCCTAGATAGCGTAGTTCGTTTTTAGCAATTAATGTCAGGTTTCCTATGTTTTTATGTCATATTTATCTTAAGTAAATATAGTGTTCGCCTACAATTTAGCGCCTAGCAATTTACAACGTAATTGAGGAAACTAGGCTTCAACCTAGAAATTCCATTCCACGTGGCATTTTCTAATTAATATTGTGATTGGTTATGGGTCGTAAAGCCGATGTCCGTTAACTGTAAGTGAAATGAAACGCACCCTAAAAAGAAAAGTGGTACTAAACCGATATAGTGACGTGTTTGTTTTGACATTGCCTCCTACTTTTGGTATTGTTAAAAAAAAAAAGTGTTTTACTGCGATCCCAACTGATGGTAAGCAGTAATGTAATCGTTAATGGTGAGGCGTACTAGTTTATTAAAAGCTTATTCATCAGCTCAAGGCTACAGAAGACCGCAGAAGGCAAATTGTTCTAGTCCTTCAATATACGCGGTATAAAGGTCAATCCGAAACGTTTATTTATTTATTTATTATATAATTTATTATAGTTACTAAAACACGTACAATGGGCGGCCTTATCGCATTCCGCGATCTCTTCCAGGCAACCTAGAATAGACAGTAATTGTCAGAACATGATATGGGCTTGTCATAAGTTCAACTATAAGCATCGAAATTTAATACAATTTATATTTATTATAATACCGGACCGGACCGTAGAGGTTTCGACAACGTAAGGGTGGATACTCGCCTTACGTGGTCTTTATCGATTGTAGAAAGAGATGGTGGAATCAAGTCATGTAATTCCTGCCCACACTCCCAAAATGGATCGTGTAAAGTACCGAGAGCCTGGTTCTGACCCTTCGCCTTTGCTCCAGGCTTGTTAGATTGGACTTACTCAGACAGATCATCAATTAGTCTCTTCGGACGCCTTTACACTGAGTCCAAAGCTGCTTGGTGGCCTTTTACTGCACCAGCCCCTATGTGACTACATACATATGTGGTTATAAGATGAACTTGGAAGCGAAAGTTGCTAGAAAGAAAGAAAGAAATGTGAGGTGGCTGACTTTTAATATGAGCCAATGATGTTCACTGTATCATAGGTTGCTGACAGATCTACGATCACAACTCTTGTGACAAGGACTACGGTGAATTTTAAGAACAATCCTTAAGGTGGTCATCACGACTCACATTTTCACTGTTTTTCATACAACCGCTCATAACTGATTATGACGTTATTACACACTTTTCATTAGATATTTTGGAAACACAGTATCTTGTGGATATTATCTAGGTTTCTAAAGAAACCAATTTCTAAATTTGTGTAAAACTAATCCAGTGAAAACCTCTGAAAATGTCCTATTTTGTATGAACTTTGACACTTCATAATTTGCCTAAAAATTAAAAAAGTCAAAAAAGTAATCCTTTAGAGGCCTTGCAAATTTTATTAAGATTCTAAATGATGATAACTTTTTCCAAAAACTTTTAAGGGTTTAAAAAAACAGCTATTTCCTGGAGCAAGTTTTGTGAAATTTTCGAGTAAATCTCGGAATTACCGAATACTAACAGAGTTTCCAGGCGTTATCTCTCTTTTTTTGCGTTGCCTTTTCGTCAAACATCGCGTTGGATTGCATTAAATGAAGTAACAAGCTTTTAAACCATTTTCGATGTTTACGATAAGCGAGTGGAGAAGGACCCTCTTAAGCCCGACAATAAAATTGTTAGACATAATTTTATGGTCCGACGAATACTCTTTATTACAATGTGACTTTGATTAATCTATTTTCAGCTTGGCACTATTGTGTCATCTCACAGCTAAGAGGTTATCCATAAATTACGACATTCGAATTTCATGATTACCAGTGTGATGTCACATATTTTGCAGTTTCAATTTAGTTGATAAAATCAAAACAGTAATTCCAGAAATTGATTTATTTCATTTTTTTTTCACTTTAATTCGTTAAACCCCAAGCGAACGCGTTTGCGCTGTCATTGTATTTCTATTGTGTCTCTAATTGACGGTAACTCAAGAGTTCAAAGGTTATTGAAAAATACAACATACACAGGTAGAGAAGGTCATATTTTAAATTTTTCATTAATATATAAAACTTGCTGACCCCACGGTTTCAACCACGTCTTTGGTTACTGCTTCGCTTCTGTGAGTTATAGCGTAATGTTATATAGCCTTTAACCTTCCTCCATAAATTGGCTATCCAATAGCTACTAAAAGAACCTGTCAATTCAAATCACTAGATCCTGTGATTAGTTCCAAAAAACAAATAAACTCATCAGTTTTATAATATTAGTATAAATACGTTTGAGTTCTCCTACTCCTTGTCATACAATGTCATACTTCGTCATCCTCTCCCCTCCCCTTTAACTTTGACGTAATTTATAGATGACCCCTAAGTGTTCTAAGCCTCTCCTTTATGCCTTGATGATGTATTGTTCCGAATTGATTACGTCTTTACTTTTGATTTAAGCTGTCCAAGAACCTTCAAGACAGAAATATGCTTTACAAATCTTCCATTAAATCAGAGTAAAAAATAGAAAGGAATCATTTTAACGGTTACTCTTTTATGGTAAAACCTTTTCTAGCGATCGATTTATTGAATGTTTCCGTGAACACTTGTTGGTTGATCTAAAAAATAAAAAAACTTAAGAGCGACCAACTCGAGATACATTTCCATACTACTGCTCTTCAAGACGTCTGTTCCCGCGCGCCTCAAAGAGTTGTAGGCCTACTGGGGCCAGGGTTATCCGAAAGGGAGCTCGAGCCCCGGTATGAAGGCTAGAAGGAACGGGGTCGGTTTTTACTCAGTAAGAGTCTGACACTTTTTCCCGCTCTGCCCAAGAGCGGGGGTTGTCATTGGATGATTTTTGCCCACCATAAAAAAAATACTACTGCTCTTATGTCATTGTGACGTTATCTTTCTCTAGATATTTTGAAAATACAGAATGTTATCTAATTTTTATTGAAGTAAAGACCTCTAAAATCTGCTATTTTGCGTTAACTTTAGCCCAATAAATTGTACTCATAAATTTAAAAAATGTCTATAAAAACCAAGCATATTTAATCGAGATTCGTAATGACGAAATTTTTGTCCACAAACTTTTAAGATTAAAAAAAAAAACGTATTTCCTGAAACAAGTTGTGTGATTTTTTTTTAAATTTAAACTAGTGCTTTATTATATTCGAGTGAGTTAGGCAATTACCGGATGCCAACAGAGCTTTTGGCGTAACCTCTCTTTTTTCGCTTTGCCTCTTTATCAAGCATGGCTTTGGATCAAACAACAAGCTTTTAAACCATGTTCACTCGGGAAGGGCCCCTCTTAAAGATTTCCCGTTATATCTGGTAAATTATACGGGTAGCAGCGGACAGTAATCGCATTATTATTCAGAAAAACATCAGTCTAATCGCCATAATCCGCGAGCAACGTCTCTATTAGATCCTCGAGTCGACTGGTCCAGCCCGTCCGTTCAGTTTTTCGAAAGCAAGTAATTGGTTGCGCTAGATTTTCACACAAGATTTTCTTGTTCGTTGAATATAGACGTTGTAGGGTTTGTTTGCTAAGTTCTTACTAGTGTTCGAAGATTTTTTTGCTCCATTTCAATATCATGGTAACATATTCTTTCTCACAAAACCGTTATAGTGCTGCTTATGGTTTTTCTTGCTTATCACTTGTCTTTAGTATCTTTTTTTAGTCAGTCATCGACTACACGTATAAACAAAACAATTTTACTTGATACGATAGTTCTGCTGTGATCCTTTAAGGAGTTCTGTGCTATATCTTCAAAGTTCATGATCAGATCATAATAATATTTTTATGGAAGCAATTTGGAAGTATAACCTTTAAATCAAAAAAAGAATTTTGAAAATTGGTCCACAATTAACCGAGAAATCTGAACATACATAAAAAAGTATATTCAGCCGAACTTAAATCCTCCTTTTTAAAGTCGATTAAAAAGGCGAAATGGAAACTTTGCGCAGCAATGCTAATCCTATGTCAAAGGTAAAACCCAGCTCTCGTCAGTCACGCGAAGTGTTACTTGTATAGGATGTCTTTCCCTTCCACTTTCTCCTGTCAGCTGTCATGGCATGACTCACTCCTTCCTTGTACGTTACTCACACAATCCTTCCATCTTTCCCTCGTCAACATCAATCAAGACCGTCAACATCATCAAGAGCGTCCTTTTTGAGGTACATTTTCATACAACCCCTCTTACGTAACATCATAAATTTTATTAGACATATTTCTATAGATATTTTGGATACACAGCTGTCTTGTGGATGTTATCTAGGATTCTATAGAAATCGAAACATAAAGTGAAAACTAATCTAGTAAAGACCTCTGAAAATTTGCTATTTTACGTGAAATTTGACCCTCCTTAATGTTCTCATATATTATATTGAAAATATAAAAAAGTACATAAATAGAAGCCTTGCACTTTGATTAACTTTTATGTTTTAAAAAAAAGAAAAGAAACAGAAAACAGAAAGAAAAAAAAGAAAAGAAAGAAAGAAAATCTTTCTTCCAAAAAAAAAACAATAAGTTTTCTGAAATATTTGAGTAAATCATGGAATTACTGAATGCCAACAGTTTTTTCATTGCCTCTTCATCAAACATCGCGTTGGATTGCGTTAGATGAAGTAACAAGTTTTTAAACCATGCTCGATATTGAGTATAGGCGAGTGACAAACAATAACTTTTTGTAGCAATGCTGTAGAGCGTTAGTTTTTTTTTAATTATTGATAGGCTCGCGTTTGACCGCCATCTCACCTGATGGTAAGCGATGATGAGGTCGACGATGGAGCACGCTTGTATTTTTTTAAACTCTAGCCAGATAACCTGTTTTTTTTTTATGTTAGATAAACAAATCAATAAATTGATATAAACTAGTGCTTGAATGTGGTCCCACCTGATGGTGCGATGCAATCGTTGATGGCGAATCGCACTAGTTTATTGAGAGTCTATTCACTCGAGCCTTAGAGACACACAAATTATAATCGAACGGGAAAACCGGTGCAGGCTTTAGCTATTTGGGTTTTCGGGTCTTAAGTAGGGTTTGAGACGTTCTTGTCTCAAAATCCTCCTCCTCCTCGAGTCGTATTCCTCATTACTGAGGGTCGTGAAGTTCCCGCTGGATTAGCTTCTTATTAATGGTATCTTGTCATCTGTGACGGTTCTTAGCGGTCTCAAAATACTCACATCAAAATCTTGCCCTTAATTCATTAAACTCCAAGCGAAAGCCGGCGTTCGCTCACCCATTGTCTTTCTATTGTGTCTCTAATTACGGTATTCGAAAGGTCAAGTATTCTTACTAATATTATAAAAGCGAAAATGAGTTTGTTTGTTTATTTGTTTGTTACGTCTTCACGCCTAAATGGCAAAACCGAATTTTAGTACAGAGATAGTTGGGACCCTGGAGACGGACATAGGCTATTATTTTTTTAATTGTGAAAAGGGGGAGAAAGAGTAAAGTATAATAATAAATCCGGGCGAAGCCGCGTCTAAAAGCTAGTATTTTACATCTTTTCATCACATACCCATACCAATACAAACAATTCACTTTCAACTGTGTCTGACAGAAAGTTACGACTCGAAAATGTTTCTGAAACATGTAATTAAATAAATTTTTGGATGCTAAACTTTATAAGCCTGAAGCGATATCTGTGTAAGGGTGCGTCCACATCTGGCGAATGTGCGGCGAATGTGCAGCTCGCGAGCCGTTTGCGAGCTGCCCGCGAGCTGCGCGCGTGCATTTTTGTTCGTGCGCCGCTTCTGCGCCGCCTGCGCGCAGTTCGCGCGCGACCCTAGCGCCGTACGCGAACAGCGCGCGGGCGGCGCCTTAGTTATTAAATGGTTGTTTACCCGCTCAGATCGTTTCTGATTACTAGAGGCTAAGTATGTATTGTCGTGGAGTGGATGGAGGAGAATTATTAAAAGCACTAGTGTCGTCCGACATGTTCGAAAGTACTGAGCCAGAAAACGGAACTATAAGTGCGAGAATTAAGTGCGCGCAGATCGCGAGCCGCGCGCACGCCTTTTACGATCCTTGCATGAGTTGCACTAAAGTGGCGCACCAAACCATTGCCGTGACTGCACGCGCGCAGCTCGCGGGCAGCTCGCAAACGGCTCGGGAGCTGCACATTCGCCGCACATTCGCCAGATGTGGACGCACCCTAAGATGAAGGTAAACACAGTTTAGACAATATTTTAATTCAAGGGTAGCTTTTACAAAGTACTATATACGTATACTAGCTTTTGCCTGCGGCTTCGCTCGCGTTAAATTTGGGGTAACACCGTTCCCCTGGGAAGTTGGGGGTTAGAAAGAGACAAAAAGTAGCCTATGTCACTCTCCATCTCTTCAACTATCTCCACTTAAAAAATCACGTCAATTCGTCTCTCCGTTTTGCCTTGAAAGACGGACGAACAGACACACACACTTTCCCATTTGTAATATTAGTATGAATTATGATAAAACTCTTTCAAGTTTACTGAATAATGAAAATGTTTTGTCTGTTAGAAAACAAAGGATCTGAAGGAATAAGTGAGAAAGGGTTTTCTAGAATTTATTGTTACAGGTTAAAATTATTTGTTTTTGTTCTCTTTGAAGGCATTTTTGTGATGGCGTGTTCCAGTATCGCTTTATTAAAGGCCTGATTGGAGGCTAGAGACTCAGTTTGAGACTTAGGTACATAATGAGTTGATTTACAGAATAAGCAGCTAGGCTAAAAACATTCTCTGAATTTACTACAGCTGATCATTTGACGAATAGTTACAGTGAATGGTTAATGTGGTTAGCTGTATTATTATTTAAGTAATTTTTAGGCAAAAATGTGTATGTGTGCGTGTGTTTTTTATTTCTACGGTAATGGATTGACGGATTTGGATGAAATTTAGCACACGGGTAGACCATGTCCCGGAATGAACAAACGACATCTTTTATTCCAGGAGTATGTTCCTTTGGAATAATTTTCTCCTATCATCGAGTAAAGCCGCTGTCAGAAATTATTTCGATCATATTTTTAAATCAGTTTTGTTGGTTTATTTCTGATGAAATGTTTTTCGCCATTAATTGTGTGTACATTTTCTTGAGATTTCTTTGTTTCTTATAATCTGAAATTGTAGTGGCAAATTCCATTAATTCATGAATCCCCAAGCGACCACCGGTGGCCGCGCATCTATTGTCTTACTATTGTGTCTCTAATTGACGGTATCTGAAGGGTTAATAATAATAATATGTTTTAGAGCAAGGGCCTGCGCTCATTTGAGACAAGACGTCTTAGACAAAACAGTTTTTTCCAGAGACTTTTAGACAGTTCTGCCTAAAGAAAGAAAGAAAAAAAGAAAGAAAAACATTTTATTTGCCGGAATGGCAAGACGTGACGAGCATGATCATTTGTTCTGTGTCTGGGTATAATTTATCTATAATATGTATGTATTTAAAAATATATAAGTAAGTATGTTTATCAGTTGTCTAGTACCCACAACACAAGCTCTGCTTAGCTTAGACGGCGTTGTGTGAAAGTTGTATAATATATTATTCATCGAATTCCCGTAACCCTATGATTCCATGACAAGCAAATATAAAGGCCAGCTTGCTCATAAGGTAGCAATCCCTACAGAGTAAGATCTGTTTTCGGGTCGGGTAATTTAAGACAATTTTGTTAAGGATCTTGTTAAACATCGTAGTTAATTAATAGTCAGGTTCGTCGTTGTTGAACTCGTCCCATAAATCTTCGATGAGGGTGATTCCTTGGGTTCATTTTGGTAGACAACATCGTAACGTAAAATGGTACACTGATTTGGCCATTGCGACGTTTGTGTTACGTACCATCGCGGTCATTACTGCCTAATCACTTGAAAAAACAATTCGCTTAAAAAAACAGCATTGAGCGCAGCGCTGGCCGCAGCGACGAGTTGAGAGCGCAGTACATAGAATTAACAACCCAATGTATAGGGACATTGGATTGTTAATCCAATGTATCTATTTGGATTTTGTAGCTGCGGTCAGCGCTGCGCTCAAGGCTGTTTTCTTTAGAGAATAGCCTTAACTAATAGCCTAATAGCCTTAGCCTGTACTTGTTCGTCAACTTGCTTAAGCGATTCGCGCGAGTCCGAGCGAGCTGGCACTATATGGCTCATAAAACGCTGTCCCACGCCACTCACGCATTTAAACCTTCTTTGCCAGAGTCCGCTTTGATACTGCGCGTATGGGTTAAAAATATAGCAGCCACCGGCCACAAGTGGCTTGTGGCTGCTTCCAGCTTCTCGTGGCGGCGTTTGTGGCTGTGGCATATGGCCCAAATGAGGCGGCACTGACGATACTCTCAATTTTGTTCCAGATGCAGGAGTGCGGTGGATCCCATCGTACTGCGCGCTCAAAGAACTCAGTGTGTCCGACTGTACTGGGGTCACGGACTTCGGGTTGTACGAGCTGGCCAAACTGGGGCCGGCGCTACGATACCTTTCTGTTGCCAAGTGTACGCAGGTGAGAGTTTTCCCGAAATACTATGATACTCTCGTGACATAAAAGGGTACGAAGGGCCAACCCGAGATACATATTTGATACATACTAGATATTTTTGATTAAAAATATTCACTTAAGTTTGGCGATTCTTTGAGCTATGTCGGTAACCTTGGTTTTCCTGCGGATATCTTCATTTCTTCATTGAAATTAAAACATTATGTAAAACTAATCCAGCACCTCAGAAAATCTGCTATTTTGCATGCACTTCATAATCTTCGCGCAATCTATCAAAACAAATATGTTGTTGGGAGGTTTGGCCAGTTTTTTAAAATCGGCCGCCAGCCTGACACCAGCCCTCCTTGGGAATGCTTTTGTTGGAATTTACCCGCCACCACAGGGTGACCTAAGGTGCTATAATATGCACAGGCTCTAAATATCCCTATGTCGCCTCTTACGGCACCCACGGGAAGATATGGGATGGTGATATTCTTTACGTCCGACACCATACAGTACATGAACTTCATAAATTAAAACTGTTAAAATAATATATCTTTGACAACAGAGAAGTTGTCGACTCTCGCTTTTAAGCAAATATCTCCAAAGATTTGCAACAATGTGGCAGCCTATTTTGTAAAGTTGATCCATAGGGCGCCCGATTTCAGGGAGGGGAGGGGAGAGAGGGAGTTTTATCCCTTATAGTTTGATAAAATATTCCCTCTATGCCAAAGAGATTCTGTTACTTTGTTTGTAAAGATTCAACAATCGTAAAATATTAAACGATCTGTTTTCTGCTTTATGTAAACAATTGAAGCTCTATTACGTATTCTCCGTAGTAAAAAATATGGAAAAAAGGTATGCATGAATATGATAGTGAAATAAAAATGTAAATAGGAATGGAATCTTTATTGAACTCAATTTCAGCGGGTATGGGGACGAAATGAATTGTACCGACGTTTTGCATTGACAGGGAAATATTCTGGAATATTCTCTGTCCCTTATCATGTTGCTTATTTGTACCCTGTTTCTAGATATTGAAATTAGGAAGATAAATCTACTTCAACTGTGAACTACTTTTTTTTAAAGTGGGAAATCATCTAATGCTTTCTCTCGCTTTTGGCGGCCCTCTCGGGTGGACCGAAAAGGGATGTCAGATTTTGACTGACTAAAACCGCACCTGTGTCTTTTGTGCAGCCCTTTGCGTTCTAGGACTAAAGGTTTACGGCGGAGGCGCGTGTGGAACAATACGCCATCGACGACTCGGGACTCGGTCCGGATGGTTACCAGACGGCCGGAAGACCAGCTCACCATTACTCCTCGTCCATAAGGCCACGTCTACGGTGGTTTGTAGTCGGGGTCGGGATCCCGGCGGTTGGGGCGTGAGGGTGTCTATCCCTCACGCGAAACTATGAACCAATTTGAAGTTACTGAAACAAATAACTTAGTTACGTCTGGACCGATCTCTGAAAAGTTATAGACGTGACCATTTGTTATGTAAATATTTTCTGCAATGTTTATATATTTCTTCGTTCAGTATTGCAATCTTCAAGTTTTTATTGATTCATGGTTCTGGGGACGTGTCCCAGTGTAGATGCATTCAAAATTTGGTAACACTTTTAAGCTAAAAGAATATAAATTGAGCAAATTTTTGTACTTTTCGCGTTGAAGTATTCTGAATATACTTCCGATGGTTCGGGTTAGACTGGAAGCCATACCATACAGTTGGCAATGTTATTATTTAAAACGAGAGACTAATGAAATTAAAATAAATTTTTGTATTTTGCGAATCATGCGCGTTTCACCATCAATCATTGCATTACTGCCCACCATCAGGTGGGATCGCAGTCAAGCACTAGTTTATAATATTAAAAAAAGAACATTATAAGGTTGATTATACTTATGCTGATATTAGATATTTTATTAGGTACGTTTTTGTGAGATAATTTCCGACTTTGACACGAGCAATGTTAATGTTGCTGGTAAAATCATGTCTAAAATATTCATGCTAAACAAAAGCATAACTTCCTATGTAAGGAAACTCGCATAAAACGAACCATTGTTAACTACAGCAACTTTAAGGAGTATAGTCTCTTGAATATCTCTGGCCAGATGTTAAGGACTATAAATGCATACATACTCTTACTGTCGCCTGCGCTCGCATAGAGTCCCTTACCACAAAATAAATAGGTCCAAAAGACAATCTCATGTATGTACTTCACTTTTTATACCTACGCACGGTACACATTAATGAGCGTTTGAGCCGGAACTGTCCGACGAGTGGTCCGAGCGAGACGCTACCGAGATATCGTGTCCGTGAACGGTGTCTATGTGTGCGTTGCTCGCGCGCTTTGTATGTAGATTGACATCTGTATCTATATATTTTGTGCCCTTACCTTCAAAATCATTTTCTTTGTGAAATATTAATTGATTAACATATACCATGTACTCGGAAAGTATTCTAAAGAACACTTAAAGCCAGCAATTTGAGTAAACATATTTCTAAAGGTCAAAGCGTTTGAAAGGAGTAAGGAAAACAAGCAAAAAAACATGTTTTTTTTTTTTTGGAAAGAGTATTAGTCATACGAAAAAATCATATGATGATAATGTTATTTATGATATTACAATACTTTTTATTGTTTAAACATAATGACGCAGCCGTTACCGTGAAGTAGGCTTCAGAAAGTTGCTATTTTATGACACTAAATGGGAGTAAGAGCCTTAATAAAGACTGGGCACGCCACGATTATGGCGGTAAGTGCCCTCTTTGAGGCGTGGCTGGAAAGACCTCAAGGCGTCCTTACCTTCCGCATGACGCAGGTCCTCACTGGACATGGCAAGTTCGGGAGGTTCCTGCATCGGATTCAGGCGGAAGAGACGCCCGGGTGTCGCCACTGTGCGCAACGCCCGGAGGACACGGTGGAGCACACCGTCGAGGTGTGCCCTGCCTAGGCGGAGCATCGCCGTGCCCTCGTGGGGGCGATCGGCGGCGGAGACCTCTCGCGCCGGGCCCTGGTCGAGGCCATGGTCCGGAGCGAGGAGGAATGGCAGGCGGTCGCCTCCTTCTGCGAAGCAGTAATGCTTGCAAAGGAGGAGGCCGACCGCATCAGGCAACGGCGCCCTCGCCGCCGTCGCCGGGATTCCGATCCCGATTTCCGGCCACCGTAGACGCAGGCTCGCGGACGGCGAGCTATGGGTAGCTCGCTGTCCGATCGTCCGGTAATGGACCGAGTCTAAGACGTCGACGGCGCGCACTGTTCCCGCGCGCCTCAAGGAGTTGTCAGCAGCAGGAGGGGCCCAGCTGGGTCGAAGCCTACTGGGGACAGGGTTGTCCGAAAGGGAGCTCGTGCCCCGGTATGAAGGCTAGAAGGAACGGCGCGGGGTTTTTAGTCAGTAAGAGTCTGACACTGTCTCCCGCTCTACCCCAAGAGCGGGTTTCGTCAAAGATGATTTTTCCCGTCGATAAAAAAAAGCCTTAATAAAGACGAATAAACCCAATGACTTCGTGTTCCACAAAGTTAACACACTTTTAATTAGCTGTCTTGAGAAAAACTCGTGGCTTGTGCGCCTTCATCGTGGCTTCTACGTCTTAATGACTTTCCAACTTTTTATTCTTTAATTTAGAATTCTGACTGTCCTTTGAAAAAGTAGGGTTTGTTTGCAGTCTTGCATCTTCTTTCGCATCGGCGAGTAATTCATGTCATGGTTATAGTAAAGAAAAGCTGAAAATTTCAAAGATTTCTAATATCCATGCGAAACTGGGGCGGGTCGCTGGTTATATCTTTTCTTCTGTACGTGTGTTTGCCACTTAACTTCTCTTTAATTCATTAAACCTCAAGCGAACGCCGGCGTTCGCGCACCCATTCTTTCTATTGTGTCTGTAATTATCACGATTGAAATTTGAAAGGTTAAAAAAGCTAGACCTATTTGAAAGTAATTTCGTGTGTACTTATATCCAAGTGAATCTTTGGATGGTTTGAAAATACAAATGAACTTGGTAAATGGCGCTGCATTCGGGTTCTTATAGCTGAAGATGTTGTTTCTTTGAACCAAAAAAAAAATAGTTTTGGATATTACATTTATCGAGAAAGGCAAATTTTTACCACGAACTAGAGATTACCTCCTACAGACAAAAAAAAACTTATACTTTACTTTAAAAAACCTCTTTATTATATTCGAAGAAGAAGAATCGATGAAACCCTGTAGTGCAATCATAAACCCAATCTAAATGCAGACGACGGCCATCTAGATCATCATATTGATAACTACTTAGTATGCTGCTCACTATGCCAATTATAGGCTGAGCGCAGTGGTGGCCGACGTAACGGCCCCGACTTACAAGTTGAAGTCCACGGGTTCAAACCCAGCCAGGCGCACTACTTTGTGTAATTTATTTCATCACCACTGCTCTCAAAACGGCGAAGGAAAACAACGTGAGGAAGCCGGCATGTCCACCAGAACCAAGAAAACGAAGAAATGTGACATTCACCTACCCGCACTGGGTCCGAGTGGTTGATTACGGCCTATTCCCTGCCCTAGAGAGAGGAGGCCTGAGTCTCAACAGTGGGAACATTAAAAGGCTGACTATGCTTTGCTATATGCCAATTATCTACACAAGTCTGTGTTAGGGTTTCATACGATTCAATAATAGATTTTCTGGTTTAACAACGATATTGATTTAATTTAATCTACACTAATATTATAAAGAGGCAAATTTTTTTTGTTTGTAGGACGTAGTCTCCGAAAGTACTGGTCCGATTGCTAATTTTTTTTCGGAAAAATTTTCGTAACTCAGTTCGGGATCGAAGGCAACATTGCTTAGCTGGGAGTGGTACAATTTTAAGGCTTATAGTCCCTTGAACCGCCTGTCCGAAGTTAAATGGACACAACATTCGTACCCGCCTAGGTGGCAGTACGCGTATCTGTGCATTTAATTGCGGCTAGCTGCGCCCGGATAGTGCGCGACTGCCTTTTAAATCCATTTTCTTTGCAAAATATTCATTGATTTACATATGCTATGTTCACTCTGAAGAATATTTAACCACCAATTTTTATGTGTAAAAATGTTTTTAGATCCAAGCCGTTTCGAAAGAGTAGGGAAAAGTTGCAAAATTAATAAATATTTTGCTAAGTAGTAATCATGAATCTATAATAAACATTTTTTTTCAAACCTTAATAGGTTTGTAAAAAATGGCAGTAGCCGTTGGCCGTTACCGAAGAGTCGGCTTTATAAAGTCAATGCTTTATGGCACTTTTCGGGCGCTTGGGCTTTAACAGTTGCTCATTAAAGAATTATAATTGACCCCCTGCAGGCCCAGGAATTGGCCCTACCGTAACCGTACCGTTAACGGAATACATTTTGCGACCTAATCTGAAGCTATATAGAGTGCATAGCTCCATTCCTTTTCTCGCTCTCACAACTGACAGTTTAATACGTCACGACAAAGCCCCGGTTTTCACACAACTCGCTCCTCAGCCACTATGAAGCTATTCTGCCTCATCATCTTACGCCTGGGTATACTGCGAAGTCAGTCAAACATTTTCGACTTTAAAAACATAACTTACTGTAACTTTTCTTGTTTCCTCAGGTCTCTGACTCTGGGGTTCGAACCCTGGCACGAAGGTGTTACAAGCTCCGCTACCTGAACGCTCGAGGGTGTGGGGCTCTTGGAGACGACGGCGTGGAGGCCATAGCCAGGGGCTGCTCCAGGCTTAGGGCATTAGATCTTGGAGCCACTGATGTCTCCGAGCCTGGGTTACAGGTAAATATAAAAAACAGAACTGATGTCCTGTACATTTGAATTCAGGATTAGTCGTAATTATTGAATGTAGGAACAAGGTTCAAACATTGCAGCAGCATCCCCATAGGTACCAAAGATTCAAAGCATTTTGTTTCAAATAAACCATTTACAGGCACTTTTGAAATGTCAAGAAGTCTGTCAGTCAGAAAAAGAAGTCTCTATCATGTGAGAACAATGTATATAAAGTAAAAATAAAAACTAAATATAGCTATTAAAATAGCAACTTGCAGCTAAGAGATGATCGGTTTTAACTGACTGCACCCGTTCACGGACATGACGTGAATATTAGCATCACTCACCACTCAGCTCAACCATTTTGAAGGAAACCGTATGATCCAACACTCGCGCCACCATCAGTGAGACATTTGGATGAAAAACTCTCAACTGGCATGCTCATTTATGAAACAAGTCCGTTACCACTGGATGCCTACTGTTCCTTACCTCATATGATATCACTTCAATATCTATTCCTCTTACAGATCTTGGCCCGGTGCTGTCCAAACCTCAAGAAGCTAGCTCTTCGGGGCTGTGAGTTGATAGGGGACGATGGACTGGAAGCCGTGGCCTACTACTGCCGAGGTCTGACCCAGCTCAACATCCAGGACACGCCAGTCACATTAAGAGGATACAGGGCTGTCAAGAAATACTGCAAGAGATGTGTCATTGAACATACAAACCCTGGATTTTGTTGAGGAGACTACTTGAGGTGTATTGGTTTTGACATGGATTGATGCAGAGCACATACAAAATTGCATGCCTTTCATGCATTAGATGCAGTTAGAAAATGAAAAGGTCCGAAATTTGAAGTTGAGTATTTATCAGGCTCTGATTTAGCCGCATCAGCTTTTGGCATTGAAGAAAACCGGTAATTTGCAGTTTAAGACCTTTAAGCATTTGTCTGTAGCGTTAACGTCTTGTCTGTGTACTCCAAATATTTTGAGTGTAAATGACAGTTTCAAATGGTGACATGTGCCTGATATGAATGCTCATATGTGAAAGAGATTTTAATTCGAAAGTTGCTTAATGTTCAGCTTCTGGAGACATTTTTGATTGGTACTAATGTATGAATACTATTTCGGTTCGTGTTCAAAGCAAGCAATGCAGCTTGGTGTAGGTTAGTCGGTGACTTTGAGCCTCCAAAGCCCTATCTCATCATAGTCTGTGCGGAAACAGAACCTTCGTAAGATTTGACGGGCGCGCAAGCTGTTTAGCAATAACGTCATCAGAGAGGAGTGGCAGCGTGTTGTGAAGCTTGCCACCAACACCTGAAGTAATCACAACGGCCACTCTGTCAAAAGTGATACCGACAAGGAAGAAGAATGCTGTTACGTTATTATAGTGCGACTAAAACATCTTGATATTTAGAAACTGTGTTAGTTTCTACAGACGGCTTTGACCCTAAAAATATATACCTGCCGAAATACGGTGGTGTAAAACAGAACTAATATTATATTTTTATAACATTAGTTCTGTTTTACGCCACCATACTTCTCTTTCCGCACAGACTATTATTATTATTGGTGCACAGACTTCTATTATTTTTGGTGCTGAATTTAAAACCACCTGAAATTGCTAGTAATACTGCCCAAAAAGTATGTCGGTCACTTGACAGCTAAAAAACCTGCGTCACTAAAGTGACAGTGACAAATGAAACGAAAGTGTCACCTTATAGAACTATAATTTCTGTTCAAAACTTTCCTATTTTCATATGTATATATATAGTAAAGAGATTTTAGTATACTAACATAGTTTTATATAAATGTAAATGCTTTAAATTTAAATATAACCGAGTAAGATAATGTTTTAATGTATTTTTTTAGGCTTAAGTGTGTATTTATGTACAGGGTACAAAAAAGGGTGTTTTTTTTTATGTAGGAGAGAATAAATGGGCAGAAACGATCCTGCCAAGGGATTTAACTCCGATTGATAACGGTTTTGTCGAGAGTCTAAACAACCTAGATCACTCTTAAATTGTCTCTTTTCTTCGTGATACCCATTTAAATGTGTAGTTTGTTTGAAGTCCTAAGCAGTGAATACTGGTTTATTACATTTTCGAATTAACTGATTAGCCATTTTAAATGAATTTGTTGCTAAAATAGCACTGGCTCTTGTAGTACAGATTGTATTACTAGTTCAAGAAATAAGATTTTTTTTTAATAAGTAATATATTTAAAAAAACCGTAAATAAAGATTTTTATTCTGCCGTCATAATTAAAAAGAGCACAATTTAACATTTTTTTTTTAATACTTAGAATCAGATTTCTTTTCTGATTCCAAATATGTATTTAACTCAATTTTTAAAACGATTCGTGGAACTGAGAATTGCAATGTATGTAAACAGGGTGGGTGCCTAAAACCGAATTGATAGATTAATGTGATTGTAAATGTAAGTTTCTGTTTCAACGATGAAATAAAATTAACAATAAATTATTGCTGAAAAGTTGGCATACAAATACAACTGGCGTATATAGAATCTTACATTAGTAGAATCTTACATTAGTAGAATCTGGCATTTGTAGAATTTGGCATTTGTCGACTAAACCATACACCATACAATGTCCACATATCAATCTGTATTTGGGACGTTCTTCATTTTCTACCGACAATGTCCTCTAAAGACAAAGTCTTGTCGAAAAATAATATCTCATTCAAGGGATTCAAATCAAATTACAATGATTTTCTATTTCTAAATTTTGCGTAACAGTGTTGACAAAATATTTACACAATTTTTCGTATTCTTTCCATTTGATATACTAAATTTGTAACTCCTAAAGTTGAGTGTCAATAAATACAATCTGTTACAAAAATTATAGACATGTTTTACATTTTAATTATCTTTATATATGTTTCTCTTCTTCTTTGTTCTAGCACCAGTGCTAAAACAAAGTTGCTTTCTTTTTTCTTTACTCCTAAACCACGCAACCGATTAAGATGCAGTGTACACTAATATTAAGAGAAATAAACTAGAAAGGTTTATGTATATAATTTACACCGGTACGCTACAAATGTTAAATGTTGAAGAAAAAAAACAATAATTCGGACAAATATTGTGCCATAGAGTATAAAATTAGACTAAAATTAACATTGAACAGAAAAAGTTTGTAAGTACTTATATTACAAGGCTTGTTGTGTTTCCACCAGCGAAAACCTTTGGATAAGTTAAAGCAACATCATCTTTCTACCCTTGTCCCGTATTATTTGGGGTCGGCATAACATGTTTTTTTCTTCCATTATGCCTGTCACTAGGCCCATAGGTCCCTTACTAGATGATGCTACGCGTCCGTGATGCTACGCATCCGTGATGCTGCGCGTCCGTGATGCTACGCGTCCGTGATGCTACGCGTCCGTGATGCTACGCGTCCGTGATGCTACGCGTCCGTGATGCTACGCGTCCGTGATGCTACGCGTCCATGATGCTACGCGTCCGTGATACTACGCGTCTGTAGACAGTAGGCCTTAATTTACTGTGTAATTTGAACTCAGGTTTACGCGAACAACATTTAAGATCTAAAGGCACTTTCGCTGTTGGAAACATAGCCTAAAATGTATAAATATGTAATTAAAGCTAATATCTTCAAAAGATATAGCGCCTTAGTATAAAATTATTTCCATATTAACTGAATTGCCATTGTTGATTTAGTTTTTATTATTAAATTATATTTTTTAACAAATAATTTTATGGTTTTATTTTGTACACGACACACTATTCCTAACTGGGTATTTGATAGTTGTGACAATAAAATATAAGTTAATTTTATATTTAAACAATAATTATACAATTTTTGTTTTCATCAATAATAATAATAATTTTGTTTTCATTACAATAAATTAAAGAAGGCGCCAGATAACCGTGGAATAAAGTATATTGACCTTCTCCTAATATCTATGCGTGGGTACCCGAATAACAAACAATGAATTTCTTTTCATTACTAGATCATTTACAGGATCACGATAAATGTGAATTCAAGACAGCCCTATGTCTTTATTTCCGTTTTTGAAATTAAGAATGTCAACAAAGGAGGATAGGAGGGTACCGCGGTTATCTGGCACCTACCTTAGCTTCTGCTAGCGGCTTTGCCTGCGTCTTGTTCAATCGTGATAATTAGAGACACAATAGAAAAACAATGGGTGCGCGAACGCCGGCGTTCGCTTTGGGTTTAATGGATTAAGAATGTTAACAAATGTAGAAGGGTCAATGACCGTTGTTCCACGTTTATCTGGCGCCTACCTTACAAATATTTTATTTTTGCAAAACTAAGTTAGCGATTTTGTATCAGTGATAAATGATATTTGTGTGTTACAAGTGGCTTACAAGAACTGCGGTCTTCCCGTCTGATTATAATTTAGGCGTCTTCGTGACTAGAATGAATATGCTCTTAATTCATGAATCCCCAAGCGACACCCGGTGGCCGCGCATCTATTGTCTTACTATTGTGTCTCTAATTGACGGTATCTGAAGGGTTAATAAACTAGTGCGCCTCACCATCAACGATTGCATCACTGCTTACCATCAGGTGGGATCGAAGGCAAGTACTAGTTTATATCAGATTTTAAAAAAAACTGCAATGCTGAGTTTTCAGCTTTTTAGGATTTCTTCGAGTAAAGTTCAGTGAAGGTTTTAATTATTCGCACTAGGAATCTATCCTAGTGGATATTGTGATGTAAAATTAGTGGTTTTGTTTTCAAGCGTCTGCACAACTGGACAATATGTGGAACCATTGAAGCAGGTGCGATCTCGGTAAAATGGACCTGAGAATTTTGCTGTAGTGTTGACTAAACCGACAACGTTTGCCGAGAAAGTTGACTTTATACATTTGCTGCTAAATACTATAATAACATAACAATGTGTACAAATACATCAGAATGTGTAAAAATACTTCCATAATTAATTTAATGGTAAACTAATTAATTATTCATACGAAGACATGGCTTAAAGGACTATCCAAGTCAAAAATATTACCTACCAAAAAAAGTAAGTTGAAGTTCGTTTTTGCATATGTTTCTATATTAAAACACACTTTTGACCATGTTAAAGCCGCCACAGATGGGTTTCGTTGTACTGCGTTTAATTTGATTCAAGAATAAATGCAGGTAATACAGTTGTAACAAGAGGCAAAGACTTTTGAATATCTTTGAAAATTTTATCATTCTGTCATGTTTTTATCTTAAAAAACATGACAGAATGATCTCCAAGCACAGTTTGGTAATCTTGCGGACGATGAGCAACCCTTTGTTGCTTGCCGTCCGCTCGTCTTATAAATAAAAATAACTAGCGAAACCGATTCATCGCTAGTGCGTAGTGTTCCACGCGCGCCTTAATTCATGAATCCCCAAGCGACACCCGGTGGCCGCGCATCTATTGTCTTACTATTGTGTCTCTAATTGACGGTATCTGAAGGGTTAAACAGATGTGAGCAAACCGTAGGGGCCCAGCTGGGCCGATGCCTGCTAGGACCATGGAATCAGTTCTGAAAAGGATATCCTCATAGTCTTGGAACGCAAAAGGCAACTAAAGGAACATAGGTGTGGTTTTAGTCAGTAAAAGTTTGACATGCCCTCGCGTTCCACTGTAAAGCGCGAAAAGTCACTTTTCTTGAGGTGGAAAACCATTATAAGCGCGTCAGAATGGCCGATTAACAGTCGTATTTAGCATTGTAATTGTGCCAAAAAATTGCTTATACATATTTGCTTATTACATAAAATAAAGCAAAGAGTCAGTTCCATCGTCAGCCACATCATCGCTTACCATCAGGTGAGATAGTGGTCAAACGTAAGCCTATCCATTACATTATAAAAAAGAGTACCTTATGAAACTTAAACACAACTTTTTTACATGTCACTCACGTTGCTTCCATATTTTTAACAGGCGCACGGGCTTTTAAGCACGTGAGTCGTAACTAGATTAATAGCTTATAAAAGAATAAACAGAGTCTACGTTTATAAATTACTAGCTGCTCCCAGCGGCTTCGCCCGCGTTATAGCAGAAAATTATCCCAAGGGAACATACTTTCGGGATAAAAAATATCCTGTGTCCTCTTCCAGGACATGGTTTATCCGTGTACCAAGTTTCATCAAAATCGGTTTTGCCATTTAGGCGTGAAGACGTAACAAACAAACAAACTCACTTTCGCTTTTATAATATTAGTAAGGATGAAATAAGCAGTTTATAAGCAATTTTTGGCTCATGTACATTTCAGTAAAACCACATAGTTACTACTCTAAAGTGGTAAACCGGCCATTCTGAGGTCAGAATGGCCAGTCAACCTTAAATGTTTAATTTTTTTTAACCTATGGAATATGCAATTCTCTTATTATGATAAACAAATATAAGCAATTGAAAAGCAATTTTTAGGCACAATTTCAAAGTTACGTAATGATAGTATACGAAAAGAGTCAGTTTGGTATCTGTCTATTATTATAAGCATGTTTTTTCTGCAAGCTTTGAATGTTTTAGAGAAACTAGAATCAAATGTTGATAAACCTCTTACGGAGACACTGCTTTATTCAGAAAATACAGATTATTTATTCATTACTAGCTTTTGCACGCAGCTTCGCCCGCGTACATATAATATAGTCTGTCACAAGGAATATAGCAGCTTTCAATCAGTGAAAAAAATTTAGCAATCGGACCAGTACTTCTAGAGATTACATCCTACAAACAAAAAAAAAAAATTAAAAAAATCTTTGCCTATTTATTATATTAGTGTAGATGACAATCTCATTAATTTACACATTCTGCTGGTGAAGAGAATGCTCTATTCATATTAGGTCTTCATATTGCCTTTATGGCAGACTTCCTCAGTACAATATTATGGTACCTTGTGACAGGGTTGGCAACACAGAACACAGGAATCCTTCGTGGTTGGCAACCATTCCATTTATATGAGTGCAATGTGAAACATTACTATTGTAGAGTTTCATCTATACGTATGGTTATTGATAAATGATCTTTAATTTGTAAATAGGTTTTCAAAAAACACTTTTACACGTCAATTTTGTTTTCAGTCAGTTTTAACGAGATAAGGCCGGTGTTTCCTAGCTGACTACCCTGAGAAGAAACACCGAAACAAAGTCTCTTTTAAAGTTCATACAGTAAAGAACATGTAATGGTCAAATCATATGAGAATTATGCAGATTTGTGTCTCAGATGGTCTTTTGAGGAATGAACCACACAGATTTGAGTGGACCTGTCCAGTCAGTGCAAGCATTTGTCAGTATTCGTGTAGTACAGTTCAAACTTAGGACTACTAAGGAGCTCAACGACTTCGTTCGTTGTCGATGCATTTTTGTTTTTTTGTATACTTTATTCTGTATACTCAATGTATAGGTACAGAATAAAAAATGCATTATAATGGTAGCCGCACACGTTCCAGTATACTAGCGCAAATTTAGACTGGCACTAGTATACTGGAACGTGTGTTGGCAGATATTTGCGCAGTTTTTGGTCACTTTCAAATAACATCTGTTTGCACAAGTCTAGACTTGCGCGTTCCAGTAGAACGTATGTGGTTACCATTAGAATATCTAGGAGTGGCAGGAGATCGCCTCTTGCGAAGCAGTCATACTAGCAAGGGAAAAGGCAGCTGGGGCGTAAGGCAACGGTCCTCACGCCCCGGCCGCCGCCAGGATTCCGATCCTGATTTTCGGCCACCGTAGGCGCGGCCCTGCGGACGGCTAGCAATGGTTAGCTCGCCGTCCAACCGCCCGGTAACCGTCCGGTCCGAGCCCAAGACGTCAACGGCGCGCGCGCCTCCAGGAGTTGTTAGCAAAACGCAGGGGCCCAGCAGGGTTGAAGCCTACTGGGGCCAAGGAACAGGAGTAGGTTTCCGTCTTTTTTTTAGCGTATCGATATAGCAAAACTAGTTAAATTCCTTGCCTGGCCCAGAACTTGGCCACAGCAATGCTGTCATTAGGTGCCTACGTGATCAGGTAATAGGGCACGTGATGTCAGTAAAAGTTTAATCAGTAAAGTCTGACACTATCTCCCGCACCCCCCAAGAGCTGGGGATGTCATTGGGTGATTTTCCCACGTAAAAAAGCCATGGAAATCTTAAAGGTTTGTCAGAACTCGTACGTGTGTCGTTGGTTAAAGAAAGAAAGAAAGAAAAATAATTTATTTGGCACAGCACAAGACCCAAACACAAATACAAAAACCAATACCAAAAAAAAAAAATAAAGATAAAAAATAAAGTTGTTGTGTGTCTCATGGCTGCACCAAAATAGGTCCAGTTCAGCATGATTGCCAGACAACAAGTGCCTGACGCTGGTTTTCAACTGAACCTGTGGCTGTGACGCAACGGACGCCACGGTTCGCCACCCCTGTCATATGAACTGCTTTTAATTAAGTATGTTGCCTGCATTATTACCCTAGTTAGCTTAGTGTTTCGGATTATACTCACATTTGATACCGCGCCTTGACAACGTCGTCTCAGAATAATAATGATACGGTAGGAGGGTTGAGACGTTTTATCAAATGTTGCTTTAGTTTTTAACGGGACGCTTAGACTTTTTATAGCGATGCTGTCGCGTATTTTATAAGTGCCGCGCGTTAGTCGCATTTTCAAACGCTATTGAAAAAATGCCAATGCGCTACTACATCGAGGCAAAGGCTCTACTGGATGCCAAAAAATTAGGGATCTTGCAAAGGTGAGACGGTACTTCACGCCGGAATAGCTGCTCAACCTTCAGAAATGATGCACTTGTAGAGTCGAAGCTCCAAAGCTTTGAGCATCGCCGCTAGTCTGTCGGTTTTCAATCGTTTACTTTTCGGGGATTGTGCACTGGAATTACACAATCTAATTCCGCCAAGTCCGTTCCATCATCGGACCACAAGACGTACGGCGTTGCGTCACCGGTACATGGTAGACATCCCACCCATCCGCGCAAAGCGTTTTGGAAACACATTTATTGAGCGTACAGCCAAGGAGTGGAATTCCCTGCCGAAGTCTGTGTTTCTTGATAGCTACAACTTGGGGTACTTTCAAGTCAAGAGTGAATGGGTTACTTCTAGGCAAGCGTACTCCATTGTCGACCACATCATGGCTTACCATCAGGTGAGATAATGGTCAAACGCGAGCCTATCAATAATTTAAAAAAAACTAACGCTCTACAGCATTGCTACAAAAAGTGGCCGTGGGTGAGGGGCCTTAGCGTTGTAAAAATCTATATTAATATTGTCGATTTATTGCGATTTGACGCAGCAGTCATTGTCAGTGATATTTTCTTAGTAGTTTTTAGGGTTTCGTACCACCAAAAGAGAAAAACGGAACCCTTTTTGGATGAATTAGTTGTCCTACTGACTGTTGATACCCTTTATCTCGGAAACGCGTGAAGGTATTGGGTCGGATTTCGAATCGATTTTTGAAGTTTGCATTGTCAACTGATGTTCCTGAAAACTCCAGCTCAATCGGTAACCGCGAAGTGGATCAAATTTAATTTGCAAGATTTGATTACAGACAAACATCGGGACAGGTGAAACTAAATAAAAGCTTGTAATAAAAACTCTATCAGTAACTGTTTTTCCTTTCATAATACTCCTCACACAATCCATTCATTATTGTTGTTTATATTATGTTTGTTTAACACACACATTAAAACATATGTAACACAAAAGTACCCAATTAAACTGTAAATTTTCTGCAAAATAAGACTTAATTCAAATTCTAAAGGATAATGAACACGAGATAGGAAGGTACAGACTGTATTGTTATCTTAATTGGGGGAACTTGAGAAAACTGTTTCCTCAGGGCTGGCACGTGGAAGTTTGTCTGCCTGTTTATTGGTAACCAGGGCCTTTCACTTGTTCCTATGGAAGGAATTGTTATTATGACAACTCTTAACAACCAATTACGATGTTGATAACTTTTTTGCTGTATTATTGTGAAGGTAGAACTACATTAGACCGACGCACACGTGTACCACGCCTTGCCCTTGATTTCAAGTACCTACGTAGAACGACGTCGCGTGGTGTGTATCAATTGTAGCGCTACAAGTCTAGTTTCCATATAGGCAAACGTGTTAGCAGTGTAGTTCTACCCTTAAGAGGGTCCTTCTCCACTCGCTTATCGTAAACATTGAAAATGGTTTAAAAGCTTGTTACTACATTTAATGCAATCCAACGCGATGTTTGACGAAAAGGCAACGCAAAAAAAGAGAGATAACGCCTGGAAACTCTGTTAGTATTCGGTAATTCTGAGATTTACTCGAAAATTTCACAAAACTTGCTCCAGGAAATAGCGGTTTTTTTTAAACACTTAAAAGTATTTGGAAAAAGTTGTCATCATTTAGAATCTTAATAAAATTTGCAAGGTCTCTAGAGGATTACTTTTTTGACTTTTTTAATTTTTAGGCAAATTATGAAGTGTCAAAGTTCATACAAAATAGGACATTTTCAGAGGTTTTTACTGGATTAGTTTTACACAAATTTAGAAATTGGTTTCTTTAGAAACCTAGATAATATCCACAAGATACTGTGTTTCCAAAATATCTAATGAAAAGTGTGTAATAACGTCATAATCAGTTATGAGCGGTTGTATGAAAAACAGTGAAAATGTGAGTCGTGATGCACCACCTTAATGTTATTTTCTGATTGGTTACTTTTTTTTTCGGTGGGTAAAAATCATCCAATGACAACCCCCGCTCTTGGGTGGAGCGGGAGATAGTGACAGACTCTTACTGACTAAAAACCCCACTTAGCCTTCATACCGGGGCTCGAGTTCCTTTCAGATAACCCTGGCCCCAGTCGGCTTCGACCCAGCTGGGCCCCTCCTGTTGCTGACAACTTCTTGAGGCGCGTGGGAACAGTGCGCGCCGTCGACGTCTTGGCCTCGGTCCGGACAGTTACCGGACTGTCGGACAGCGAGCTACCCATAGCTCGCCGTCCGCGAGCCCGCGTCTACGGTGGCCGGAAGTCGGGATTTTTGTAGCGCCACCTCGAGTCCCAACTCCTGGA
Source organism: Mythimna lalbum (assembly GCA_949319445.1). NCBI lineage: Eukaryota > Metazoa > Arthropoda > Insecta > Lepidoptera > Noctuidae > Mythimna > Mythimna lalbum. The sequence goes on from OX439365.1 coordinate 4,907,132, forward strand.
TCCTACCAACGACTATATCAACCCCGCGTGTCGCTACAGCGACCGCCGCCCGGTGCGACCTTCCCTGCGCTAGAACCAGCGTGTCGTCTACGTAACAAACCATCAGCGAACAAAAATCGTCAGGGAAATTGCCGCGCAGCACGTAGTCGTACCCGATGTTCCACAAGGGTGGCCCTAGTACCGACCCCTGCGGAACACCGCACGACATCTCTCGACGTTTGCAGTCTCCCTGGTGACCGCGGTAGACTATATAGACATGTCCGACAAGTAAGCCTCGACCACTCGGCAGAGGTATTCGGGCACCCGGTGGAACCGGTGTGTCCTCTGGATCGTATTCCAAGGCAGGGAGTTGAAGGCGTTGGCAATGTCCAAGCACACTGCCACGACACACCAACCCGGGGCAACGCATCCCCCGTCGTGAGGGCTCGCACGCGTATGGTGGCGTCTACCGTGGAGCGCATCCTGCGAAAGCCGAACTGTCCGTCCGAAAGGTCCGGCCCCAGTCGTGTTAGGCGCGCGACAAGGCGGTTTGCATTAGGTTCTGATTGGTTGCTGGCCTGAGTTATTGTTTGTACAATATTTTTTACTAAGCAACAAATTATTATTATTTTTTTAGTAGCCTATACTGTCCTGGCTGGGCAAAGGCCTCCCCAACTAAATTAATAACACAAAAAAAATGTTTTCGTGAAAACAGCATCAAAGTTGTCTTTGCACAACTCTAGGTTCACTGGCAGAGAATGCCTAAGGCATTACGTCCGCCTATGTACTTTGTGTTGCATGAAGATTAAATAAATAAATAAATAAAGTTGGTTTAGCATTTGAAATATTATTACAAGAAAGAGTGAGTAACCTAATGGCGGTGACGTCACATTTCATTATGTGCATCCTTATATTGTTACTAGCTTTTGCCCGCGCGGCTTCGCTCCCGCTCTTCACTACTCCACCCTACTCTACCCTACTCTAGCCTACTTTACCCTACTCTACCCTACTCTACCCTACTCTACCCTACTACTCTACCCTATTCTACCCTACCCTACCCTATCCTACTCTACCCTACACTACCCTAATTTTATTTTTTTCCACAAGAACCTTATCCTCACAATAACAATCACAACAAAAAATAAATCAGCCAAATCGGTCAAGCCGTTTTCATGCTATGTCGTGACAACGGAAAACGGGTTTCATTTTTATATTTATAGATAGATTTGACAATTTCCCCTTCTACCATATTTGAAAGAAGAATTTTAAAAATTCTTTCTTATTATGTTTATGATTCTTTAATTCTTTATTGTACACTATAAAAACTTATAAAATAAGTGGATAACAAAGTTCATGTACATAGGCGAGCTTAACTCAAAGATGAATTTTCTTCCAGCAAACCTTTGAGCGATAGAGAGAGATGATAGAGCCTAGAGGGTAGGGTCCAGTTGTACAATTTGAAAATTAGAAATACTATGAATAAAATAATAAGACATAAATAAGTATACCTACATACATAAATTAATTGGTCTTATTTTGGCCTTAAATTAGAGATTTATGTATCTTAAATTGAAATATTTTTTATCTTTTCTCATACAACAATGAAGGAAACCCTGGTCTCGCCAAACTAACGCGAAACTCATTAAACCCTTCTAGACATAAATTCCGCAGACGATTCATGATGCCAATTCCAACAGTGGAATGCAATAAGCTGGAGAAGCTGATAGCCAATCACCTCTTTGACTTTCCGAGGTGGGGTTTAATTAAAGATCGAAAAGATAAGGCTTAAGTTTTTTTGGTTTATGGCCCTTTTTTTGAGGACTTTTCCCTCTCTTGAGTGAAGTGAGAGTGCACGTCAGTTTATTATAATAATAGGATTACTGAGTAATATACACCTAACACCTGTCTTTCAGTTACCCTTTGCATTCTAGGGCTACGATATTTTTTTCAAATTTCAAATAGACCACTTTGAAATTGACGAAGTTTCGGTCACAAAAAAAATTGAAGCTAAATTAAGTTAAGAGAAAATAAAAAATATAGACATCAGGAATCAAAAATTTCGTAAAGGGTTTTTTTTACTTGGTCGAAATCGAGATATATGCACACAACAGCATCTTGGCGCTTGGTGGGTCCCTGACCGTTTTTATGAAGTGTCGACCAAAGAGTTTAAAATCTCGGTAAAAAACGCGTGTAATTTCTTACCCTTGTAACAATGTGTTCCCCGCTCCCTACACATCCTCGTAAATACGATTCATTATTTTGGTGGAATTATGGACACAACACCAGAAATAACCATTCATCTGATTGCTCTACTGCAAAAGGGACTTGGTCAGCGAAAAGTTGCTGCTCAACTGAATTTGAGTCACTCTGCTCAATCAATAGTTTTCAGAAGATTTCAAAAGAGCAGTGCCTTCAATCGGAGACTAGACATATTTGTATAAAATTATTATTATGTAAAATAAAATAGTAGTGTACCTACCGTAATTTATCAAAAAGTTATATACTTAAGTATACACCACTATTTTTTAATTAGTACAAATACTTAAATGGCTTATTAGAATAGGTGTTGTTATTATTTAGGTAAAGTTTCAATAAATAATATTCATAAACAGCAAAGTTATTAGAGTTTGTTTATATCCCAAAATGTCACTCAATTTATGGAAATATTGTACAGGCTATTGATTATGAATGAAAAACAATAGAAAATCACTGCGCGTAGTATTTTCTAGTAGTAATAGTTATAAGTATCAACCAATCATTAATTTACCAATTATGAAAAATTTTGTAGCCAATTTTAGAATTTCGTTTTTTTTTACTTTTGACTACACAAATATGGTTAGTAACGGGTACAGATTAAGCCCCATTATTTTGTATACTAATTAAAAAATAGGGGTGTATAACAACAGATGTGATTTGAAAGATGAGTTACAAATCTGGTGAGTTTCGAATCTGGCTAATTAAGAATCTGGTGAGTTTCGAATCTGGCTAATTAGGAATCTGGTGGAATATTATAAATGCGAAAGTTTGTATATACGGATGGATGTATGGATGGATGTATGGATGGATGTATGGATGGATGTATGGATGGATGTATGGATGGATGTATGGATGGATGTATGGATGGATGTATGGATGGATGTATGGATGGATGTATGGATGGATGTATGGATTGATGTATGGATGGATGTATGGATGGATGTATGGATGGATGGATGTATGGATGGATGTATGGATGTTTGTTACTCTTTCACGGAAAAACTACTGAACGGATCTCGATGAAACTTGGTACACGAGTAGACCATATCCCAGAATAACACATAGGATACTTTTTATACTGGAATTATGTACGCGGGTGAAGCCGCGGGCATTAGCTGGAAATAATATAATTTAAGATACAATTGCTATCACGCAAGCAAAGCCGCTGGAAGCCGCTGTTTTACATACATAGTTCAGAAATAAGTTTTCAGTTCAAATCTCGTAAAATGAGTTGTGTGTCTTCGTGTAGAAAAAGCAGCTTAGTTTGGTTGTTAGCTGATGATCAACATCTCTTGATCAACCTTAACTATTGAATCAGTATTGACTATATTAGATTTAATTTTATCCATATTAGATTTATCTTAATAATTACCCAAGTCGTTTTATTATATACTTATTTATTCACATTATAACCATCATCAAAATTTATAGAATTTGTATGCTTACGAGTAGAATGCAGGGTACTTTTATTATTCTGTAACACCGCTTGTATGTTTTTTACATGCATTGAGACAAATAAAAATGCTTTGGTTTGATTTTGATTTGATTTGACTTTTTGGACAGACTCTATAGATTACTAACTCCAAATTTTGTAAAAGCATTAATTTTTTGCGAGTAGAAATTTTGAGCATCGTGACTACTAGAAAAATCTATCATAAGACGTAAATCTATAAAAATAAGGAATATCATATCAATCTTTATTGCGTTCTCTAGAGAAGGATCGTCTTAGGTATTCAGGAGGAGGTCGAGATAATACAATTTTATTCGATAAATTTTCTATTTGCCATCCTTACTTATATTACCATATTAACATTTGAGAACATACCTTCAGGCGTAATCGGATTTATACGACGTTCATGAAATACCAAATAAGATCATTTTCCCAAACTGAGATATCGGGAATTTCGACTTCTGTCGCGTATATTATTATATTGTTTTGATTTATATTGAATAGTTTCGCATTATCTTCAGGGTGGCTGAAGCTTGTAAACACACATGATAGTATATTTTTGAAGCGTTGTTCACTTCAATACTACGATTTTTATAAATCTTAATCTTATTTTAGACTAGATTTTGACCGCGAAAATGCTACGTTTTTGTTATGTATCGCGTTTGACCTCTCATCTTACGGCAAGCAATGATGTGGCTGACGATGGAGCTCGCTTGCCCAGAAGTAACCTACTCACTTTTGACTTAAAATCTACCAGGAAAAACTTAAAACTATCAGGAAAAACAGACTCCAGCAGAGAATTCCACCTCTTAGCTGTACGCATAATGAATTTGTTCCCAAAACGCGCGTGTATTTATCGATGGGATACTATGTACAGAGTGTGCAACGCCGTATGTCTATTAGGTCCATATTCTATTAGGTTCTGTGTCTGTTTTTGTTTTATTATAACTAATAGCTCAACTCCACAACTTTAAATAATCAAACGGCGGCAGGTCGTCGGAATCCAATTTTCTTATAAAAAAATTCAATCCCGCAGACGTGCGGTATCTCGCATGAGGAATCTCGCATTTCTGATACCGCAGATAAGGTGCAGTATATATATAGGTGTAGTATATATATTATATTAAATATATATGTATGTGTATTTTAACTATATGTATACTTTTTACTCTTGTTTCCAAAACAAAATTCTCTTTTTGTGCGCCTACCATATTGTCTCTTCACCTCCCTAGGTTGACTGGTAGAGAATGCCTAAGGCATTAAGTCCGCCTTTGTACTTTTTGTTGCGTGAAGATTAAATAAATAAATAATAGACCAGTGCTGAAGCCGTTGTTAATGGTAAAAAGTGAAATAAAATCATAGAAGGATGAAACCTATTGGAAAAGGAAGAGAATACAACAAAAACGAAAGGAAAAATAAATTACGGGCGATCTGAGGTCGGGAAAAGGATGGGAGTGCGTTTTTAAGGGTAAAAACAGTTTATCTCGATTTCCGACAAAACTACAAGTCCTATGAAAAAAAATAAAAGTGCAAAGTTGTAGATAATAAAAAGATCTACAACTTTTGAATTTACCGTTTTTCTACATAACCTCAAAATGTATGTGAAAAATTCAAATAACTAAGTTTTTGGTTTTTTATTTTTATCTTTTATAAAAATTATTCTTTTTCCACGAAATTAAATGGAAACTTACCTTTTTATATCCCAGACACACTGTAATTTTTTTGATTTAAAATGTTTGTTTTTTCACCTTCATTTTGACTTAATATCGAAAAAGAACCCTAATTTTCAATCGAGAATTCTCACGTCAAAATATCTCCTTTTTTAATAATTTCGCTAGGGTTTTTGTTCGTTAAAATTTCTAGTTTCTGATGGTGTAAAAAAAAAGTATCACTATTACGGTAAATTTCTCAGAAAAAGCCAAAAAACTCCAATCCAAAAATTCTTTTTCTTAATAAACTATTTAAACTAAAACGTAACTATGTACATAAATATGATACAAAAAGACAAAGCACGCTCAGGCGTCAAAGTACTCCTCCACATCGCTGTCATCCGGAAATGTGCCCAGAAGACTGGCAGCATTGCCACGTTGAATGGCAATGCTAATTCTTTGGGCAAAGAACGAGCCAGCCCTCTGGTCACGTAAAGTGTCGATCAGTCGGCGTGAAATATCCTTGAAAAGGAGACGCGCACTCGGACCCCATGAACCAAGCGTTTCGACCCCAAACGGCTCAAAACTGTAATTACCAATAAGGTTACAGTATTTGCGCCGTTTAAGGGTCTCAGCAGAAGCAGCAGCACCAGCACAGCCCGCCGTACTTGGAATATGGGATGGCGCAAGGGTATCGACACAGGTTGCGTCCCACACCAGAGGCCTACCCACCTTCCATGGTACCAACGTCATACCATCTGGTCTCTTCCCATCGTCACGTACCAAGCCATTTGGTTCTAATACGGCAGGTACGCCGGCGGTGACAAGAGCTCGACGAATAATATCGTTGATGCTAGCGTGTCGTGGTATGCGGCCTGCGCTCCTGCAACAAGACAGGCCATGGTGTCCGAGACTGTCGACAGCTTCTCCACAGTGGCACCGATGTGGAGCAACACAAGGTGCGCCTAAGCGTAGACAGGTAGCTAGCCGAAACGAGGCATCATCCATCATAGTACCTATGGTGGATGACGGGAGTGCCTGAAGCCATAAACCCGACTCCCATTCCCCCACAGCCAGCAGACGCGCACGCTCAGCAGTACTTGACGACGTATTCAATAGGTTATTCCGTACAATACTGCAGAGCGGCACATCCCACCGTCTCTGTGAGGACAGGTTGTCGGGCAAATCCGTGTTGGGACAAGCCATTTTCCAAGCGTTCAACGCATCGGACAAGCACGGTACCTCAACATCAACCAGTGTGGAAGATAAAATATTCCTGGTTAATGTTTCAGTACTGTGTACCGAGGAGAGGAAAGCTGGTAAACTTATACTAGAAATTTTGCGGACTCCAAGGCCACCTAGCCGGATGGGAAGCGTGGCTTGCTGCCATGCTCGGTCGTCCAAGGCCACATTAAGGATTGAAGATAAAGTGTTCCTAATAATTTGATCGACTTTTTCCAAAAGTTGTGGATGTTTCCAAAGATGGGAAGCGCGAAGACTATACGTAAATTTTGGCCCAAAACAACAGTATCGAATGAGTGTGAAAGCCGAATGCATGTTTATTTTGAAAAGTCTTTCCGAGACGTCATTAAAATTTTGTATCTTTTGTTCAATGAATGTTGGAAATGATTCATCGAAAATTGGGGAACCCAGGAGGTGAAAAGAATTTCTATCGGTGATTTGGATATTTGGTGCTATTGAGTAAAATTTTGCTAAAGTCGTCTGTCTGTCAGTCGTTTGGGGGAGGTAAATTTCGCATTTCGAAAGATTTAGTTGTAATCCAATAGAATTAAATTTGTTTTTCAAAAAAGTAAAATCTTTTAAGACCGTGTCTACATCACCTCCTATGGTTCCGTCATCTAAATACCAGATATTGAATTTCGAATTTAGCTGCCGAATGATTGGATTTATTGCCAAACTGAAAATGACTGGCCCAGAAGGGTCACCCTGTTGACAGCCGACAGCTGATTCCAAAAGGTTTTCTTTATAAAGTAATTTTGAGGGGTGCCTGTAACATTGATAAAGGAAACTGTAAATTTTGGGTATTTCTTTTTGAGCTTCTGTCAACAAGGTGTCCCTGTTCACGGAATTAAAAGCATTCTTAATGTCAACCTTAAGAATGACCTCACCTTCATTGCTGTTGAGGTAGGTAGAAAGGGCATGTACCGCAGCCTCACAGCCCCCTTTGGATCCGAAACCAAGCTGTAGGGGCTGAAATTTGCTGGCGAGTGCTTCGCTATAGAATGCACAGCAGATTTTGGCTGCGATACGTCGGTAGGTGGACCCTACGGCAATGGGACGAATGCCGCCATCCTTTTTGCGCAAAGCACATAGGTTTGCCCCGTACAGGACATCAATGACGGCTTCGTTCACATTGCCGCAGAGCATGAGATTGATGAGGGCCGTTAGCTCCTTTAGGAGGGACTCACCAGCTTCCCCGGCGCCCGCGCACATCAGATCTTTTAAGTGTTGCGGTGTAAGGCCGTCGAGGCCGCCAGCGGATCCACTCCAGAAGGAGCACACGGCCGCACACACTTGTTGAGCTGTAATTTGAAGGGAGTTGGTTTCTGGATTGGGAGGATCGGGGAAGGTGAGCTCATCTGCCGGGGCGGGGTGTTTACTTTCCAGAGCCATAAGTGTCTCTGGAGAGTACGGCGCAACCACATCGCTGCTAAAGATAATCCTAGAAGCGCCTCGGATATCACCCTCACCCAGTTTGGACTCAACATGATGCAATAAACCTCTTTGAGGGAGGTGTGATGTTAATTTAGGTTCGAAACTTTGGGCCGAAATATCACAGTTATCTTTGATTTGAGCTGTTAAAGTTTTTTTTGTTGCCAAATTTTTTTGCACATGTAGAATCCTAAACGGGAAGGTGAGCAGTTGTTCCCAAGCACTCAATGAGTTCTCTCGGACAGCGAGGCGGACACATCGTGCTAAATTTGAAGCTACTGATGGTCTCGCACCACGAGGAACTCTTTTTAAAATAGGAGTAGTAGTTTTAAATTTTGACAGTGTTTTCCATAAAGGTTGGGGAGAAGAATCAGGTGTTAAAACAGAGGGTATTATTGGGCATGTTGAAGGTACATTGACGGGTTTATGTTTCTTGCCCAAATGTACCTTCAAGCCTCGCTCACCCTTGAAAAAGCGTGCTTGGGGACAATGAGGACATCTTACTAAGACATCCAGCGATGTGGCAGGTTGACTGGCTCCTCGGACGGCATCACTACTGTCGTCACAAGCATTTGGCATTAAAATATATGTATTAAATGCAGTAGGTACTTACTTACTTAACTTCCTAGATAGTAGATGTTTACGATTACTTAGGTAACTTCTGAACCATACAACTATGTCTGTGCTAAGCGTAAGCATTATTCATGTTTTGAGAAAACACGTGCCTACTGCCCAGTCGGTAAGCCACACAAGTACAAAGTCAGAAAACGATTCAGTATTTTTTTTTCTTTCTTTTTCGCCAAAATTTTTCGTTTTGCGGATGATTAATTTACTGCAGCAAATGTTCAGTTCTATGCCCTTTATCCCGTTTATTTAGTTCTTCAAAATCCTTTGAATTTTGACCAGACTAGCTTTTTCTTTTCAAATTGGTAATATGCCTTTATTTTTGTGTAATATAACCTGAGAAAGAAAGAAAGAATAACATTTATTTGTGATTTGCATCGCAATAATGCTTTTTTTTTTGTGGCCGCTTCTAGCGTTTTTTTGTGGCGGCGTTTTTTTGAGGCCCTTGTGCGAGAACAGTAACTTAGAATAAAAAAATCAACATTAAAAAAAACCTGTGCGAGGACAAAAGGCTCCTATGTGTCAGCATTCTGCGATTAAAAAAAAAATGCAAATCTTCTTCTCGTGTCGATTCGACTCAGGAAGACTTTAGTCCGACCAACATTTAGCCAGGACAGCTCTGTCGTTGGCTTCGTTTCGATGACTCAAACCCAATGCAACGCTGATAAAGAAGCACATCCAGCAAGACAAGTACAATACTATGTGTATTGTAGACATGTAGTAGTTTCAAAATGTCCGGTTTCATTGCGATTAAAGGTAGAACTACATTGCTCACACGTGTGCCACACAAGCCGAACTTGAGCGCGTCGGTCTCCATACATTTTATATGGAAGGAAACAAGATTTGTTGTGCTGCACTTCATACACGCCACGCGACGTCAATCTACGTACAAATCAGGCGTGTTACACGTGTGCGTCGGTCTAATGTAGTTCTAGCTTAAATGGCGTTTCAAATCACGATGCAAACATTTTAACGTATCGGACACTCGAACGTTATCAGATTTTATATTAAACTGTTATCTTCGGAAATATTAATTTACTTATTTTATTAATTGAGTCACCACAATATCTTATCGAGTGCGATATGAATGTGCCCAAATACAAACGGTTTTGGGTCGATATTAATAAAAATCTGGGTTCGTGTTTATTCTTTAATGAATTCGGACAAAGGTGCGGCGACGTCACATGTAGGCGACCGAGTTCATTAAAACATTATGAGTTCAATGATACTAATAAGAATTTTATTGGATTCATTTAATTTTATTGGAAAAGTCATTGCAAATAATCGCGCTCAAGGATCTAATTGTCTGTTCGGTAAGGATCAAGCCTGAGTCGATGGCGTAGTGTTTCACGTGCGTCTGAGATGATAAAAAAATACCGGCAAGGCTGAAGCGACCCAATAGAGTCGATGCTTGCTAGGCATTTTTTTTAGGTGGGAGACCATCCAATAACTTCTCTCGCTCCCGCGGAACGAGAAGGTGTGTCAGACTTTTACTAAGAGACGGGCCATACGATGCGTTGCGGAGGTAGAGGAGGTGGAGGTGGAGGTGGTGGTGTTGTATTTCGACGATTCGGCGGGCCGTACGTCAAAATATTTGCGGTGTGGCGCTGCAACGCATCGTTTGGCCCGGCTCTAAAACCACACCTATGTTTCTTCTTTGCCGTGTGTTCCAGGACCTGGGGTTACCATTTCTGAAGTGAATCAATAGGTCCAGTAGGTGCTGTGCCTCTACGGTTTTGCTGATATCTCTTTGAGGCGCGCGTAGAATAGTATGCGCCCGCCGTCGACAACTCTGGTTTAGTCCGGATGGTTAGCGAAAACATTTGAAAGAGTTACTGTGGTTTTAAAGCGCAAAGAGCTAATGAAAGAACTAAGGCACGTTCTTATTATTAAAATTCTGACACGCCCTCTCACTCCACTATAATGATTTCTTCTGCTTTAAGAACGGGAGAAATCATTAGACAATATAAAACCTCAAAAAAGGACCCAATAATATATATAATATATATTTCACAATTATCACACAACGCCGTCTAGTCCCAAGCTTAGCAGAGCTTGTCTTATGGGTACTAAAGAACTGATAAACATATTTGTATATTTCTAAATACGTACATATTATAGATAAACTAGCTTTTGCCCGCGCGGCTTCGCTCCCGCTCTTTCCTACTCTACCCTACTATACTCTACTCTACCCTACTCTTCCCTACTCTACCCTAGTCTTCCCTACTCTACCCTACTCTACCCTACCCTACTCTACCCTACCCTACTCTACCCTACTCTACCCTACTCTACTCTACCCTACTCTACCCTAAATTACTCTACACTACTCTACTCTACTCTACTCTACCCTACTCTACCCTACTCTACCCTATTATACCCTACTCTACCCTACCAAACTTCACATAAACCATCTACTAAATAGTCCGAACAAAGCCTAAAAATTTGGTTTGGATAGGTGAGCCCGTTCTTGAGTTATAAAATAACAACGAAAAGTGGCACTGATTTTTATATATATAGATTACACGCAGACATTTGTCCTGGGTGGGAGTCGAACCCACGACCTCCGGCATAGTAGTCAGGGCCACTGACCACTAGATCAACTGGCCAGTCATACCTACTTAACCTTAACAAATCCCACAGCCCCACAGGCATAATATAAACTACCCTTCGATATTTTAACTTCTTCAATTACTTAACATCAAAGGTTGAAAAAATCTACTGACGAAACACGAAAAGTTCTTTCCACCTCAATTAATACCGGTTGAATAGGCCTTAACGGGACATTAAATAAAAGAGTGTGGACTGTATATAAATGGTATATTACGACGTCACAATAATCGGGGGAAGTGGCTGTACCGAGCCGCGTCTGTGAGCCGAGTGATGGCCGGCGGGCGGCGCGTGAGTCGCGAAGCTTGTTCCCCGCGTCCCGCACGCTCCTTCCTGTGCCCATCGTAGTGATGCGCCGACATACTCCCCGGGTTGAAGTGATGTCTTCAACTGTTGACTGGAAGAGGGCAGATGCTGTTGAAGGCACGACGAATGATGCCTCTCTTCGTCTTGATTTCTGCCACCCTCGTAACCCCGTCTACGCCGGGATAGGTCTTCATGACCCGACCCAGGGACCAGAGCAGGGGTGGCGTTGTTTTGTCCTTGATCAGCACCAAGGTCCCGGGACTGACTTCACCTCTGGAATGGAACCACTTTGATTTGGCCTGTAGCAGAGAAGTGTACTCGTTATGAAATCTGCGCCAGAAATGCTGCCGGATGAACTGGATTCTTCTCCATCGATCTAGTCGCGTGATATTCGCGTCAGTCACCTGTGGGTGTGGTACAGTTAAGAGCTGTCGTCCAATTAGAAAATGAGATGGAGTGAGTGCCGAAAAATCATTAGGGTCTGATGAAAGTGAAGTGAGGGGACGCGAGTTTAAGACCGCCTCTATATGAGCGAGACAAGTAGCCATCTCCTCGAATGTGAAATGAGTAAGGTTAAGTAACCTTTTCAAGTGATGCTTGCAGGATTTGACTGCAGCTTCAGCTAATGAGTTGAAATGCGGGCTGTATGCGGGCGTGAAAATAAATTCGATTCCCTCTTGCGCCATTTCAAAGGACGTGCATCCGCTGTACACACTTACTTTTCTTTTGATTGGTACCTTTCATGTTGGTTTTAAGAGTGAATAGAAAAAAGGTGGAAAATGGCAGTTGAGCGAGGTGATGCGATGTAAAACCAACAACACGACCAGAGTTGCTGTGCCATTGGAGGTTTGATCCGGAGACTGCGGGGACGCCCGAACCCCCCCAGGGATCGCCATCGGGTCCTCTCACCCGGTCGCCAACCGGCACGATAGGGCCACCCTGGGATTTTTCGCAGATGGCGGGGCAGCCTTTCATGTGTGGCTAGCATACTACTTGGGCCCCCAACTATCTACGGTCGGCCAGCGGAGAACCGTGCTTCGGATCCCGCTACCCTCCGCGATCAAACGTCCGACACAACAAGAGCTGGCTTATCATACCCGTTATACGACGCAACACAACTGCTCAGACCCATCTTCCACCATACGGCTTCACCAGTCATCACGCCGGAACACGACGAATCGCTTGGCGGCATGGTTTTGGCTGGTGGGTGGTAACTTTTAAGCCGGCAGCCGATGCTATGGCCTACCACCGCATTTACTGCTCGTTTAGCACTACCTGGGGGACACGTGTAGGGTGGTCAAAACTAAGTAAATCCTACGGCTGCGAGCAGTTCATCCCCCTAAAAAATTATTATTTAATTTATTGCACATACTAAAACCTAGGCGTATGTTCTAGACTAATGTTAAGGCGTAACATATCAGTAACTGAGGGTTTTGTAATGGTGCTATAGGAGCTGTATACAAGTTTAAGCGGCCTGCCGTTCGTCGTGGATAGTGGACAATTTGGGCTCATTATCCAACAGAGTCACGGCATATGCCATTCTGTTTTAGTCAGTATTCTCTTAGTACCTCAATTGTTACTATTGGCACAACCTTCTATTCTATGAACGAAAACAGATACCTATGCACCTAAGTAGGTGTAATAGGAAAATACAATTAGTCACTGAATTCTTGATCAATAACGGACAGATTTTGAATTAATAAGGTATACTTTCTAATTGATCTCGTAAAAATTTTGTCATGATTTGATTGTGAACTTCGTAGGAACTCTTCACAGGATCATAGCAGAATTGTCGCAACAAGAAAAACTGCTATGTTTATACGTGTAGATCGACTACACGTATAAACATAGCAGACTGTCTGAAGGAAGAAGAAGAGGGGGAGGTAAAATCTGTCCATTCAATTATATAGACAGATTTCAGTGAACATACATTAAAAAATGAAAATGAAACCTCCTCCTTTTTGAAGTAGATTAAAAACTAGGCCAGATGAATGAGACATTCTCTCGGTTACAAAGGATCACCCAGTACCGACCTTCACAAAATTATCATCGTCTGATAAACTTTTGGAAGTACATGTGTATTTTCAAAGTGCTTTCTTATGTTTAAATTCATGATGAATAATAATAATCGTTTTCTCCAAAATACGATGTAATGTACAGGATAACTCCAACCAAAACACGGTTGGTACGGATTTAAGTATTAGCTATATTGTTCTCTCCATATAATATAAAAATATATAATAATAAATTTATTTGATCCAACATACAATTTACACACAAGAGCTGAACATCTCGGGTTAGAGGTAGGTAAATACATAGTACATACTAGCTTTTGCCCGCGGCTCTTCACTCGCGTTAAATTCGGAGTAACACGGTTCCCCTTTCGGAAATATCATTAATGTACACAGAATTAAATACAAAAACTTAACAAATTATATACTAAAACCTTCCTTGAGAATCACGCTACCGAGTGATGAAAACCGTTTGAAAATTGGTGCAGTAATTTTTGAGTTTATTGCGAACAGACAAACAGACGCGGCGGGGGACTTTGTTTTATAATGAGTAGGATTGATACAATATCGCTCGCCATACAAATTCATCTTAAGATGCGAAAATATGAAATATTATTTATTATCTTCATCGTGCGTGATAGTCCATTGAATTGTATGGCGAGCGATATTGTAACTTAAAATAAAATATTATAGTATCTTAGCCGTGTGCAGCACCCCTTAGTGAACTCCACTGCGGGTGACGTAACCTACGCCAAACTTATTATTTTCGGTTGGTACATTATTGGGTCTAGGGATCAAACTGCAAAATTAAGTTTGTTTTTGTTGTATATACTTTTCCGGGATAAAAAGTACACGATGTGGTGCCCAGGATATTAAAGAATAGGTAATTATACCAAGCTTCATCGTAATCGAACCGGTAGGGAGAATATGGACAATGAAAAAAAAAAGTGTTACGCCACTATCAAGTAAAATAGTTACTCAATTCAATTAACTTAAGTTAAGAAAATAAAGATATCCACAGGAGAAACAAGGTTACCAACATAGCTCGAAGAATCGCCAAACTTAAGTGACAATGGGCAGGGCATTACACGTAGACCGATGAGGACGCAAGGTTCTGGAGTGGCGACCACGTACCGGAACACGCAGCGATGGAAGAGAAAGATACAGTGGTTTTCTGGCGCTTTACCCTCAATGAATGCATGGTCCCCGTTTGATAGGCCGTAAGCAAAAGACAGCAACTCAAAGTGACGGATATGTCATCAATCACGGTTTTCCAAGTAACCATAATGAATCAATGACAAAGTTGCTAGAATATTTTAGCTTTTCAATAGAGACTGAGCCCTATAATTTGCTAAGCTTTCGGCCTGAAATGGCAATCACTAAATTACTTCGTCGAGACTACATTGACTAAAGTGATTACAAATTAAGGTTACCCCTAAATAATGCTAGCCTGTAATTTGTCTCACAATTCTATGCACTAGCATATCAAAGGCAAAAGTGAAAAATGAAAATCATCGCATTATGTTATTGCAACCTAAATAAAATTGTTCTTTCTTCAAAAATTTCTTTTTTGCAATAATCATTGGCTCTGAAACGTGGCCGCTCACAATGGGCCTCATTAGAACGCTTAAAGGACATTCAAAGAGCAATGGAATGGGCTATGTTCGGAGTTTGCTTGCGTGACCAAATCAAAATGAAGATATCCGTAAAAGAACCAAGTTTATCGATAGAAACCTCGTGGTGAGGTGTGTCAGACTCTTACTGACTAAAAACTTCCTGGTGTTAAAAAAAATACAACCAACTTCAATGTAAAAAAAAAACACTAAAAAGAGCAAAATAACTTTAATTTCGAAAGTCAGTGTTAAATAAAGAACAGATTAAACTTATTAATAGAAACACCGACTTCCGAAGTTAAAGTTATTTTGCATTTTAGTGTTTTTTCTTTTACATTCTAAAAGCATTTTCCGTATGGCGCCTCGTATATACAATCACTTGCCAAAGTCCATACTAGAAATTTCATCTACCGACGCATTCAAAAAGAAATTAAAAAGCTTCTTGCTATGTAAATGTTACTATAGTGTTCATGATTATTTAATGGAGGATGTAAGGACATATTGAAGTAACCATGGCACTAATTTAATTATTTTATTAATATTAATTCTTTGACATTTATATCCCTTGACATTTATATGCAAATTATATCTTGACATTCCCATTTAATACATGACATTCACATTTTGATTACACTATTGACATTACTATTTTTCATTGTGAATTTACTAAATTATGCATGAATTTAATTTAATTTTACATCATTATATATATTATTCTTACTTTGAAATTTATTCACAATTGTATCTTGACATTATTATTAAACAAATGACATTTTAAACTTCAATTTTTCAAATGACATTATTATCAACTTTCATTTTATGTTTCTTTGTTATTGGTTATGGTGAAATGAAATAAGCTAAATTGTACTAAGTATTAATTATAAATAATTATTGCAAGAAAATTTATTATAATAAAGCTTGTAATTTGCATGCCTCAAGGTGTAATATGGTTGGACTGTGCTATATTTTTAATATTATCTTTATGTAATTACCCATATTAGCAAATAAACGATTATTATGATTATGAAGTCGGCTGAATTTTTTCCAATTTTTTTTTTTTTATGTTACGAAGACGAGTATAAACCTATGAAAAAGGAACAAATAATCATACATTGCTTTCAAATTGAGTTTCCCAGGAACGTGCGATAAATGGTGACACAGTTCTGAGAGACGAAGCTCAAACGCAGTTGGGAAAAATATGTAATACGTGTGATACACTTAGAAGCACGTGCGTGTTACAGTGCCATATTGTAAGATACGTGCCTTACGTGTGAAAATGGCTGTATTAAAAATGTACGAACCTTTTGTAGAGACTCGCAGATTCAATAAGTCTTTGATAGATGAATCGTAACAAAGTGAGGAAGATATATAAATCTATTTTTTTTAATCGAAGGTTATACAACCCTGTTCAGATGCCATGGGCCGTCCGATTAGTGGCAGGCGGTCGCCTTCTGCGAAGCAGTAATGCTAGCAAAGGAGGAAGCCGACCGCATCAGACAACGGCGCTCAAAGCGCCCCAGCCACCGCGCCGCGCCGCTGGGATTGATTCATACCGGGGCTTGCGGATGGCGAGCAATGGGTAGCTCGTTATGCGACCGTCCGGCAACTGTCCGGACCGAGCCCAAGTCGTCGAAGGCGCGCACTGTTCCCGCGCGCCTCAAGTAGTTGTCAGCAACAGCAGGTGTCCAGCTGGGTCGAAGCAGTCTGGGGCCAGGGTTAGCTCCGAAAGGTAGCTCAGCCCCGGTATGAAAGGCAAGAAGGAACGGGTTTTTTAGTCAGTAATAGTCTGACACTATCTCCCGCTCTGCCCAAGGGTGGGGGATGCCATTTGGATCATTTTTCCCCACCAAGAAAAAACCCTGTTCAGATATCTAGGACTTGTTAGTGCCGGATTAGCCGCGTAACAAGAAGAATCAAATGCTACGGGCCCCGCGTATTGCAGGGATCCGCTTGGATTTACTAAATAAATGATATTTATTTTGCAAATAGGTCAAAAATTCAAACTACAGTTCCCTTCAACTAACTTTGCCACTCTGAAGTTGGCTACAAATCACTGCGCATTAGTCAATTTTACGAAAAAAGACAGCACAGCGCATGCGCGGCTAGCGATGCAATAGACGAACCTCAGTGTTACGTTTCTATCTCAGTCGCTCGTATACGTCCGATACCAGCTTGTGTTCCGCTCGCACAGTACATACGGTCGTCGATGCGAAAAGTGTTACGCGTAAATTACCTACCTGTTTTAAGTTTGTTGTTTTTTCTTATTTTTTCTTATAGTTATTGTTGTATTTGAATTGTTATTGTTGTGTTTGAATTGTTATTGTTATGTAAAAAAATCAGGTGAGTAAAAAATTACACTATTTATTTTCATTATAAAATAAAACAAATTTAATTTTACGTCCGTGAACACTGTTTACGCGATAGTACCTGCGCCGTTGTTAGGAGAGCCTAACTTCAGAGCGGCATAGTTATTTGACGCGTACTGTAGATGAAACCGGTGTTCCCTAGCTGACTACTCTGAGAAGAAACACTGAAACAAACTCAGGGGTTTTTTCTATATAAATGTGTGGCCTTATTGTTCTGTTTCATTGATTGTGTACAGATCCTGTGCTTATGCGTTATTGGGTCTTGTGATAACAAGTATAATATTTGTATATTCCACAACTTTCACACAACGCCATCTGGTCCCGAACTAAGCAAAGATTGTGGTATGAGTACTAGACAACTAGTGAACATACTAATGTATTTCTAAATAGATGAATTACCCTCACATATAATATTTCTATAACACATGACACTTATTAACATAAATTCACGCTTTTTACCAATGTGATGTATTAATTATTATTATTCCAATGTTTATTCGTATTTTATTATTTTGTTCCGATACCTACCTATATAGTTTATTTAGTCTCCGTGAGTGTGACCGTGGCATCACCGCGGGCCCTTACAGAATACTAGCGCTGCGTTATTTATCTTTATAGATATCGCAGCATATGCTGAGTTAGGTGCCTTTTTGACCTTGCACCAGGTTCAAATAAACGTTTTTCTCTCTTTCTTTCTAGATATAGAATAAATGATTATGCTCATCACACACATATTTGTCTTAGGTGGGAACCAAATCTACGATCTCCGACGTAGCAGTCATGGCCACGGACCACTAGACCAACAGACCTGTCAAACAAAAACCGGATTTGAAACCGCCAACCTTATTGTTCGGCGGTTTCAAATCAGGTTTTTGTTAGGTTAGGTTACACAAAGGTTACACAAGTAATATTTTTGAGACCTAAATAAACCTGTAATACTAGGATTGCAGGTATAAATTCTTGTATTTTAATTATACGACAAACATACCTAAATCGTTTCATGTACTAACATTTCAGTAACCAAACAAGAACTAAAAGCGCACTGAAATACTGAAAGCTAATGTTTGAAAGCAGTTTGAACCACGCAAGCCAAGGAAAGCATTTCTCGAAAGGCGAGTCATGCCGAGTAAGTTTATAAAAATACCAGATTTTGCCCGCGGCTTCACTCGCGTTAAATTCGGGGTAACACGGGTCACCTTTCGGCTTAATTTTTTCTAGGCATCTTCAAAAAATATCTTTAATGTACACAGAAATAAATACAAAAACTCAACCAATTATGTACCTACTAAAACCTTCCTCGAGAATCGCGCTATCGAGTGGTGAAAACCGCTTGAAAATCGGTGCAGTAATTTTTGAGTTTATCGCAAACAGACAGACGCGGCGGGGGACTTTGTTTTATAATATGTATTGATACAATATCGCTCGCCATACAAATTCATCTTAAGATACGAAAATATGATATATTATTTATTATCTTCGTCGTGTAAGATAGTTCATTGAATTGTATGGCGAGCGATATTGTATCTTAAGATAAAATATTATAGTATCTTAGCCGTGCAGCGCCTCTACTGCAGGTGACGTTACCTACCATAAACTTTTTATTTACGGTTGGTACAGTAATCGGGTCCAGGGAGCGAACGAACATTAAAGAATTAAAGTAGTAGGTAGCTAGTCTTTTGGTGTTTTACATGATGCATTTTGGAGAGTGAGCAAAGGAATTACATGACTTGGTTCCGCCATCGCCTTTCTAACCTGGGACAACCCGGGGCGGTACGGCGGTCGGCGTACGGTGAGTGTCCACCCTTACGTTGTTAATACCTCTACGGTTCAGATATATTTAATATAAACCATTTTTAGGCACTTTTGAATTGTCTAAATGTCGGTCAGTCAAAAAAAAATTAAGCTAAATTGCACGTTCCCAAGCGTACGATAACGCGATCTTGACTAAACAGAAAGGAAAAAAAAATGTATAGCATCTAGTAAGTCTACGCCGATTACAAGTTAACGTAACGCCAATTAGTGAAAACGACAATAAGAGTTGTACGATAGTTATCCTTAATCTCAAAGATGATCTGTCATTACAAATGAGATATCGATCCTGCTTCAACATTGCCAATATCTACAACTTGTATAACACGTATGAATAGCCCATCACAAGTCTCATAGAAGTTTCCCAACTCATAATTACTTCCAATCAGTTTTGTGGGAAAATCAGCAGCTGTAACAAACTCACATATTTCTTTCCTACCCAAAATTACAACACGTGTATACTGAGAATCATCCTAATTTTTCTTGTCCTTTCAAAGATTCGGTGTTCGATTCCTTTGTGTAATTTAGAAGATTCATTTGATTGGAAAAGGCTCGTAGCGTTTCATAAATGTTTTCTATCTATTTAATTTTATTTGTGCTCAAAATGTTCGGGTTCTTCATTAAGTCAACTCAGGTCTATTCATCAAACGTGACTGTACAGTTAATCGACTTTTACGCTTCCTAAATTTTCGAAGTCATCAGATGTTTTGTTTGTGTTAAATATTTGAAAGGAATTTGTTGATGTGAATTTTTGAGCTTTAGGCAATATAGGAAAATGGGTTGGTATTACTCGAAAACTGGTTCTTATTGCACTTATGAATAAGGATCAGTTTTCTCACTGACTGTGAATAGATTTACACGCTATGTTATGGAAGGATATGCTGAAACAAATTTACTGTAACAACTTGTGTACTATATTCTAGCAAATAAGTTGATTGATTGTTTTATGTTGACAATGCAGTATATTTCACATCAGTCTGCTTAATTTTTACTTACTATATTACTGGGCTAGCTGTCAGCTCGTTTCTCTTTCAAAAATCACACAAAATTTGCGAACAAATCCGAGAGCTATATCGAACAAAATGTTTTCATTTATTTTATCTTCACAAGTAGATTGAGTAATGTCGCCGTCTATTGATGCAAGTCAGTACTTGTATTTGTCATCGAACTCCATCTATATATATAAAAATGAAACCCGTTTTCCGTTGTCACGACATAGCATGAAAACGGCTTGACCGATTTGGCTGCTTTTTTTTTGTTGTGATTGTTATTGTGAGGATAAGGTTCTTATGGAAAAAAAAATAGGGTATTGTAGGGTACAGTAGAGTAGGGTAGAGTAGGGTAGAGTAGGGTGGAGTAGGGTAGAGTAGGGTAGAGTAGGGTAGAGTAGGGTAGAGTAGGGTAGATTAGGGTAGAGTAGGGTAGAGTAGGGTAGAGTAGTGTAGAGTAGGGTATAGTAGGGTAGAGTAGGGTAGAGTAGGGTAGAGTAGGGTAGAGTAGGGTAGAGTAGGGTAGAGTACGGTAGAGTACGGTAGAGTACGGTAGAGTACGGTAGAGTACGGTAGAGTACGGTAGAGTACGGTACAGTACGGTAGAGTACGGTAGAGTACGGTAGAGTAGGGTAAAGTAGTGTAGAGTAGGGTAGGGTAGAGTTGGGTATAGTAGGGTGGAGTAGGGAAGAGCGGGAGCGAAGTTAGAGCTAGTAACGTATAAATTTTGTCAATCTTGACGCACACATAAACTTCGTCAATCTGTATCAAAATGTCAAATTCTTCAGGTATCACGTAGAAAAATTCTAGTCGCATACGTAATGTTTGAGCTTATGGTCTTGTGAAAGTTATTTTCATTGTCAAACTTTCTTGTTTATTTGACTTTCGTGTTCTTTGTGTAGTTCAGCTGTAATACTTAATTCATGAATCCCCAAGCGACACCCGGTGGCCGCGCATCTATTGTCTTACTATTGTGTTTCTAATTGACGGTATCTGAAGGGTTAATTAAAAAATGTATTTGAAAATGTTCATTATTCAAGTTTGTTCGAAATTTTCTTTCTGTAAGATAACTAGAGATTGTTTAACAAAGTTTGCTCTGAAATTAGTTGACTTAGTACCGTGTTACATTGTCTGAAGACTTCAATATTTCTTCAATTTTAATTTTTGACTTTAATTAATAAAATAAATTATTGTCTTTTCATATTACTACTTGTATTTTTTTAATTATTTAATGAAATTATTACATTTCATCTGATATAATTGTAGAATCATGTATTTATTTAGAAAACAAACAGTGACACATTACATTTATAGAAAAATATAATTAAATATTTTATATCAAAGGTTTGGAACAATTTGCCTGTTTCGGTCTTCCCGTCTAATTATAATTTAGGTGTTTTTAAGACTAGAGTGATTAAACTACGCTTCACCATCAACGATTTCATCCCTGCTTACCATCCAGTCGCCCTAGCCAATTTACAACCGTTTCTATTCTATTCTTTTGTGCCAAACGCCTTGAGTTGACCACGCCTCCGATTCTTGTGTTCTGACGTCATCTCAACACTCACTCACAAAGGAATAGGAGGCGTGGCCAACTCGAGGCATTCGACACAAGAGTATTCTCTTATAAATAATAGAAGAATAGAAACGGTTAGAACTTGACTCGGTGGGCAGGTAGGATCGCAGTCGAGAATGAAAATATTTTTTTCATAGCAAGCTTTTATAGTTCGGTATACCTATATAATTAATACTCGTCAAGACGAATTATACAAGCCCAAACTCGATAGGGTTGTGTCGTTTAACTACCAAGTTCCCATAGCCACCTTCCGGTTCCTTCGAGATTTACACGTGCATGCAAAATTTTAACTCAATCGGTAACAGGGAAGTGGTTCAAATTGAATTTACAAGATTACAGACAAACATCCGGACAGGTGAAACTAAATGAAAGTTTGTAAAAAAAAGAGCAACCAACGACATTTTTCACGGAATACTACAAAGTTTTAACAAAGCATCCAATTTCAAACTAAAACTACACTACAACAGTTTAAACTATAATAAGCTGTTTTATGGACGCTAACTAACAAGCTAAAAAGAAAAGAAGTTTAAAAAAATATGGAAATAAAACTGACCTTTGATTTTATGTTTTTAGTATTTGCTTTGACTGGCCTGTTGTTCTAGTGGTAAGTGGCCCTGAGTGCTATGGCGGAGTTCGTGGTTTTGATTCCCACCTAATACAAATTTTTATGTGATGAGCACGATCATTTGTTCTGGAGCGTAGCATAGTCGACCTTATTATGTTCCCACTGTTGGGACTCAGGCCTCCTCTCTAGTAGACAGAATGGGCCGTAATCCACCACGTGGGCCCATTGTGGGTTGGTGGATGTCACATATCTTCGAATTTTTTAGGACATAGGTACCGGTTTTCTCACGTGTTCTGTGCCTGGGTGTAATTTATCCATAAATGTATGGATTTAAAAACATGTAAGTATGTTCATTGGCGTTGAAAGGTTTCCTTAAGGTGGATCGATGACCTGGTAATGGTTGCGGGAATCCGATGGATGCGAGACGCACGGGACTGTCCATTGTAGCGACACTTGGAGGAGACCTATGTTCAACAGTGGACGTCTGTCGGCTGAAATGATGATGATGATGATGATGATGATGATGATGATGATGATGATGATGATGATGATGATGATGATGATGAGGGTGATGGTGATGGTGATGATGATGATGCTGATGCTGATGATCAGTCTAGTACCTACTCATATCACAAGCCCTGCTTAGTTAGGGACTAGATGGTGTTGTGTGAAAGTTGTTGAATATTATATTAGGTACTATTTACTGGTTTTTGAATTAATGAGAAGAAAAAGCAAATACAATTATCAATATGAAGTTTTTTGGCTGATATTGTATCAAATTAATGATAGCATTCGCAATTATGTATGCTGTTACCTCAGTATTGACCATCATTGCGACTTTGAATCAGTCAATATTTGACTTCCATGCGTCAAGCTCAAAATTACAAACTAAACACTAAATATCAACTATGTTATTCCGAACTGGTAGGTACTTATTGTTAGTAAATGATCGAACGTAGCATGAAATATTCCAAATTTCAAATAGAAGAATTGAAGCGCAATGAAATCGTTTGACAATCACGATAAATTGATAAAGCAAAGCTAAAGCGAATTGAAATTGTACTAAGGTACAATTGAATAGTATGAAAAAAAGGAGAAAATACGTTGATGGTGTATTAGTAACTAGCTTTTGCCGGCGGGTTCGCCCGTATACCTAAAATATAGCCTATGTCGCTCAGGAATAACGCAGCTTTCTATCGGTGAAAAAATTTTCGCAATCGGACCAGTACTTCCAGAGATTACTTCCTACAAGCAAAAAAACTTAAAAACAAACTTTATCTCTTAACCCTTCAGATACCGTCAATTAGAGACACAATAGTAAGACAATAGATGCGCGGCCACCGGTGGTCGCTTGGGGATTCATGAATTAATATTAGGTTGCTATCAGACGGACTGCATCGCAACAACCGCACGCAAACCATAAATTCAACTGCATGCAGTTTGAGCTGACTTTGCGCAGTTGGTGCCACGCATCTAGCCCAGGAGCTTAGTGTATGGTTTGATCTTTAAGTGCCTCAAAATAAAGTTACTGTGCGTACAGCGATGGACAACGTGCGTCGACACTACACGACTGTAGCCTACCGCGTAAAGTTGAAGGCACGACTGCATGCAGTTGATATTGACTTCACTCGACTGCAGTCGACCGCGTGCAGTTCATATCATGACTGGACGAAGACGAACGTACAATTGCATGCAGTTAAATATGTCAACCGCGCGTGGTCGTTGCGATGCAGTCCGTCTGATGTCAGCCGTAGTGTAGATATCATGCAACAGAGAAATAAAAGATATCACTGATCACAATAGCGATGTCGATATTTCTCTTTTATACCCGTTACTAGAATGGTCTCGCATTCAAAAACATGTAAACTCACACACACAAGACACCCAAACCGGAACACCTATCTGTAGGCTACACAAAACGTACTTTTTTGTGAAAAAAAAAGCAAGTAGGTGCTACTTTAATACTAAAGTGAAAAGTAAATTTAATTTCGGAAGTCGGTATTAAATAACGAAGAAACAAAACCAAAAACAACAATAATTTTTTTTGTATAGAGGCTGCCGCGATGACCTGGTGAAGGTTGCGGGAATCCGATGCCGGACGCACAGGATCGTTCATTGTAGCGACACTTGGGGGAGGTCTATGTCCAACAGTGGACGTCTATCGGCTGAAATGAGAATGAAGATGATGATGAAAGTTATATTTTCGATGTTTAGAACAAATCGATGTTTTTATGTCGCCATTACAAGTATAATCGAATGTAAGTAATCCCTTGCTTACATGGATATCTTTATCGAATCAATAGCTAGATTAAGTAAGCATGCATCTAAGTAGCTTAAACATTGAGCATCAATAGTTTATTTTCGTGAACAATAAAGTAGCTGTTAACTTTAAAATCCTACGCAAACCCCGTTAAACTCTATTAGCCCAAGAATACATTTTCGGCACTCCTTGTATCGATCAAAACATTATCTACAAAGTCAACAAGCTAATGCGTGGAATATAGTAAACAATATTTTTTATACCATCATTACCTTAACCTTTTTCCCAACTAGCTTGGCCCCTCCGTATTTTTTTACTGATGGTTAGACTTTCTGTTGTCTGGACTACCTTCAATGACAGCTAAATATCTATGAATGACAACCAGAACCAATGGCTTTATGGGGTGTCAGTAATATAATATTTTAGATAAAAGTACATATGAACTAAAAAAATCGCATTGGCATTTGCCCGGTTTCAAACTTTTCAATCCTTTAAAAATTACTTTCCAAAATTATTTTTTATGGCTTTACAGTGCGTTCCAAATGAGAATATGATCGATTGGCATGTTGTAACGTCATGATTTACTGTCAAATCGAGGAAAAAAATTTTTAAACTTTAATTAATTTACGAAAAATTTAATTTATTTACGAACTGTGAACGAAAAAAGTTTAATCAGAATCCAGTTCTTCAATTTTGAAAAAAAAAAATTTTGATGTGACAGTACGACGTCACGTCAAAACATCGCAATCGATGCTATTCTCATTTGGAACGCATAGTACGTGCTTTCTGAGACACGGGGTGTCAGGAATATCTTAGATAAACGTATATATGAATTGAAAAATTCACATTGGTACTCACCCAGTTTCGAAACTTACCTCCAAAATTATAATTTAGATGTCGCAAAATTTGCAAGGATTAATTCATGAATCCCCAAGCGACACCCGGTGGCCGCGCATCTATTGTCTTACTATTGTGTCTCTAATTGACGGTATCTGAAGGGTTAAGGAAATTTATCAGTACTCTAGAATTTGGTCGGGCGGTGATAAATACACACGTATGTTTTGCGGTAACAAGAGTTATCTCTGCCTGATGTTTTCGCTGATTTCAGTTCAGTACCGCTTGTGCACTCGACGTTGGAGGTCGCGTCGCGCTCGTGTTATTTCGTAAAACATCGCGAAAAGTTCTAATGTTCTAGGTTCTTTGTTTCTTTGGATGGTTTCAAGTGTTTTGTTCTGTGAATTTGTGTACAAAGTGAATGTGTGCCGTAGAAAGTGGATTATTGTTTCGATAAACGTAAGTAATTGTGCTTGTTTTGATTCTATCATTACATATGTAATTGTTTTTATATTGTTTTTATATACACATTTATAATTTTGAATGTTTACGTTCTATTAGTGTAAAGCCCTTACAAATAAGGAAAGAAATATATTTTTTTTTTATACCAAAAAATATAAACATAGTACGGAGGTACTTTTGAAATTATATTGGAACTCATTCTAATCTTACAGTCCGACATGGTTTTTAAAATTTCTAGTATTTTCTTTAAATGTTGATGTTATTCCTATAGAAATATTCGTAAGACGAAACATAAAGAAGCTGTCTGCAAGAAAACTTTTACTTGACAGTAAAGAAAGATTTTCGTTTACGTTCACATTTTCATGAGCGCTATGGTTAAGCTCTGCGGTTTATGATCCTCCATAATACTTAGTATAAGTTGTAAAACGAAACGAGGGAAAATGCACCTGGCGAGACTACCTGCTTTAGGTTTGAGAAAATTATTAAATTAACTTAGTTGGTTCTTAACTTAACTTTTCATTGGTTTTTACAAATTAAATTTTCTTAGTGAGCAAAGTAAATTAATGCTCGTCGAACAGATGGTCGATGAGGCTAAATGGCTTTAAAGAGGCGACTGCGTATCCGAAGACGCAGCATTAGAATGTCTTTCACAATGTGTACTGGTAACCTGGAGAGGATCGCGGAATTTCGATTGATTTGAAACGCATAGGACAGCTCGTTGTGATGATACTTGGGAAGGCCTATGTCGAAAAATGGACGTTCCTTGGCTGAAATTATGAAAATGATGTCCATCAATAGACTTCTTACAGTTAAAATGATGACGATAATAAATAAAAAATTATAGTAAGTGAAGAACGCAGAATAACGATGATACGGTTATAAATTTTCTGATGGTGAGACAAACACATCTGGAAAACTATCAACCTATTGAATGAACCTAGTCCATAATCCATGAATCAATATTCTAAAAATACCAGTACAAATATACTAGTAAGTACTAATTAACAAATCAGCTTGAAATGAATTACTAAGAATATTCATTTATAGTCGTTTGTAATCAGTAGTTTTTATCTTGAGAAAGCCAAAGCGTCAGGTAATAATAAATCAGGGATAATGGACGATAAAACTGATATTGTAGGACTGTTTTAAGATACTCTACTTAAATGTATTATAAGCCGTCTGGTCTTCAGCTAAGAATAAAGCAATTGTATCTTTGGAACCGAGTGTCGTAAGGGACTAACATGACATTATCAATTGAATGAGTAACATTATCTTCGTGTTCGATGATAGCATTATCGTCATCAACATTATTTATCAGTTTTTAGACGTCCATTGTAGAACGTAGGTCACCTCAAAGATCGCGTTTTGTCGAACTTAGACGATTGTAGAACGTAGGTCACCTCAAAGATCGCGTTTTGTCGAACTTAGACGACTGCTTTTTATTGTAATCGATTAGATTTTATTTTGTGAATGGTTCCTATCTTGTGATTCGGGGCAATTCACCTGCTGGAGTATTCCCGTCCGATTATAATTTAGGTGTCTTTAAGGCTAGAGTGAATTTAATAAACTAATGCGTCTCACCATCAACGATTGCATCACTGCTTACCATCAGGTAGGATCGCAGTCAAGCACTAGTTCCTATCAATTAAACAAAAGTCCGAGGATTACTGGAGGTGAACAAGGCCTAAATAATGGCATGTTTTTGACTTCAAAGAATAGAAAAATATTTAAAGCGCAGTTCGCATCAAATAAGTTTCTAACAGACGTGTTTGCTATGACAATCCTTGTTATTTTTTATAAGTTTCTTTTATATTTACACTGTTGCATTTTATATTAGACTTCTGGTCCCTGCTAACAAAAAAGAAACCAAAATAGACTCAGGTAAAATATCTTCAAATAAGGTTACCGACGTAGCTCAATGAGTCGCCAAACTTAAGTGGCAATGGGCACGGCACATTGCACGCAGAACAGATGGTCGATGGGGACGAAAGGTTCTGAAGTGGCGCCAACGTACCAGAAGACGCAGCGTTGGAAAGCCTCGAACAAGGTGGACCGACGACCTGGTCAGTGTCGCGGGAATCCGATGGATGCGTGACGCACAGGACCGGTCGTTGTGACGACGCTTGGGGGAGGCCTGTGTCCAGCAGTGGACGTCTTTCGGCTGATATGATGATGATGATGATGACCTACTCAACTTCTTTGCGTCGATCATGTTGGCTACTATCGACGACCATCTATACTATGGATGTTCCGGAAGACTGTATTGGGGTCAGCTTTCAGTTTAGAATGCAATTACTGACTACCATGGTTTTATATGGAGCGAAAGCCTATTTGACTTCAATAACAATGTAACACGGGTACCCTTTGGCACAAAATACATAGGTACAGAAGACAATCTCATGTATGTACTTCACTTTTATACCTACGTTCGGTGGACGCACACTAATAAGCGTTTGAGCCGGAACTGTTCGACGAGTGGGCCGAGACACTACCGAGATATCGTGTCCGTGAGCGGTGTCTATGTGTGCGTTGCTCGAGCGCGCTTTGTATGTAGATTGACTTCTTACTTATATATTTTGGCCTTTGGCGAGTCTGGTGTCAAACTTAATTTCCGACTACCCACTAAGAGTATCTGTTTCTCCTTGGGCCTGATACATTTGACGAAAATTGAATCAGACAGGCGAGATTCGATCTTACTTAATTGCTTCGACTTGAGCTGTATCGATTTTATTGGGACTATAACTTTAGTTGGTTCAACATCGACATATAGGTATGTACTACGCACTAGGTTACACGTGCCGTACACGCACTTAGTTTCCTTAGGTGAACTGCAGCCCACACAAATGAGATAATGTTTGACAGCTAATTATTATTTTTCTATTTGAAGCGCCACTTGCGAGCGTCCAGAGAACAAATTTTAACGTATAATGCAAATTTTAACGTATAGTGTACAGTACTCTGAAATATTTTTAACCGACTTCTAAAAAAGGAGGTAGATGAAGGATGTTTGTATATTTTTTTTAATGTTTGTTCGCGGATATGTTCGTCGCTAGGCTACCGATTTGAAATTTTTTTTTTGGAAAGGGTAACTTCCCAAATGCTCCCATAGTCACCAAGTTGGGGTCTGTTGTTGGAATCTTGGCGAAATCGAGAGAACTCCTTAAATTCAATAAATTTTTTTCAGTGAAGTTGGTATTTTTTTTTTATAAAAATGTTTTGTTATTGTATTTTGAATTAATTTCGTTCGAATTCTGTGATGTTCCTGCTTCAGGAATTATAGAAGGCCTATGAAAAATTTGTGTATATTAAGTGTAAGAGGCGTGATATTACTCATTTTAGTACCTGAGACACTCGCTACGACCGACAGCGCCAAAATGGCAAATATCAAACGGGCCCAAAAGCACTTTCCGGGGCCAGGGTTAGTTTCGAAAGATAGCTCGAGCCCCGGTATGAAGGCTAGAAGGACCGGGGTGGGTTTTTAGTCAATAAGAGTTTGACACTATCTTCCGTTCAGAACGTTCATTGTGGCGGCAATTGGGGGAGGCCTATGTCCAACAGTGGACGTCTTTCGGCTGAAATGATGATGATGATGGCTATCTCCCGCTCTGCCCAAGAGCGAGGGTTGTCATTAGGTAATTTTCCTACCATAAAAAAGGCACAAAAGCACTTTGATGGCCGCCAGTCCAGTAAGGTAAATAGTAGAGGTCAGAGGTATACGTAGAATAAGTCACTGTAAATGTAATTGCTGCAACTTCTGAGAAGATACTATCCAGTAAAGCAAGGCTCTAAGCTAAGCGAGAATTAACGTGCTAGTTCCTATTTATAACGTTGTGTTAGCTTTTCTCGTTAAGCTAAAATGAAACCCTGCTTGTTAATAAATTGCGCTCACAATTCATACTGTTACGCCGTTAAATTTCAACACGTCATATCTCCGACAAAATAAAGAGTGACAACGAATAATTAAAACGCATTGCTGTTCGAAAGCTCTAGAACCAAAGTACCTACCTAGCCTGGCAAGATCTCGAACATTCCTTCATAAGTACCCGTTGTACCTACTATTTAGTAGGTATGTAATCTGTAGGTATCTGTAGGTGGATAAGGGAAATGGTACTTTCCGCCGTTAACAATAGAGTCGAAATTCGCGTGAGTGACTCGCGATGGACAAAGTAATAAAATTGGGCCCCGCGATGCGACTCTATTGTTCTGGAACTATCCTGAGACGTCAGTATCTAGAATTTTCTGCTCCGCGTATAAATACGAGCCCCCGAACAGAAGTGAGTCAGTTCTGATTTCGACTGCGATCAAGAGCGATCTACCTAAGTGTGCGAAGTGATTTTATCTAACGACCGAGGCGATAGTATACCGGAACTCTAGTGCTAACTGTGATTTGGATTATTGTTGACTGGACTAATTATTTATTGTTTGTGGTAAATAAAGTTCTTTATTGGTAAATCGGCATTTAATTACCTACGTACGTAACAATACGTAGGGTAGAAACCCTGGCAGGAATTTCCTATACATGCTTAAAATTTACGTTTAATAGTGTTTTTATATATGTATCTATAAAAGGAGAAACTGACTGACATATCAACGCACAACCAAAACTACTGGGACTAGGAACGTGAAATTTAAATTTTGCATAAAACCCACCCGTGTTCCTTCAGTTGTTCCTTGGGCCGCGGGAACGCTTTTGAGCAAACCCCAGCAAATTAAAAAAAAAAAAACAAAAACCTACATTTGGTGAAACAATTGAATTTATAATATATATAATATAATATAATATAATATATAATATAATAATATAATATATAATATATAATATATAATATATAATATATAATATATAATATATAATATATAATATATAATATATAATATATAATATATAATATATAATATATAATATATAATATATAATATAATAATATAATATAATATTCCACAACTATCACACAACGCTGTCTAGTCCCAAGCTAAGCAGAGCTTGTGTTATGGGTACTAGACAACTGATAAACATACTTATATATTTCTCTAAATACATACATATATAGATAAATTACACCCAGACACAGAACAAATGATCATGCTCATCACATAAACATTTGTCCTGGGTGGGAATCGAACCCACGACCTCTGGCTTAGCAGTCAGGGCCACTAACCACTAGACCAACAGGCCAGTTTAAGAGGGTCCTTTTCCACTCGCCTATCGTAAACATCAAAAATGGTTTAAAAGCTTGTTACTTTATTTAATGCAATCCAACGCGATGTTTGACGAAAAGGAAACGCAAAAAAGTGAGGTAACGCTTGAAAACTCTGTTAGTATTCGGTAATTCTGAGATTTACTCGAAAATTTCACAAAACTTGCTCCAGGAAATAGCTGTTTTTTTAAAACCCTTAAAAGTTTTTGGAAAAAGTTGTCGTTATTTAGAATCTTAATAAAATTTGCAAGGTCTCTAGAGGATTACTTTTTTGACTTTTTTAATTTTTAGGCAAATTATGAAGTGTCAAAGTTCATACAAAATAGGACAATTTCAGAGGTTTTTACTGGATTAATTTTACACAAATTTAGAAATTGATTTCTTTAGAAACCTAGATAATATCCACAAGATACTGTGTTTCCAAAATATCTAATGAAAAATGTGTAATAACGTCATAATCAGTTATGAGCGGTTGTATGAAAAACAGTGAAAATGTGAGTCATGATGAAATGACTCACATTGAACCACCTTAAGGAGAATCTTTTGAATACGGTTTCCGCTAATAATAACATAATATGTCAAATATATAGATCTAAAGGAATTTCATCCATCTAGCTTTCAGTATTTTGATCAAGTTACCTGATGGAGTAAGCTTAAGGTCGTCGTTTTTACGTTTGGCTTGATTTTAATAATACAAAACATCATCATCATATCAGCCGAAAGACGTCCACTGCTGGACATAGGCCTCCCCCAAGCGTCGCCACAACGACCGGTCCTGTGCGTCACGCATCCATCGGATTACCGCGACCCTGACCAAGTCGTCGGTCCACCTTGTTGGAGGCCTTCCAACGCTGCGTCTTCCGTCTTCTTCATACAAAACATTAGTAACTTACTAATCATACACTTAGAATGGGTTGCCTAAAACCACATTACAGATTTCATCAAAGTTAATTTTAGTATAAAGTTTTCTTATCGTTAAAGATATGTATTATTGTTATAAGATTATGCAAGGCTTTTTAAAAAAAATATTTATAAAGCCCCAAGCCACAAAATAGATAGGTACAGAAGACAATCTCATGTATGTACTTCACTTTTTACACCTACGCTCGGTGGACGCACACCGCACACTACGGCCGTGTGCAGGGACACATAAGGGTGGATACTCACCGTACGTCGGGTTATCCGATGGTAGAAAGGAGAAAGCGGAATCAATTCATGCAATTCCAAGTAGGTAAATATACATTTTATGAACATGAGTGACGTAAGCGATTATATAAATGGAGATCTGATAATGGAATTGGTATCTGCGGTTTGTATTTATATAATTGTATAATGTGCTTTGTCGGATGTACTGAAAATGTATGGAATTTGTGTTTTTTATATCATTTAACAAGATTTTAATGAAAATCATATTTTTCATAGCAAGCTTTTATAGTTCGATAAATCTATATAATAATTATACTCGTCAAGACGTATCATACGAGCCCAAACTCGATGGTCGATGGCATCTTCCGGTTCCATCATCAGCTCAGCTTCCTGTCATAATAATTTTGCATTGTTATCTGATTTACACGTTCATGCAAAATTTGAGCTCAATCGGTAACCGGGAAGTGGGTAAAATTTGATTACAGACAAACATCGGGACAGGAGAAACTAAATAAAAGCTTGTAAAATAATCTTTGTTATAACGATTGTCATTCGTAGATCTTTCACAGTCTTTAAAAGTATTAGACACCAGAAAGTCTGACCATCAGCCTGTACAAGGAGTATCATAACGCCCAGTAACTGGGTTGTGCCAGGTCTGATAGACTGCAAGCCCCCAAGCTAGTTAGAAAAAGTATTTGTTATAAAAATAATACTTTTAATTCAGATAACTAAGATCCAATTTGTTAGTAGTATTTTTATACTACACTACTAACAAATTGAATGGCTTAAAAACTAGTGTTAGTATTAATACAAATTACTGCTTATTCTACTCGCCCCCTGCCTAACCCATGAATCGAGGTATCAATACTCATGTGACCACTAATACAACGATGCATATACGAGTACAGGCAGTCCACTCTACCGGCTATCATACTTAAACGATGTTGCGACTAGCCCGCACTCTGCTCAACAAAACTTAAAATGTATGATTGGAACGGATTGTTGTATATTATGTAATTTGCATGCCCATGTGATGATAGTATATGGAGAGGC
Organism: Mythimna lalbum; assembly: GCA_949319445.1. NCBI lineage: Eukaryota > Metazoa > Arthropoda > Insecta > Lepidoptera > Noctuidae > Mythimna > Mythimna lalbum. Next base: position 4,940,559 of record OX439365.1, read on the forward strand.
TCAATATATTAGAAAACATCTATGTATTAATCACCCATATTTGCAAATGAATAAATGGTTTATGATTTCAAAAGTTCCGCAGCTTAAATACAATGTATTCCGATTTCAAAAGAACCGCAGCATATGTGATACGGTTTCCAATAATACGCTTCGATTGTGTTTCACAATACATTTAATCTTTTAATGATGATTTAATCGTCATGAGTTATTAGAATTAATATTTTAGCTTTTAGGGTTCCGAACCCATAAGGTAAAAACAGGACCCTATTGCTATAACTCCGCTGTCATCTGTCTGTCACCAGACTGTATCTCATGTACCGTATTATAATATTCCACAACCGTCACACAACGCCTTCTAGTCCCAAGCTAAGCAGAGCTTGTGTTATGGGTACTAGACAACTGATAAACATACTAATATATTTCTTATCTTAATATATACATATTATAGATAAATTACACTCAGACACAGGACATCATGCTCATTACATAAACATTTGTTCTGGGTGGGAATCTAACCCACGATCTCCGGCATAGCAGTCAGGGCCACTAACCACTATGCCAACAGGCCAGGCCAGTATTGTAACACAGTTGAAATTTTTACAAATGATATATTTTTGGAGGGAGGCCTTTGCCCAGCAGTGGGACAATATAGGCTAGATATAATATATATAATAATATTTGCCGCCCTATCAACAACAGTATAAAACAAATATTTACATAGTGCTTCCTGCAATAAACGTGATTTTTCTGACGTTTTTTGCTACGAAAAGTACGGAACCCTTCGTGCGCAATTCCAACTTGCTCTTGGCCGGTTTTTCTAACTTGGCGTACCGACGATACGGTGAAACAACAATGAATCTTGTAATTAATATCGAAAGCTTTAATTATTTCAACCCGGAATCTGTAACGAACTTTAATGCCTACTGTCCTCGGACGAGTAGCTTCATAGACATTATTGATTTTAATTAATTGAATTTTAATAATAATAGTAATATTCCACAACGCCGTTTAGTCCTATAACTTATAACACAAGTTAAGCAAAACTTGTGTTATAAGTACTAGACGATAAATTACACCCAGACACAACAAATGATCATGATCATCGCATAAACATTTGTCCTGGGTGGGAATCGAACACACGACCTTCAGCACAGCAGTCAGGGCAACTAACCACTAGACTGATTTATAAAGTTTTGGAATTATTATTTATTGAATATTGGGATTTTAATCATTTTAAGTTTTTGATTGAATGTAATGATTTTAATGTGTTGTAATGTAATTATTAATTTATTAAATTTTGTATTTTAAGCCTTATTAAAAACTCACTGTTATTGATATATATCTTTTTAATATATAAAAATATATATTTATAACAGTGAGTGCGTTTGAATTGAAAAAATTTTTTAGTGACTGAAAAGTTGAAAGGAAATCGGTTGTCTTGGTATGGTCATGTAAAGAGGAGGGATGAAACGCATGTTACTAAAAGAGTTATGAGTTTACATGTGGATGGATGGAGAGGGAGGCCAAAGAAACGATGGATGGATTGTGTGAGAAGTGATATGAATGAAAAGGGAGTTAGTGATAGCGTGATGAGTGACCCCAAAGAAAACGAGACAAGGGCAGGAAGATGATGATGATAGCCTATTTATCAAAGAAGCTCACAAAGTGGAGCAGTAACCAGTAACCAAAGACGCGGGTGAAGCCGCAGGGAATAGCTAGTTTTTAATAAACCCAGCGCGGAGACGTGAAAAGCTGACTATGCGGATTGTCGAAAACCTAGCGGTACGTAGGTACTTTGCAAATCCTCGCTGAATAAGATGGATTCATTCTGGATTCTGCCGCGGAATGGGTTTTGAATAACAAAGCTATTACTTATTTTATGTATTAAATTACGTATTTTGTTATGATTTTTGTCGTAGCAACACCCAATTTAAGATTTGACATTCACTGACCCGCACACGGGCCTCGAAAAAACGCCACCATAAAAAAAAAAAACGCTGGAAGCGATTGTATGAAAATTTTCAGTTAAGGAGTGGAATTCCCTGCCGGAGTCTGTGTTTCCGGATAGCTATATCTTAGGGGTCTTTAAGTCAAAAGTGAATAGATTGCTTCTAGGCAAGCGTGTTCCATCGTCGGCCACATCATCGCTTACCATCAGGTGAGGTAGCGGTCAAACGTGAGCCTATACATTATCGCCGCCGCCGCCGGGATTCCGATCACGATTTCCGGCCACCGTAAACGCCGGCTCGTGGACGGCGAGCCATAGGTAGCTCGCTGTCCGACCGTCCGGTAACTTTCCGGACCGAGCCCAGGCGTCGACGGCGCGCACTGTTCCCGTGCGCCTCAAGGAGTTGTCAGTCCAGCTGGGTCGAAGCCTACTGGGGCCAGGTTTATCAGCCCCGGTATGAAGGGCGAAGAAACGGGGTGGGTTTTTAGTCAGTAAGAGTCTGACACTATATCCCGCTCCACCCAAGAGCGGGGGTTGTCAAAAGATGATTTTTGCCCACCGAAAAAAAAGCCATCATTAAAAAAAAATTAATCTCGGTCTAGACGCTATTAATGTACCTATAGAATTTTGTAATTATACCACTTTTCTGTTCTTTTTCTCCCTTTATATTCATATTGTTTACATTCAGAATATTCATGGTATTTAAAGCCAAAACCCAAGCAAACGAGAACCAAGGCTTAGAGAATGCAATTACTGAATTGAGTTTCCAACCGAGCCACATATGTACCGCAGATTAGGCCGTAATTAAATTACTCGTAGTCGTAACAGATCTAAGCTATTTTATTTACGCGGGAAATTATCAAAGGATTTCTCCTGCTTCTAGTAGAACGAGAGGAAGAGGAGTTTCAGACTTTTATTGACTAAACTCCACAGTGTTCCTTCAGAGGGTAACTCCTGCGAACAATCCGTAGCCCTGGTAGATTTCATATATCAAGGTCCTGAAACGCAAGGCAAATAATGAACAAAGGACTAGGTTTTAGTCAGTAAAAATCTGACACGTCCTCCCTGCCCGGCCTTAGAGCGGGAGATGTTATTGGACGATTTTTCGTCTAAAAAAAGACCTGGTTAGACATCGGCCTTAACTGCCGCCGTTAATTTTGCTGATATCTTTGAAGCGCGGAATATGATATTTTTGTTAAGTTATTGAAATGATCCTATGCGTCCCGCATACTTAGGATTCCCGCAACCGGCCTTCCGACGCTGCGTATTCCGGATCGTTCATTGTGGCGACACTTATTTATTTATTTATTTAATCTTCTTGCAACAAAAAGTACAAAGGCGGACTTAAAGCCTTCGGCATTCTCTACCAGTCAACCTAGGGAGGTAAAGAGACAATATGGTAAGCGCACAAAAGAGAATTTTGTTTTGGAAACAAGAGTAAACATAAAATGATGAAGATCAAAAAGTTCGAAATCCGCTAAATTGTAGATACCTTTTTCATTTTGTGCATGTTGAAATACCAATTCACATCTAGTTTCGAATCTCCAAAAACCAAATTTTAGTCGCAATTCGGAAGCAACCGGCATGACGACACAGCATTGATAGAAATCACGTTCCAATGCACCCAGTCGCCAAAATGCGGCCCAGTGTCAAAGGATTCGTTGAAATGTGCTATTTCAGTATCGCAATCGAAAGCTGGAGTTGCCAAACCCGACCTTTGACAAAACCGTAAATTAATCGACGTAACAAGACAAGTCTTTTGTTATGGAGTTTAGTTTAGTTTTGACGTTTTAAAAACTTTAGAAGCTAGAGCACGCTTCTAATTGGTCCTTTCCTATGAAGAAGAACCGGTAAGAAACTCTATGGTTACTCTATTAAAAAAATGATTGATTTTACAATTTTACCTATACCCAATACCAATTATTAGATTTATCAGTTATTATTATTTATTTTTATTTTACCAATATTGCCTGCTACGGTCTTCCCGTCCGATTATAATGTGGGTGTCTTCAAGGCTAAATTGAAAAGGCTCTTAATAAGTTAGTGCGCCATCAGAGATTGTTTCACTGCTTACCATAAGATGGGATCGCAGTCAAGCACTAGTTTATATTAAATGAAAAAAAAAAACTCTTCCTGTAAAATTGAGTCAATATCACATTTCAAATCTGATCAGCAATTTTTAAGCCACGATCAAACATTCTGCGAGCAATGTACCGTACCCTGCTTACAGCAATTTAAGTTTGGCCATGACCAAAAAGTTCTGAGAGTTGTGGCCGAACTGAAGCCGCAGCGAAGCAGCGAGCGCACAAGGTGGGCCTATTGACCTGGAGAGGGCCATGGAAATCCGTTAGATGCGAGACGCACAGGACCGTTCGTTGTGGCGATATTTGGGTAGCTCTTTGACCAAAAGTAGACGTTTTTCGGCGGAAATGATGATCAAAAATTGGTTTATTCCAGAAATCCCCACCGATAAATCCCCACCAGAAAGCCCCACTAGCTAAATAAAAAATCATCTCAGTGGGATTTTTGGAAAAATAAGTGCAAGATGACCACATTATCGCTTACCATCAGGTGAAATGTTGGTCAAATGCGAGCCTATCAATAATAAAAAAATTTACAAAAAGTGCCGGTCCGGGCGATACCTCATGGCGACCGTAACTGTCTCAACTCAGTGTTGGGCACGCCTTAATTATGGCGGTAAGTCCTCTCTTTGAGGCGTGGCTGGAAAGATCTCACGGCGTTCTCACCTTCCACATACTGGGGCCATGGTTTTGCTTCTGAAAGCAAAAATGGTTTTGCTTCTGAAAGCAAAACCCAGCCCTTTAATGAAAGGCATCGTTGGAACAAGTAGTGGGTTTTAGTCAGTAAAAGTCTGACACGAAAAAGGGCGGAAGATGTCATAGGTGGGAAATCATAAAAACTCATTACCCACCTCATTTTCACTGTCGGGTAAAAAGTAGCAAGTCTATTTTTAATACTGTCTCTGTGTCAAGTTCAGGCCAAGGTTAAGAAGTGCTTATGGTGCTTGTTTGTCGTCACGCTAAAGCTCTTTTTAAATTGACTGGAAAATTTTCTATAATGGTTTACACGACAGCATGTGTACGGCTTCATGGCTCTGTAAATCTTCTGTTGAGCAGTTTTGATACTTGTTGCTTTGAGTTTTGAGAAATTGTTGTTGTTTATTTAGTAAACTTTTGTTTCATTGAGATAATTATCTATATCCAATATTGTAAAGTTGAAGAGTTTGTTTGTTTGAACGCGTTAATCTAAAAAACTATTGGTTCGAATTTAAAAAATGATTTTAATGTCGGATAGTCTATTTATCGAGAAAGATAATAATAAATATCATATTGTCTTGCATTATAATATATTAATAATGTAAGATGATATAATTGTACTACATTAGGTATAGTCTGTCTAAAAAGTCAAATGACTTTGGAGTTTTTGAAGTAAATAAAAAAGCTGTTGTTGGCAACGCGAATTTTAGTTGTCATTCATTTGTTTCTTGAGATGATGATAGTGCTACAACAGATGTTGATCTTAATATGGCTAGTGATAATGAATCAATAAGCAGAGTAGAATATTTAAAATCAGATTTCCGCTACGATTCCAGATTTATGTTATTGTTTTATACTTACTAATGACACTATTATATATTTGCTAATGTATCCTACTTTTGTAATAAGAATATCATTAAAGAAACTGAAATAGGCATATTATTTTTAACGAAAATCTTGTGCATTATTATTGTTAAAAGTCCCCTAATAATATTAAATCATTTAAAAAATACTTATATTCGATACTTTTTATAACATTCTTCTATTAGTAAACCATGATCAAGATCTCTTAATCTACCTTGATTATTGAACTAGTGTTAACTATATCAGATTTAATTTTACCCAGGTACTAGGTAGTATATACGGTAGGTACAATCCACGGGAGCAGTTACCAAAGTTGCAGATGAAACCGCGGGGACAGCTAGTTTATAAAAAAAGCCCTCCATTTTTGAAGTCGGTTAAAAAAGGAACCCTAATCCTAAAGCTTTCGTTATCTGTTCATAAAAAATATATAATTTTATGTTTCGTAAAAAATATATGATATATATTTATTATTATTGATAGGGTCGCGTTTGACCACTAACTATCTTACCTGATGGTAAGCGATGATGTGGCCGACGATGATGCTCCATCGTCAAAAAACTAAGTAAATTATTTTCGGTTTGTACCATTTCTTTTATGTCTATTTAGACCATCAGCCCGCAGCTCCACACATAATAAGGGTAGTAGAGAACCCTGAGATTAGTTCAACAGATTGGAATCACGTCTACATATCAATCCGTCTATCTAGCCGTGATTTATGTACGACGAAGTACACTGATCTCAGAGCAATTAGTCTTCAATGGACGAGAATTTTTTTTTTTAGATGCGGAAACTATCTAATTTTTTTTTTAATATTCTACAACTATCTCACAACGCCGTCTAGTCTCAAGCTAAGCAGAGCTTGTTTTATGAGTACTAGACAACTGATAATTATACTTATATATTTCTAAATATATACATATTATAGATAGATTATACCCATACACAGAACAAATGATTATGCTCATCACACAAACATTTGTCCTGGGTGGGAATCGAACCCACGACCTCCGGCATAGCAGTCAGGGTCACTAACCACTAGACCAACAGGCCAGTCAAATGTAATGTTACGTTTACATGTGGGCCAGATCTCGGCCAGTGGCTATTGTGTAGCCATTGTATAAACGGGAAACCCCCGTTAACACAACGGTGATTGGCCGAGGTCGGGCCCACATGTAAACGTAGCATAATATCTTCTCGCGGTCATATACCACAGTGTCTCAAGACGAAAGTGTATGTCCAGTGCGTGTTGCCAGTGAAGGCATATGGCTCCGAAACGTGGTCGCTTACAATGGGCCTTATCAAAAAGCTTGAAATCACCTTAAAGGCAATGGAAAGGGTTATGCTCGGAGTTTCCTTGCTTTATCACATCAGAAATTAAGATATTCGGAGAAAAACCTAGTTTACCAACAGTTTGGCGAGTCTTCGAGCTATCGAAGACTCGCCAAACTTGAATGGCAATGGGCAGGGCACCTTACACGCAGAACAGACGGTCGATGGGGACGAAAGGTTTTGGAGTGGCGACCGTGTACCGGAAAGCGCTTCTATGAAGCTATGCGTCCGTGTACAGTAGGACTTAATCTTTCAAACATTGACTTACGCAGTGTTTACCCACGTGATTTTTGTAAATAGGTACCACGTATGTGGGTCGAAGTCTTTTAGTATAAAAGGCAGCTCTTAGCATCCTCGTTTCAAGAGCTTTCTCGTTTTAGGTTGGAGCGAGAGGGCGTGTAAGACTTTTACTGACTAAAGCCCACCTGTGTCCTTGAGTTGCCCTTTGCGTTCTAAGACCAAGGTTTCCCTTTCAGAAATGTCTTGTGGCTTTAACGGGTATCGGCCTTGATGAGCCCCTACGGTTTTGTAGACATCTCTATGGCTTCCGCCCACGACGATTTTTTGTAGCGATGCTATTGCGCGTTTCGTAAGCCGCGATAGCATCGGTAGTGTAGTTCTTATAGTTTCGAAAAAAGTGGCTGTGACATACAGACGGACAGACAGACAGACATGACGAATTTATGAGAGGTCCGTTTTTTGCAATTTGGCTATGGAACCCTAAAAATGCCAACGCGCTAAAGCATTAATAGAATAGAATAGAATAGAATTTTATTTTGCAAATATGGGTAATACATATAGTTCTTACAATTACATTTAGCTCAGCCACATTTTACCAATCGGCATGCAAAATTTTAAAATTATTTATTAAGTATCATTATTATATCACAATCAATTAATAAATTACTTAAATCAATTTTATAAAATACTAATATTGCGACTGTATCGATGCAATCGTACTACAGCATTGCTATAAAAAGTCGCCGTGGACGAGAGGCATTTGAGACGCGCGTAAAATATTACGCGCCGTCGACGACTCGGGGTTTGGTCACAAAATATATAAGTACAGAAGTCAATCTACATACAAAGCGCGCTCGCAACGCATAGACACCGCTCACGGACACGATATCTCTGAGTTCCTTGGCCCGTTCGTCGAACAGTTCCGGCTCAAACGTTCATTAGTGTGTAGGTATAAAAAGTGAAGTACATACATGAGATTATCTTCTGTACTTATCTATTTTGTGGTTCGGTCCTAACTCGACGGCCGTCTCCTAGCAGCCTATCATACCAATTTTATTGTTTTTGTATAAAAAAAGCGATTTGACAAGTATTTTTCCACGCCCATCAATGTCATGATTGTGATAGCTACATCTAAGATACAATTCTTATCTAAATACATACAGTATCGTCACTATCTGTGGTTCTTATATTTTTTTAACAAATAGATTTAGTGATCTGATTATATTCGATTTTCCTTGTTTTTTACTAAATTGTCTTTCCAGAAATGTATAAAAAAAAAATTGCATTACCAACCCGCGCTGGGCACGCCACGATTATGGCGGTAAGTCCCCTCTTTGAGGCGTGGCTGGAAAGACCTCACGGCGTCCTTACCTTCCGCATGACGCAGGTCCTCACCGGACATGGCAAGTTCGGGAGGTTCCTGCATCGGATTCAGGCGGAAGAGACGCCCGGGTGTCGCCACTGTGCGCAACGCCCGGAGGACACGGTGGAGCACACCGTCGAGGTGTGCCCTGCCTGGGCGGAGCATCGCCGTGCCCTCGTGGGGGCGATCGGCGGCGGAGACCTCTCGCGCCGGGCCCTGGTCGAGGCCATGGTCCGGAGCGAGGAGGAGTGGCAGGCGGTCGCCTCCTTCTGCGAAGCAGTAATGCTTGCAAAGGAGGAGGCCGACCGCATCAGGCAACGGCGCCCTCACCGCCGTCGCCGGGATTCCGATCCCGATTTCCGGCCACCGTAGACGCGGGCTCGCGGACGGCGAGCCATGGGTAGCTCGCTGTCCGATTGTCCGGTAATGGACCGAGTCCAAGACGTCGACGGCGCGCACTGTTCCCGCGCGCCTCAAGGAGTTGTCAGCAGCAGGAGGGGCCCAGCTGGGTCGAAGCCTACTGGGGACAGGGTTGTCCGAAAGGGAGCTCGTGCCCCGGTATGAAGGCTAGAAGGAACGGCGCGGGGTTTTTAGTCAGTAAGAGTCTGACACTGTCTCCCGCTCCACCCAAGAGCGGGTTTCGTCAAAGATGATTTTCCCCGTCGACAAAAAAAAAAAAAACCCGCGCTGGGCCCGCGTGTTGGATATGGCCCTTTCCCTCTCCTAGAGAGGAGGTCTGAGTACCAAGAGTGGGAAGATTATTAAGCTGATTATACTATACTATAACTTGAATTAAGTTTTGATAAATTTTCCAGTTTTAGATAATGAAAAAAAAATTATTGGTACCAGAAAAATCATAAAGTAATGTCGGATATTATTCAAACTATTTTTTCAACAGTATGTTTTATAGTTTCTTGTTATTCGCTTGTCTTTTCGTAAAATTTTGTGAATTCTGTGAAAATAAATGAATTTTCACGAATGTTGTGTCTGCGTTGAAGCGTGTTTTTGAGTTCAAGTCTAAGAATAAACCAATGGAACCCTTTTAAAAATGGGTTTCGCCTGTCCGTCACGATACTGTGAGATACTATAGCCAATTAAAAGAGGTATTCTGGGAATCCTAATAATATAAATATGAAAGTCACTGTATCTGTTTGTTACGTTTTCAAGGTTAAACTACTGAACTAATTTTGGTAAATTTAGTACAGAGTAAGTTTGAACCCCAAGGAAGGGCATGGGCCAAACCACAGAAAAGATGAAAGAGGTTAGAAAGGAAATACTTTCCGATTTGTATTATGAGTGTCGCCACTTGTCTCACACCATCTCCACTACAGTACCCCTAGCTAAGTTGCTAATCTGCAATCGTTAATGCTAGCAAAACACTTCAAATGTACGGGAATGGCGTCATCTCAACGCTCAGTTACGTGGACAGAACAAAGGAATTGGGGACGTGGCCAACTTGAAGCGTTCGACGCAAGTGAAAGGGTTTTACCTTGGCTAGAGGGGCAAGTAATAAACCAATACGAACGCACATTACGCAACTAGCAGACCACGTACACTTAGATCGCAAGTTTGTTATTGATAGTTTAACTATGAGCATTGCCCTACTTTGTGGTATGCTTGCCCCACCCACAAGGCCATTCTAACCTTTTTTATCTGTTCTGTGGTCCAAACACGCAAAAGTAATTCTAACATCATCTTATGATGTGATATTTATATAGGAAATTCAGCCGACAGACGTCCACGGTTGGACATAGGCCTCCCCCAAGGGTCGCCACAATGATCGATCTAGTGCGTCCCGCATCCATCGGATTCCCGCAACCTTCTTCACCAGGTCATCGGTCCATCTTGTAGGAGGCCTTCCGCCGCTGCGTCTTCCAGTACGAGGACGCCCGTCCAGAACCTTTCGGCCCCAACCGCCATCTGTTCTGCGAGCAAAGTGTCCTGCCCATTGCCACTTAAGTTAGGCGATTCTTCGTGTTATGTCAGCAACCTTGGTTCTCCTGCGGATATCTTTATTTCTGATTCGATCACACAAGGAAACTCCGGGCATAGCCCTTTCCATTGCCCTTAGGAAAGGTAGCTAAATCAAATCACACATCAAAGGTAAATATTTGTACAATATACTAAGAATGTACGTATGTCCTGTTGTATGCTCTGAACAACGACAAGAATGAAGGGTTTGTGAGGACACAGCGGAATGAGATTCCGTCCCCCAATCGATCCTTGTCGGGAGATATTTGTACTTCGAATTATGCGGGAGAGGTCGCAACGATGAGCTGCTGAGTACTTTCCCTAAAAATAAAGAAAGTGGCGTCCAATAAATGTATTTTATATTTAACTAGCTTCTTTCAGCGGTTTCGCCCGGATGTAAGTAGGTTTCTTTATAGAAACTGGGACCCCGTTTCGTCCCATTAGGGGTGAATTTTGGAAAACCCTCTCTTAGTGCTCGCCTACGTCAAAGAAAACCTTATGCAAAATTTTACGCTCCTATGCCGTGTAATTTTGGCTGTGCATTGATATGTCGGTCATTCAGTTTCTCCTTTTCTATATTTAGATAAAACGTTACGAGTTGTAGGTCGCTGGTTCAAACCCAGCCAGGTGCAATACTTTGAGTAATTTATTTCATCGCCATTGCTCTCAAAACGGTGAAGGAAAATATCGTGAGGAAACCGGCATGTCCAGGAACCACAAAATTTGAAAACATGTGACATCCAGCAACCCGAACTGGGCCGCGTGGTGGATTGCGGCCTATTCCCTCTCCTCGAGAGGAGGCTTGAGTCCCACCAGTGGGAACATAGGGCCGACTATGCTATGCTAGATAAAACGTTATTTAATCAAGTTAAAACCTTAGATGACTCTTCAAAAAAAACTACCGGGTTATATTTAACCTAGCTTCTGCCAGCGGCTTCGACCGTATGGAAGTGGTAATTTCTCCTTATGACAAACTTTTGACCCCCATTTTACTCCTTCGGGGGGTGAATTTAGGAAAATCATCTCTTAGCACTCGCCTATGTTATAAAAGGAAATGTTGTGCAAAATATCACACTCCTAACCATCGTAGTTTCGGCTGTGTGGATATGTCAGTCAGTCAGTTTCTCCTTAAAACACTTACTACCTTGCAAGACTGTATTACTAACAACATAAACAACAACTTTTGTTCTAAGACTTTTTACCAAACATAATTACTAAAAACAAACCTTCAAGATTATGTCTCATCATTCAACTCTGTATTTTACTATACCTACCTACGTCTGTATGGTATGCCGCACGCGCACCAAGCACCCCTGCCACCCGATCCCCTCCACTCCCTTCCGAAATTGTACTGTCGCTTGCTTCGCTTAGACTTCGTAATATTCAGAACGTACAATTTAAATATTTTTACTTTTGTATAAAAATCTGATAAACTAAAATATGATAAAGTTTTAAAAGTCTATAGATCAAAACTTTCTACTTCTGTTCAGGTCAGAAATAAATTCCCGAAATCACAACTACTGCTCGATTCCAATACCAAAGTTGGGTTTTTATGTTTGCTCTTTGAACTTTTGGGTCAATTTTATTGGCAGTAATACTGAAAAGATTTACATGTCAGGCTTGAAGTTTTCGAAGTTGTTTAGATTTACTGAGATTTGTTTTCTCAGAATATTTTTCGTAATCCCGCTCGCTGAGTCTACACAACAGCATAAAACTTATTCCTAACTAACTTTTGACATCGTTTTTTTGAAATGGACAGCCGTCAAATACCTTCTCCCGCTCTTAGTGGAGCGAGAGTTATTGTCAAACTTTTATTGACTAAAACCCACTTAATTTTCAAGTATCTTGTCGTCGAATCCGAAACAGGTGTCTCCCGAAACACCCGTGTCCGGTGAGGACCTGCGCTAGGCGGAAAACGAGGACTCTTTTTGTACTACCTCTATTGTGGTGGGCCCAAAATGTGACGTCTCTTTGTCCCTATTGGCCTTACTCTGGGGCCTTACCACGACGTAAGTGAGAAAGAGGGATGGAGCTATAAATCCCATGTAGAACCATCCCTTTAACAGTTCTGTCTAGGACTTCTGCTTTGTGTAGAGCTTCTGTTTTGTCTTCTGTGGAAGGAAGAAAATCTTTCTCTTTCAAAGCTATTTGCTGTTTAATTTCATCGTGGGATCCAAGACAGTAGAATCTTTTCTTCGGATCTCGTCAAGCTGAATGGGTTTGCGCTTTTCTAGTGATCAGTTCTCTCTTTCGGCGCTTTCTGAAATTACACTGGTCACTGATCTGGCAGGTTTTTACTTAATAATACTATAAGGAAATAATAATAAAATTCACCACTCCATGTACCTACGTATGCAGTAATTAATTACTGGCCAGTACTTGCGTTGTGGGTTACTAAACATAACGTCAACGTCAGGCTATCTACACGTGTTAGGGTAAAACAATTACCCATCAAATGCAAGCAAGCAAGCAATGTAACAAGGCTGTTCTATTACGTCGTCCTTAATGCTCACCACAGTGGCATCAATGAGTGATGCAAACGGTGGTTTCTTATGCTTGAAATTTTGCGCTTGCCGTTGCCACTGCGCTAGTTACACGTGCTTAGTCGAGGCGTTAGATCATTGGTTTTATTTATCGTTCGGAGCTTGTATCTGAACTCTTTTATTTAATGGTTGCCACAAGTTAGGTCTCCATAATCATCATCATTATTTCAGCCGACAGACGTCCACTGTCGGATATATGCCTCCCCCAAGTGTCGCCACAATGATCGATCCTGTGCGACCCGCATTCATCAGATTCTCGCAACCTTCACCAGGTCAGGTTCAGTTAGGTCTCCATTTTGTATTTATTCCGGAGGTTTCGCGTTAGTACGCGTAGTACAAACATTTTACTGATAGTGTTTATAACTTCATGTAATACATTTATAGTTTTATGATCAGAATAATAAGTACTCACCGACGGCAACATGGTACAAAATGGATGGAACAGATAAAATACATGGGCATCAAGGGGTTTTTCAACATGTTCGCTTTTACGTTCAATTTTTCGACTTGAGTTTGTGAGAGATTTACGATGTGAAATCTTTATTGCACTCATATAACTTAATAAAAGACAAACATTTACAAAAATAAGTGTACGATAGGCGGTCTTATTGTACAGGGCAATTTCTACCATTCTAGTTATTTGCATTCAACGAACCTGCTTTTTGTTTGCCGGTTGATTATTGACCCTTAAGATTAGGAGTATATTTTTTTATAGCTTTTCGGAAGCTTCTTTCTGGTACTCTCAGTATTAACATTAGTTTCTGAGTAGCTGTCACTGCCCGTGTCCAGCACAGTAGGTATAGGGCAACATGTTAACAAGACGAAACTGTCTCCAACGTTTTCTAATTTTGGGTTTTATGAGTACCAGCACTACCCCATACGCCCAGATGCGGGCTTGTGGACGTCAAGCAATGGATAGCTCGCTGTCCGACCGTCCGGTAACCCTCCGGACTGTAAGAGCGGGTTTCGTCAATGATGATTTTCCCCGTCAACAGAAAAAAAAAAAAACCCTCCGGACTGAGCCCAAGTCGTCGACGGCGCGTACTGTTTTATCACGCCTCAAAGGGTTGTCAGCAACAGCAGGGGCCCAGCTAGGTCGAAGCCTATTGGGGCCATGGGTGATGCGAAAGAGATCCACAGCGTCCTGGAAGAATGGCACAAAAAGGAACAGGAGTGATAGTTTTTAGTCAGTAAAAGCCTGTTTCGCCCTCTCGCTCCGCCCTAGGGCACGAGATATCATTAGATGTTTTACCCACCAAAAAAAAAAACCCAAGTATTGAAGTTCAGTCTCTGTCCGCCTACTTACTCGTGTGCTGCTACAGTTTGGGGGTCACAACACCGTAACCACTTTACTAGTATCACTGTTATCGCAATATCTATTTTGTTTTGCCGCTTATCTCATAACATGATGTCCCGTTAGGTAATCAGATTACTGATGTCGATTCCCTTCATAATACAGACGAATTTTACGTCAGTGTGATGATATTCTTGCAGGGAGTTAGCGGTTTTCATGGGAAGAAATGAAGGAGAAGAAGATTTATTCTGCCAAAAAATCAGGATAATCAAGGGTTTTAACGTTCTACCATTAATGGGTATTTGGATAATTATTTTGAAAGTGGCCGATGCGCGGCTAATCTTACAGAGGTTGAAGACAAATAGTATGCGAATATTCAGAAGGCGATCAAGTTTATTCTGGAAATCTGCATTCAGATCATAGTAGCCCACATCCATAGTTAACTATAGGAAAAAATAAAGTCTGTACAAGCATTGCCTTTATGTGCGCTGGGAAATTCTTCAGTTGATACAGCGGCCGTAACATTCCAGTGACTTTTCTATTAAGTTTCTGATCTGCTTTCGCGAATCCAAATATGTATTGACATGTAGACCAAGATCCTTTACTTCGGAGCTTAACGAAAGTACTGTGTTGTTGAAGTTTACGAGTGCAAGAGTTAGGCCATCCAGCTTTTTCATGCCATGGGAGCTTTCAACTAAAACAGCCTGATATTTCGTAGGTTCAACCGCTACCCTAAATTGATCTGACCCGTTTTTAATCGCTTGCAAATCCCGGTTTAGTTCCTCGAAGGGGTCCAATAAGTTGTCAACATCAGACTTATAGTACAGCTGCAAATTCTCTGCATTAAGATGATACGTTTTCTGGATCTTAGAAGTAATAAGATCGGAAAACAAACGAAGACCTCAAATACCACCTTGAGGGACACTGGCTGCAAAGTCACACTACCTTAGTACAGAGCTTTTAGCACAAATTGACTGTTAATGCCCTCGAAGATAACGGAAAAATACATTCCAATACCTTACAAGAGACCATAAAATAAATAGACAAGAAGACTTCGTGCTTGACGGTATTAAAAGCTTGAGAGAAATATGGAATTACCTATAAGGTCATTTCATATTTGAATTCACCCAATTTCAGATTAAACGTTATCATTGCAAACTTCAGTTTGTACTACAGGTACCCTTGTTTTACTACTTAATAAATTAACTTTTATCTGCGTTATCTTATATTGGCGATATATCAGATTACTACTCTAGGTGGAGTGAAAGGGTGTGTCAGACTTTTATTATCTAAAAACGAGCTGGGTTTTTTCATTTGCCCTTTATTTCCCATTGCCACGGTGACTCTTTTGAACATTCCCGTAATCCCAATAAAGTTTTAACTGTGAATTATGTGGCTGTTATTATTTAACCAGTTTAACAAATAAACACAATGCGAGGTACAAACAAACGCTTATTAAACGACAATTCAAGCAGAGGAATTAACATTCGGGTATTGTACCTCAAAATACCTACGAACGTATCATTAATATTAATATTTACCTTCATACAGGCGTTACTTGAGGATTGGATGTGAGAAGACGGATCAAATATTTTGATGGCGTTAATGGTACTTATACAGAATCGTTGAAATATCAGGGGATTTATTCAAATTGAGCAAATATTGAATTATTCGTGTCGCTACATCCTAATGACTACTTCGTACCTTGGAAAGTATATTAAGCCGTAAGTGCCAGTTTTCATTTCATTTCTATTTAGCCGGAATAAACACGTTTTTTTTCTTCTTTCTCTTCATCTTTCTATTCTTATTCCTTTGATATTCCTTACGATTATTAGAAGCCAGTATATTATCTAACATCAGTATTTTATTTGAATAGTGCGTTTTAAGCAAATGTAAATGGCGGAGATCCTGCCTCCTAGTCAAGTTACAACCGTTTCGCTTGCGTCGAACGCCTCGAGTTGGCCACACCCCCGATCCTTTTGTTCTGACCACGTGACTGAGCGTTATGATGACGTCATTCCCGTACATTTGAACTTTTCAACTAGCGTTAACGATTGCAGTTTATCAACTTGGCTAGGGGTACTGGCACAGTTATAAGTCTCCTGTAACACAAACCTTGAGCCTTGTTTGCATCAGTCTCCCAAAATTTTAAATAATAAAAGTATAGGTATGTATTTGTTACTAGCTTATAGTATAGACAGCCAATGAGACCGGCAGTCCACCCCGACATATTTGGGAAATAGCTATCGGCATATATATGCCTAGTCAAGATTTTGACTTCTAATGATGAAGCTGTGGCATTACGGTTTTCACATATACAATATATGTGAACACATCTTAAGTTGTGTATGTTAATATTTAAGTCGAGATCATTAAGTTAATTAAGTGGTAACATGAAGCGACGGTTCAGGGTACCCGTAGCGTCTCGCTCTCTTGTTTGTTTTATCATCACGAGACACGGAGTAGTTGGCTGTTTTTTCATTCTGTGTCTTGTCTAAGCTAGTTATACTTGTTGTTATTTAACTACCAATTACATATTGTTAACTGCAAGTTTTTTTTAATATGGGAATTTACCTAATGACTTCTCCCGCCCTAGGGTGGAGCGTGTCAGACTTTTGTCTCATATTTGTGATCATCAACTTAAAGTTAGAGTTTTACTTCCGGCTTCTTTAGTAATTCTGATTGCAAGACCCATAAAATAAAATGGGCAGAATACCTTCCTAACACGTCCCTAAAAAACCTTATTGTGTATAGATACAGAAACAAATTCTGTGTTTAAGACGAAACACCCGATGAAGTGCCTCCAAATGTTGATCTTTTGTACGCCCGCCAAGTAACGGATTAAATACTTAGTACTTACTTACAATTTATAACTCCTACAAACATTTTGATGTGGTTTCAAGAGATGCAGATTGATAAACTTCAGTCATTGTGTCAAATAGGCATCTTGAATTCGATTTCAGTTTTGTAACATATTAATAGTTGCTAATTCTGCTAAAGAGAAATCTTGGTAAGCAGATATCATATCGATTTCTTTCTGTAATGGTTAACAGGAGAAACTGACTGACTGACATATCAATACAGGAGTCGAAACTACTGGGACTAGGAGTGTGAAATTTTGCACATGGTTTTCTTTTATGACGTAGGTGAGCACTAGGAGAGGATTTTCACCCCTAAAGGGGATGGAACAGAAATCCAACTTTTATTAGAAGATTGCTTTTACGTGGTCGAAGTCGTTGGCAGAAGCTAATATACCTATAGGTCCGAAACACATAACTGCCGATACGGTGAAATCTTTATGGTGCGGCGCCGTCGCAGCGCATCGTGTGACATGCTACAGATATTTTTATGTAAGACGACGCAAAGACACCGCTTCGGCGCCGCACCACCGCTGCAACGCATCGCGTGTCCACTAAACGGGCGATTTATTTCCGTATTGTAGAATAACCAGTTCCTCGTGATTTTATAGTGGTGAGACGACCACTGAATAGGCCTTTACGGGACATTAAATAAAAGTGTGAACTGTATAAAAATGCTATATTACGACGTTACAATATCGGGGAAAGTGGCTGTACCGAGCCGCGTCTGTGAGCCGAGTGATGGCCGGCGGGCGGCGCGTGAGTCGCGAAGCTTGTTCCCGGCGTCCCGCGCGCTCCTTCCGGGTTGAAGTGTTGACTGGAAGAGGGCAGATGCAGTTGAAGGCACGACGAATGATGCCTCTCTTCGTCTTGAGTTCTGTCTCCCTCGTGACCCCGTCTATGCCGGGATACGTCTCCCGACCCAGGGACCAGAACAGGGGCGGCGTTGTCTTGTCTTTGATCAGCACCAAGGTCCCAGGACTGACTTCACCTCTGGAATAGAACCACTTTGATTTGGCCTGTAGCAGAGAAGTGTACTCATTATGAAATCTGCGCCAGAAATGCTGCCGGATGAACTGGATTCTTCTCCATCGATCTAGTCGTATGATATTCGCGTCAGCCACCTGTGGGTGTGGTACAGTTAAGAGTTGTCGTCCAATTAAAAAATGAGATGGAGTGAGCGCCGAAAAATCGTTAGGGTCTGATGAAAGTGAAGTGAGGGGACGCGAGTTTAAGACCGCCTCTATATGAGCGAGAGAGGTATCCATCCAACCATCTCCTCGAATGTGAAGTGAGTAAGATTAAGTAATCTTTTCAAGTGATGCTTGCAGGATTTAACCGCAGCTTCAGCCAATGAGTTGAAATGCGGGCGTGAAAATAAATTCGATTCCCTTTTGCGCTATTTCAAATGCAACATTTGATGATTTTAAAAACTTGCCAAACCACACTTGCCCAACGGCCCAACAGCCCAACAGGCATGGCCTGTTGGTCTAGTGGTTAGTGGCCCTGACTGCTAAGCCGGAGGTCGTGGGTTCGATTCCCACCCAGGACAAATGTTTGTGTGATGAGCATGATCATTTGTTCTGTGTCTGGGTGTAATTTATCTATAATATTTATGTATTTAGAAATATATAAGTATGTTTATCAGTTGTCTAGTACTCATAACACAAGCTCTGCTTAGCTTGGGACTAAAAGGCGTTGTGTGATAGTTGTGGAATATTATATTATTATGGATCGTAATAAACTCATTGCTTATTTGTTACTATGAAGACATTACACTATTTTAAATTAACGACAAAAAAGATACTGGATAAATAAATCCCTTTAATAAAGCTATGGAATTCGCGCCACGGTGTACACCGCAAAATTCTACGTAGTAGCACAGAATAAGTAATAGTACAATGCGTTCCAAATGAGAATAGGATCGATTGCATGTTGTGACGTCACGATTTACTGTCAAATCGAGGAAAGAAATTTTGAAACTTTAACTTTTTTACGAAAAATTTAATTTATTTACGAACTGTGAACGAAAAAAGTTTAATCAGAATTAAGTTCTTCACTTTTACTCATTTCCAAGTTCCTCAATTTTGACCAAATTTCTTAGATTTGACAGTAAATCGTGACGTCACAACAAAAAATCGATCCTCATTTGGATCGTACAGTACAAGTAGAGGCGGGGGTCACTGCCGATTTTAGCGGTGCGGCGCCGCAACGCGATTATGTGTTACGACCCTTACTTTGTAGGAGGAGTCGGGCAAAGCGTACAACAGCAATTTATCAACTCTACCTACTTCAAAGGTACTCGTAACATAAACAAACAAATGCTTAATTAAAAATTTAACACGTGTTGTTGATCTAAGCTTGTAATGTAAAAATTTACACATTGAAATTTATGCAGACGGTACCGGCATTGAAAATGGTGATGCCGCTAAATAAGGCAAATACTACTCTGTCAAGAAAGTACTGTCTGTTATTCATCCAAATTTATTTTATCACCTTCAAAGTATGCTCCTTTAGAAACGATACACTTGCGCCAAAGAATAATCCATTTATCAAAACATTTTTTAAACGCTGCTTCCTGAATTGAGTTCAGTTCTCGCCGCGAATTCTCCTTTATGTCTTCTATCGATTGAAAACGGGTGCCACGAAGTGGTAATTTGAGTTTAGGAAAAAGAAAAAAGTCAGCAGGAGCCATATCTGGTGAATATGGTGGTTGCTGGATGGTATTTGTTGAGTGTTTGGTCAAAAATTCGTTCACAATGATAGCCTTGTGCGAAAGCGCATTGTCGTGGTGTAAAATCCAAGAATTTTCTTTCCACAAATCTGGCCTTTTTCGTCGAATTTGCTCTCTTAAACGCCGCATAACGCTCAAATAATATTCTTTATTTACCGTTAGACCTTCCGGTAAGAATTCAGAGTGCACAACACCGTGATAGTCAAAGAAAACAGTCAACATGACTTTGACTTTTGATCGACTTTGGCGTGGTTTTTTCGGTTTCGGATCAGTTGGAAGGCGCCACTCCGAAGCTTGTTGACTAGTTTGCATGTCAAACTCGTAAACCTACGTCTCGTCACCAGTAACAATGCGTTTCATGAATGTTGGGTCCGAACTGACTCGTTCTAGCATGTCCTC
The DNA here is from genome assembly GCA_949319445.1 of Mythimna lalbum. Classification (NCBI taxonomy): domain Eukaryota; kingdom Metazoa; phylum Arthropoda; class Insecta; order Lepidoptera; family Noctuidae; genus Mythimna; species Mythimna lalbum. Next base: position 4,960,879 of record OX439365.1, read on the forward strand.
AGCGACTTTCATGCGATTGAGTTTTTGGAGAAAATTCAGATCTTTTGGGACTAGCCGAGCAGCAACATGTTTCATACCCAAATGATTAGTAGGATTATTTATTGACCAGAAATTTATTATATATATACAAAAAAAAAACTTAAATACTAAATAAACTATTTAAACTAAAACCTAACTATGTACATTAATATGATACAAAAAGACAAAGCACGCTCAGTCGTCAAAGTACTCCTCCACATCGCTGTCATCCGGAAATGTGCCCAGAAGACTGGCAGCATTGCCACGTTGAATGGCAATGCTAATTCTTTGGGCAAAGAACGAGCCAGCCCTCTGGTCACGTAAAGTGTCGATCAGTCGGCGTGAAATATCCTTGAAAAGGAGACGCGCACTCGGACCCCATGAACCAAGCGTTTCGACCCCAAACGGTTCAAAACTGTAATTACCAATAAGGTTACAGTATTTGCGCCGTTTAAGGGTCTCGGCAGCAGAAGCAGCAGCACCAGCACAGCCCGTCGTACTTGGAATATGGGATGGCGCAAGGGTATCGACACAGGTTGCGTCCCACACCAGAGGCCTACCCACCTTCCACGGTATTCCTAAATGATTAGTTAAAATGGTACGGATCGACTCGTGAGATACAGAAAGTTCGGCGGCTATCTCTCTCAGAGTTGAATGGGGATTTTCAGTCACTATTTCCTTCACTTTTGCGATGTTAACTTCAGTTGCAGACGTTGACGGCCTCGGGCCTACCAGAGCGAGGCAAATCTTCCATCACATCTCGACCGCTTTTGAACGCTTTGAACCACTCATAAGCACGAGTTTTTGATAAAGTCGATTCACCGTAAGCCTTCTGTAACATTTTCAGTGACTCCGAACACGAAATTCCATCGGCGATGCAAAATTTAAGACAAACTCTTTGTTCGATATTTTTGTCCATTATGAAATTCGCAATACACACTATATATGATATTACTAAAACCAGCACTGTATTTAATATAAATAATATATGCAACTCAAACTCCGCGCCAAAATGGAAAACAGTTGTGCCAATCTAACAACTACAAAAAAACAAAAATTTGAATTTGGAACCATAAACAAATCATCCATTCCCGATACTTTTTTGACTGAATTGTAATGTATTACAGATTGATTGTGATTTGTGTTGAGTAAATACAGTAGGATTAATCATTGGGCGTGTTTTCAACAAATTGGTAGGTGCGAAGAATAACAAATATTTGTAATTTTTAATATCTTTGTGAAGGTTGCGGGAAGCTGCTGGATGCGAGACGCGCAGGAGCGTTCGTTGTGGCGACGCTTGGGGGAGGCCTATGTCCAGCAGTGGACGTGTATCGGCTGAAATGATGATGATGATGATGATGAATATCTTTGTGAAAAAATATAGGGTCAGATGCGAGTATGTATGGTTTTTAGGTGGGAAATTATCCAATGACTCTTACGTACTAGGACAGAACGGGAGGGTGTGTCAGACTTTTACTAATTATAACTACTCCTATGTTCTTTTTTCGCTTTGGATATGTTTTCAACAAATAGTAGGTGCCAAGAATGTCCAATATGTATTTGTAATTTTTAATACTTATCTTTTTGCAAAATAAAATAGAGGTGGATGCGAGAAAGTATGTTTTTTTTCTAAGTGGGATACTTCCAATAATTTTTACGCACAGGAATGGAGCGCAAGGGTGTGTCAGACTTTTACCGACTAGAACCCACTCCTATGTTCGTGGAATGTATAGTGTGTTCCGAAGTTCCGAATATTATTATTCTTGCTTTAATCTTACTCTCGAACTTTTAATATTTTGATTCTTTCGAGATGGTAAACCTACCTAGTTAAAAGTTGTAGTGCTATCATCATCATCATCATCATTTCAGCCGAAAGACGACCACTGTTGGACATGGCCTCCCCCAAGCGTCGCCGATGAACGGTCCTGTGCGTCCTGTTAGTGCTATATGCTATTATGACATGCATCCAAGACCTTAGAGTAGTAGAGAGAGAACAGCATTTTTTTCTTCTTCACTAGTTAAAATTATTGTTGCACTAAGTTTAAATTAAATAATTTAAACATTGGTTAGTTTCCCAAAATCTGTATAAATTATCATATATGTAGTTACCGCCTACCTCACTTAGATGTCAAACGTCAGGATATTTGATTGCTGTAACCTGATTACTGGGGACGGGGCCGCCGGGCCCTCAGTTTCCTCAGTTTACTGATGTACTCTGTCTATCTTGACAGCTAATATAATATCTGTCTCGTAGATGCATTGTCTCTTACGTATACTCAATTTAGTCAAGCCACAACAAACACTTCCTGGTTAATGATAATATATACAACATTATTTTTTAGTATATGCGAAACCTGAATATAGTTGGTTCAGAGTCAGTAATTGAAGGGATTCCATAGTTTTGCACCATGTTATATTTTTTCTTAAAAATATTTAAAAACGTCACAAATTGGATACCACCGACACTAAGTACAACACAAGTCACCTCAGTAGCCTGATTCACGTAAAATCAAACAAGTCAAATATCGTTGAAGTTTTATAGTCGTTCGATCGAAGTCCTATCCAAAATCGGTATTCACGTGTTCTTTAATCGGGATTAGATAGAATGACAATGCAACTGGATCGAAACTAAACGATCTATCAACGACTTGTTGCCAGATACCAAAGTACTACTATGTTACAAAGTACCTACTCTGTGATTTGAACTGCAATATTTGACATTTAGCCGTTGACATCCGACCCAATCAAACAACGAGAATACCTCAAGCCAACGATTGAACGACAATTCACATAGCTGAATACGCTTCAACGACTCTTCGATCGAACGATTTCAAAATCGGTGTCGTTCAAACTCGATTGATGGATGTGAATACGAAAATAACAAAAACGACTAAGTCGCTACAATATCGTTACGGTTTTGATTACGTGAATCGGGCAGGTCATAGCGGGTATTAGGCGCCAACATACAGCTGCAAGAGCATAACTGCCTCTCAGTCGCCTGGGTTGTCCGGTGGCTGTATTTTTCTGATAAAACAAGCTTATATTTTGCATGGCCTGTTGGTCTAGTGGTTAGTGACCCTGACTGCAATGCTGGAGGTCGTGGGCTCGATTCCCACCTAGAACAAATGTTTGTGTGTGGATTTATTCTGTGTCTGGGTGTAACTTATTATATATATTATATAAAACAAAAAAAATATTTATAGAATAGAATAGAATAACATTTATTCGGAGCAAGCAACACAAAATATCACAACTAAACCTAACTGCTGTTACACAGCCATGGCAAGATATTAGACTAGACCGTACCAACGATACCCGCGGTAACAGCCAATCAATCAACAGAGGTACTGTATAGAGGTTCACTGATTGATAGATTGATTGACATAGTATGCCTGCACGTGTACGTACCTTTAAAACGAAAAGTTTCAAACGAGTTCATCCAGATAATCAAATTTCGTTCAAAATTCGGAGCGAACTAAATTTCCGGACAACTAGTTTAACTCCTGAACGAATTTGGCCAGTAAAAATACATTCGGCCGTACATGCATGTGTACTACAGAATAAAGCTCAAAATTCAACATTAGATTTATAGCAGTTTACTTTTTGAACGCTGATTCGATAATGTATCCAGCGGTTTGTTTAACAGCAAATCCAGTTAAGTTGTAAACAAGCTTTTCATGAAAATCGAACACTAGTTTATATAAATTAAAACAAGCTTTTAATAAAAAAATAATTCATAGCAAGTTTTTATAGCTGTATAATTAATACTCGTCAAGACGAATCATACGAGCCCAAACTCGATGGGATGGCGTGGTTTAACTACCAAGGTCATAGGACCTTAGCTAGGCTATAGAGCCACCTTCCGTTTCCATCATCAGATCAGCTCCATGTCATAATAAATTTGCATTGTCATCTGATTTACACAGGCATGCAAAATTTCAGCTCAATCGGTAACCGGGAAGTGGGTCAAATTTGCAAGATTTGATGACGATCAAACATCGGGACAGGTGAAACTAAATAAAAGCTTGTAATAAAATCGATGATTTTAATTCATCACCAAAGGAGGACGGTTGATAACAGGCATTTTTGCCTATCACACACTCAATAAGACAGTCTCTATTTCCGACTATTATTAAATGTATCTATGTATTGTAATTTGTATAGTCTTGCCGTAAAGATTTGTATTCAGAAGATTATTATTTAAAAAAAAAAAACAATCGCAACGATCTCCAAACACAATTTTATACTACGCAAAAATTAATAATCGCCAAACTTAAGTGGCAATGGGCAGGGCACATTGCTCGTAGAACAGATGGCCGTTGGGGCCGAAAGGTTCTGGAATGGCGACCCAGTACCGGAAGTTGTAGCGTAGGAAGACCTTCTACAAGACCTGGTAAGGGTTGCGGTAATCCGATGGATGCGAGACGCACAGGAGCGTTCGTTGTGGAGACACTCGGAGGTGGCCTACGTCCAACAGTGGACGTCTTTCGGCTGAAATGATGATGATGATGATGATGATGAAATGCTTCTTGAGTGTCGGCAAGATGCGTTTAAACACATTCACGATTGCAGTGCACGCGATGATACGCACGGAGTATATATTTTCCGTATAGGATAGACGCGCAACGTGAACAAAAATAGCGCTTGTTTAAAATATAATAACTTAACTATTGAAAAAACGACAAAATGTACAAAAAAGGCAACAAACTTTCTATTTAGGTAATATTTGAGTTATTGTATTATTTATCGCATAAATATCACTGAATAAAAGACAAGTACGAGTGGCCTCGCGCCCTAAGGGTTCCATACAAAATTACCTATGTAAATAGTTCAATTCCGGGATGGAGTCTCGAAAGAATTTTACAAATCGCAAAAAAGAATTGTGACGTAAGAATTAATTTGGTTTTCAGATTTATTTCTATGCTTGTGCTATAAGACCTTGCTTTATGCTAAATTTCAGGAATGTGGGTCATTGGGAAGTATTTTGATTTCCTCGAGAATGTCGAAATGTACGTCTTTGCCACATAAACTGAATTATTATTTTTTCTCGTTAACTTACAAGTTTGTTTTTTTACAGCTTCAGAGTCCGTAAACTTGAGTATATGGTTTTAATTTCAACTCGATACCTCGATGCATTCCCGAGATAGAGGGTTTTACAATAACAAGTACACAATACAATACAATATAGTACAAATTCATTTAAAAATTGCCCACGACTTCGTCTGCATGAATGACGAATATAGTGGACATAAATTTGAAGTCAAAACTTGACAAAAGTAGCCTAAATCCCCGAGAAAACGTAACAGAGTTATAATAATAATAATAATATTCCACAAATATCACACAACGCCGTCTAGTCCCAAACTAAGCAGAGCTTGTGTTATGGGTACTAGTAGTGGGTAGTGGGTAGTTATTTTCAAAGCACGTGTATGGTTGTCACTTCTTCAAACACGCACGTGTATGGTTGTCACTTCTTCAAACACGCACGGTTTAAAGGATTTCGATGAAAGCAATGCAAATCCTGGCTCCACCTGTCAATAGCCTTTTCATTCACCTCATTCATGTCGATTTTTGAGGGGAATAAAAGTTACTATACCTATACAACATTAGTTTTAGTATATATGCCGAACCCGAAACCCGTGTTTTTATGTATAGAGCTACATAATTTACACATTTTCATAACTGTATCATAAAAAATGACAAAGTTATAAGTTTGTTATGTCAGCAAAAATACATAGTCACCAGGCCATCCAGGCGATTGAAGGGTTGTTTTGCACTTCATCCAGTTGTTTGATGGCTCCTAATACCTGCTATGACCTGCCGTGACCTGTCTCGTACTTAGTGTCCGTGGTGTCTAACTTGTGACCTTTTTGAATATTTTTAGGAAAAAATATAACATGGTGTAATTTAAACTATTGGTATCCATTCAGTTACTGATTCTGACTAAAACTGTTCAGATTTCGCATAAACTAAAAATAATGTTGTATAAAGTAAATGGGTAGACCCAGGACATGGTCTACCCATTTAATTTATCCAGAAAGTATGATCACTTGGGACAGATTTTTACTTTCAAGCAGGCAAAGCGGCTGGCAGTAACTAGTTTATATCGTTAGTGTGGATTGAGACAGACACAGAGGATTATTGGATAAGTTGCGATACAAACCGTCACAAAGGAAAGAGCAGGGAAGGGAATATTGATACATTGTGTTGTCGGCAAGGAGCTTTTAGAACTTAGTGTGTTGCTAACATAAGATGGCCTTTCTCCACTAGTCTAAGAGCTATATGTCACCAGAACATAAGCTACCAAACCAAACATCGCACAGACACCAGAGTCCCCCACGTCGCACGTGGGGGACTCTGGTGTCTGTACGCGTCACCAAATTGGTTGCGCAACCAAACGGACACCAGGTGAGTAACTTCCTATGGAGCTGTATACATTTTATTGGAAGCGGCGACTGGTCGCGCCGCCATGTTGTCCCGGTGAAATATAGCCCTTAGTCAAAGTTAGTAGCCTAAAAGCTTGTTGTGTTTCTTCCCATGGGAAAATCATCTAATGACATCCCCCGTTTTTGGGCGGAGCGGGAGATAGTGTCAGACTGTTACTGACTAAAAACCCAGTTCTGTTCCTTCGTTGCCTTTCATACCGGGGCTGACATCAAACGTAATTTTAAAAAAGAGGTAACGAAAAAAATATATAACGTCTGAACGATCTGCTGATATTCCGGAATTTTGTTATTTACTCGAATATTTCACAAACTTGTTCCAAGGAATACATGTTTTTTTTAAACCTTAAAGTTGACTTGATTCTGCCGTCTCATTTCTACCATTGGACAACCCAACGTACGACGAGTATCCACCCATACGTTGTTGAAACCTCTGCGGTTCGGAATAAGCGGTTTGCCTCATCGTTTATACCGCGTACGTCGAAGGACTGGAACAATCTGCCTGAAAAAAATAAGACGTATTTTCAGCCCTACCAAAACTATACACGAAAATTTTCGTAAAAGTTGGTCAAGCCATTTTGATCTCTGGTGGGAAACACCCTAAAGCAAGCTGCTTAGTATAATATACAGTAGAATGGAGAACAAACAAAATAAAGTCGTTTGCTCCGAACGCTCCATTACATTCCGTTACACAACTAAGTCAGGTTTTCGGATAACGAGGATTCCCCACGATTCAAATTTAGATAAGCAGAAAACTCTGCTGATATCCTCTAATCCTGCAATTAAGCTCGACTTTGTGTTCCCAGAAAAGGATTATCGTTTTTTTTTCTGGCAACCCTTGATGTTTTTGTTGAGGGAAGTTATCACAATGCTGGCAATTTCATAGATCTCTCTGTACAAGTACAAAAATCATTCTTAGTTTTATAATATAAACAGAATAATCAAATTTTTTATAGACAGCAGTAAATTTTATCGGTCATAAAATTACGATCGTTTCCTATATTATTATGCCGTAGCCAGATTGTAGAATTGATAATTTCATAAAGTAGTCGTCCGGTTCAGAAAATGGCGGCATTCAACTGTAATCGTCCTTTGTTTCGGAAATCGCATTTGACTGCTATCGTGAATTGACTGGGCTTTTGTGATCGACTATTTATTGAGTAGAGTTCATTTCATCCTAATATTAAAAAAATTACAACTTCATAAAATAATGATTTGGCATGCCGTAACGCTGCCCGCCCTTGTCAGACTTTTTGTAGGAATTGGGCCAATTTTGTATATTTGTAACATTGTTCTGTATTTCTGACCGACTTTTTGTAGGACGTGTGCGTTGCACTATTGCAATCAGTGTGTTCTAGGTATTTTTCTCCTACAAAATCGGTCACCGATTATCGGACGTGGGCGAGCAGCCTAAGGCCGTTTGTCCACCACCGCCGTCACCGGAACGTCACCGAGAACGAAATGACGGTGCCTATTTAGCGATACATACATTTTTATGGCCATGTGTCACCGCACGCCCGCCACCCGAGCGCATCTTGAACTTAAACTCGGCCCGAAATAATCTCGGTGGACAGAGGGCCTTAGGCAAAATGTAGTGTCTGTTTGTGCGCGTTTTCCTTTATCGCCACTCAAACGATTTTGATACGGTTTTTACTTTTATTAGATCATTTCTTTGGAAAAGTTAACGCGTACAATATATATTCCACGAGCGCGAAGCCTTAGGAAAATAGCTCGTGTTACATAAAAAAAGGATTGACTAGATGTTACTGCGAACAATAAAATGGAAGAAACGAAGCAAGGCCTTTGCATTGCAGTAAAACACAACAGATTCATAATAAATAATACGTAAATAGGATGTGCAAAATGATGACTGTACCAAAAAATACCCCCTACAAGATGGACCGATGATCTGATGAAGGTTGCGGGAATACGATGGATGCGAGACGCACAGGATCGATCATCGACACTTGGGGGTTGCCTATGTGGTGTGTCGTGGACGTCTATCGAATGAAATGATGATGATGATGAAACAGATAGAGTTTGATTTTTTGTTTCTAGGAAATATTTCTGAAAGTACTGATCCGATTGCGAAAATTTGTAAACCGATAGAGAGCTGCTTTATTCCTGAGTGACATAGATTATATTTTATGAATGCAGGCAAAGCCGCGAGCAAAAGCTAGTAGAAAATAAAAGGGTTTTTTTATTACATAATATTACGCTACAACCCACAGGAGCGAAGAGTAGTAACATGGATGAAACCCCGAGGTACAGTTAATAGCAAAATAAACATATTGACGTGTTTCCCAACCAATATGCTTCTGTGTATCCTAAAAATTAAGTTATTTATTCATGAATATCGGTTTCCTTCACTTATATGATTATCACGTCTAGCTCAATGTTTTCTATCGGGATTACTTCCAGTTTTATTGCGATAATATTTGTATTTGTGTGAAAGGTATTTGTTTTAAGCAATGATATTTAAATAAACAGATTTGCTATGAGCGCGCACTCGTGAAAACTCTTAAGGCTCCTAATTGGGATCCTTGCCTTTAGGCGTCACGCATCGGATCTAGCCATACGCTGCGCGCTGCTACGAAATTAAATAAAAAAGGCCTACGTGTGTGTTTAGAAAGTGTACCAATTATGATACCAAAGTTAATAAAACACAGAAGATCTCATACCACAAGTGCTGCCGATTTGTGACATGTCTATTTATTGAAATGTCATTGGTTTTGAGTGTGTGATTTTATTTCATGATTAGTATGGTAAGCACGTGCACAGTTTTTATGTAGGCTTGTAAGAAGGAACTTGGTTCATTATGGTACATTCAAGGGTTCTCTCTCAAAATGTAATCTTTCTTTTATGACGAGTTTGACGCGGACGAAGTCACGGTCAAACGTTATTGGTTTTATCCAAGTTATTAGAATAGTCATCATCATCATCATCATATCAGCCGAAAGACGTCCACTGATGGACATAGGCCGCTCCTAAGCGTCCCACAACGATCGGTCCCGTGCGTCACGCATCCATCGGATTTCCGCGACCCTGACCAGGTCATCGGTCTATCTTGTTGGATGCCTTTCAACGCTGCATCTTCCGGTAAGTGGTCGCCACTCCAGAACCTTTCGTCCCCATCAACCATCTGTTCTGCGTGCAATGTGCGACTGGCCTGTTGGTCTAGTAGTTAGTGACCCTGACTGCTATGCCAGAGGTCGTGGGTTCGATTCCCACCCAGGACCAATGTTTGTGTGATGAGCATGATCATTTGTTCTATGTCTGGGTGTAATTTATCTATAATATGTATTTATTTAGAACTATATAAGTATGTTTATCAGTTGTCTAGTACTCATAACACAAGCTTTGCTTAGTTTGGGACTAGACGGCGTTGTGTGATAGTGGTTAAAAAAGAAATGTGCCCTGCCTATTGCCTCTTAAGTTCGGCGGTTTTTCGAGCTATGTTGGTAACCTTAGTTCCCTTTCCATCGCTCTTTACGTAACTTTAGGTACTGTAAACGACCACGTTTCGGAGCCATTAGTCATCACTGGCAACATGCCATTAGAATAGTACACACCCTTATTCATTTCAATTAGCAAATTAAGTTACAATCATAATTCAAGCACTAAAATTTGACTTAAAACCGCCTAAGGCCCGACCTTAATCTAGGTCAATATACATCATCAGCCTTTTTAATGTTTCCCACTGCTGGGACTCAGGCCTCCTCTCTAGGAGAGGGAATGGGCCATAATCCACCACGCGGGCCCAGTGCGTGTTGGTGAATGTCACATGTCTTCGAATTTTTGGTTCTAGGACATGCCGGTTTCCTCACGATGTTTTCCTTCACCGTTTTGAGAGCAGTGGTGATGAAATAAATTACACAAAGTAATGCGCCTGGCTGGGTTCGAACCCGCGACCTACAACTCGTAAGTCGGGGCCATTACCACTCGGCCACCACTGCTCTTCGGTCGGTCAATATACATTACGACCCAATGTTCTAAAAACAGTCCCAAGTAGATGCGGACTTTTTTTCTTTCTTTTTTAATCAAAGTATTTTTTTTAGATGGTTTTAACTAAAAATTACGTTTAGATATCATGGTAGCTGTTTTAAGTCGCTGTGCTGTAATTTTATGATTTTAATGTCTGAATATTTGTGTCATTAAATTAGGTCGTAATTGGGCGTAAGAAGTGCATATGCACTTAGGTAGGAACTGTTTTTAACCGACTTCTAAAAAAGGAGCCGATTTCAATTCGGATGTTTGTATTTTTTTTTTCATGTTTGTGCGCGCATAACTTTGTTGCTTGCCACAACACACTGTACCGCATCGGTATTTATATTTACGCGCACACACACAAAAACTCTAATGACACAATCAAGATTTATCAAGAATTTATTAAAATAGATAATTTTTATTTATTTATTTAAATCTTTATGCACAAAGTTGTACAAAGGCGGACTTAATGCCTTAGGCATTATCTACCAGCCGACCTTAGGGTGTTGCAGAAACATAACATGGCAGGTGCAACTTAATAAATGAGAAAACAAATGAGAAAAAAAAATGTAAATACATACTTAGATACATACATATAAATAAACAGAGCTATAGTGAAAAAAAGAAATCAGTGCGATGATGAAAAAAAAAAAAAATATCAAAAAAAAATTTAAGGATATTATTTTAGCTAACCTATATTGTTCCACTACTGGGCAAAGGCCCTCCCTCCTTTCTTTCGTATGATAACGGTTCCTTGCTTTCTCATTCCAATTCTTAAGGTGGTGCATCATGACTCACATTTTCACTGTTTTTCATACAACCGCTCATAACTGATTATGACGTTATTACACATTTTTCATTAGATATTTTGGAAACACAGTATCTTGTGGATATTATCTAGGTTTCTCAAGAAACCAATTTCTAAATTTGTGTAAAACTAATCCAGTAAAAACCTCTGAAAATGTTCTATTTTGTATGAACTTTGACACTTCATAATTTGCCTAAAAATTAAAAAAGTCAAAAAAGTAATCCTCTAGAGACCTTGCAAATTTTATTAAGATTCTAAATGACGACAACTTTTTTCAAAAAGTTCTAAGGGTTTAAAAAAAACAGCTATTTCCTGGAGCAAGTTTTGTGAAATTTTCGAGTAAATCTCGGAATTACCGAATACTAACTTGCCTTTTCGTCAAACATCGTGTTGGAGTGCATTAAATGAAGTAACAAGCTTTTAACCATTTTCGATGTTTACGATAAGCGAGTGGAGAAGGACCCTCTTAAGGAAGCCATCCAGGTCATCCCGCTATTTCCTTCGTGGTCTGCGGCGGCCCTATGTCACTGTGTCTGGACACCAATCCTGCGGACTTTTACGGACCCAGCAGGAGATAGTGTCAGACTTTTACTGACTAAAAACCCATTCCTGTTCCTTCGTTGCCTTTCGTACCGGGGCCGAATCTTCCTTTCAGAAACAGTTCCTTGACCCTAGTAGGCTTCGAACCTGCTGGGCCTTACGGTTTGCTGACAACTCCTTGATGCGTGTGTGGAACAATACGCGCCGTCGACATCTTGAGCTCGATCCGGACGGTTACCGGAAGGTCGGGCGGCGTGCTACCCATTGCTCGTCGTCCGCAAGCCTGCGCCTACGATGGCCGGAAATCCGGCGGCGGCTGAGGCGTGAGCGCTGTTGCCTCACGCGTGTTTCCTCCTCCTTTACTAGCGTTAATGGTTCGCAGAAGGAGGCGACCACATTCCACTCCTCCTCGCTCTGGACCAAGGCTTTTACCTAGACCCTGCGTGGCTGTGCCATGCGGCTCATGTGTGGCGTTCCTAACTCAGCAGTACTATAGAGCTTTCAAGCAACCTAAGTACTAAAATTCCGCTATAAAGTCAACAGAAGATATAAGCTAAATAATTATAAACTGCATCTTATTTTAGTAGAGTCAAGGCCATCTTTGGCCACAGATCGCGATATATTTAGCTCCATTGATTTACACCATGTATTATTAATATTTATGACGGTTATGAATCTTATTACACAAATAATGTCTGCATGGTTCCGAATTTATGTATTGTTTAATTTGAAAATTCTGTAATCTATACTTAATTCATGAATCCCCAAGCGACACCCGGTGGCCGCGCATCTATTGTCTTACTATTGTGTCTCTAATTGACGGTATCTGAAGGGTTAATATTATAAACGCGAAATCATCTCTGTCTGTCTGTTACTCACGCTTAAAAAGCTGAACCGATTTTGTTGAAATTTAGTACAAAATTAGACTAGGACTTTAGAAAGGATGTAGGCTATAATTTATCAACGTACATAGGTAACAACCTTCTGTGGGTTGGGGCCAATCTCAAGGATAACCAGTATCAGCTGCTAAATTTTTACCGTCATTTCACTGTTTTATGGAGATAAGCTCTGGGCTGTTGTGGGTGTTTCAAGAGGTTTCTGTTTTGGATTCGGCGGGAAGTACTCTGATGGTACCATTTTGTGAATCGCCTGGAGGTCACGGTGGACTAAGAAATGTTTGAATCTATTTAGAGGTAAAGGTGCGAAACAGGGTGTAAAGTTCCGTAGACTTCCGTTCTTTTTTCTCCCAAACGTTTTCGACCAGACTAGTACCCCTAGCCAAGATGCTAATCTGCAATAGTTAACGCTAGTAGAAAGCTTTAAATCTACGGGAACGACGTCGTCTCAACGCTCAGTCACGTGGTCAGAACAAAAGAATTGGCGGCAAAGTCAACTCGAAGCGTTCGACACAAGCGAAACGGTTGAAACTTGGATAGGGGGGCAGGATGTTGTGTCTGGTCCGGTCAACTACCCGATAGATTGATTTCGAGTTGTTGTATATGTTCTAATCGTGCGGAGAACTCTAACACCGCAATGCAAATTTTAAATCCTATGTTGCATCATAGATGTCGCTACATCAAGTTATCTTTACAAAGCTCAACAACTGAGATTTCACAGGCGTTTTACTCGGAAGCAGAAATCTTATAAACCGCCTTTCTCAGAGGGAAAAAAAGATTTTCCTTTCTCCGGCAAGAAGGTTCGTCTCGCTTTACTGCATTGCTGGCAATTAACCTTTCTTGTTCCGCTTAACTTTTGCTTACCTTTTGCTATGCGGAGAGTTTTACTTTTATAACTTAACTGGGACGGGTCCCAGCTTCACCCTGGTGTTACAAATCTTTGGAATTCTTGGCTTCCTCTATTTATTAATGCTTTATGCACATAACACGGTACGCTTGTTTACATGTTGTTACTCATCATCATCATCATCATATCAGCCGAAAGACGTCCACTGCTGGACATAGGCCTCCCCCAAGCGTCGCCACAACGACCGGTCCTGTGCGTCACGCATCCATCGGATTCCCGCGACCCTGACCAGGTCGTCGGTCCACCTTGTTGGAGGCCTTCCAACGCTGCGTCTTCCGGTACGTGGTCGCCACTCCAGAACCTTTCGTCCCCATCGACCATCCGTTCTACGTGCAATGTGCCCTGCCCATTGCCACTTAAGTTTGGCGACTCTTCGAGCTATGTCGGCAACTTTGGTTCTCCTGTGGATATCTTCATGTTGTTACTACATTGTGTGTATCCTTCTAGTGTGTTGCCTTGCCGTGACCTGTGTGGTGGTGTCCAACTTGTAACCTTTTTAATTTTTTTGGGAAAAAAATATAACATGGTAGAAAAACTATTGGAATTAATTCAATTATCTGCTCAAAAAAAAGGCTGAAATACGCTTCTTTGGAGCAGCTTTACCATTTTGTGCCTGTTGCTGTGGAGACTCTGGGCAGTTGGAGTATGGAGGCATGGTGTTTTGTGTGGGATTTGGGCCGTAGGCTCGGTGAGGCAACGGGTGACTCCCGGTCCGGGTCATTCTTGGTGCAAAGGATGGTCATCGCTATTCAGCGAGGAAATGGGGCGGGTGTTATGGGCACCTTTTCGCCGGGAACGATCAGTGGCGGGTTATTTATTATTATCTGACGTTACATTTAATTGTAAAATATTTATTCTTTTGTTTGTATTTATATGTAGATACAGATAATAAATTATTCAATTATTGATTTTGAACAAACTATATTCAGGTTTTGCACATACTAAAAATATTGTTGTCTAAGGAAAATTAATAAGAAACAAAAGCCACAACATGACGTAGACACACAGAATCAATACAATCATTACCATAATCAAGATGTAACGTTGTATTTGAGAATTTTCAATCCCTGCTCTTTCGATTTCGATCTGAAACACGTGTATTTTTTTGTTACAAAATATCTTATATACTGAAATATTCAGAATATTACATTAAGCGGGAAATTTGATACCTGGCAACTGCCAAACGATTTGTAGCAATATAAATTCTTCATAATGATCATTAAATATTTCGTAATGTTTTCTTGGCATATCTTTTTTATATGATACTAGCTTTTGCCCGCGCGGCTTCATTCCCGCTCTTCCCTACTCCACCCAACTCTATCCTACTCTACACTACTCTACCCTACTCTACCCTATTCTACCCTACTCTATCCGTCTCTACCCTACTCTACCCTACTCTACCCTACTCTACCCTACTCTACCCTACTCTACAGTATCTATGTCTCTAAGGCCACCTGGCTCTAAGCTACCTACCCACCAATTTTCAGACATATCGGTTCAGCCATTCTTGAGTTATAAATAGTGTAACTAACACGACTTTCTTTTATAAATATAAATGTAGATTATCTAGTGCTGGATTGCGATCCCACTTGATGGTAAGAGATGAAGCAAAAAAAGCTTTGAAGTTGAAACACACTAGTTTATTAAGTGCCTATTCACTCTAGCCTTGAAGGCACCTAAATTATAAATGGGACGGGAAGAGCGCAGCAGGCAAATTGTTCCAGTCCTTTGATATACACGGTATAAACGACGAGGTGAAAGGTAGTAGGGTTTAGTAGGGGACGTAGAAGTGTCAACAACATAAGGTTGGATACTCACCGTAAGTCGGGTTGTCTCATGGTAGAAAGGTTTTGCACATTTTCCAAAATGCATTCTGTAAAATACCAAAAAGCTGGCTACCCTACACCTATACTTCAGCCCCCCCCCCCCTAGCCAAGTTGCAACCGTTTCACTTGCGTCGAACGCTTTGTGATGACTTCAATCCCGTCATTTGAAATTTCTACTATCGGTAACTATTGCAGATTAGCAACTTGGCTAGGGTAAGGTAGGGTAAATTAAAATAATATTTTTTTGACTTCACACTTAGTTAATAATGTAACAACCGAAGTGTGTAAAATCAAAAATTGGCATTGGTTAGCCCATTGGATGAGCTATTTAATTTTGTTTATTTCTTTGGGTCCGATAACCAAAATCAGTCCGAATTGTCAACGGTGTGTAGTGTTCGCGTGCCTCAAAGAGACGTCAGCGAAACCATTGGGGCCTAGCAAGGCCGAAGCCTATTGAGGCCATTAGTTGGCTAGAACGCAAGACAAAGGAGTGGGTTTAGTCAGTAAATGTCTTACACGCCCTCCCCCCACCCGCTTCCCGCTAGAGTGAAAAAAGTCATTGGATGATTTTTTACCTGTTTTTTTATTAGGTTGCTACATCATCACCATCATCATCGTCAGCCTTTTCAATGTTCCCACTGCTGGGACTCAGGCTTCCTCTCTAGGAGAGGGAATAGGCCGTAATCCACCACGCGGGCCCAGCGCAGGTTGGTGAATGTCATATGCCTTCAAATTTTTGGTTCGAAGACATGCCGGTTTCCTCACAATGTTTTCCTTCACCGTTTTGAGAGCAGTGGTGATGAAATAAATTACACAAAGTAATGCGCCTGGCTGGGTTAGAACTAGTGATGGGGAAAAAGAACATTCTCCAAACGAGAATATTCTCGGAACGAGAATGTTCTAGAATGTTCTCGTAAGTGGAGAACTTACGAGAACTTATGAGAACTTAAAATTTGTATGTGCTCCTTCCAATTTTAACATGAAACAGATAATTATGATGATTTTAATTATTATTTTAAATATTATTATAATCGTTTTGAGTGTTTAGGAAGCTCCGCGGACAAATACAACGATGGGTTCGTGGAAACTGTCCATTTGGTCGGTTCTAAATTCTTTAAAACTCGAACAAATGAGAAGAAGAGGCTCACGGATCGAACCCTTATGAAAGAGTGGCGTGAGATGATTCTGCAGTCTTCAGACGATGCGTGCACATATCGGCAGAGTCCTTGAAACGCGATCTCCGTCACTTTAGCAACGAAAAATTAAAGACACGATTGAGCGAAATAAGGGCTCCAAAGTGTTTGCAAGAGATCTGTCTATTGGGCAGAGCTAGCTCACGAAACTGAAGACCGACAAGGGCAGAGTCATATCCTCCAAATTGGAGCTTCTAGGAGAGATCAAGGCATTTTATAAACTGTTATACTCGACACTATACCGAAGATATCCCGGCCGTCAGCCTGTACGACATTAAAAGATGGCTCTGAAACAGTTGGCGTCAGGTGAAGACAGCAGGGATCCTGAAGGCTGGTGGAAAACCGGTCCTAAACGCCTTTCAGTAGTTGTTTGATTCCGTCTCGAGGAAAAAACGCCACAGGTATGGAGCAGAGATATGGTGGTAGTCTTCTTTTAGAAGGGTGACATACCCTGCTTAAGAATTACAGGCCCATCTCACTTCTGAGCCATGTCTACGAGCTGCTTTCCAGGGTCATCACGACCGTTTCGCGCCCAGTTTCGACGACTTCCAGGCTCCCGAACAAGAACAAAAGCTTCAGCGCCGTGGGCGGAAGACTTAGGAGTATAATCAGCCTACAAAAACGCTTTGATACAATGGAGACTTGGGCTGTACTGCAGTCTCTCCAACAGTGCCAGATTGACTATTATACATTGAAATGCTGAAGTGTTTATTCCAGTTTATTCAAAAACGTCACCATGTCAGTCCGACTTCAGGAACAGCCATCGAAACAAAAAAGCCAAAAAGGCAAGGAAACGCCATTTCTCCGAAACTATTCACGGCCACAATAGAGGATGTCGTCAAGGTTCTGGAATGAGCTAGGCAATAATGTCAATGGCGAGTACATCACACACCTTCGATATCCCGACGACATAGTAGCAATGGCTGAGACTACGGAGGAGCTCAGTACAATGCTAGGTGACCTCAGAAGAGCTTCTGAAAGAGTGAGACTTAAAATGAACATAAAAAACCCAAAGTCATGGTAAAAATCCACGTAGCCCTCACTCCTATCAAGATCGGAGACTCTACACTCGAATTTATGGACGACTACGTTTATCTAGGGCAGACAGTCCAGTTGGGTAGGTCTAATTTTGAGAAAGAGGTCTATCGTCGAATCCGACTCGGCTAGGCAGTGTTCAGGGAGCTGCGCGGTGTGTTTTCGTCCAATATATCACAGTGTCTCAAGACGAAAGTCTATGAGCAGTTCGTGTTGCCAGTGATGACATATGGCTCCGAAACGTGGTCGCTTACAACGGGCCTCCTCAGAAGGTTTAAAGTCACTCAAAGGGCAATGGAAATGGCTAATGCTTGGAGTTTCCTTGCGTGATCACATCGAAAATGAAAACACCCGTAGCAGAACCAAGGTTACAGACATAGCCCAAAGAATCGCTAAACTGAAGTGAAGACGCAGCGTTGGAAGGCCTCCCCTAAGGTGGACCAATGACCTGGTGAGGGTCGCGGAAAACCGATGGATGCGTGACGCACAGGACCAGTCATTATGACGACACTTGGGGGAGGCCTATGTCCAATAGTGGACGCCTATCGGCTGAAATGACGCTGATGAAGAAAATTAATATCCATCTTTATTACAACAGTATATTATAAAATAATAATCAAAAAATACATAGCATGGTTACTGCTCCACCCAGCCCGCTACCCGCCCTGTTGCACTTCGCTGTGGTTACTACTGAATGAGCGGTCGAAGTGCATTCATAAAATATCACGCATTTCATTTATCATTCAAATTTTAAAAAGTGATCAAATTAAGTTTAGGTTTTGTTACTCAGTTTTTAAGTTCTCGTAAATTCTCGGCTCGGAGAACATTCTCGAGAACATTTCCGCAAAGTTCTCGCTAGGAGAATGTTCTCGGGAATTTCCCATCGCTAGTTAGAACACGATAAAGTTAAACGATAATCTAATCAAACCACAATAAAGTCCCTACCATGATGAAATGCGCAAAAGAGTCTAGCTGCGAGACGCGCAAAAAGTGAAACCCTTCCGTTACTTTAATCAACACCAGACACGGTAAAAAAAATTAAAGGCGTGATTAATATTTCCTTTTTTATTACTTTGAGACACAACAGGCGGAAGGTGTGCTGAAAATTCATGAAAAACATTGTTTATTTAGAAATACCTTACCCTTCAGGCTTATAAATATTTTAATTAAAATTACCCGTTTCAAAATGAGGATTAAGGGTGAACGTTACGTTAAGCGAGCGCCCGCGCGGGTATATGTCGCGTGACGTCGCACGTGTGTCGTGTGCGGTGGTCCCCGTAGAGGAAACTGGATTATTACCTGAACAGTATCGCTAGTTCAACTTCAACGGTGTGAAAGAAAAGAAAGACAGATTAAATATATAGGGCGACTGCCTGACTGGTAATTAGTGACCGATAATTATATACATGATTGTCATGATTACAGACAACTTTCTTTCGTATAAAAAAAGTTTCTTAACTTTTTTTTATACTCATTAATTAACTTATATTATTTAATCGGAACATGTAGGTACCTACACTAATTACTTACACCGATGCGTTTGGAAGCGGCGTGGGTGCACTATCACTATTGTAGGTTAGGTACATTAGACAACGGCGTTTCGCGGCTAACAGCTGAGCGGTCGCAGGTGCGCGCGCGCGATTTTGCGCGAATAGCTGTTTTGTTATTGTGATAAAAGTAATGAGTAGGTATAACACAAATTTCCGAAAGACGGAAAGTTATTTGTAATAATGAGTACAATAACGTGTATAAGTATCGTTCACTAATTACTAGTCATACTATATATAGATTTTTTGTCGTGTTGATATACTAGAAATTTAATGTATGTAGTATTATGGGATTGCAGCAGTGTGGAAGAGGAAATAAAACTGTCGAAGATGCAGTTGCTTGACTTTATTTTCCACCTTTTCTTATTTTACATTTTCACCTTCTCTCCTGTCGTCTGTCGCTCTTCAGTCATAAGTCGCCATCTTTCTTCTGTCTCTTTCATACCGTACCTTTTTTGAATCACACACTCTTACGCTTCATTTCACACATCATTCATACGTTCCTCTTACATATCCTACATGTATTATTACGTAGCAAATTAGGCGCGGCGCGCGACTGAGCACTTTTGTATGGAACCGTGCGGGCGCCCGTTTTACGCAGCGTTGACCCTTAGATTTCTTTTAACACTTTGTGACATTCATAAACGTCACAATAGTATCAAGACGGCATCATGGCCATTAGTATAAAGAGTGTTCAGTTCCATGCCCTAGCTTTTTTACTTCGGCATTCATGTTGACGGTTTGATGGTTTGAGAAATCGGCTTTGACTTAAATTCATCTAAATCTCGATAGAAATCGATCGTCGTTTATTTTTGTTGTTTGTATGTGTGTATGTTGTGTCTTTTGAGTGTAATGTTTTATATATTTGTTGTTGATTAGGAAAAGCCGACGAAAAATTCCACCAATCGGGGTCCAGAATCATGTACTGGATCCATGGCATTCATTATTAATCTATTTCTTTATCAATTTGTATTTTTCTATGTAAAAATCAATAGATCATAATTTAATTTTACTTATTAGCAGTCCCGGAGACTGAAAAACGAAAGGTTACGTAATCAGTAGGTACCTAAATGATTAATGAGGAGCCCTGCTGTAATGTGTTAGACCTTCGATAATTTAGCCACGAGAAGCGACAGGTAATATTAATATTTGAAAAGAGGTTTTTGTATCAGAAGATATGTAATAGATAGATAGATATATTATATCTATACAAATAAACCCTATAAACCCTCAATGCTGGTGAAATATTTCGAATAGAAGAACACAAAAGTGAAGGAGACGACGGTAATCCACCTATCTTTATAAAAAAAAAAAAAAACTAGCTTTTGCCCGCGCGGCTTCGCTCCCGCTCTTCCCTACTCTACCCTACTATATCCTACTCTACCCTACACTACCCTACACTACGCTACACTACTCTACACTACTCTACACTACTCTACACTACTCTACACTACTCTACACTACTCTACACTACTCTACACTACTCTACACTACTCTACACTACTCTACACTACTCTACACTACTCTACACTACTCTACACTACTCTACACTACTCTACTCTACCCTACACTACCCTACACTACTCTACACTACTCTACACTACTCTACACTACTCTACACTACTCTACACTACTCTACACTACTCTACACTACTCTACCCTACTCTACCCTACTCTACCCTACTATACCCTACTCTACCCTGCCAAACTTCACATAAACCATCTACTAAATAGTCCGAACAATGCCTAAAATTTGGTTTGAGGAGATAGGTGAGCCCGTTCTTGAGTTATAAAATGACAATGAAAAGTGGCATTGATTTTTATATACAGATGCGCGAAAGCACTAGTTTTGCCTCTTAAAATTATCTACAACCAAATCTCTTCACGACGGTATCTTCCCGAGCAATAGCAAAAAGAGTTGGTGGTACCTACATATTTTCGAGGCTGGAGAGAAGAAACTATGTTTTAGATCCAAATAAATAAATAAACCAGTGCGGGTTGGTGGATGTCACATGTCTTCGAATTTTTTAGTTCTAGGACATGCCGGTTTCCTGACGATGTTTTCCTTCACCGTTTTGAGAGCAGTGGCCCGCGTGGTGGATTACGGCCCATTTTCTCTCCTAGAGTGGAGGCCTGAGTCCCAACAGTGGGAACATTATAAGGCCAACTATGCTAAATAAACCAGTGATTGACTGCGATGCCAGCTTATGGTAAGCAGTGATACAATTATTGAGGGTGAGGCGCACTAGTTTATTAAGAGTTTATTCACTCTCGCTTTGAAGATACCTAAGTATATTAATAATTATATAGCTACCTCCTAGCTAACTCGGTCAACGATTTTCTGGACATTATGAAAGATTTTTACTGACTAAAACCCATTCCTGTTCCTTCATTGCCATCACCAGCATTATGCCCAGTAGACGTCGACCTTGCTGAGCCCCTACGGTTGCTGACATCTCCTTGAGGCGCGCTTGGAACACTACGCGCCGTGGACGACTTGGGCTCGGCTCGGACGGTTACCGAACGGTCGGACGGCGAGCTACCCATTGCTCGCTGTTCGGAAGCCCGCGCCTACGGTGGTCGGAAATGGAGATCGGAATCCCAGCGGCTGGGGCGCGAGGGCCATTGCCTCGCGCGTGCTGCCACCTTTGCTAACATTACTAGTTCGCAGAAGGTGGCGACCGCTTGCCACTCCTCCTCACTCCGGACCATGGCCTGTCGTCCCAGGGCTTGGCGCGAGAGAGACTCCATAACCAAAAACCACACTGTCCTTCAGTTCCACGACACGCAATGCAGCGCCAATCGTGTTGTTATATCTTTAAGAAAAAAGTTGTTATAGCGACGAAAACAGTTCGAACACCGTTTTTCACCACCAACTGTTTATTTATTAGAAAACGTAAATATGCTGGTACATTATGCGAGGAAATAACTCGGCATCGGTAAATGATTGACATGCGATTGGATATATACATAGCTATGTATGCAATGCTATGTAGGTACCTACAGATTGAACATTGTGCGAGTATTCGAACAAACTGGCGTAGGTATGTTACAATTTTATTTGACTTTTTGAAAGCAAATGTTGCTGGAATTCTTGACTATCAATATCTAGCATAGCATACGAGTAGTCGGCCTTATAATGTTTCCACTGTTGGGACTCAGGTCTCCTCTCCATGAGAGTGTATGAGCCGTAATCCACCACGCGGGCCCAGTACGTCGATTCTGTAAAATTCAGACAACAACTCGCATATCACTTCGCTATTCACTCTCACTTCGCATAAGGTTCAAAACGACCTTGATTTTGCATTCTGTAAGCATCACCTAGGCACTTGCGAAGTGAAGTGAGCTCCGAAGCGACCAATACTGTACTAGTGATTACCACACTCAACTAAATGTAAGTTGAGATTTATCGGTTTTTTATTTTACCAGTTTTTGACACAGAATTTTAGCTATTATGGATGTTTAAATTAAAATATCTTATTTAAAGGAATTCGAGGCAGCTAATAAGTAAAAAATAAATAGAAAACTCGAAGTTCGTGCCGTGAATATAATCTATGCTTACCTTACGAAAAAAAAATGACTGACAGATAATATCATTAGTAATCTGTGGACAATGTTTATGCGTTGAAGTTTTATAGTGCGTTGTATTGTTTTGTTTAGTTTACGTTTTGTTTGGTTTTTGATCGTTCAGTGCCAAAAATAATTGTGAAATAATCATGAAGTAGTTTTATATTTCTGGTTGTAAAGTTCAAAAATAATATTAATGAAAGAAGTGTTTATTTTGTTTTCTAAAACAACAACAACGTTTCAGTCCAAATGAAACACGTTCCTCTCACCGATCGTCGGCTCAGGTTGAAACTCTGGTAGAGTTTATGCCTAAACAGTATAGGTGGCACTATCAAAACATACAAACAGTGGACTAAGGTTAGCAGTGTTTTTTTTATATGTTAGAACCACTTAACATTCCTTAAAGCAAACCACTTAAAATGTGCGACGAATCTTGGTTTAAAGTGTGTTTAAAAACTTTATTTAAACACTATTTAACTATAATTTCTTCTATTTTCACTCGTAAAATAGATGCTTTTAATTTGACACTTTGAATCGGGTTCGAGTACGAAGTGAGCGTCGAAGTGACGGCGGAATTACTTTATAGAATGCCACTTCTTACGTCATCTCATACTTTATCTGTCAAAATTCCGCGGTCAATTTAGTTCAACTCGCAAACACGCTCGCAAGAGCAGCGCTAGTGTAGATTCGAATTATCAACCGAGTTTCAGAATGCCAAACAAGAAACTCACGGCGGATTCAGATGCGAAGTTTAGAATGAAGTCTTACAGAATCACACTGCAGTGCGGTTTGGTGGATGTCACATGTCTTTGAATTTTTTGGTTCTAGGACATGCCGTTTTCCTCACGATGTTTTCCTTCACCGTTTTGAGAGCAGTGGTGATAAAACAAATTACACAAAGTAATGCGCCTGGCTGGGATTGAATCCGCGCCCTACAACTCGTAAGTCGAGTCGAGATCGAGATTTGAGATTGGATGATAAACCACTAAAAAAAAAACTAGCATTACAAAATCATGATGCGTGCTTAGTTCACAAATATGTGACTCGGTACTTCACCGGCAGGCGTCACTTTTCCGCAGAATTCGTAGATAGTGTGAACAGGAGTGCGTGTACGATTATCTTGAGTGGGCTGGCGTTGACAATGTTCACAAGCGCCTTGCTCTTAAGAAAATTGCTCTAATTTTATACAATACTATCAAAGACTATGTGTACGTTGTGTTGTTGGCATCTTACCTACGAGAGTATGGCTAACCATGCCTATGTTGAGGTCTGTTGAATGTTTTTCTGAGAAGATTAAAAAGAAAAAAAAAATAGAATTTTTGGAGTAAATTATTTACTTAAAAAAAAAAATACAGTTGCGGTGAAGGTTGCGGGAATCCGATGGATGCGGGACGCGGAACATCCACCAATCCGCATTGGGACCGCGTGGTGGATTACGGCCTATTCCTTCGCCTAGAGAGGAGGCCTGAGTCCCAACAGTGGGAACATTATAAGGCTGACTAAGCTAAACTCATCATCCAATGACTCCTCCCAGTCTGGATAGAGCGAGAGAGCGTATCAGACTTTTACTGACTAAAACCACATGTGTCTTTTAGTTGCGTTTTGCATATTAGGACTATGAGCCTCCTTTTCAGAAAATCCCCGCAGTCCTTCTACAGTTTGCTGATATTGCTATGAAAAGTGCGTGGACCCCTAAACCAAGAGTGAATAAATTGCTTCTAGGCAAGCGTTTTCCATCATCGGCCACGTCAACGCTTACTATCAGGTGAGATAGTGGTTAAAAGCGAGTCTACCCTAGTGAGAGAGTGCTGTCGACGACTGGGGTTCGGTCCAATCGATTACTGGACTGACTGCAGACGACGAGCTACTTATTGCTCGACATCCGCCCGCGTCTACCGTGCTTGGTAGTCTGGGTCGGGGTCTCGGCGGCTGAGTCGTGAGGATGTTCGTTCCCTCACGTGTGCGGCCGCCTCCTTCACTAGAATTACTGCTTCGCAGGAGGCGACCGCCTGCTATTCCTCCTCGCTTTGGACCACGGCCTGTACCAGGTCCAACGCAGAAGGTCATTGCCACCGATTGCCTCCACGTGGACCCAAGCCTGGTACGCCTTCTTCGTATGCTCCACCGATTTTATTTATGTGTGGATGATTTATTCTTAAGCTAATTGTGGAAAATCGGTCAAGGATATAAATATAATAGGTGTCTACTTATAAACGTCTTCTATTAATAATGTTGATAATACTTGAGTCATTGATTCTTATATAGCCTCTTCATAAAGACAATACAAGGAGAGTAAACTGGCCAAGTTCGAGATGGACTCGCGCGCGAAGGGTTCCGTATCGGCCTTAGGAAAATTCGGCAAAAAAATCGCGTTTTTGTATGTAAATAATTAAATATTTATTTTATTTTGTTTTTAGTATTTGTTGTTATAGCGGCAACAGAAATACGTAATTTGTGAAAATTTGAACTGTCTAACTATCGTGGTTCTTGAGATACAGCCGGTGACAGACAGACGGACAGCGAAGTCTTAGTAATTGGGTCCCGTTTTTATCCTTTGTCTACGGAACCCTAAAAAAACAACATAATTCTGCGTCAAATGAGTAGGTGTTTGAGGTCGGGAAAAAACTTTTTAATTACGTAAATATTGCCTTAGCATTGCTGATTAATTATGATGAAGCCTAATTTATTAGTTTGACGTTAAATTAATTTAAGAAGAACGAATTTAGAGCTTCATTTTTGGTTAAAAAAGTTTTATTTGCTCTACTTGGACACTTGTCAGATTTCGGTTTAGCTTAAATTAATTAAAAGCGTTGGCGATTTCCATTTTTCCCCTCACTGGGAAATTCATATTTCACGTTATTTATGCATGAATGGTATGCGAGCGGATGGGAAGTATTTTCAGATTCTCCTCAAAATAAAAATGTAGATTTTAGAAATGCGAATTTTTTGTTTCTCTCGATGATTCGACGGACGTGTTGTCGAAATACTACGGCGAAAAAGTGACACCGGCTTTGATCTGTATATCATTAGACTGACTGTTTTTGTGATTACGGGACGAGCATTGTCTCATGTACTACTGGAGTCTGTTCCTCTGATCCTTGCTGGCCGACCAACGTCTCACCGTCGACAACAGCTGGTGCTGAAAATCAACGCTGTGGCTCTGTCCTGTACGAGCCCCAGCATTATGCTGAGCACTGACCTTTTTGCGCGGATGTGACGCATATCTTATTTACCTGCTAGTTATAAGTTGTTATTGTTTTTTCATTTATTTTTTTAAGATATGCGGCATGTTTGACGCGAATAAACTCTTTTTCTTTCTTTTCTGTTAGCCGTGTTGTCCATCACCATCCGTCGTTTCATCATCATTTCAGTTGAAAGACGTCCACTGGTGGACATAGACTTACCGCAAGAATCGCCATAACGACCGGTCTTGTGCATCTCGCATTCTTTGGATTCTAATTACCCTCACCAGGTCATCGGTCCATTTTGTGGGAGGTCTTTCAACACTACGTCTTTCGGTACGTAGTTGTTACTCCAGAACCTTTCGGCTATATCGACCGTCGGTTCTGCGAGCAATTTTCCACTTAAGTGTGGCGATTTTTCGGGTTATGTTAGTACCCTCTCTTGCCAATATCTTCATTTGCCCGTCTGGTAGACAATTTTTATTTTTCTAAGACCATGTATTACTGGGTTGAAATGTGATTACATTTCTGCAATTTTTCCATCAGAGATAGGTACATCATCTCTGACAGAAATGTAACTAGGAACATACTCCTGTAATAAAATAAAAAGTTTTATTATGTAAGCAACCGATCGACCGTGAAGAAGTAAACTTACACAAACTCTCACAAAAACTATTCATTTATTTATTAAAATTTCATGCAACACAAATGTATAAAGGCGGACTTAATGCCTTAGGTATTCTCTACCAGTTAACCAAGGGTGGTGAAGAGAAAGCATGGCAGGTGCATAAAAAAAGAGAAAAGAAATAGGTTAAGAAAAATAAAGGGACAATGTATACATATAAATAAAATAGACAATACAACATATATATTTAACTAACGCCATTATAATATTAACCCTTCAGATACCGTCAATTAGAGACACAATAGTAAGACAATAGATGCGCGGCCACCGGTGGTCGCTTGGGGATTCATGAATTAAGTGAGTTTAAGAGGGTCCTCTACATTGTAGGCGTCAACGCTGCTTGATCCTTAATCACAGAAAAGGCGTAAACGCCTGTCCTGAACAAATACACGGCCGCTCTTGGCAACGATTCTCAAATATTATTACAATCCGCTAATAGTTTTATCCACCCGCGTGCCCGTATCGATCACAGCTCTTAGATATTGTTGAAGTGTAACGACCATAATCTTATCTGCCCAATACTTTATAATAATATAGATTTGCTTTTGTGTTGTTTGTAGTTTGTATGTGTATGCATGTGTAATATTATATCAGAATAACAACGCGGCTAGAACATATAAAGTACAAGCAAGCTATTTAGTTGAAGGAATGTGGTAAGACAATTTATTCAAAGAATACACACCTTTAATCATGCACCTATTTATTTCTACTGTCAATTTTATATTACAATCACACTGTTTCTTAATAATTTAGTACAAAATGTGGACTGCTACGTAGGAAAACTTATCGCAGTCGCCACTAGAATTTACGTCTGAACGCTACAGTGATGTCAACCGACTGTCCTTACACCGACCCAGTGGTAGTGTAAGGGGGAGACTTCCCCCTTTATAGTTTTAAAACCGTTATTTAAACAATTTCCAGTCAATCAAAAGCATTCAAATCAATTTAAATGTTGCCATATACAAAAACTTGAATATTAAATTAAGCCACACATACACATGTATGAGTTAAGAGGGTCCTTCTCCACTCGCTTATCGTAAACATCGAAAATGGTTTAAAAGCTTGTTACTTCATTTAATGCAATCTAACGCGATGTTTGACGAAAAGGTAACGCAAAAAAAGAGAGGAAAAAGTTGCCGTCATTTAGAATCTTAATAAAATTTGCAAGGTCTCTAGAGGATTACTTTTTTGACATTTTTTGTTTTAGGCAAATTATGAAGTGTCAAAGTTCATACAAAATAGGACATTTTCAGAGGTTTTTACTGGATTAGTTTTACACAAATTTAGGAATTGGTTTCTTTAGAAACCTTCCACAAGATACTGTGTTTCCAAAATATCTAATGAAAAATGTGTAATAACGTCATAATCAGTTATGAGCGGTTGTATGAAAAACAGTGAAAATGTGAGTCATGATGCACCACCTTAAGGTGAATGCTCCAACCAGCCCGCGAAATTCAAATTTTCCTACGTTTTTTGCAATTTGCAGGCCAGTGACATGTTGTGACTTTAGGTACCAAAATATGATTCGCGGCAATAACAAGTATAATTTTAAATATAAAAATGATCAAAACATTCGCATCACATTTTATTTTGCAATATCAGGGTCAAGATCTCATCATCATCTTCCTAAGTTTCTCTTGTGGCTTGAGGCCCGCTTTTAGTCTGACTGGATTCAGTTGAACCAGTGTATTCCAAAGGCGACTTAAATTGTTCCATATGATGTCCGGACGAAAACAATAACACCATCCCATCTCTTCCCGTGGGTGTCGTAAGAGGCGACTAAGGGACATACCAGAGAATGGGCGGCATCATTAATACATTACTACAACCACATTACATTACAACAGCAATGCATTACAACAGCCACACTGCGATCGCCAATCCGCTTGCCAAGCATGGTGATTATGGCAAAACCCCCAAAAAATTGAGGCCTATGTCCAACAGTGGAAGTCTTTCGGCTGAAATGATGATGATGATGATTACTAAGGTAAAAGTTTGTAGGTGTGTACATATTATATGTTTGATAACGGATTTGAATGAAATTTAGCCCACGGACAGGTACAGACCATTTTTTATTATTATTGTTGGTGATGAAAAGTGACGATACGGACGACAATGGAACGCGCTTACCTAAAAGACAACCATTCACTCTTACTTTAAGATTCCCGGGTCTTAGCTATCAGGAAACACAGACGATTTTCTGGAATAGTACACGTACTTTTTATTCTGGGATTATGTTCCCTTGGGATAATTTCCTACTTTTACGCGGGAGAAGTGGTTGGCAGGAGCTAATGTAATAAGCTAGACAAAAAAATTGATCGCGGTCTAGACAAAGGGAATTGATGTCTAATACAGCCGACCTATAATAATAGATCCCTATTATGAAAGACGTCTGAGAGCAAATCAAAACAATGGGTTTACTTACCCTAGCTTTTTACCATCGTGCCGCTCTTGTGGCCACAGAAACTGTAATTTTTCAGTGACAAATAAATCTATGACACTCAGCGATGGGGATGCAATTTTTTATTAGTTACCAAATGAACTTTCACAATCTGGTCAGTTCAAATTTCCAAAGACTACTTATTAACAAACATACTATGTTCTGCCCGTGATTTCACCCGCTAGAATATTGGAAATTATCCCAAAGGATCTCGACAAACATGAGTACCTAATTTCAGCAGTTAAGACGGGAAAATCAAATGGAGAAACAAACAAATAGACACTCTTTCGCTTTTGTCCATAACGTCTTTAGGGTTAAACTACAGAACCAATATTATTGAAGTTAATATAGAGTAAGCTTAAACCCCAAATCATAGGCTACTTTTTTTCTGGTTTCGACTACGCATTCGCTATAATCGAGATTGGTAGACGAGATCGAAAGGTTCTGAAATAGCGATCACGAACCAGAAGACGCAGCGTTAGAAGACCTCCCACAAGATTGATCAATAACCTGGTGAGGGTCGCAGGAATCCGCTGTATGCGAGAAGTACAGGACTGATCATTGTGGTGACACTTGGAGAGGCCTATGTCCAGCTGTGGAAGTCTTGAGTGGCAGGCGGTCGTCTCCTTCTGTGAAGCAGTAATGCTAGCAAAGGAGGAGATCAACCGCATCAGGCAACGGCGCTCTCGCCGCCGCCGCCGGGATTCCGATCCTGATTTGCAGCCATCGTACTGAGCCCAAGTCGTTGTCAGCAACAGTAGAGACCCAGCTGGGTTGAAACCTACTGGGGCCAGGGTTAGCTTTGAAAGCCCAGCCGCGGCATGAAGGCACGAAGGAACGGAGTAGGTTTTTATTCAGTAAAACTCTGACACCCGCTCCGCCCAAGAGCGGGGGATTTCATTGGATGATTTTACCACCCAAAAAAAAAAAATGCGTGATTGTCGAAAGACTTCCACAAGTCTTTCGACAATCACTGCCGCTGGCAGAAGGCAGAGAAGCTGAAGCTTGTAAAATATATGTGTATAAAGTTTTTTTTTTTGGGCGGGAAAATCATCATAAAATGTTTACTGACCAGCTGCGACATTTTCTCGGATAGACCATAACCATGAAAAGACCAAAAAAATACTTATTTTTCCGTTACACAGTAGTATACATGTTCCTGTAGGATAATTTTCGATTTTCACGCTGGCCCCTGGAACGAGCTAATAAATAGTAATAATGTGGAAGTTTCAGACAGAAATGTACAAACATTTTCAATTAACGCAGTGAAGTAACGAACTTACTTGTACGTACATTTATTTCGATTTTTGTTTATTCAAATATCGTTCTTGAAAAAGATTAATCTCACTGTCTGTTATTGGCATTTTGTAAACAAGCATTGTATTATTGTTAGAATATTGTGGGTATATGAGCAGCAATTGCTAAGTTGGTGACCCTTTCGGACATAGTGCAACTGTATTGTATTTCTGTACTTTTTTGCCTTTTGTATGGTTGCATCGAATAAATTATATTCTATTCTTCTCTAAAATGTGACAATTATGCAACTTCATTACGCAAGACATATTACGCAAGTTCATTTTTATTCATCAGTTTCTGCAAGGTAACTAACATGGTAACAACAGGCTTTAGATCTATAAATGATTGAAGACCTGTATCAACTGGTTGCTATGCTCTATCAGATTAGAAAACAGCAACAATTACGGTAGCGCATGCCAAGTCTAAAGATAGATTTTTATTCGATATTTTTTACCTAACAAATCGATCATGTCAGTTGTATCAGATCAGATACGAAGCAAACACTGTTCAGGCCGTTAGAGATTCATACAAACATAATCAGACTTTTAATGTTCCCACTGCTGGGACTCGGGCCTCTTCTCTAGGAGAGGGAACGGGCCGCGCGGGTCCAGTGTGGGTGGGCAAATGTCACATGTCTTCGAAAAAGTTCTAGGACATGCCGCTTTCCTCACGACGTATTCCTTTACCGTTTGTGGTGATAAAATAATTTACACAAAACAATGCGCCTGGTTGGGTTTCAACCCGTGACGTAGAACTCGTAGTTCGGGGCCGTTGCCAGGCCGTTACCTCGGCCACTACTGCTCGAGATTCTACTTGTATTACAAATTGAAATTCAAGGAAGAGATGCAAAATTAATTAACAAACTTCAACGAGGCGATGTAACGAGTATTGAAAGTGTCAGAAAAGCTACATTGTTGCTTCCTTATGATTATGATAGTATGTTACCATCGTGAGGCGCTTTCCATATCGAACGACCGTGCGTAAAAAAATCGTAACTTCCATTTTTTATACCAAAAGTTAAGGCATTATTTTTTTGTTTTCCAAGAACCCGTTCAAGTGAATTTTATATCACCGATTCTAACTCCTATCAACGTTTAGAAAACAGTATTTGTAAATCAAAAGTTGTATCTTTCGCCGAACTTGACAAAATATATGGCGCTTGAAGAGTGGCTCAGGGACGGTACCTGTGGAAGAAATGGAAGGAGGCTTTTGCCCAGCAGTGGGACAGTATAGACTAGTTATATCAATAATAGTGATGGTTGCTATTTAGAATATCGTCGGCTGAGAGTGAAAAACCGAACCCAGAGGTGCTCACGATTTATTTTGTTACATAGAAAGAAAGACAGAAAAACAGTTTATTTACGCGACATGACGCAATCTTAAAACTAGCTAACAAACATAATCAATAGATAGGAAAGATAAGCGTCATATCCGCACAAAACGGCCGAACGCTCAGCATAAAGCTGCGGCGTTACGCATAATGCGATGAGCTCACAGCGGTGGCTTTTAGCGTGGGCCGGTGGCGATGTCCGGTTTTTCAGTAGTGGTTTTCTAAATAACATTTCCAAAAATAATGGAGGTCTCAGAGGCAATCGCTCCTTGTACAACACGTGTATTCTACCGCAACCGTTTAAACTAGAAGGCGACACCCAGCTGGTATCATAGATCTGTGTGGGTGGTCTGAAAACTTTCCGACCTCAATGTGAAGAGAGTATTCGCAAACAATCTTTTGACTGTTATTCATCAAAATTTTAGACACGCAGTTATTATTTGACAGCCATTTTAACCCCTCGAGGGTTGATTGTATATACATCTGTACAACTTGAATGACCTTGAAAAATGCATAATTGTCGTTTTGTACACACGTTTGTACGCAATTTTTCTGGCCGAAAGTTTTGGTTTTTCCTAGAAAAATCCAGAAAAGTTTTTTTTTTTTGTGTTTTACGTTTAAACGCGCAAGAGTCGATTTGAGATGCAGAAAAAGAAAATCTTTTTTCACCAAGACATCGCGCCCTTGCAGACCTCAGTGACCTCAGCGGTTGCCACGTAGAAAATTTACGAATTACGGTTTGGACTGCGTAATCATCTGCCTTACTCACTAGATTTAGTCCCAAGCCACATCTTTTTGTTCCCAAATATATAAAGATTTTCGTCAAATGCTCAGGCAAACTTCGTGAACAATTATTTTGCAGAGAAAAACGTCGACTGTTATTTGAACGCGTAAGAGAGATGGGGGCATTGTTGGGAGAAGTATGTAAAGTTCTTAAAAACAATGTAAAAAAAGGAAAATAAATGAAACGAAAAGGTCGTTTTTGTGAGTAGCCACATCTAACACGTTTGGTTTAAATTAGGTACCTATTTTGATTTCTTGCACCTTTGGAAGGCGTAAAATATCTAAGCCAACTCGCAGTTCTTAGGAGGCTCCTTTTCCACTCGCTTTTCGTCAACATCGAGCATAGTTTAAAAGCTTGCTGCTTCATCTAACGCAACCTAATACGATGTTTGATGAAGGCAACGCGAAAAAAGAGAGATAACGTCTGAAAACTCTGCTAGCTTTTTTTTTGGTTGGTGAAAATCATCTAATGACATCCCCTGCCCTTGAGCGGAGCAGGAGATAGTGTCAGAGTCTTACTGACTAAAAAACCCACCCTGTTCCTTCTTGCCTCTCATACCGGGGTTGAGCTACCTTTCGGAGCTAACCCTGGCCCCAGTAGGCTTAGGCCCCTACTGTTGCTGACAACCCCTTGACTCGGACTCGGTCCGGACAGTTACCGGACGGTCGGACAGCGAGCTACCCATGGCTCGCCGTCCGCAAGCCCGCGCCTACGATGGCCGGAAATCGGGATCGCAATCGGTGGCTGGGGCGTGAGCGCCGTTGCCTGCAGCGGGCTTTCTCCTTTGCTAGTATTACTGCTTCGCAGAAGGCGACCGCCTGCCACTCCTAAACTTTCAAGAGTTTTTTTTTCTGTGGGTAAAATCGTGTTGCCTAGTAACTGGTCTGTGGCTGGATATCTATCAGTCGCTTCATGTAAAATACTGGTGGCAGCAGCATCTGGTTAAACTGGAAGGCAACCCTATTGACTGCATTAGAGTTGCCTTCATCGATGCATCAATCGATGAAACTGACCTTGGCCTTACTGAGTCAAGGTCAGCCAGATCGATTGATACGGTTTCTGTAGGTCAACCGACTGATGATCGATTAACTAGAATACCAGAAATAGACTAGGTTCAAACACAAAGTAGATAATGTTGATTACAAATATATGTCACAGTCAAAACTGTTATTTGGTCAAAACAACTGATAACTGCCAATATAGGTTAATAGGTTATACCAATTAAAAAAAAAAAGAAAAAACTTGATTGAGTAAAAAAATAAAGTAGATAAAGAGTATGAAAAAAAAATTAAATAAAAAAGAGTAAGAAAATACAGAACCACTCACTTTGTTGTTTGTCTGTCTGTCCGTCTGTCAAGACCCTTTATCTCGGGAACGCGTGGAGTTGAAATTTAATTAAGACATATACTCAGATCTGCGGTCCCTTGTTACTGTGAAAACCAAACTGAGTTGACGAAAAAAAGATATGGCGGGTTATGTCGCAGAAAAACGTATATTTTCACTCTCAAGGGAATCAAATTAGAGTAGGTTGACCTAAAATCCTGTTTGTCATTCCAAACAGGATTTTAGGTCAACGGGAGTTGGCTGGATTTTAGGTCAGCAAGGTCTCATAGTACAAGTAGGTATAGGAAAAAATCTGAAAACTGTTAAATAGTTACGTCACAAAAAAAAAGACTTTTTTTGCAATTCGGAAAAATCTTCGAACTCAATTCGGAAATTGAACTTAATTCTTAGGTAAGTTCGTAAGAAACCATCAGGGCGCGAATCCGACTCGCACTTGCCCGGTTATATTTTTTATAATAATAAAAGAAGAAACGCGTTTTAAGTTTAAGGTTTTTAGTCAAAACTTAATATTTACTAATTAGTAGTATTAACGGTAACATATAATATACACAAAGATAAACTATGACTTTACGATACAGTTCACGAACGATAAATGATTTGTTTTCCTTCCGCAACCAAGTTAGTTTTAGGGTTCTGATGTCAAACTGGCAGACGTAGTTACAACACAGAGGTTAAGAAGAAAAACGCACGGTGAACGCGTGAAGGGCTGGACCCATTTCGCAATTTCTTTTTTGTTGTTTTTGTCGGGAAAAGTAATAAAGACAGAAAATATTTTATTTGGCACATAAAGAAATAAAAATAAGAAAAGATAAAAAAGAAAAAGAGAGAAAGAAATCAAAATAAAGATATAGGAAAGATTTTGATGCCAGAAAAAATTAAAAAAGCTGCGTAGAGCGTTAAAAAAAAAAAATCTCAATTAATGTGTAACGTTCACGTTTGATAGTTCCTAGCTGAGACAGGACAACGTCTGTTGCTAGTTTATTAGATATATTTTTCGATAAAAATATATTTATTTATGTACACACAAACACTTAAAAAAATTATATTGACATAGGTAACTTTTTATCCCGTTCCCTTGACAACTACCATGGAATAACAAAATGCAACTGACAGCTAAACGTAATGTTGTCTATGGTTGAAAATTAGACAATTTGAATTTTTAAGTTGATCGGTTGATGTTTCAGTCACGGGAACGAAGCCACGACAAAAAGCTAGTTATAGATTTTACACCCAGACACAAAACAAATGATCGTACTCATCACACAAACATTTGCCCTGGGTCACACAAACATTAACAACTAGACCACAAAATAGATAGGTACAGAAGTCAATCTACAAACAAAGCGCACTCGCGTAACGCACACATAGACAGCTCACGAACACGATATCTCGGCTCAATCGCCCGGCCGCACTTGTACAGTTCGGCGCAACGCGCTGATCCTAGCGCGATTGCCTAGCGTAGGTATAAAAAGTGAAGTACATACATCAGATTGACTTCTGTACCTATCTATTTTGTGACTAGACCAACAAACCGGCCAATATTGGTGTTTACGGTCCAAGTACCTATCTCTGACCGTCAAAGGTCACAATTGATTTTGTTTATTACTTGAATCACTGACCATCTTAACGAATTTTTAAATGTACATAAATGATTGGCTTGTATTGTTCCGGTTACTGACAACGCACATCGTAAAGATAAAACATGGAATTTGATAAATAGACGTATTTTCTGCTAAAATTTCATAAATCCAATTTATAAAATATATCGTTTTAGTTTTGCATATTTCCGCATAGTAGGTGCACAAAACAGATAGGTAGGTGCCACTGAGTAATCGACTTTGATTGATTTTACTTACCTAAAGAAAAACGTGTCAAGTGCGAGCGATTATCTATGTAAATAGTTCGATTCCCAAACGGTGTGCCCCGGCTGGGTAGAGCATCAATGTGCTCGTAGGGGCGATCGGCAGCAACGATCTCTCGCGCGGGGCCATGGTCCGAAGCGTGGAGTGGCTGGCGGTCGACTCCTTCTGCGAACCAGTGATGCTAGCAAAGGAGACCGCACGCGTAAAGTAACGGCCTGCAACATCACAACGATCCCGATTTTCGGCCACCGTAAGCGCGAGTTCGCGGACGGCGAGCAATGGGTAGCTCGCTGTCCTACCGTCTGGTAACTCTCCGGACCGCCGTTCGACCAAGCCCAAATCGTCGACGGTGCATATATAATGCTCCACGCGTGCTTCAATAAGATTTCAGCAAACCGTAGGGGTCCAGCAGGGTCGAAGTCTACTGGGGCCATAGGTTCGTTTCTGGAAGGAAAACCCTGGAATGTAAGGCAACGAAGGAACATAGGAGAGTTTAAGTCAGTAAAAGTCTGACGCGCCCTCACGCTCCACCCAAGGGCGGGAGAAGTCATTGGATGAAGTCCCACTTAAAAAACTAAAGCCGAAACCGGTAGCAGAAGCTAGAATGCACTATTTGTACCTACAAAATTTTCGTAATTTTTCCTGAAAACTGTCGATAGATTTGAAATAACAGTTTTAAAAGCAGAATAACAGAAGTTTCTTGACTTTTATTTTCACACTCAAGTTACGTAGAGTTAAAAATACTTTGCCAACGTAGGTATTTTCCTTTACAAAATTGTATGAAAAGGCTCATGATCAAAGAGCAAGATATACACAGTATGTGATGTAATGAATGTGTGTGGAGCAATTAGCTTTTCAAAGGACTGACGCCACATAACAAATTGTGCCTACCCTCGAGTATGCAAGGTCAACTGGTGTTGCCAGTTATTACTTCGGAAAATACCCGCGTTGGATGCAAAAAAAGTGTTTTTTTTTTTGGGGTGTGAAAATATGCGGGCTCGCGGACGACGAGTCATGGGTAGCTCGCTGTTCGATCGTCCGGTAATGGACCGAGCCCAAGACGTCGACGGCACGCACTGTTCCCGCGCGCCTCAAGAAGTTGTCAGCAGCAGGAGGGGCCCAGCTGGGTCGAAGCCTACTGGGGACAGGTTTGTCCGGAAGGAAGCTCGTGCCCCGGTATGAAGGCTAGAAGGAACGGGATGGGGTTTTTAGTCAGTAAGAATCTGACACTATCTCCCGCTCCACCCAAGAGCGGGTTTTGTCATAAGATGATTTTCCCTATCGAAAAAAAAAAGGTGTGAAAATATGTAAT
The DNA here is from genome assembly GCA_949319445.1 of Mythimna lalbum. NCBI lineage: Eukaryota > Metazoa > Arthropoda > Insecta > Lepidoptera > Noctuidae > Mythimna > Mythimna lalbum. The sequence goes on from OX439365.1 coordinate 4,997,881, forward strand.
GACTTCTCCCTCTAGTATTTTGGGCATACAGTTTCCATAAACGTGCTAGCCTGTCACTAGAATATATGTCGATGGTTGTTATAACCTATTTTTTCCCACGACCGACTTGCCAATCACACACAAAGCACAAGCCGAATTTCAAAAAGCAATCTTTCGCATAAATCACGCAAACAATTTATTTTGAAAGCAAAACACCAACAACCGTATGATCAAAGGGAAAGAAGATTATCCTGTAAAGCAATTAGGGTATCAAAGGTGTTCCAAAGTCTATGCAGGGTCATACGATAATGTTACCAGATTCAAAAATAGTTACAGAATGTCAACTCCATACAGGTTCTTTTTTATTTATTTTTAAAATTCTTGGAAAAAAAAATAAAAAAAAAACTCCATACAGGTTCGATAATCATTGTTATAGGTATTATATTTTAGTATATTGTTGTTTATAATTTATCAATCTTTATTGCAGACGATGCTATATTTAATTATTACTAATACAAAGACACAAAATACACTCAGGCGTCGAAGTAGAGGAGTAATTCAACGCATTCGACACATCGCTGTCATCTGGAAATGTGCCCAGAAGTGAACATTGTATTAGTTTAATTTGAAAGTTGTGGAATATTATGCTACGTTTACATGTGGGCCCAGCCTCGGCCAATCGCTATTGTTAAACGGGGAAACCCCGTTAAGAGGGTCCTTTTCCACTCGCCTATCGTAAACATCGAAAATGGTTTAAAAGCTTGTTACTTCATTTAATGCAATCCAACGCTGTGTTTGACGAAAAGGCAACGCAAAAAAAGAGATATAACGCCTGAAAACTCTGTTAGTATTCGGTAATTCCGAGATTTACTCGAAAATTTCAGGATTAGTTTGACACAAATTTAGAAATTGGTTTCTTTAGAAACCTAGATAATATCCACAAGATACTGTGTTTCCAAAATATCTAATGAAAAATGTGTAATAACGTCATAATCAGTTATGAGCGGTTGTATGAAAAACAGTGAAAATGTGAGTCATGATGCCATTGTGTTAAGGTGGTGCACCTTAACACAATGGCAATTGGCCGAGGTTGGGCCCAAATGTAAACGTAGCATTATATTTTCAACTTAGTAACTTATTTCCACGAACTTTAGGTAAATATACTCTACCTATTCCGATCTCTGTTGATGAGTAACAGAGAAGTATAAAGGAAGAAAAAGAAGACAGGTTGCATCTAGCCTAAATAAATAAGGAAAAGGACAAGAGACAGATGACGTAAAGAGTTCACCTTCTGTCTTTTACCATTACAATACACCGGAAACGGAACGGAATAGAGCACTAATGGGCTCTTAATGAGCGTTGGAATGTTGTTAAGCCCCACTTTGAAAGGATACAAAAAGGCAATATTCTCATAGCAATTAACAGTATTTGTTAACAAGCCTGAAATTAGGCTTTTTGTAATAGACTGATGGTGTGGATAGAACATTAGGACTGAAGCACAAAATAGATAGGTACAGAAGACAATCGCATGTATGGACTTCACGTTTTATACCTACGCTCGGTGGACGCACGGTAATGAGCGTTTGAGCCGGAACTGTTATATCGTGTCCGTGAGCGGTGTCTATGTGTGCGTTACTCGAGCGCGCTTTGTACGTAGATTTTTCTTCTGTACTTATCTATATATTTTGTGACTGAAGTTTGATTCAACGTATAAGTTTTACATCGTTAGCAAATCGAGAATACTTTTACATTTATTTTGCGTACAGCTAAGGAGTGGGATCCCCTGCCAGTGTCTGTGTTCCTTGATAGCTATAAAACATCATCATCATCATCATCATTTCAACCGAAAAACGTCCAAAGTGTCACCACAACGAACGGTCCTGTGCCTCTCGCATACATCTCATTTCCGTGACTCTCACCAGTGCGTTGAGTGCGAGTTGTTTTTACGTCAATGCAATCGAAACGTTTACCGCGTTTGGGTCTCTGATTGGTTAAATACTTGGAGCGGACCAATCGGTGCGCTGAACGTCAAAGTGTCGATCGCGTTAACGTAAAACAAACTCGCACTAGGCACCCTGGTCATCGGTCCACCTTGTGGTAGGCCTTTGAACGCTGTTTATTCCGGTGCGCGGATAGCTATAACCTAGGGTATTTAATTAAGGTCCAAGCGCCCGAGCAATGCTCGCGTGCGGTATGACGGTGGCGCGAGCCGCTAGCGTACAGTGCACAAAAATATTTGTTAATAAATTGTTTTATTTATGTGAAAATATAAAAGTGCTCAAAAATAAATAAATTTTAATGTGTTTGTTTTTCGAAGTCGAGTAAGGTTCTTGCAGTTAATTTTGTAACACCTTAAACAAGGTGTAAGGGACAGCCCTCTGCAAACTTTAAGGGCTTGCTCAGAGTAGACGACACTAGACAACCTTCCACAAGATTTTTTTCAGGAATCGAAAAAAAAAAATCAGCTTCTCCATACAAAATTATAAACTTGATTGGAAAAAAAAATTGTGGAAGATTGTTCAAATTCGTCTACTGAGCAAGCCCTTAAAGTTTGCGGAGGGCTGTCCCTTACACCTTGTATAGGTATAGCCAGCTATAAAAGCTTGCTATGAAAAAAAATTTTTTCATTGAAAGCTTGTTCCATAGTGTATTTTTAGTTTAAATGATTGTGTGAGGCACAAATAAACGTCTTATTTCTTTCTTTATCTTAGAACATGGAAATAAAGGAGTACAAAGTAATGTACTTAATGAAAACTTTTATTATCACAAAGTTTTGAAGATGCCAGTGTGTTTATAAGGCTTCGTAAAGATTGTATTTCATTAAACTTGTTTACATTGTAGAGTTTGAAAATTTCAACTTGTAATTACTTTGATCATTGATGTTTGTTTGTATAGGTAAATATGGATTACCTACTATATAGATTTAGTTTATAATAACAAGGATTAGTCTTTAACTGAATTTAATAATTGTTACTTTATCTATTGTAGGTAGGTTAATTCTAGGCAAACGTAGTCTATTTATTGAGAGACCTGTATGCCCAGTAGTGGACGTCTTTTGAATGAAATGATCTTCTTTTTCCTGCCCTTATTCCATATTACTTGGGTTCGGCGCAACACGGTCTCTTCTTCCATTCTGTCTTGTCACCCGTCAAACTATCACTAACTCCCTTTTCTTTCATATCACTCCTCACACAATCCATCCATCTTTTCTTCGGCCTTCTTCTCCCTTTCCATCCATCTACACGTCATACTCAGAACTCTTTTAGTAATTTGCGCTTCATCCCTCCTCTTCACATGACTATACCAAGACAGTTTTTGGCTGAAGTGATAATCCTTACTAATATTATAAAAGCGAAAGCGAGTTTGTTTGTTTCTTACGTCTTTACGCCTAAATGGCAAAACCGATTTTAATGAAACTTGGTACGCGGATAGACCATGTCCTGGAATAGGACATAGGATACTTTTTATTCCGGAAGTATGTTTCCTTGGAATAATTTTCTGCTACCACGTGGGCGAAGCCGCTGGGAGCAGCTAGTGATGAATAATTATTGACGAAGAAAAAAACATTCTACTTACAAATAAATATTTTTTAATCCGTGCAATGCTTAGTGTTATACGATAACGACTTATATAAGTGGAAATCGAATTCATACACATAGGCAAGCTTAACACAACTCGAAGTTGGATTTTCTTCCAGCAAACCATTGAGTGATACAAAGAGATCAGAATAGAGGGTAGGATCCAGTGTTAAAATGTGTACTATAATAAAATTATAAATAATACAAATAAAATAATAATCAAATATAGAGAGAGTGTTTGATTATTGAATCATATTAATAAATAATCAGAATAATTACCAATCATGAGCAGGGGTAAATCCGCTATCTGATGGGTGCCTTTACAGGGCACTTTGGAACCAACAACATGCTCATGAAAATGGGTCTAGCCGCGACTCCCATGTGCAGGTTGTGTGAGGAACATACAGAACGCATGGAGCACCTGCTGTGCACATGCGATGCTTTGGCTAATAAGCGAATGAGCCTCTAGGGGTAGGATATCCAAGACCAGAGGATTACAGGCTCTTATCCCCGCATCTCGTTGTGAAGCTTATGAAGCAGATTTTCAACGAGTTTGGGGAGGAATAATCTATCTAGGGGACCACAAAAGATCCTTATGGGTCGAAGTGTCCGAGTTGTTTCACGGCCCCTCAATAAGATAAGATAAGATAATTACCAATCATACTAATAATAATCATACTATTGAAATTAAAAACATTGTTTAGGCAGGGGCCTAACATAGTTCCTGGTAACCAGTCCATTTAGGTATCCTAAAACCATAGCCTTATTGTTTTTGTTTTCCATTTTACCACGAACTGGGGGCTGTCCTTGGATGTACTAGCATAGCGCGTACAGGGATAATCGCCGGTTGATACCACTTTCCATTTAAAAGCGTCGAAAGAGCCTTTACGGGTTGGTTTCGGCTTCTCGTACGCCTTTCAAAGATCCAGCAGGTCCCCAGGGTTCTGAGATATAATAATCCATAAATCATTCTACTAATTATAGAGTCATATACTGGAATTAGACAAATTAGGCCTTTGAAGTAAGAATCTTTGAAATAATATTCACACAAAGGTCCAATTAACGGAAAACCCTGTCTTCCGAATTTTCCGGCTGGTTGGCTACTTGTAGATAAATAGACATTCAAATTGAATTTGAATGTGTTAGAACCCCAACTGACGGAAACATGCCAATTTTATTGTTGAACCAATAAAATAACATCTGCTCTACATTCAGGGCTACCAGGGTTCCCTGAATGTAATTTGATTTTCTTCTGGTAATGACTTACTTTGACTTAAGTTCCTGTGACCCCTAGATGGGGCAGAGGGTGTCCACAGTGCGGCGCCATCCCATTCAGTCTTGAGCTTCACGTTTCATTTCGCTCCAGGCCTAGCCAAGTTACAACCGAACGCTTCGAGTTGACCTTGCCGCCAATTCTTTAGTGTTGAGATGACGTCATTCCCGTTCATTTGAAGCTTTTAAAGGATTTTAATCAGCTAAATCCTAACACACACTCGCACACCATTCCAGAGTGGAAAAAGTAATTTGATGACGGATGTCATCTTCAACTTAAAAAAAGTGGCTTTTAGAAGACAAAACATTGTTGGTTTTTAAGGCAATATATAGGGTTTATCATCTTTATCATTTTTGCCGAAAAACGTCTGCTGCTGAACATACGCCCCAGCGCACTCACCCAAGCGTCACCACAATGACCGATTACATGTGTCTCATATTCATCGGATTCTTGTAACCCTCACGGGGTAATCGGTTCACTTTGTGGGAGACCTTACAACGATGCGTCTTCCGGTACGCGATCGTCACTCCAGAACCTTTCGGCCAGCCGTTCTTCAAGCAATGTGCCCAGTCCACTGCCATTTAAGTTTGGCGATTCTTCACGTAACATTCAACCTTGGTTAAGACCTAAACATTGCTTTGGCTATTCATTACCGCTTCGATATTTCTACGAATTCCCTAGGTCTCAGTTTTACCGTTCCGTATGCTCAGATCTATTGCTTGCTAATATTACACAATACGATTACAATAATATTTGTGAACACCGGTATCCTCGATATCCGTCAGTACCCACTCCTAATGTCGGCACGTACGCCAAAGTTTGCTTTGATCATTTCTGTATTTGACGTCCATACGATTCAAGGACATGATGTTAAAAATAGGATTAGGTATGAATATTGGCGATTTGGTGCTATCCAATCGAAATTAGAACATAAAACCTGGCTTGCAAATTGAATTAGGCGTAACTTTGAAATTCTAGATTAAGTAAAAAAATATTGAAAAGTAATAATCATTTTATTTTTAGGGAACAGTACCCATATCTTATAGACTAACTAACTATGCGTTCTAATGAGAATAGGATCGATTGCGATGTTTTGACGTGACGTCGTAAGTTAAATCTCAAAATTGAAGAATTCAGAGATGAGTAAAATTGAAGAACTGGATTCTAATTAAACTTTTTTCGTTGAAAGGTCGTAAATAAATTAATTTTTTCGTAAATTAATTAAAGGTTAAAAATTTATTTCCTCGTTTTGACAGTAAATCAGTCGATCCTATTCTCATTTGGAACGCAAACTATATTACAAGAGCCAGAAAAAAATTACTTCAACTGAAAATGTCAGCTGGGAGCAAATATATTTATTTTCAAAGGAAAAAAATTGATTTCAATTTAAAATGTACGCCTTGGTAATGGTCTTTTTAAGCGTTTAAAATAATTAAAATCTGCTTTGAAGTTTAATGAGAAAGTGGGTACTTATAAAAATATTGATACGTAGATATCGTATATCGGCGTGTACACATAATCAAAATCAAAATCAAAATCAAAAACGTTTATTTCAAATAGACCAATTACAGGCACTTTTGAATTGTCAAAATGTCGGTCAGTCAAACAAACAAGTGAAGCTAAGTTGCACGTTCCAAAGAGTAGATCTCTATGGAGAAGAACGTGCAAGAAACTCCATGGACACTCTTTTAAATCATATGTGTTACATATAGTGTTTGGTTACATATTTCTTGTTGCTTCTATTATGTGAGCACAATGTAGATAATAATAAAAAAAATATTAAAAGATAAAAACTGAATTAAGCCACTGGCAGCTAAGAGATGACCAGTCTCATCTGACGGCACCCGTTCACGAGCATGACGCGTGCATCAGCCCCACTCAGCTCAACCATTTTGAAGGGAACCGAATGACCCAATAACACGCGCCACCAACAGCGAGACATTTGAGTGAGCATGTCAAACTCTCCGCCATGCTCGCAATGTCAAAAAATAAAATAATAAAAAGTTGTAACTTAATAAAAATGCTCCATGGTACTTCACATTCACAAATTTGGAAAAAAAAGTGCTTCTACATTATACAATGCTATTATTTTTAGATATAACATGTAAAGAATCCTAAGTCCTATTGAAATAAACTAATCAAATAAAAATAAAATACTGAAAACAACATTACGAAAAGGGCAGCAGCATCTCTTCGAATATATATATAAAGACTAATTTGTAGCTACAAAAGTATGTGGCTGTGGAGCAGGACCGGCATTTAGCCAAGCATTTTTATCAAGGAGATAATCTTCCAATTTATAATATGCTTGTCTACATAGTGTGCGTTTAATGCAGGTTTTAAATTTTGACTCGTTTAATTGGAGAATTTCTAGTGGAATTTTATTATAAAATTTTACACAGTACCCCATAAAAGAACTAGCTACTTTAGCTAACCTGAATCTAGGTTGATCTAACTTTCTAGTATTAAAATTGTGCCTATCACTTATTTTAGTAAAAAGATGAATATTTTTCCGGACATACATTATATTTTCATAAATGTATTGACAAGGTACCGTCATGATGTTTATATCTTTAAATAATTCCCTAAGAGAATCGCGCCTGCGAAGATTGTATATGGCTCTGATAGCTCTTTTCTGCAGAATAAAAATAGACTCTATGTCTGCAGCCCGTCCCCATAGCAAAATACCGTAAGACATGATGCTATGAAAGTAACTAAAATAGACCAGCCTCGCGGTATGTACATCAGTAAATTGACGGATTTTTCTGACAGCATATGCTGCTGAACTAAGCCGTCCTGCCAGAGATGTTAAATGAGGGCCCCATTGTAGCCTCGAGTCGAGCGTGATTCCCAGGAAAACCGTGTTTTCGACGATTTCTAGTGTCTCCTTGTTCAATATTATTTCCAAGTCATTACTTTTAACATTCGGCAACGCAAATCTTATGCACTTCGTTTTTTTTCCATTTAGTACTAAATTATTAACAGTAAACCAGTTTTGGACCTGCTGTAGAGCGTTGTTTACGTCATCAATACGTGTGGAACGTCTATTGATTTTAAATATTAAGGACGTATCGTCAGCAAACAATACTATATGTGGTTGTTTTTTCAATAAATGCGGTAGATCATTTATGTACACCAGAAAGAGGAAAGGACCCAATATAGAGCCCTGTGGTACCCCCATTTTTATTTTTAAGCCCCGTGAATTTACACCATTTATCTGAACTTGCTGTTGCCTGTCATTTAAATAAGATTTCACTAGGCTTAGTGCAAGTTTACCTAATCCGTAATGTTCTAGCTTTAAAAGTAAGGTTTCATGATTAACACAATCAAAAGCCTTTGAGAGGTCACAGAAGATTCCAATAGCATCTTGGGCTTCCTCCCACGCTGCAAATATGTGTTTTAGTAAGGAGACACCAGCATCAGTCGTACAACGTCCTTTGGTGAAACCATACTGCTGTTCGTGTAAGGTTTTATTACTGTTAAAATGAATAAGCATTTGATTGAGCATAACTTTTTCAAAGACCTTACTGAAAACCGGCAACACGGATACAGGTCTATAATTATTGGTGTCATTATGGTCGCCAGATTTAAAAAGAGGTATAACTTTACTGAATTTCATTACATCTGGAAAGACTCCTTGGTCCACACACAAATTAAAAATTAAAGCCAAGTATGGTGCTACGGTCTCGATTATAGATGTACAAACTTTAACAGACATTCCCCATAGGTCCTCGGTTAATTTTATTTTTATTTGCCGGAAAGCCTTTATGACTGTCATGGGGTTTATATGTTTGAATTGAAATTCAACCGGACAGCCTGGCACGTTTTCTTTCAATAAAGCAATTGAGGCCTCTGGCGAGGAATTTAAAGCTTCCGTTGTCTTAAGAGGTATGTTGGTAAAAAAATTCACAAACTCTTGGGCTACTTCTATGTTAGAATTTATGGGACCATGTGAAGTCTCCAATAAAAATTCCGTGTTTCGTACCTTATTTCTACCCGTTTCACTATTAATAATTTTCCAAACGGTCTTTATTTTATTGTCTGCCGATTTGATTTTTGTGCTAATGAAAAGGGCCTTCGCTACTTTGCAAATTTTTCTAAAGAGTTTAGAATATTTATTTACATACTTGTTAAAGCTTTCAGAGTTAAAAAATGGCTTAAGGCCATATAGTTCATATAGTTTTTCCCTACTTATCCTTATACCTTTAGTCGCCCAGTCACTAAATACAAACTTAGGGAAAACATTTTTTGACTTCTTTTCAAAACTTTTATTAAATTCATTAAGTATTACTGAAAAGAAATTATTATAAAATTTATTAGCATCATCAATACTATGGCCCAGAACATTTAACTTATTTTGTATGTTACTATTAAATTTTATTAATTTGCCAAGTGTAATTGGCCTAAATTGAATTTGAGTTTTTTCCAAAGTTGCTTTAGACTTAAAAGACACCATTTGTCCACTATGATCAGACGGAAGATAATTCACTATGGCTTTATCTAAATAATCACAATCACAGAAAATATTATCAATACAAGTTGCAGAGGTTGGAGTTACTCTAGTTGGTTCTGTAAAAACATTAGACAGATTAAATGATTTAAAAAGGCTTAAAAATCTGCAGCTATTTGAATTATTTTCTAAAATATTGATATTAAAATCTCCACAAATAATTATGGATTTCTTACTGTCTGCAAGTTTTGTTAGAATATCTTCCATTGTTGCTTCAAATAAACTTAAGTTATATACCTATAATTATGTTTGTTTTTAATATTTTTTTGGTGTGTACTTGTTCATCATCATAATACACTAGCTGCTCGACTCTGCTTCGCTAGGGCGCATTTTTTTTTAATTTTTTTTTCTTGCAATTTTCTTTGAAACAAATCTTGTTTAGCAAAAATCAAAACATGATATAAATTAATTTGCTCGATAAAAAAAATAGTTATTGTTTTTTTTTAAAAAAAATAAAACCCCTGTTAAACCGCGGGCGGAGTTCAGTAAAATTAATTCAGATTGACGACTTAAAACGTTGATGAAATAAGTACCTGCCTATTAGGTAAGCGCTCAGCTGAGTGTCGCAAAATTGTAAAAAAAAAAGACTTTTTTTATGGTTTATACATCCAATTACTTCCCCCGCTCTTAGGCAGAGCGGAAGATAGTGTCAGACTTTTACTGACTTAAAACTCACCCCGTTCCTTTGTGCTTCTATACCGGGGCTAAGCTACCTCTCGAAACTAACCCTGACCCCAGTAAGTTTCGACCCAGCTGGGCCCCTGCTGTTGCTGACAGCTCTTTGAGGCGCGCCGTCGACGTCTTGGGCTTGGTCCGGATACTTACCAGACGGTCGGAGCTACCCATGGCTCGCCGTCCGCAAGCCCGCGTCTTCGGTGGCCGGAAATCGGGATCGGAATCGCGGCGGCGGCGGGAGCGCCGTTGCCTGATGCGGTCGGCCTCCTCAAATGCTAGCATTACAAAAAAAAAAGACGTGTGGCACTCGGAGACTGCCGCGGTAAAGCTATTGCATAGCATTTTTTATCAACTTATGCAATTATAATTATATATTTATTTTATTTATGCATTTTTTTTCTTTGTTGTTTTTTTCTTTGATATTAATTCAAGTTACACTTTGAGCGTGGTGACCGATAAAAAAACTTCAATCACAAATAATGATCACCTAATAAAGAATTAGGTGATCATTATTTGTTATTGAAGTTGACAAGTTGCCATGACAACCATTTAGTGGGGGGTGTTAGGTTTTTTTCGTTACGGAATTTCTGGATTCGGTCTCCACGCTCAAGGCACGCGATAGAAGCTATGCAATAGCTTAAAAAAAATAGGACATTACAAACGTACCTACGCAAGCTGAAACTGAAATAAGAAAATTAGTATAAAATCAAATAAATCATTATAACAGTGTTGTTACTCGCGGTTTAAAAGCCCATAAACGTAACGTATGGGATAAATAAACAAACAAATGAATAATTTAGCGCTCGTATATCTTGTGCGTTAATGGCGGTTATATTTATTTGTTAGTGGCTTTTTCCTTTATAACATCCAGGCGTACGTAGATGCGCCAACGGTACATAGTGAACATCCCACCTATATGTACAAAACGTTTTTTTTTTTAGGTGAGAAATCATCCGATAATATCTCCCGCTCTTGGGCGGAGCGGGACGGCGTGTCAGACTTTTACTGTCTCAAACCCAATCTTGTTACTTTTTTGCTCGGTCCAGGCAGGTGCGAAAACCCCGGGGACGGACGGACGGCGAGCTACCTATTGCTCGCCACCCGCAAGTCCATCCATGCCATGTGAAAACATCATCATCATATCATCATATCATCATATCAGCCGAAAGACATCCACTGTTGAACATGGGCCTACCCCAAGCGTCGCCACAACGACCGGTGCTGTGCGTCACGCATCCATCGGATTTCCGCGACCCTGGTCATCAGTCCACCTTGTGGCCTTCCAAAGCTGAGTCTTCCGGTACGTGATCGTCACTCCAGAACCTTTCGTCCCCATCGAACATCTGTTCTCCGTGCAATGTGCCCTGCCCATTGCCACTTAAGTTTGGCGATTCTTTGAGCTATGTCGGTAACCTTGGTTCTCCTGCGGATATCTTCACTTCTGATGTGAAACATAACTTGTAAAAACATATGAACCAGCAATTACTTTGTACAACAACAAATAAAAAAACAACCGAATTTAAATAAAAATCATTATTAAATTATAATGATCATTATTATTATTTTTAATTGATATAAACCAGTTTGATATAAATATCATTATTAGCTTCATTTAATTCCTTCAAAAATGATTATTAGATAAAAGTAGGATCAATTTGGACGTATCTACATACCAAGTCCTTTCAAGTAAAAAAAATCCAAATCGCTTCATTAAAAACGTTCTCAAAAAACAAACATAAGGAAAAATACAACCGGATTAGAACTTCTTTTGAAGACTGTTGAAAAATGGTCGTCACTCAGGATAAAAATATTGACCGGTCAGCGACTTCAGTTCGGTAACCGCCCGGACTAAACCAACGTTGTTAAAAATCATGGCGGGTTTTAGTACACTCCCATTGTCGTTTTGGGACGCATTTTAACGGTATTATGTGGTAATACGCCTGCCCAATTACCCGTGGAACCGATAACCGTTGAGAGAAACATGTGTTCGTACATGTTTCTTCAGGATAGACCGATAATCTTCCCGAAATATCGGCAGTAGCTAAATGAAACATGTCGTGGATCGAACTTGTTAACGTTTTTTTATAACATACTAGCTTTCGCCCGCAGCTTCGCCCGCGTAAAACGTCTTCACGTCTAAATGGCAAAACCGACTCATATTAATGCACAAAAAAAAAATCATATATATACCACTTTTTTTTAATTAATGATAAATGATAAACGCACGTAAGTTTAAAAAAAAAACACTTTTACACGTCAATTTTGTTATCAGTCAGTTTTAACGAGATGAGAAGAAACACTGAAACAAACTCAGGGGTCAACGTCTATTTTAAAGTCCATACAGTAGTAAAGAACATGTAATGGTCTAATCATATGAGAGCCATGCAGATTAATGTCTCAGATGGTCTTTTGAGGAAAGAACCACATTTGTCAGTATTCATTTAGCTCAAACTTAGGACTACTAAGGATAATATAAATACTTAAAGAGCTTATTCGAAAAGGTCTTGCAAAGTCTCAATAAATAATATTCATAAACAGCACAGTTATTAGCGTTTGTTTATATTCCAAAATGTCACTTATTTTATGGAAATATAGCCTGTGCAATATTTACATTATAATCAATACAATATAATCAATATAAGGAATGAATGACTTTCGATCATAATCGAAAAACACTACGCCTAGTATTTTCTAGTCGAAAGTGTTTATTTTGGGTTTGTTTTTTTTTTACTGTTTGACTATACAAATATGATCAGTATTGGGTACTGATAGAGTCTCATTTTTTTATACTAGTTAAAAACTAGTAGTGTATACTGGCATAAATTTATTAAAGAAAATTGGGGCGGACTCCACCTGTGTCTCGACCGCATTTGCACAAAATAGATAGGTACACAAAACAATCTTATGTATGTACTTCACTTTTTATAGGTACCTACGCTCGGTGGACGCACACTACCCATTAGTGTTTGAGCCGAAACTGTTCGACGAGCGGGCCGAGTCGCTCCGAGAGCGTTGTCTATGTGTGCGTTACTCGAGCGCGCTTTGTATGTAGATTGACTTCTGTACCTATATATTTTGTGGCATCTGTCTGTATATTTAGTTCATCAGATATAAATTGTAGTGTCTACCAAAATACTTATATACTAATGTTATTCTACAATGTATGCTAAATACCCCATGCATTTATCTAATATAAATAAATATTTGCACAACTTAAAAGTTTTTTTTTATTTTTTTTTATTCTTTATTAAATTAAAGAGGGTTTAATTAAGTTGAATATAGTGAAACCATCTGCAATTGTCACCACCAATATGTACCTGGAGAGCAGTGTTGGCCGGTGGTAATGGCTCCGACTTACGAGTTGTAGACCGCGGGTTAAAACCCTGCCAGGCGCATTACTTTGTGTAATTTATTTCATTACCACTGCTCTCAAAACGTTGAAGGAAAACATCGTAAGGAAACCGGCATGTCCTAGAACCAAAAATACGGAAGACATGTGACATCCACCAACTCGCACTGGGCTCGCGTGGTAGGTTACGGCCCATTCCCTCTCCTAGAGAGGAGGCCTGAGTCCCAGCAGTGGGAACATTAAAAAGGCTGATGATGACGAATATGTACCTGTATTATGGCCGACTCTGTTCTCATGTGCATAAAGTGTTAAATAAATAAATAAATATGGCAAATAAAACATTCATTCATACCTAAATGAATCACTGATCAAATCAAACTCCAAATATTATACAACCTAGATATATACTTAGGTACGGTTTGGTCTTATCAACACGTTTCGTGATTAAATCTATCAAGAAATCTTTAAACAGCTATATCTACCTATATTTAGTACCTAATCAACAGATTAAACGGACGTCAGTTTATCCAGCCATTTCACGATTGATTGCTAAAATATAAAATCAGAAATTTGAAGACCAATTTTATTGTATATTATTCCTTTGTAACGCCTAAAGTGAGATATCGATTTGTATGAGGTACGAGTATGCATAAAATATAGGTACTAGATATACAAGGTGTAAGTGATAGCCCTCCAGTTTGCGAAGGGCTGTCACTTACACCTTTTTTTTTGTCTGTTTAAGCTAGATGAGGCCGGTATACAAGGTGTAAGGGACAGCCCTCCGCAAACTTTTAGGGCTTGCTCAGTAGACGAAATTGAACAACCTTCGATATTTCTTTTTTTCAGGAAACGAAAAAAAATCGGCCTCGCCATACAAATTGTCCAATCAAGTTTTTAATTTTGTATGGTGAGGCTGAATTTTTATTTCGTTTCCTGAAAAAAAATCTTGTGGAAGGTTGTTCAGTTTCGTCTACTGAGCAAGCCCTAAAAGTTTGCGGAGGGCTGTCCCTTACACCTTGTATACCGGCCTCATCTAGCTTAAACAGACGAAAAAAAAATTGACGTGTAAAAGTGTTTTTAAACCTATTTGCAAAAATAAATATCATTTATCATCGTTTCATCCTTTGAAGTATGATGAGCGAGCACGCGAAAGATGGAAAGAGTGGAACGTGGCTAGTTGTGTTTACCTAGAAATGAGACAGCACAAGCTAACAAAACATAATACATCGTAGTGCTACCTACCTAGGTTATGTTTTTTTTTTGTGGTCGGCAAAATCATCCATTGACAACCCCCGCTCTTGGGCGGAGCGGGAGATAGTGTCAGACTATTACTGACTAAAAATCCATCCCGTTCCTTCTAGCCTTCACACCGGGGCTCATGCTCCCTTTCGGATAACCCTGGCCCCAGACACACACACATACAACAACAACACAAGAATAGGTACACACACATTTATGTGTGAGGGTGTATAGTGGGAACGTCTCTTTCAATCATATTAGATGAGGATTATAAAAAAAGCAATCTGTAAAACATTTTTAAACATGTGAATGATTTCAAATTGAAGAACCTCACTCGAAAATTTTACTTTAAAAATTTCACGTTAAAAACTAGTTTGGATTTTGGTTCATTGTATCATGTTGATTTCAACATTTTTTTTAGTCAAGATTTTCCTGGTACTGACCAATACATGATAAACCTAATTTTAGTCTCGCTAATACAGTTTGGAAAGTTTCGGAAAACACAATTTATTGAAATTGAATTGTGGAAAATTACGGTGAAATCATGAAAGAGCAAGCCAGCGGCAGAAATTGTATTTGCTTATTAAATAAAGTAGAGTGCCTATGTATTTCATATGAGTAGTTTCATATACAATATTATCTATGTATATAAAAATTAATGCCACTTTTCGTTGTTATTTTATAACTCAAGAAAGGGCTCATCTATCCTAACCAAATTTTTAGGCTTTGTTCGGACTATTTTGTAGATGGTTTATGTGAAGTTTAGTAGGGTATAGTAGGGTAGAGTAGGGTAGAGTAGGCTAGAGTAGAGTAGGCTAGAGTAGGGTAGAGTAGGGTAGAGTGGGGAAGAGCGGAAGCGAAGCCGTGCGGGCAAAAGCTAGTATTTAGTATATGCGAAACCTGAATATAGTTTTTCAGAATCAGTAACTGACTCGATTCCAATAATTTTTACACCATGTTATATTTTTTCCCTAAAATATTTAAAAAAGGTCACAACTTGGACACTACTGACATTAAGTGCAAAACAGGGCACGGCAGGTCATAGCGGGCATTAGGCGCCAACGCTTAGCTGGATGTTGAACTAAACGACTCCTCAGATGCCCAGATGGCCCAATGACCGTACATTTGTGGGTACAACCAGGTAACATAGCAGGTTTGTGATTTTTCATGATATAGTTAAGAACTTTTGTACGTAGATTCTTAACATAAACATACTAGACACGTGTTTCGGGTTTCGCATATACTAAAACTGCGGTTGTATAAAGACACAAAAAATACAAGACAGACATTCAGTTGATTTTAGAAAAAGTAAAAAAAAAAAACATTTTACTGGAAAAAACCTGCCGTTTTCATGAACGAAAAAATGTTTCAACAACATTTAAAAGTTAGGTCTTCTATTGTGAGACAGAAGAAATAACAAGTTTTTATTCCAAATGGATTTGGGAGATATTACTACGAACGAAAAACCAGTCTGAAATTCTATGATGAAATTAGGTACAATTCCCAGAACCCTAAAATAATAACGTTTCTCGTAATAAAAAATGGGCAAGTGTGAGTTACGTCTGTACGCAACCCTCGTGCGCGATAGACACGAGGGTTCCGCACAGACTTGACAGTGTAAATAGTTCAATTCCCTAATGAAATCTCGAAGATTTTCCGCATTTCAAAAAAAAAAAAAAATTTTGTGCCATATCAAAAATTTTTTTTTTTTCAGATTTATTACTATTTCTGGAGGCTACTCGCTTCCTCCGAAAAACGAAGTTCCGATTGAAATTTCGCGTGTTTCCTAAACACGGTTCCTTTCGTTCCCGAAATTTCGCATGAACGAAAATTGTTTGACGTACCGAATATCGCGAATCTCTAAACCTACTCGTAATTAGTTATCATCATCATCATCATTTCAGCTGATACACGTTACTCGCAGAACAGATGGCCATTGGGGCCGAAAGGTTCTGGAGTGGTGACTGTGTACCGGAAGGCGCAGTGTTGGAAGGCCTCCCACAAGGTGGACTGATGACCTGGTGAAGGTTGCGGGAAACCGATGGATGCAAGACGCACAGGAACGTTCGTTGTGGTGACGCTTGGGGGAGGCCTATGTCCAACAGTGGACGTGTATCGGCTGAAATTAGTTATGTTTCGAAAAAAACAAATTATTATGACAGAGGATTATTTGCAATTTTAACGTCAAATGAATATCGTTTGTTTACGAAAGTTTCGTTTCGGAGAAAGCGAGTAGACCCGTGTGCCATAAGATCTTGCTTATGGCTAAATTTCAAAATTCTGGGTCGACAAAAAGTAGGTACCCTATGAATTTTGATTCCCTTGAGAGTGTCGACATATATATTTTTTGTGACATAAACGGCTGTAGGGTTCCGTTTTTTTCATTAACTTAGAAGTTTGATTTTTTCACAACTTCAACTGCAGACTGCAGACCGAAGTATATGGTTATAATTTCAACTCGATAAACACATCCCGAGGCTAAGTGCATGGCGAGTGCCCCGAGGTAAAGGGTCTTTACAGAAAGACAGACGGACAACAAAGTGTATTAGGGTTCCGTTTTTTCCCTTTACCTCAAAGGGGAAAAACGGAACCCTAAAATTATAAATTCTTGTGAATGTTTCTTCTCATTACATATTTGATCACCTTCATTGTTTGTTGTAGGTTTTTTTTGTAGTTATTATTCAAAATTCCATTTTTTCCTAAAGGAAGAAGTTTTTTCAGTTGAGCGAAATTCGTTTTTCGTGGTAACGTGTTTTCAATTTATATTTCAGCACTTTATAAAAATGTTTTGCCGGAATTGAAATTTCGTTAAAGTAATATTCTTTTTTGTTTGTTTTTGCTATGACTTTGAACGTACAACTTTTGCAAACAGAATATTTTTGGATGCTTTTGACTCTGCTAAAGGTCTTATTGGATATGGTCATTATTTTTTTAAATAAATTCATATTTTCTGGAACAAATTTTTTTTGAAATATTCGAGTCAGTAATTGAATTGCCGAATGCCAACAGAACGGTCAGGTGTTATCTCTCTTTTTTCACTTTGCCTCTTTATCACACACTAGCGGTCTGTCCTGGCTTCACACGGGCAATAAATATAGCCTATGTTACTTAGGGTGAATGTAGCTTTCAATGGTGAAAGAATTTTTGAAATTGGCACAGTAGTTTTTGAGTTTATTCATTACAAATATACATACAAAAATATTTTCCCATTTTGTGATATTAGTGTAGATTACATTGGATTACGTTGGATGAAACAACAAGTTTTGAAATCATGATCACGTTGTCGATAGACGAATCGGGAAGGATCCTCTTAAATATAAGGTTTATTTGAACTTTGGCGGTTATCACACTGACACGCACCCCGCAGCGTAGTACGTGAATGCGTGTCTTAACGTTGCTTGCTCTTCTATTGAATAGAAAACACTGTTAATGAATCCACGCGCGTTCATGCAGATTACGCACCTACATGCGGAGAGACATGCACTCACGCGCGTGTTATGGCGACACGCAAGGTATGGCACACTGAGTCTCGTAGTACCGTACGTGATTTTGTATGAAATGAGTGAGTGCCTGCATGAATTTACAAAACGCAACTACGCGCGTGAGTGCGTAAAAAACCCGCACGATGATGCAGTTCTGCACTCCCGCAAGTACGTGCGTAGGTGCGTTTTCACGCGCTACGCTGCGCGGTGCGTGGCAGTGTGATAACCGCCTTATAATTCCGGTGCAGTTCTATAGATCATCAATTTCATAGGTATTATTAACAAACGAGTAATTAGGAAGAAATAAAGAATTATATAATTATTACATAACTACGTAAATCGGTATAGTATTTATCAATAAGAACGTTGATTTTCAGTAGACGCATATTGGAACAATACAACAGTTTACTGTATCAATTTTTTTTTTTAAATTTCTATGGTAGAAGCTTTGGCAATTGTTTCAATGAGTTTAATTTTGCACGAATATTGCATTGAAGTAATAAAAATCTTCTATGAAAATGGTTAACCTGTAAACATTACGTATCGTAAAAACTAGGGTTTCTCCGAGGCAAGTGGCATATTTATGTATTTTATCCCTACTATCCCTACTAATATTATAAATGCGAAAGTAACTCTGTCTGTTTGTCTGTTACGCTTTCACGCAAAAACTACTGAACGGATTTAGATCAAATTTGGTAGGTAGGTAGAAGAGACACTGGTAAACACATAGGCTACTTATAATTACACTGCTGAGCACGGGATCCTGCCCGCGAGATATAAAATGTAGACCACGCGGGCGAAGCCGCGGGCGAAAAGCTAGTTATAAATAACTTATTTTATATTTTTCCGTTTGTAGTATCTGTTATTTGTTTATTGTGTAAACCTACCACAGTGTTGTATTTTTTAACCCAAAGGTTGACTGGTAGAGAATGCCTTGTTGCAATAAATCCGCCTATGTACCACTACTGTACATGAACTTTAAATAAATAAATAAGTGTATAGGCTTTTAATAAACTAGTGCGTCTTACCATCAGCGATTGCATCACTGCTTACCTTCAGGTGGGATCGTAGTAAAGCACTAGTTTATATAATATCACTGATTTAAGTGCTTTCAACAGGCCGTTACCACAAATCCGACATTATAAATTTATTGCAAACCAAATGAACTGTGGCATAATGACATGAAATTACTCTGTTGAGTGGCCGGTTTAATCAATTAATTTAATGTAGTTGGTTTATATTTTTGAGGGACTATGTTGAAGACAAATTCTAAACGGATCCAAGCGTCACTCGCTTGGATCCGTTTAGACTCTGTCTTCATGTCTCGCTTCATGTTTCTGTCGCCATTAATGAAATCATTCTTTCTTCATTTTAAAGTTTCACGATAATACATGTTTTTTTTATATTGTATTGGTATTGCAAGACTTATTAAATCCCTCGAATTATTGGTGCCCTCGCTATGCTTAGGCGCCAAATTCTTTCTCGGGACGTTACACAATACAATACGTGGTCCATATACACTACACACCCTTCTAAAAAATATTTCTTTGTTTTAAAAGACATTTTTTTTGAAAAAAAACCCTGTACAATAACAAAGTTTGTGTTGACGTACTTCAATTTTATTTGTGAAAGTTCCTGGCTTTAAACTAAACCATTTTGACAAAGATTATTTTAATGGCGGGTATCAGTCAGCGGGTTGGAAGTTGGGGCTTTCACAAAGTCATTCTAACTCCACTCGGGAGATAGGTACTTATAAACCCTAGGCGTAAGTACAAAGTTTTGGCATGTTTTGGGAACTGAAAATAGTATCTATTTAATTTCTCTTCAACCATTACTGATTTTAGTCACAGAACAAATGAAAGAGGTTAGAATGGCCTTGTGGGCGGGGCTGGCGAGCCGCAATTAGAGCAATGCTCATAATTGACACAACCAATAGCAAACTTGCGATCTAAGTGTGCGTGGTCTTTTAGTTGCGTAATGCGCGTTCCTATTGGTTTAGTAGCGACGCTCGTTGTAGTACAAATCGGAAAGTATGTACTTTCTAACCTCTTTCATCTTTTCTATGATTTTAGTCCTGTGTGACTTTTGCGGGAATATTCGAAGTTGTTTTGATAAGACCGAGAGCTTTTTGTTTTTTTTAAGCTTTTTTGGGGCTAAAAGTCAGCCTTTTAGCCCCAAAAAAGCTATGTTTTTTAAGGTAACAAGGTCTCTTAGTATAGGGAAAAAATCTTTTTTTTTGCTATTCGAAAAAATCTTCGTAACTCAATTCGGAAATTGAACCGTTTTCATAGGTAATTTAAGTTTGTACAAAACCCTCAGTAGCGAGTCCACCTCGCACTTGTCCGGTTATTTTTTAATTAGCTATCTTAGTTGTATTCAATAAATATGAGAATCGCTGCACTACATTGGTAGCGCATCCGTATTGATATCTGCGCACGCACACAAAAACACACTAGTGACGCAAACAAGACTTATCAGAAAAAATATCTTTAAGATATTTTTATTATTTTAGGATAAAAAATTTCCTTCTAAATAGCTGAAATCGATTCAGAAACTGACTCTGAACGTACTAAATTCAGGACGTGCAATTTTGTTACAAGCTTTTATTTAGTTTCACCTGTCCCGATGTTTGTCTTTAATCAAATCTTGGAAATTAAAGACCCACTTCCCGGTTACCGATTGAGCTGAAATTTTGCAAATCAGATGACAATGAAAAAATATAATGACATGGAGCTGATCTGATGATGGAACTGGAAGGTGGCTATAGGAACTTCGTAGTTAAGCGACACAACCCCATCGAGTTTGGGCTCGTATGATTCGTCTTGACGAGTATGAATTATATAGGTATACTGAGCTATAAAAGCTTGCTACGAAAAAATGACTTTCATTAAAAGCTTGTTACATATCGTAAGTATAAATATTAACCAGTTTTATAAGTAATTTTCCAACTACTGGGACGCAGGCTTCCTCTCTAGGAGAGGAAATAGGCTATAATCCACCACGCGGGTCCAGTGCGGGTTGGCGAATGTCACATGTCTTCGAATTTTTGGTTCGAGGCCATGCCGGTTTCCTCACGATGTTTTCCTTCACCGTTTTTAAAGTAGTGGTGATGAAATAAATTACACAAAGTAATGCGACTAGCTGGGTTTGAACCTGTAACTCGTAAGTCGGGACTGTCACCATTCGGTCACCACTGCTCCCAAGCGCACTCTCACACTAAACAAATACGCGTCTATGAAGTCACGCGCCAGTGGATAGAAGGCGTAAAATCAACGTTAAGGTTCGTCATCGACCATCACAAGAACATAAAAACGCTGAAGGAAAACACCTTCACCGTTTTTGAGAGCAGTGGTAATTAAGTAAATTACACAGAGTAATGCGCCTGGCAGTGTTTGAAGTCTATGACGTATAAATCAGAAAATAACAACATTTTTTTTTGCTCACAATCTTACACAACACTGTTTGTTAACTTCAGGGAAATATCGTGGAAATATGTACTTGTCCCTTATCAGCTTGTCACACAAAGCATATGACTGGTACCTACGTTATTATTGTTCCCTGGTTATTTTATCGCTAAATCAAAGACAGAAATAAACACACTATCGCAATTTTTCTCTGACTTATCAGTATCGATAAAATTGTTGAGTTTTTTTTTTGTAATAACTTCTTGTAATCGCGGTTTCTGGTGAAAAAAAATCGGTTTTTGGTGAACAATTTTAAGAATGAATACATTTTTTTTATATATTTTTAACCACTATCTCACCAGATGGAAAGCGATGATGTAGTGGACAGTGGACTACTCTAGCATAGATGTAATCTAATAAATTGAAATCAAGTAATCCAAGTTATTTTCTTATTATTTATTTGTACAAATTTTATTAATTCTCTTTTGAAAAAAGTGTTTCGTAAACAGTTCAAGCCCGGTGTTGCAGTTTTAATTTATCTGCGAATGTTCAGAAATAAAAATAAATTAAATGTGCAATGAACTGTATAGTGGTTTGTGGTTATTTCCAATTTCATGATATACTCGTAATCCTGGTTCTCAGTAACGTCGTTTTAATTTAACGGTACTTGGTTGTGGTCACAGGAATTTTGAAGCGTGAGTTTTTATTGTATTATATTTTTGATATTATGATATTAATAATTATAAATATTTTAATTAATATTCCATAAATTAATTAATATTATTATAAATATTTTAATTAATATTCCACAACTATCACACAACGCCGTCTAGTCTCAAGCTAAGCAGAGCTTGTGTTATGAGTACTAGACAACTGATAAAAATACTTACATATTTCTAAATACATACATATTATAGATAAATTACACCCAGACACATAACAAAGAATAATAATAAATTCATTTATTTCAGGCTTTGCCTATAGTAAAAATAAAGTATAAAGTTTAAAAAAGTTAAAGTTAAAAAAATTTAGATAGTAATATTATAAATTCATTTTTTAATACAATGTCAGTTAAATAATAACAATGTCAGATTTAGATCAATAAAATAACAATAAAATGTCAGATTCAATTCAATAATTAATACAATGTCATATAGATAATAACAATGTCAGATTCAGTCCAAATAATTAATACAATGTCAGATAGACATTATTGAGTATTGAGATAATAACAATGTCAGATTAAGTTTGAATGAGACCATATCAAAGAATCAACTGGCACATCTGAATTATATTTCAAAATATCTTTTTTTTTTGTTTTCATTGTCCCTACAAAATAATTCGATAAATTCACGATTATTTATGTAAAACACCCTTACGTGAAATATGATAGCATAAATATGTAATGTCATTTGTCATACGATACGGGTGGAAATGTTTGACCTAAAATTATGATTGATGATATCTTCGGAACCGTGCATTTTTAGACCACATATTTTTGGACTTTTAGTATTGTATTTTTTCCTTAAAGAATATTAACCTTGATTTATAGGATATCGATGACAATACATTGTACAGGTTGTATGTCTCCATCCCTTTTTCTCGTTCGCTAGACTGACATTTTACCACGTGACGGTAAATCCTGTGTTGCAATTATGTGGCTTTTAGTCAAATAAATTTAGCTTTTTCAGCCTGAAGGAGTAATAGGTACACAATATATTGCGTTCCAAATAAGAACAGGAAAGTCAATAACCTCGATCTGTCAAATGTTGAGTGAAAAGTACGGTTTGCAAAGAAAACTTATTTGCGTATCATTAAAGGTATTATAATATAATCTAGTTTTTTTTTTTGTTGGTTGGAGGTAATCTCTGAAAGTACTGGTCCGATTGCTAAATTTTTTTCACCGATACAAAGCCGCTTCGATCCTGAGTGACATATAGCGATACATAGCTGTATAGGTGAAAAACCGCTGGCATAGCCTAATGAAAAATTAAACCCATTCAAAAATTAAACTGCGCTACACAATATTATTATTTATTTATTTGTGAAAACCAAACAAAGCTGTGTAATTTGAATATTGTTGTTTACAATCGCTTTGAAGCGCGTCCAACCATGTTGACTGTCAGCAAAGTTTGTTCAAATGTAATGGACAATATAGATATGCAAATGTGTTGTGTTAACGAGCAGTAAGTAGCCCTTTACTTTTGTCAATTTTATCGCTTTCCGTATTTCCAATTTAGATTTGAACTACAGGTTTGAATTTCAATACTGATGGGTATTCACTGTAGACTTGAAGACACGGGCTTGCAGATGATAAGCAAGTAGCTCGCTATAAAGCCGTTCGGTAAGTCGTGGATGGCGTGTTTTACGTGCGCTTCAAAGAGATAGGAGCCCAGCAATACCAATGCCCATAACGGCCCGTTCACGAACTTGTCGATGTGAGCGGTAGCTTGGGGCGGCGAGCGGTAAAATCAAAAGTATGAAAATGTTTGAAGCACGCCACGAGACGCCCTCATAGCGCCGCACCGCTCGCCGCACCGTTCGTTAAGACCGAAGTCGTGGCTACACCCTGAATTCACAAAATATAAAGGTACTTAGGGCTACGGGGAACTTTTGTAAGAGAAAACGTGGTCCTATAACGCAAATGAGAACTCAAGAACAAAGGTGAGTTTTTGTTAGTAAATGTCACACGGGACTTAAAAAAACGCTTCCACAAAAAAACACTAGATGCCGCCGCAAAAAACAGCTGAAGCGTGCGACAGCTTGTGACTGGCGTATTTTTGTGGCGACACTGCCGTACACGAGCCACAAAAAAGGCCGCCTCATGAAGCTTGAAGCGGCGTTTTTTTTGAAGCGAGTGTCAGTAAAAGTCTAACTTCTCGCTTCAGTCAAAGCAAAAGGAGTCATTTAATGGTTACCACGTAAAAAAAGGGTTATGCAGTTTGCTGTTTGTTTGTTGTTTGGTTAGTTTGCTAGCCACCCAGATGAAATAAAATGTAAAACTATGACTGGCCTGTTGGTCGAGTAGTTAGTGGCCCTGACTGCTATGCTGGAGGTGCGCTACTGCTATGCGGGCGGGTTCGATTCCCACCCAGGACAAATATAATAATAATAATAATAATCTTTTTATTTCGGAATAAACTTCCATAATAAATTTGTTAGTATCATAATAACTTACAAAACTATGTTAGTAAACAAAAACAAGTACAAAAACAAAAAGAACATAGATGTTAGTAACACAAAAACTTAACAACTATATTAGTAGACACTATTTACAGGCGCATGTAGTTGGCTTAAATAATTTGTTATTGGACAATCCAGTTTATTAGCAATGACAGTCAGGTGGCCGTTGGTACTGGCACGCACCCTGCGCAACAAGGATGCTGCTCGCTTGCGCCTGACCGCAGCGAAGCCGTCCGTCTGGGCCTCCGCGAACATCCCTGAGGCACTACAGAAGCGTGGCAGCCCCAACAGCATCCTGAATGCATTGTTGTACTGGACGCGAAGAGCATTGACGGCTTTTAGCGTGAAAGTGACTTTAAGCCTTCTGATGAGGCCCATTCTAAGCGACCACGTTTCGGAACCATATGTCATTACTGGCAACACGCACTGGTCACAGACTTTCTTTTTGAGACATTGTGGTATATTGGACGAGAGGACACCGCGCAGCTTCCCGAACTCTGCCCAACCGAGTCGGATTCGACGATTGACCTCTTTCTCGATGACCTGATGATTTAACCCAACTGGACCGATACCTACTATTACTTTGATTCAATAATATTATTTTATTGGTACTGTAACTATGTGCTGCATACTAAATATCTTAGTTAACAATTTTTCATTAAGTGCAATTACTGTTAGTGCACATTAAAAGCAGGAACTTGTTTAGAATGGTAACAAGTTTTGATTACATTAACATAAGTCGAGATATTTATCCAAATAAAAATGTAACTTAAGAGAGTCCATTCTGGGACATTTTGATACAACCACTCTTACTTGATTATGACGTTAATTTAATAATAATATTCCACAACTATCACACAACGCCGTCTAGTCTCAAGTTAAGCAGAGCTTGTGTTATGAGTACTAGACAACTGATAAACATACTTATATATTATAGATAAATTACACCCAGTCACAGAACAAATGATTATGCTCATCACACAGTTATTAAACATCTTTCTCTACTCTAGATATATTAGAAACACAAATAACTCACGGATAATTAAGGTGTCTTCATGGCTAGAGTGAATAGGCTCTTAATTAACTAGTGCGCCTCACCATCAACGATTGCATTACTGCTTACCATCAGGTGAGATCGCATTCACTAGTACTGCACTAGTATATATCAGTTTAAAAAAATGAGTAAATATGTTATTTTACGTAAATTTTGGTCGTTCATAATGTACTTATAAATAATCTATGAAACATACACTTAATCGGAATTCTGAATGACGAAAATTTTTTTCCAAATTTTTTTTAAGGTTTTTTAAAAATCACGTAGGCACTTTCTGGAAGCAGTTTCGTGAAATAATCGAGTAACTGACGGAATTACCGAATGCCAACAGAGCGTTCAAGCGTTATCTTTTTTCGAGTTACCTTTTTTAAATCATGCTCAGGTTGACGATAGATAGGACGGGAAGGGTCCTCTTAAGGATTTAAATAGGATGTTTGCATAAGTTTTTTCTTGAATAAAAACAGCAGCATTTTCTTAATTGGTCTGCTATTTATTTTGTTTATTTATTTACTTTACGTCGCGGGAATCAGATGGATATGAGACGCACAGGACTGGTCGATGTGGCGACACTTAGTGGAGAGTTGGAGACCTATGTCCACTAGTGAACGTATTTTGGCTAAAGCTTACAGGGTGGATTATTTCGATGGGTCAGGTAAATCAGATAGCTTTTAACACAGCTACAGGAAAACAGGACACAGAAGACTCTCCAAGCGCCAGAAGGCACAGGCTTGTAGACAATAGAACAATGGGTAGCTCGCCGTCCGTACGTTTGGTAAAGACAAATCCTAGGTTGTGGACGGCGCGTTGTATTCCACGTGCGCCTCAATGAGATGTTGGTAAAACTCCAGGAGCTTAGCAGGGATGATGTTTGGGTCACTAGCCACTGGGAAATTTTTAAAAAGGAATTCGCGGTCCTAGAATGCAACGGGCAACTGAAGGACACATAAAAAAATATTTAACAGTTAAAAAAAAATTACTCGAGGTCCAATTTTATGAACAGCTTCTGTCAGTGGCTTCGCTTGCGTGAAAGTTCTTTCAGAAGGGGATAAAAAGTAAAAGATTTATTCTATGTGTTATTTCCGGTTATGGGCTATCTGTGTGCCAAATTTCATCTGAACCCAGGCAGCTACTTACGCGTGAAGGAGTAACAAATATCCATACGCACACATACATCCATACAAGCTGTCGTCTTGATTTAGTTTCATTTAAGGGCGCTTTTTGACGGTCGGCCGTGGTGCGGATGCAGTGCGTCGATCGGCCGTACTGCAGTCGGACGATCTTATTTTTCATACAAAGCTTGCTGTGCGGCAACCGTGCGGCGAACGGTCGACAACAGGACGGCAACGTCACAAGTACCACGCGCTCAATTCGGTTTTGAGTAGTGCGGTGTTGAATAGCGCAGTACAGGCATACAAACGCACGGCAGCCAGATACGTTTTCAATTTAGGCGGTTGTTGTCGGACTGCTAACGGACTGCAACCGGCTGCGGTACAGTAAACGTGCGACAGCGATCCGAACATGAAACGTCTAAATTGAAAGTGACCAAACTCTAATATCGCGTGAAATAAGATCAGGGTTCCTTATTTGAATATCTTTCCTATTCGAATCGAATTTCTGAAGGATCGTTTTGGTGTAAAGAAAGGCTGAATTTCAAAGAGCTTTAATCTCGGTTTAACAAAAGTTACAAATTACGAAGAGTCCAAATTCAAATAGGATTGATTTAAGAGGGTCCTTCTCCACTCGCTTATCGTAAACATCGAAAATGGTTTAAAAGCTTGTTACTTAATTTAATGCAATCCAACGCCATGTTTGACGAAAAGGCAACGCAAAAAAAGAGAGATAACGCCTGGAAACTCTGTTAGTATTCGGTAATTCCGAGATTTACTCGAAAATTTCACAAAACTTGCTCCAGGAAATAGCTGTTTTTTTAAAACCCTTAAAAGTTTTTGGGAAAAGTTGTCGTTATTTAGAATCTTAATAAAATTTGCAAGGTCTCTAGAGGATTACTTTTTTGACTTTTTTAATTTTTAGGCAAATTATGAAGTGTCAAAGTTCATACAAAATAGGACATTTTCAGAAGTTTTTACTGGATTAGTTTTACACAAATTTAGAAATTGGTTTCTTTAGAAACCTAGATAATATCCACAAGATACCGTGTTTCCAAAATATCTAATGAAAAGTGTGTAATAACGTCATAATCAGTTATGAGCGGTTGTATGAAAAACAGTGAAAATGTGAGTCGTGATGCACCACCTTAAAGATAATTAATAACGATTCATTGAGTTAAGAAAAGCCAACCCGGCATAAATTTTCACTGTTTCTCATATAACCGCTCTTATGCGATTACGACGATACTACACATTTTTCATTAGATATTTGGAAACATCTTGTGGATATTATCTAAGCTTCTACTGAAATCAATTTTTAAATTAATTGTGTAGAACTAATTAAGTAAAGACTTCTGAAAATCTGCTATTTGACATGAACTTTGGTTCTTCATAATGTACCAAAAAATTTAAAAGTAAAAAAAATATAACAATAGAATCCTTGCCAATTTAATCAAGATTCTGAATAATGATTTTTTTTCCACAAACTTGTACAGTTAAAAAAAAAAAAACACGTAATCCTGGAAGAAGTTTTGTGAAATATTCGAGTAAACGACGGTATTACCGAGTGCCAGCAGAGCTTTCTGGTATCATCTCTCTGTTTTCGCATTGCCATTTTATTTAAGGTTTTACTTAAAATATAGCCTATGTCTAGAAATAAGGCAGCGTTCTATCGGTGAAAAATTTTAGCGATCGGACCAGTACTTTCAGAGATAATGTTTATCATGGCGGTCATCTATGAATTTGTATCCTTCATTGATCTTGAATTTCGTTCAATAGCCCTAATGTTAGCAATTGTACTCTATTGTAGGATTTTTATCAATTCAGGCTTTGCTTTATTAATCTTTTTACATGCCCACAGGCCTCTTTCTATTATATTTGTTGTTGGTTCATCCATATTTTTTTATTGGTAAGAAATATTTTCAATTAGAAATTCTACCTATTCTTGCTTGCAAAGCGAGTACCATTGCTTACAATCAGGTGTGATCGCAGTCAAGCATTCATTAAACAATCATCATCAGATCACATCATCGCTGACCTTCAGGGAAGATTAAACTGATTAAACATGAATACGTTGATCAAACAGCATTTTCTTTTCTAATTAGAAATCACTGAAAACAGAAAACAAAGTATTTTATAAGCCAAGTAGATAGTTCCTTTACGGAATAAAAACTTTTTAACAAACTTTATTGATTACATTTCCTTTGTTCTCACTCTGCCTTTAGATCCGTTCAAACTTTTTCTAATTATTATTTCTTTTGTTTCAGATTTGCAACCAGTGTTGTGGAAAATGTAGTGATGTGAATCATGTGAAGTGACCGTTTTATCGATAAAAATCCGCGTTCAATTTTCAAACTATGCAACCGTTAATTTTAAATTTAGTGACGTCGATTTTCCGATTTCAATTTTAAATAAATAGATATGTTTAGAGTTTGTCGTTAAAGTCAAAATGCAGTGGTGTGTGCTATTGTTATTGTTAGGTTTAGTGAACTTTGGAGTTAGTCAAAACTGTCGCGGTGAAAAGCCGAGGATTCGCGATTGTGACAAAGTCTGTGATGACAATGGTACCTGCAAGATACGGGCGGCTTTGCTGCTGCCGAAGAATACGACTTATGATGCCTGCTTGTCGGCTGTAAGTATATTTATGTTATTGACCCATATAATATAATTTTTTATTTATTTTTTCTCAGTTTATTCAAATGTTTATTAGGTTATCTTCAATACAAATTGTATTTTTTTTTTTAATTATGGAAGAGATGCCAGCTATAACACTATACATGTTCCAAAAAGCCACCATCCTTAACACCTTTCGTATCACTAGAAAGTTCCTAACTTCTTCAACACTGACATCCACCTTTCCATTTAAATCCTGCCTTATATACTTGGGCCCGGCCCGTGCGTAAGGTTATTTAATCACTCTTATACGGGAAGAAGTAAAAATAACTAAACATAATAACATTATAATAATAATTTTCTTTATTCAGATAATAATAATCCATAATGGTTAGTAACAATTAGAACTTAAAAACTATGTTAGTAGGTACAAAATACAATCACAACATATATTTTATTTAATTTTATGGTCCTATAGTTTTACAATTTGATACGAGTAATATTGAATAATTTGAAATTGAACAATTTAAAATTGTATAATCTAAAATTGAATGATTATTAATAAATAATTTTATGTTTTAAAATTGACTAATTTAAGATTGAATAAATTAAAATTTAATAACTTTAAATCGAATAAATTAAAATTTTATAGCTTGATAATTCCATAATTTTATCATTTTATTTTTATTTCACCGCCTCAACCACAATGCTTACCCAGAGCGAGTGCATCGGACACTAATAAATACATTTCTGCAAAAAAAATGCAAATTGTTGCTTAGGGTTAGCTTCTTTAAAAGTTCGATATATCGATAAATTTCCAATCCAAAAAATTAACTGCGATATTAATAATAATTTTACTTCGGAATTAACTAAAATAGAATTTTACTGTTTTATTTAGTTTATCTTGAACACGGTGCTCATTAAATTAGATTATTATTAACTTCGTTTAACAGGTATTCTCATTTTATCATACATTTTATTATAAAGAGCTATTTATTTGGTCTTTGAGTGTTTGGTGGGTTTTCCCCGAGTGAAGTTCATTGGCTGTAATGATTCACAAATTAATTTCTAGTGTTTTATTGTGATGTGAAATTGGTATAGTCTTGTATCTCAAGTGGTTTCAAAACTGAACAATATGTGGAATCATTTAGATTTAAAAGGGAGAAAATTTTGGTTTAGTCAACTAATGTCAAATTCTAGAAACGTCAGACGAGTTTCAAATGCCAGATTCTATGAATGCCAGATTCTACAAATGTCAGATTCTTTATACGCCAGATTCTTATCATGTCAGATTGGTAATGTAACCTTGACTAAGTACCTCAGTGAAGCTTGCAGCGAAATTTGGCACAAAAAGTGTTACAAAATTAGTTCTTTCCATTTAGTGACTTTCTGAAGTCCTCAGTAAGGGCTGGGTTAAAAGGTTCGAAAAAAATATAAATTAATTATAAATTCATATATAACAATATCAACATAATTGATTTTATCGTATGACTAATGCTTTGACCAAAAAAATTTCGAACAACATGTTATTTTTTCGCTTGTTTCCCTACTCCTTTCAAACGGATTTGATCTTTAGAAGTATGTTTATACAAAAAAAGGTGGTTAAAAGTTTTTTAGAATGTACATAGCGTATATAAATCATTCAATATTTCGCAAAAAAAATGGCTTCAAAGTTCAGCGAGGCTCTATGCGAGCACAGAAATTAAAGTGACTATATTCAGGTCCTCTAGTGCGAGTTGTTTTACGTTATTGCGATCGAAACATTAATGACGTTCGGTACTCCGATTGGCCCGCTCGAAGCTCTTAACCAATCAGAAAACAAATGCGGTAAACGTTCGATCGCAAACATAAAAACAACTAGAACTTGGCGAAATATATCAAAAACTAAATAGTTTCTAAACTTGACATTGACTAAACGCACGGTTGTTGCGAAAAATAAATGTTCTGACCCTCTTTTAAAAAAATACATAAAAAAAAGCTACAATAATATAGCCATCTATATTGCAGCTTTTTTTAAAGCACGGCAATCCGTAGATATGTAAAACGGGAAGATAAACTTTCGGGCAGAAACTTAATTATTGTAGGACCGGATTCAATCCCATCAAAACATAAGTTGAAAACTACGGAAGTAACTTTTAAAAACATCAAACAATAAGGGCTATTGTTTCCAATAAATTACATTTATTTTACAAACTAGTTTCTGCCTGCTACTTGGCTCGCGTGAAGGTAGGTTTCTCGATACATACTTTGGACCCCCGTTTCATCTCCCTGTGGGTTAATTTTGGAAAATTCTTTCCTATTCCTAGTACACACCATACAGCTTGCAATACATGTTGGTCGAGCTTAGGCCAATGCGAGCCAAATACGCCAAATGAGTTCTATACACGTTGGCGCTTATCTTTACCAAACCAACTAGGCGAGCGACACCGAGCGATAGCAAGACAAGGCTAATTTACTCTCTAGATGTTGGTATTGGTCTTCACTAGGCAACGCTCGGCCAACGCTTATTGCCGGCTTAAAAGAAACTTCTGTGTAAAATGTCCAGACAGTGCGAGTATTTATCAGACATTATAATACCTCAAATTAGAGCTTTTTGAGGAGCTTTATGATTTGACGATTTTGATCAATTAAGTACACGAGTATGTCCTGGAATAGCACAGACTACTTTTTATCCCGCGAGTAAAATAAAAAGTATTCTTGGGACAATTTTCTATTTTAACACAAGCAAAGCCGTTGACATCAGCTAATAGTACTGCAGGGACGCAGGCCTCTCTAAGAAAGGGAATGGGCAGTAATCCACCACGCGGGCCCAGTGCGGGTTGGTGAATGTCACATGTCCTCGAATTTTTGGTTCTAGGACATGCCGGCTTCCTCATGATGTTTTCCTTCACCAGTAGGCCATACAAAGTATTTAAACTCCCAGACAATCAATAAATCATATTATTACGATCTAAATATTCATCACATTCGCAAAACGTTATATAAGAACCATTTAGATTTATGTCTGAAATAGTCTTTTGAGGAAAGAACCATAAAGATTTGAACGGACCTGTCCAGTAAGTAGAAGCCATTCAGCATTCATATACCTAGCTCAATTCAGGACTACTAAGGTAATACAAAACCTTTAGGGTACCTGCATTACCTTATCTATAATGTCTATTTATATCTAATGGAAATAAAAGTACGCACTATACGTTTTTAGATAAGAATGGAGTAAATTCGATAAAGTGATAACAATGTTTCACATTCTATTATTAGTAACGCGTAAAACACGAAATCTTTTCGATTAGTTGAAGTCGATAAAATGTTTATCGATAATGTCATGGCGCTTCACTATCTATTTAGGGCGATGTTGCAATACTATAGCCTTACATAAAATAATTATTATTTTCTTCAAATTTAACTTCTATCACCTTTTAAAAATCTATATTAATATAACAAAGAGGTAAAGACAAGTTTCTTTTTTCTTTTCATGTTGTTTTTTTGTTTGTAGAATGTAATCTCTGGAAGTACCTACTGGTCCAATTGCTAATTTTTTTTTTACTGATAGCAAGCTGCTTTATTCCTGAGTGACATAGGCTATATTTTATGAACGCGAGCGCAGTCACTGGCAAAAGCTAGTATAGCATATAGTGGTATAATAAAATGGATTTACTAAATACATCAACATAATCATCATTTCAGCCGATAGACGTCCACTGTTGGACATTGGCCTCCTCCAAGTGTCGCCACAATGATCGACACTAAATACATACTCGTAAAAATATTTTACATATGATAACTCTGTAACATATAGGTAGTTTCTAATGCTATTTTATTATCGGTGTACAATAAAGAATATATTTATCTATCTATATATCTATCTACCTATAAGTGGTGGTCCAGTGGCCTCTCAAAAAAAGGTCATTAACCTTTTTTGCAGTGGGAAATCATCCAATAGAATTTTACTGGCTAAAACTCAGTGGTGTCCTTCATTTGCCCTTCACGTTCTTAGGCCTGGTCCTTATCGGACGGGGCGGACAACGAACTACCCATTGCTCTTTTTCCATGACCTACTCGTAAGTACGATTTCAAACGTAACCTATATCTACGAGATTACGTCACAGAAATATTTGAAAGTTACATAAAATAATAACACTTGTTTTTTAAAAGGGTCTGACACAAACAAAAATCTTGAATAGTTACTGTTTTTTTTTTATAAAAATAAAATTGCTGTTACGGGGTCGTAAAGTTGACATAGGAGTACCTACAAAATACTCTGTGTCTGCAACCGACTCTTATGCAGGGTTGAGAAAAACACACGAAAGCAAAACGTACGGAATATGCCTATTCTGCAAAGCCAAGGGGATTTTGTGTAATCGTCACGTACGGTACCCGTGCGATCCCGTCATGTCAAACCTTCCTTGTATTCCTTCCTTGAAGATACGTGACAAGAAGCTAAGGGTGAAGAATGCTTAACCCCTCGAATTTTTTTATAATAATAATGCTCCTTTTATTAAAAAAAACACAACAATATGGTACATTTTGTTAGTAAAATAATTTTCAACACACTTGAAAAAATAAAGTTACTATAATAATTAATAATAACAAATTCTTTATTTTCATAATTATAAGGTTGACACAGTTTTTCATAAAATGACTGCCAAACTAGACAGGCCTGTATGTCTCCTTCCTAATTATATTTTGACTTAATTTAAGTCTAATTGCTATTAACAATTCATTTTAAAATAGTTTTCATAACTTACTTGAAAAATGATATATTATTATTAAAATTAACTAACCAAATCGTGCTGTGTGTGTAGTGTTCGTGTATGCGTGTGTGTTTATGTATGTGTGTATGCCCAGAAATATATTTTCATCTTTGTATTTGAAACTAAGTAAAAATTGGAATAGTATAAATTATGGATTATTTCTGATGATCAATGATGATGATTATAATCAAGAGTAAAGAACCAGTTCCGCACCTTCAATGTACAATCGCATAGGGACAGCGGGTAAAGATCGACGAGTCTATTAATTTTGTTGTAAACATATACAGAGGGGAATGCTTTTTGCATTCTTGCAAAAGCCGTACGACATAACGGTATAATTTATTCAAAAAATCTAAAAGTTTAAGTTTGTATACTATAACTATAAGCGTTATCAAATTGTGTGTAGGTACCTGTGTGCCAAATAAACGTGTCTTCTTTCTGTCTATATATATAAAAATGAAACCCGTTTTCCGTTGTCACGACATAGCATGAAAACGGCTGGACCGATTTGGCTGGTTTTTTTTTGTTGTGATTGTTATTGTGAGGATAAGGTTCTTATGGAAAAAAAATAAAATTAGAGTAGTGTAGGGTAGAGTAGATTAGTGTAGAGTAGGGTAGAGTAGTGTAGAGTAGGGTAGAGTAGTGTAGAGAGGGTAGAGTAGTGTAGAGTAGGGTAGAGTAGTGTAGAGTAGGGTAGAGTAGTGTAGAGTAGGGTAGAGTAGTGTAGAGTAGGGTAGAGTAGTGTAGAGTAGGGTAGAGTAGTGTAGAGTAGGGTAGAGTAGTGTAGAGTAGGGTAGAGTAGGGTAGAGTAGTGTAGAGTAGGGTAGAGTAGTGTAGAGTAGGGTAGAGTAGTGTAGAGTAGGGTAGAGTAGTGTAGAGTAGGGTAGAGTAGGGTAGAGTAGTGTAGAGTAGGGTAGAGTAGTGTAGAGTAGGGTAGAGTAGTGTAGAGCTGGGTATAGTAGGGTGGAGTAGGGAAGAGCGGGAGCGAAGCCGCGCGGGTAAAAGCTAGTACCAAATAAATTATTTTTCTTTCTTCCTTTCTTTCAAATATTCGAATGGCCATCGTTGTGCCGTGCTCTGTCTATCCGTGATCGATAACTAGAACCAGAAGAATTACTTCAAACCGTATTCGTAGAGTTCGGCGAGAAGTCAGTATGTGGCAACACTATTGGTATGAGTGTCAAAATTGAACATAGTACTTAAGTAATAATGGATATTTGTAACTACCGTCCTCGGCTCTCTCAACATAACACATTTATATTATAATGTCCTCTAGTGTTACTAGTACACAAATAAGGACACAAAAATAAAAATATACTGTGACTGAGGCAAGATGTGCAGAAAACAATATAGCAACGAGTAAACTACCTGACCATTCTCTCCACATAGTGCCTCGGAATAGGAGAGTAAGGACTCTCAACCACTGTATTTTTAGGATGCTATTACCACTGACCCGCGTTCTGTGCATTAGTAGGTATATACATATAACATGTATACAGGGTTATTTGTTAAACACTGGTAACCTCTCAGGACTATGTTACTAATGTCATAAACAACTACTTTTGTTCTATGGCTTTAAAATTTTTACCATATTTTAGTTTGTCAGATTTTCATACAAAAATAAAAATATTTAAATTGAACGTTCTAAATATTACGAAGTCTATGCGAAACAAGCGATAGTACAATAGAGGAGGGAAACGCGGTTCGGGTGGCGAGGGTGCTTGATGCGCTTGCGTCGCGTCATACAGGCGTAGGTAGGTATGCAAAATACAAAGTTGAATGATGAGACAGAGTCTTGAAGGTTTGTTTTTGGTAAATGTATTGTTTTGTAAAAAGTCATACAACAAAAGTTGTTGTTTATGATGTTTGTAATACAGTCCTGCAAGGGTTGTTAGTGTTTTACAAATAACCCTGTCTATATAAGAACTACGCGACTGAACTGTCTCTGTACAATCATAGCTAACCTAATAATAACTATTTGGTCACCATTAGTCGCCATTACTTTATAAGTTAATTATATAGGTATTGTTTTAATATGCAATAAAAAATGGGGTAGTAAGACATGCGGTTTTACTGCATCCTAAGTTTAGGCACAAGTTGTCAATACTCAACCGGGCCTATTTTGGTTCCTTGCGGGAATCGAACTGGCGACACGCAACACAGCAACCAATCTCTCAAACACTGCGCCAACAATGATGTCAGATAAAAAAATCAATGGAAAATAACGATGAAAAAATTTATTTGTATTTTTTTGTGGGTTGACATACCATTGTTTATCTGCATCCATATTCTAAAATATAAAAAAAAAGTAATAACGAATCGATAGTAAACTTAAATAAGCGGAACACTTATAGACTACTCCAAGAATTAATTGCCGAGGCTCTTTCGGACTAACAAATTGAGTAACAAGAGCCAACTGTTCGTACTTAATAATATCTCATCTAACAAAACTTTGTCTGCGAACTGAAAGCATATTCATGTCAACGTATAATCGCCAAAACCGTAAGCTTGTAATGAGCCTAGAGAATTTGTAAACCCTCGTGATATTGTGAACAATTTTTTTTTTTTAAATTGATATAAACTAGTGCTTGACTGCAGTCCCACATGATGGTGCAATAATTGATGGTAAGGCGCAATAGTTTATTAAGAGCATATTCACTCTAACCTTGAAGATGCCTAAATTATATTCTGACGGGAAGACCTCAGCAGGCAAATTGTTCCAGTCTTTCGATGTACGCGAAAATACTTACAAAATAAATCCCAATTCAATTGGGTAGTTCAGAATATATACGAGTCTAATCGAGATAAAAGTTTATAATTTCACGCGATTTATTATAAACTTACTGTTTATGCAAAAACTAGGTAACATCTGTAAGGTAACGCGGATGGAAGAACTGCAGATGCTGGCAAGTCTGTCATCGGTGGGAATCGAAAAAAGATAACTGATAAAAATCTTAAGGAGGAACCTGAGATCGTGTTTATGGTTTTCAAACCGACCGTCTGTTTTCAGTATTGCAGTATTTATTGAATTTGAAAAGTTTCTGTACGCCGTTGTATCACGCTTATTGGTTTCTACCTATAGACTTATAATATGTTTCATTTGCAAATCTTCTTCAAAGATTTTTTTCTATATAATACTAGCTTTTACCCGCGGCTTCGCCCGCGTTTATTAATATACTTTAATTTAATAATAATATTTGTTTTTTTTTTTAATTAGCCATTATCAAAATCGGTTTTGCTTTTGCCACTTTTTTTTTAAATTATTATTGATAGGTTTGCGCTTGTCCCGCTATCTCACCTGATGGAAAGCGACGACATTTAGGCGTGAAGATGTAACAAATAAACTAACAAACTCACTTTCGCTTTTATAATAGTAATTAGTAAGGAATATGATTGCATCACAGCTTATCATCAGGTAGGATCGAAGTCAAGCATTAGTTTATATTATTTAAAAAAAACTCGGAGACAGCATTACAATGACTTTTAGACTGGCCTGTTGGTCTAGTGGTTAGTGACCCTGACTGCTATGCCGGAGGTCGTGGGTTCGATTCCCACCCAGACAAATGTTTGTGTGATGAGCATAATCATTTGTTCTTTATCTGGGTGTAATTTATCTTATAATATGTATGTATGTATTTAGACATATATAAGTATGTTTATCAGTTGTCTAGTACCCATAACACAAGCTCTGATTAGCTTGGGACTAGACGGCGTTGTGTGATAGTTGTGGAATATTAATGAGTGTGACGTTATTTGACAGTTACGCCATAGTGTATTTTAAACGGTGTTTTACCTGAAAAGGACAGAATGATTCCAAAAGCGTGTAAACCTTTTGCAATTTTCCATCGCTTTTATAAAAAAATCAAAATTTTAGTAGGTAATATATATTCACATTTGAGTATATGTCTCATGTCTATGCCAAAAAGCCGTTGCTTCCTAACAAAAGTAATATATCCTCTCTCCACAGGTGGGGCCCGTACTCGACTTGGCCATGGAAGTCCCAGTCATCCAGAACGCCTTCCCACCATGGCTGACAGTGGAATGGATGAAATATGACGTCACAGATTGTGACGCAGCCTACGCCGTCATATCGGCAATAGATGCCTACAATGATTGCGCTCATGTGTTCTTTGGACCGTCCTGCGACTTTGCATTAGGTGAGTTTTATTGGCATAATTTATAGATATCCCATGCTGGGAGTAATTATTTATCTATTCAGTGATTTCAAGTAACAAAAGACTCATTTTAGGTACTTGTATTACAAACATACTAGTACGGGTTCCCTAGAATTTTTTTTCCACTTGATTACTATCAAGCTAATTTTCCGTAAGTAGCTTAATTTTGATGAGACGCCCAAGAATTTCCTATACAAAACTCTCGATTGTGGTGGCTAACAGAGATACCAAGGATACAATTTGTATGAGATGTTGACTCTAAAAAAATTATTACTAACAGGTTCTTTTTTTGTTAAATCTCAAGATAATTATCTAAATGATTCGAAAACGTATTTATCCTACAAAAAAAAAGGGTTTGATAAAAGAGTCCTCCTCTTCCAACATGTATCGAAAACGAGGTCAAAAAATGTATTATTAACAAGCTGTTTTTTTTTTGTTACTTAGTTTATATTCATATAATTCAACAGTCATATTGTCCTACAAATTGCGCGGTACGTTATCCCGGTCCTACGCTCAGAAGTTGTTAAAACCACGAGACCATTTTTCTTATTACTAACTGTAGGACAACAATATTACATAATAGGTTAGTGTATTCTCTGCCCAAATGAAACAATGTCCTACAAAAAAACAGGTATGTATCACTAGTCCGACAAGAATTGTAATTTTTTCGTTTTCCTATTTATAACATAAGATACAGTGAAAAAATCTTTTTTTTTTTAAATTAAATAATTTATTTTTTTAGTATACAAAAGAAGTGTAAAGATAAAACTTTTTACAAAAAAAGAATACACTGAAAAGTACAAAATAACTTTTCGGATGTCGGTGTTTCTATAATAGTTTGGTCTCTTCGTTATTTAACACCGACAGGAGACAGCTCTATGGCGTTATCGATACTTTCTTCAAAAAAAATAATAATTTAGTCATTAATATTTGTTGTAGTTATTAAAACCCTTCAAGTTTTGAGCCTAATATTTTTTCATAGCAACGAGTGACGACGCAACAAGTTTTGTTTAGTTTAAGTAGGCTAATTAGATATAAGTTATATTGTCAGTCATTCTCTTGCAAGCACCACCAACTTGATCACGTAATTATACTCGGTGCGAAATAATCTCGTTTCTCCTTATTTATTTTACACAAAATCCGGTCAGTCCCGTACAATATTTCAGCCAAGTCTATTAAACGGTCTTTTATTGGTTGTAAATTACGTAGGTACATGGCTAAAAAAAAAAACAGTTATTTGTTCCAAATTTAGAACTAGTACAATATCAATCATACAACCTTTACATTAAACAATCGTGTTTAAGGGGATGCAACTCGACATATGTTTTCAATGTTTTTACACAACCGTTCCGCAATTATATTTTCTTTACATATTTTTGAAACACAATATCTTGTGGATATCTAAGCATCTGCAGAAATCAAAACATCATGCAAAACTTATCCAGTATAAACCTCTGAAAATCTGCTATTTTGCATTAACTTTGACACTTCATAATTTACTCAAAAATTGAAAAAGTCAAAAAATTATAACAATGGAAGCCTTGCAAATTTTATCAGGATTCTAAATGATACAATTTATTTAAAAAACTAATAAGGGTTTAAAAAAAATCGTATATTTTAGAACAACTTTGTAAAAAAATTCAAGTAAATCACGGAATTACCAAATGCTACAGAGTATTCTGGCGTTATCTCTCTTTTTTCACGTTGCCTTGTTTTCTAACATAGCGTATAATTACGTTAGATGAAGTAACAAGCTTTTAAACCATGCTTAATGTTGACGATAGGCAAATGGAAAAGAAGCCGCTTAATGTAAAGGAACCCGTCGTTGCCCATCCTTACTTTAATATTATAAAAGCGCAAGTGAGTTTGTCTGTTTGTTACGTCTTTACGCCTAAATGGCGATTGATGAATTTTGGTACAGAGATAGTTGAAACTGTAAAGACGGACATAGACTAATTTTTACGGAAAAATTACAATTCTTTTCGGACAAGTGATACATAACTGTTTTTTTGTAGGAAATCGTTTCCTTTGGGCAGAGAACACGCTAATCTATTATGTAATATTTGAAATATGAGAAAAATGGTCTCGAGGTTTTAACAACTTCTGAGCGTAGGACCGGGATAACGTACCGCGCAATTTGTAGGACAATATGACTGTTGAATTATATGAATATAAACTAAGTACCAAAAAAAAAATCAGCTGGTAAGTAATAATTTTTTTTGAACTCGTTTTCGATACATGTTAGAAGAGGGGGACTCTTTTATCAAACCATTTTATTTGTAGGACAAATACGTTTTTGAATCATTTAGATAATTATCTTGAGATTTAACAAAAAAAAAAAACCTGTTAGTAATAATTTTTTTTGTATTATCAAATCGACATATTACATTCTTGGTATCTCTGTTAGCTACCACAATCGAGAGTTTATTATAGCAAATTGTTGGGCGTCTTATCGAAACGAAGCTATTCACGAAGTTTCAGCTTGATAGTAATTATTTTTATATCAAGAATCTGTACTACAACTTTAGAGCGTAGGACTGGGATAACGTACCGCGCAATTTGTAGGACAATATGACTGTTGAATTATATGAATATAAACTAAGTAACAAAAAAAAAAAACAGCTTGTTAGTAATAATTTTTTTTGACCTCGTTTTCGATACATGTTGGAAGAGGGGGACTCTTTTATTAAACCATTTTTTTTGTAGGACAAATACGTTTTCGAATCTTTTAGATAATTATCTTGAGATTTAACAAAAAAAGAACCTGTTAGTAATAACTTTTTTAGAGTCATCATCTTATACATATTGTATCCTTGATAACTCTGTTAGCTACCACAATCGAGAGTTTTGTATAGAAAATTGTTGGGCGTCTCATCAAAATTAAGCTACTCAAGAAAAATTAGCTTGCTAGTAATCAAGTAGAAAAAATGTACTAGGGATCCCGAACTATACCTACTACACAAAATAAATTAAATTACACAAAATTTAAATCATGTAAACTAAAGGAGGATGCCGGATTTTGTATGGTCACCGTCCCCACCCTCCAACAGACATGAGACAGGTGCCATTTGAAGCGTCTAGTTAAATAGAGTATTTTTTATTAAGGTGACAGTTCTCTAAAGCATGGGGTTTAGGCTTTATAAAACATTATATTTGGACCTAGCCTAACCTTACTCAAGTGTTTTAGACCTTGAATATACTCATAATATAGTACTGTCATATATTTTTGAATGCGGATCTGCGTGCTCTATACGATTCTGCAAAAATATATTTAAAAAATATATATTTCAACCTAACCTAACCGAGCCTAACCTAACCTAACCTGACCTAACCTAATTTGTGTGCATATATCCATCGTGTGGTACATAGGGTTACCGTAACACTTTGATTTTAATGCATCCGCACAGTGCTTGATCGAATTGTAAATGTCTTTAGAAGTTTTTTTTTGTCGTTAAAAACCCCATACATTTTATAACTAAATCAACTGTTTTGTCTTTTGTGGGTAGGAATCAACAAACTGACATGCATTCCATGTCTGTTATGCGCACTACTTAGGTTATGTCAGGTTAGGTTAGGCTATAGGTTAGGTTAGGTTAAAATAAAAATGGTTTATAAAACATAAACCCCATACTTTAGAGATATGTCGCCTTAATAAAAAATACTCTATTTAACTAGACGCTTTGAATGACACTAGTTTCAAATCTGTTGGTACCCACCGACATATTTGAAACAGCTGTCAATTTTGGGGGCAGTTTTACGCAATGCTTTTTTGTCAAATATTTTGGCAGAATTGTACAGAGCTCGCAAAGACGCTTTCAAAAATATATGACAGTACTATATAATGAGTATATTTAAGGTTCAAAACACTTGGGTTAGGTTAGGTTAGGTCAAAATATAATGCTTTATAAAACCTAAACCCCATACTTTAGAGATGTGTCGCGATAATAAAAAATACTCTATTTAACTAGACGTCGCTTCGAATGACACCTGTCTCTAGTCTGTTGGTGGGTGGGGACACTTTCATGCAATGCCCTTTCACCACAAATAAATTAAAAGCACTGAAATTTACTTAAACGTACTTAGATAGTGTTTTTTAAGAAATTAATGAGCCTAATTTTTGGTTAATAGTGTGGGAATGAATAATGTGTGTTTTATACTAATGTGGGAATTGACGCACTACACGCATAGTGCATCGGTATTAGTATCTACGCATGCACACACGAACACTAGAGACGCAATCAACATAAACAACTATAAAAAAAAAAAACAAATTGATATTAGCTGAAATCAATTCAATAACCATTTTTTTTAAAGTTATGTACATTAAGGAAATAGGGACATACTATTTTGTATGAAATTATTACGGCCACAATATTTAATATTGAAATTGTGTAAAATTTATTTACTTTACGATAATTTAGATAAACTGGAATTTTAATTCAATAACCTATTTGGAATCTATTATTTTCAGGAAATTGTTGCGTTTACAGATATAAATAAAAAATAATTTAAGTTACGTTAGTTTATAAGTAAATTATTATTATTAAAACTACTAAATTCGTAAAAAAACAAAAGGTAACTATTGACATTTGAGAAAGACCCTAGAATGTAACTTGAAACAAAATTGAAAGAAACAAAATAATAATTTGGGGTTCGCAGTTAGTAGTAGCTATTTTAGTTTTTTTTAGTAGTACCTACACTACACCGGACAAGCTAGGCTACACTAGGTAGTGAAAAAACAAATGTCAAAAGTTTCATTTTTTGACAACTTTAAGACGTGTTTCGTTATCGGAAGCAAACATCACGTTCCCCAATTAAGTGACAAACGACTCCAAATAAAAAGTTATCGGAAAAATAGAATTAAGGTTCCATTTCAAAGATGATCCTTTCAATCTAACTTTCCGAGATATCTTCAGCAAATGTACTTGAAGTTCATCAAGTATACACGGAATTTCAGGAAATCCACTTTAGCATGCAAATCGAGGCTCTTAGCCGTCTTTACTTTAACATTCTAGTAAGTATCCTGAGTTTACATAACCTACCTACACTTTGGTCTTTCTACATTTTTTTTATTACAAGCTTTTATTTAGTTTCACCTGTCCCGATGTTTGTCTGTCATCATCTTGTTAATTAAATTTGACCCACTTCCCGGTTACCAATTGAGCCGAAATTTTGCATGCATGTGAAAATCAGATGAAAATGCAAAATTATTATGACATGGAGCTGATCTGATGATAGAACCGGAAGGTGGCTTTAGGAACTTGGTATTTAAACAACACAACCCCATCGAGTTTGGGCTCATATGATTCGTCTTGACGAGTATTAATTATGTACCGAGCTATAAAAGCTTGATATGAAAAAAATATTTTCATTAATAGCTTGTTTCTGTGAATTTTATTAAGATAACACTTTCCTCTCAACCTAATTAAAGTTTTCATTTCATTTGTGTCAATAGAGATGCGAAAGAATTTCTCGACGACATATTTTAATATATTTAGTTAGAGGTGGTGACTAGATACCAAAAACCGCAGCCTTGGAATACCTTCCGGTATAAGGTGGAACGATGAACTGGTGAGGGACTCACGAATCCAATGGATGCGAAATTCATAAGACCGGTCGTTATGGGGAAGGCTTATAACAACACATGGACGACTTTCGGCAGAAATGATTATGATGAGTTGGGAGTGTTTATTTTATGTGTATTGCATAATGTGGTTAGTTAAGTTTACTAATAATACTACCGGCCACCGTAGACGCGAGTTTGCTAAC
This sequence comes from Mythimna lalbum, assembly GCA_949319445.1. Taxonomy (NCBI): domain Eukaryota; kingdom Metazoa; phylum Arthropoda; class Insecta; order Lepidoptera; family Noctuidae; genus Mythimna; species Mythimna lalbum. The sequence continues at coordinate 5,042,021 of OX439365.1, forward strand.
GGGGCGAGCCAAAGATAGCTCGCCATACAGCCGTCCGTTAACGCGCGCTCCAAAGTAATGTCAAGAAAATTGTTGGTGGCTTTAGGCTGACGCTTGTCAGGGCTGCTGATTGTTCGAAGCAGTTACCGCAGCCCTCTCAATATTGGCCCGTTCACGACCTAGCTGGGAGCGGTAACTAAGCGCGGGGCGACGAGTGGTAAAGAACAAAAGCATGAATCTGTTTGAAGAATGCCACGAGATGCCGCAACTTGCGCCGCGCGCCCTCTTACCGACGCCGCCCCGCTCGCCGCGCCGCTCATCTCTAAGACCGAAGTTGTTAACAAATCGTGAAGGGGCAAATGAAGAAACACCTGTAGTTTTATGCAGTTTAATCCTGACACTCCTTCCTACCCTACCCCACCCAGAGCAACAAAAGTTATTCGATGTTTTCCCACGTAAAAAAGGTGTCATTTTCTTTTTTGAACGTAAAGAATAATGAACAGACGGTGTGATAACTGGGTATATTTAAATGAAAGGCAGGTTTTAGTGCTTGACCGACCGTCAGTGCGTACCATCGTTCCTGACGATACGCATAACCGATTGCCACTTTGTAATGTTTAGTGTTCTTTTGACCAACTGAACAAACTGGCCGGATTGGCACAGTCACAAAGACGTACACGAAAAGGACGCGTTTACAAATTGTCGGTTCCCCGATCGGTATGTTTCCATAGCGCTTCGGCCGACCGACGGCACGCATGCGAACGCGACCGAGCCTAAAGGTCCAGGTGGTCCAGGTGCCACGCCACGCCGATCTGGGCGCATCGGTCTCCATACAATTTATATGGAAACTAGACTTCTAGAGCTGAAAGGCAACGAAAGAAAGGGCTGGGTTTTTTAATCAGTAAGAGTCTAATCGTACCAGAGCTGAGCTATCTTTCGAACTAACCCTGGCCCCACGAACAATGCGCGCCGTCGACGAGTTGGGCTCGGTCCGGACAGTTACCGGACGGTCGGACAGCGAGCTACCCATTGCTCGCCGTCCGCAAGCTCTCGGGCACTGTCACGACTTGTGAATTTTCATACAAATGACAAGCGCGACCGACGGTCGGTCAAGCACTAGAGCCGGCCGAAATAAGTGTAATCTAAAATGAAATCTGTGGTTTTCGCATAAATAAATGGAACAGAACAAAAGATTAATTTGTTAAAAATGTGCTTTTAATCAACAGAGGGTAGCTAAATTACTTTTAAAGCAAAATGTTTTTTTTTTTTGTATTGCTGGACAGTACAATTATCTTATGTATTTTAGGTTACCAAACGGAGTCTGAAATAAATAGTTTTGGGAATCAGCGGTCTAAATTGAGAAAAAATTGCATTTTTTAATTTTATGTGTCCTTGAAGATGATACAATTATACCAGTGAATAGCCTACTCGCTATGCTCGGAGATTCCTTGCGCAATCGAATCAAAAATGAAGATATCTACAGGAAAACTGGATGATCTGGGCATTACTCGCAGAATAGATTTTTTGGCTGAAATGACGATGATTATGATAAAAGGTAAAACAAGTTGAAAATCTGATCATAATAATAAGTGACTCATATTAACGAACTGTTAAAAAGCAAGCCCAAAATATAATGAGTAATGGGAGTTAATATTTAAAATTCCTCGAACCCGTCTGTTTAGAAAATTAACAGCATTAAGATTTATGATGGCTACTATTAAAATGTTCATAATTTACAGATGAAGTCATTAATTTGCATGATCAAAATTCTCGTTTGTTTATGATAAGAAAATTGGATCATAATGTTTAGCTCAATGCTCAAGTCGTCAACGGCGCCTCAAAGATGTCAGCAGGTCGTAGGGGTCCAGAAGAGCTGAAGCCTACTGGGTATATGCGTAATAGTCCAGAGGAGATTTAAACGTAGAAAAAAAAATGGAAAAATTAAGAAAAAAAAGTGCAAATTATCTACATAGTAAAAAACAAAGTCGCTTTTTCTGTCCCTATGTACGCTTAAATCTTTAAAACTACGCAACGGATTTTGATGCGGTTTTTTTTAATAGATAGAGTGAGTCAAGAGATTTTTTTATATGTATGATAACATCCATTAAATAGTGGAGAAATACTGTTACCAAAACGAAGCCGGGGCGGGTCGCTAGTATTATAATAAATCATCCGCAAGTTCGAATGAGTCATCACGTAGTTATTATTAATGTGGTCATATCAGCCGAACAGAGAGTTTTTTTTAATATGAAGTTCACAATATTTTAAAGCGGAAGGAAAGAAAGGCTGATAGCGGGGAGGGGTAAAAAATCATTCATTTACTGTATATCGTGGTTAAATCAAACAGAAATTATTTTATGTACCTATACGAATCGTTTTTTATTGGGAACATATTTTTTTATAAAAATAATAATAATAACCTATTTATTTCAGAATAAACTTCCATAATAAATTTGTTAGTATTATAATAACTTACAAAACTATGTTAGTAAACAAAAACAAATACAAAAAACATAGATGTTAGTAATAAGACTAATGAGCAATCGACCTAAATAAATGACAGATTAGGTAAGTTTTACTGGAAAAGTTGAGTTTTGTTATAAATGTGAGACGCATATCATTAGACTACCTAATTATGTTTACTTTTCCAAAATAAATAATAAACTCAAAACATTGTTTAGTTTCTATTTTAGAATTACAATTATTGACAACGAAAATATGAGATTTAAAATGATTTCGTCGCAACAAGGAGGAAAACTTAATGCATGGAAACTATTGGTATTATAAAAAACGTGAAAACAAAAATGGACATAAACATTGGCACTGTGCGTCACAAAATTCTAAACAAAACTCTGATTTGGTTACTAACCAAGATTGTATTGAAAGAAAAACCTCACAGTTGTTACTCCAGTAGTGTAAATAACCAATTATTGGAGAAAATTGACGAATGTTTAGAAAGAGCAAAAAATGAGAGTACTCCTATGCCCACAATTTATAAGGAGACGGTAGAAAAATTAGAGTCTACAGGATTAGATTTAGTTATAAAATTACCAAAATACAACATTTTCAAGAAAAGAATGTATATAAAATAGGAACTATGTAACAAAGAACTTCAAACTAAAAATAGTTCCTGGTGTTCACAAAAACTTATGCATGATTAAAGAAAAAAAAAGATAGGTTACTACCACTGTTTGCCACTGGAGGATCCAAAGAAATTTTCAAGAAGGCAAAACTTGTATTTTGTAATGGAATTTTTAAAGCCATTGTTCCATCCTTTAAGCAGTTGTATACGTTACATATAGGCACTACTAATACGCATACAAATATTATACCAGCAGTATATGCTAAAAAGCAATCATGTTATGAAATATTCTTCAATGTCATAAAACTCCGGAATTTGATCCCAAGTCAATCACTATTGATGATGCGATAACAGTGCGATAACAGCATGTAAATTTGATAGTCTCATAAAGACACGAGGGTGTATTTTTTATTTAAAAAAAGCTGTCCAAAAAAAGCTAAACTGATAGGAATTAAAAAAAATCAATGGTTGGCTTCATGTTTTGAGTGAGTATATGCAGAAGGATGATAAAACAGCGCAATTTAACAATTATTTTCAAAATACTTGGATAGAAAAGACATCCATTTTATCTGATACCATTTATCATTTTTTTTTTTTTAATATCCGGAATAAAACTAATAACGTTATAAATTGTTGGAACTCGAGACTGAATAGGACAATAAACAAACCCAACATAGCCGTTTTATTAAATACTCTTAAAAAGAAACCAAATATCATTCTAAGCTCTAGAAAAATCAAGAATTTATTTCAAAGAGGCCAGAGGAAAGCATAATAAAGGAAGAAAAATAATAATAACCGTTTGCTGAAGTTTATTTAAAAATGAAATTAGCCTCGGAAATTGTATAGAGAATATAGTTTGTAAAATGTCGAATATCGTTAGAAATCTCTCAAGTTTCGATCACGATGCCAAAGAGTGGCCAACGTTTAAAGGTACTCCAGTTCATGAAATTTAACAATATCCAAACTGAAAATTAAAGTGCTTTGTTTCTGATCCACCTAAAGGACAACAGCTACCGCATTGCGCGGAACTTACTTCATTACAAAGTACTCGAGGAAGTTAAGTTCGAGGATTTAGTTGACAAATTGGACAAGCATTGCACCCCGAGACGTTATAATTTGCTGATACAGTGGAGTTTGACGAGGCAAAGAGATCTGATGGGAGAAACGTTGAGAAATGGGCGGGGCGTATGAGAGGTTTAACTGTTGACTGTGAGTTTGGTTAAGCACTAGACATTGTGCTAGAGAGTATCCGGTGGGTGCTAGAGCTTTCGTAAGGGCGGTAGCGGGTCCAAAGGCAAATGGGGGTCTTTATGTCAGTCAAGGAAACGGTCTAGTAGCGGTTTAATGTAGTAGCTATTTTAGTGTCTAAGAAAATAAATAGACTGCAGATCACTGAGCGTGGTGATTTACGACTGATGTAAACTAAATTGAAACCCGACCACAACTAATTGTTAAAACTCCTCAAGCGTCTTATTGATATGTATGTGATCATTATGAATATTATTACTGCAAAAAACGCGGACGAAGTTGCTGTGAGAAACTGTTTTTAATAAATAGCTTGGGACCTAGAAAGTATAAGCCTCAGATTTATAAAACAAAAGGGTATAAACTTGAACATACTAAAATTGTCACCTGTACATTTTGTTACAAAACTCCTAAACGGAGTATTGTGCGACTTGTATTGTAACGGGGTGTTACAATTTCTTCAGCGGTAACGGCATTGTGTTGTAAAAGTGCCTATTAAACAACCGCGCAACGGATGATTTGTAAAACTACTTAAAATAATTACTCAGGCGACTCTGCACCTGAAGGTACAGGATTATATACACTTATATATATACAAGAATAAATCACAGCTACTAAAGGAGAGTGGTATTATATTTATTGCAGATTCTGAATGAACACAGAGTTTTGTTAGAAAGGGAATCGCCCAACCTGAGATACATTTCTACGACCTATATAATTTATACAATCGCTCTTACATAATTATGACTTTGTTACACATACTTACTTTTTTTTTACATACTTTTTGTTTGTTATGAGCATGATCATTTGTTCTGTGCCTGGGTGTAATTTATTCTATAATATGTATTTAGAAATTTGAAAGTGGCGCCAGTGACTAAAAAGCTGAAAGGAAATCGCTTTTCTTGGTATGGTCATGTGAAAAGGAGGGACGAAACGCATGTTGCTAAAAAAGTTATGAGTTTACAAGTGGATGGATGGAGGGGGAGAGGGAGGCCAAAGAAAAGATGGATGGATTGTGTGAGAAGTGATATGAAAGAAAAGGGAGTTAGTGATAGCATGACGAGTGACAGGACAGAATGGAAGAAAAAAACGTGATGCGCCGACCCCAAATAAAACGGGACAAGGGCAGGAAGATGATGATGATGATGATGATGTATTTAGAAATTTATATGTATGTTTATCAGTTGTCTAGTACCCATAACACAAGCTCTGCTTAGCTTGGGACTAGACGGCGTTGTGTGATATTTGTGGAATATTATTATTTATTTTTTTACTTCTCAAAATATTTTGGAAACAGATATCTTGTAGATATTATCTAGGTTTTTTTTTGTGACTAAATTTGTGCTTAACTGCAATCCCACCTGATGCAGTGATGCAATCGTTGATGGTGAAGCGCATTCTAACCTTGAAAACACCTAAATTATAATTGACGGGATTTTTCAAGCTATGTCAGTAACCTTGGTTCTCCTGCGGATATCTTCATTTCTGATGTGATCACGCAAGGAAACTGCGAGCATAGCCCTTTTCATCGCCCTTTGGGTGACTTTGAGTCTTCTTATAAGGCTCATTGTAAGTGACCACGTTTCGGAGCCATAAGTCATCACTGGCAATGGCAACACGCACTGTTCATAGACTTTCGTCTTGAGACACTGTGGTATATTAAGCATCAATGAAAATCTATTTCATCGCTTCTACACCCTTTTAATGACAATATCTTGTAGGCACTATAAAGCCACTTCAAAATGTAATAAGTACTGCTTGAAAACAGCTGTAGTTTTTATAAATTTATACTATACTAGCTTTCCGCCCGCGGCTTCGCCCGCGTGGACTACAGTTTATATCGCGCGAGCAGAGACCCGTGCTCAGCAGTGGAATTATAGGTAGCCTATGTGTTATTCCAGTGTCTCTTCTACCTACCTACCAAATTTGATCTAAATCCGTTCAGTAGTTTTTGCGTGAAAGCGTAACAGACGGACAGACAGACAGACAGAGTTACTTTCGCATTTATAATATTATTAGGGACTAGCTTTTGCCCGCGGCTTCACCCGCGTACATAATCCCAGGATAAAAAGTATCCTATATGTTATTCTGGGATATGATCTACTCGTGTACCAAGTTTCATCGAGATCCGTTCAGTAATTTTTGCGTGAAAGAGAAACAAACATCCATATATACAAACTTTCGCATTTATAATATTACTTAGTAGGATTATATTTTAATGCATTCATCAACTGTTATTACGCGCCCTGATACCCAAGCATTTATTGTGCGTACAGTTAGATAGTAGAATTTCCTGTCGAAGTCTGTGTTTCCCGGTGGCTACAACCCAGGAATCTTTAAGTCAAGAGTAAATAGGTCAGCGCGCTCCATCGTCGACCACATTGTCGCTTTGGGCACGCCACAATTATGGCGGTAAGTCCCCTCTTTGAGGCGTGGCTGGAAAGACCTCACGGCGTCCTTACCTTCCGCATGACGCAGGTCCTCACCGGACATGGCAAGTTCGGGAGGTTCCTGCATCAAATTCGAGCGGAAGAGACGCCCGGGTGCCGCCACTGTGCGGAACGCCCGGAGGACACGGTGGAGCACACAGTTGAGGTGTGCCCTGCTTGGGCGGAGCAACGCCGTGTCCTCGTGGGAACGATCGGCGGCGGAGACCTCTCGCGCCGGGCCTTGGTTCAGGCCATGGTCCGGAGCGAGGAGGAGTGGCAGGCGGTCGCCTCCTTCTGCGAAGCAGTAATGCTAGCAAAGGAGGAGGCAGACCGCATCAGGCAACGGCGCCCTCGCCACCGCCGCCGGGACTCCGATCCCGATTTCCGGCCACCGTAGACGCGGGCTCGCGGACGGCGAGCCATGGGTAGCTCGCTGTCCGATCGTCCGGTAACTGTCCGGAACGAGCCAAGGCGTCGACGGCGCGCACTGTTCCCGCGCGCCTCAAGGAGTTGTCAGCAACAGGAGGGGCCCATCTGGGTCGAAGCCTACCGGGGTCGGGGTTATCCGAAAGGAAACTAGAGCCCCGGTATGAAGGCTAGAAGGAACGGCGCGGGGTTTTTAGTCAGTAAGACTCTGACACTGACTCCCGCTCTACCCAAGAGCGGGTTTCGTCAATGATGATTTTCCCCGTCGAGAGAAAAAAAAAAAAAAAAAACATTGTCGCTTTCAATCAGGTGAGATAGCGGTCAAGCGCAAACCTAATAACAATAAAAAAACAATTGTCTTTTAACAGAGTAGTCTTCTTTTAATAATATATAATAATTTAATAATGTTTAATTAATGGTTAATAATCTAATGATGTTTTAATAATGTTTAAGAATTTTAAATGACTTAATTTTACTAAAATAACCTAATATTTGTATACCAATCATTGGTAAAACATGTAGAATTTATAAACTGTACTCAACATCCTCATTACCATGTTTCTGGCAAATAAAGTACTTTGACTTTGACTTTAGAGAAAGGCCAAGAGGTCACGAACAAAGATAAAGCGTTACCGTGAAAATTATTCAACAAAGTGTCCCCAACAGACGACAATCTTAGACGTCTTTAACAGGCTATTAGTAACGTCTGATCCATTAATATCAAGCCTTCGACAATTTCCAATAAAGGATAGCAAGAATTTACTTTGTGATGTTACGGAGATGCTTTTGCCCGTTAATAAGCATATAATTAACACAGAAGATTTATTTACTGAAGAAGACAGAGGTGCAATTTAATTTAATGATTGATACATTCAATTAGAAAGAAGAAGAGAAACTACCAAGGATACGGACTGAAAAATATAGAAGGAAGCAAGAGTTTGGGGAGGGCCCTAAGTTTGTTGAAACTATACGATTCTTGAAAAGGAAAAGATGCCAACAAGTATCTGATACAGATAACTGTATTTCAACAGAAACATAATTCGTGAATAATGCAAGGAAACATTTTTAACTTTTATTTAATTTTACACAATTTTTCAACAGACACAAAATCAATGAATGTTTATGTATAACTATTGTTTTTCTATAAGAGGATATTACTTTCGGGTAAAACTTAATAGCTTAGAATCTGAAACTAGTGTAGGGTTCACCCCTACCATATTATTAATTTATGTATGTTTACTATAAAATCACACAACACAATAACAGCAACACAATTATGTAATCACATTTATTAATATTTATTTGCATACACAAAAACGATCACATTTTGGAACGCATCGGTGGTGTCAAGGGATATCGATGTGTGCGTGCACGCAGTGATCTACGCTGACCTTCAGTCCGCTACGAACTGCCGTGCGCGCGATTGATTTTTCTGCCATCTGTGAAGCCTCGTTCCGCTGGTCGTGTTTCTTGTGTATCGTGTTCCTGAACGTTGTGACTGTATATTGTGTGTCTCCTTGTCTTTTATCTTCTCCTTCTGTGTTGTTGTGTATGTTGTGTGGCGAAGTAAACCGTGAGTACTTTGTAGCAGCGATTTTTATTTCCGCGCACCCGCGCTCACTGCCTACCCACATAAACTTTTCTCCAAACTAGCTTTAAATTTTTTTATCCAATTCAACGCATAGAAAGTTATGGTTATTATATTAAATACATATAGTTTCTATACAATTTCAAAATTTTATAATAAATAACGATAGGTAGTAAATTCACATGATAAATAAAATTTTGTCGGTGTCTTATTATGAACCGGCAACATTGTGCACTCGCTGTGCTTGCGTGTGCTGTGCGCGTATATGTGTATGTGCACGTGCTGTATGATGCGTGCAGTGTATGTGGGTGTGCTGTGCAGTGCTGTGCAGTGCTGTGCTGTGCGCTCTTACAATAGTGCTACAGAAAAAGGAATCAATCTGACCTCGTACGGTTTGTTTGCTACAGCTAGCTTTTAAACCAAACGTCAATGTTTCCAAACGAAATAGCATTAGAATTGTTCTCTCCACGAGATATCTAACAGGATCCTAGCCAATCATCGGGTATACGATTGCGAGTGTATTGGTAATCAATCATATTATCCTATGGAAGCTTTTACTGCTGAATCTATTTTTTTTCGTGGAAATAGACAATTCAATTAATGTTCGTGGGGAAAAATGAACAAATAATAGGAGGAACAAAAAACAAGTTCAAAAAAATGCAGTTAGTCGAATAACAATAAATTGATAATAATAATGGTATTTCACAACTGTCTAGCCCCAAGCTAAGCAGTGCTTGTATTATGAATACTACACAACTGATAAACATACTAATATATATATTACTAAATACATACATATCTATATATATAAAAATGACCCCCGTTTTCCGTTGTCACGAATTGGCATGAAAACGGCTTGACCGATTTGGCTGATTTTTTTGTTGTTGTGATTGTTATTGTGAGGAGAAGGTTCTTATGGAAAAAAAATAAAAATTAGGGTAGAGTAGAGTAGGGTAGAGTAGGGTAGGGTAGGGTAGAGTAGGGTAGGGTAGGGTAGAGTAGGGTAGGGTAGGGTAGAGTAGGGTAGAGTAGGGTAGAGTAGGGTAGAGTAGGGTAGAGTAGGGTAGAGTAGGGTAGAGTAGGGTAGAGTAGGGTAGAGTAGGGTAGAGTAGAGTAGAGTAGGATAGAGTAGGATAGAGTTGGGTATAGTAGTGTGGAGTAGAGACGAGCGAGAGCGAAGCCGCGCGGGCAAAAGCTAGTTATAGATAAATTACATCCAGACACAGAACAAATGATCATGCAAATCAAAATCAAAAACGTTTATTTCAAATAGACCAATTACAGGCACTTTTGAATTGTCAAAATGTCGGTCAGTCAAACAAACAAGTGAAGCTAAATTGCACTTGCACAAATGTTTATGCTCATCACATAAACATTTGTCCTGGGTGGGAATCGAACCCACGACCTGCGGCATAACAGTCAGGTCTACTAACCACTAGACCAACAGGCCAGTCGATTGATGTTTAAGTATCACAAAACACACAGAACTTTCAATATGTTCTCTCTTTGTAGTATATCTATCTATTTCAAAAGTTTGCTGGAAGAAATCTCTTTCCTGAGTTAAGCTCGCCTTTGTACATGAACTGTCTGTGTACGTGTACTACTTTATATTCTTCTGTACAATAAAGAATTAAAGGTGAAAGTTTGTGAGTGTGTTTGCAAGTTTTTTACTTCTTCGCGCTTGAATGATTTGGATGTAATTGGGTACACGAATAGACCATTTTCTGAAATAGCACGTAGGTACTTTTTGTACGTTCTCTTGAGACAATTTTGAACATTCTCGCGGGAGAAGCCATTACACTATACAACCATCAGAATAATCATTACATCACAATAATCCTAATTTAAAACATACAAATATTGTATAAGGGCCTGGGTTGCGCAATGTATTACAAATTGGGTGTACACCTAAAAAGTTTTTGAACAATTAAATCTTTCATCACATAGCTTTCTAGCATAGCAAGGATTAATAAAATCAGCCAGCCTTTTAATGTCCCCACTACTGGCCTCCTCTCTAGGAGATGGAATAGGCCGTAATCTATCATCACGGGGTCCAGTGCGGGTTGGTAAATGTCACCAACGCAACAATGTTTTCGAATGTTTGGTTCTAGATCATACCGGTTTTCTTAAGATGTTTTCCTTCACCGTTCTGAGAGCAGAGGTGATGAAATAAATTACATAAAGTATTGCACTTGCCTGGGTTTGAACCCGCGACCTACTCGTAAGTCGAGGCCGTTACTACTTGATCAACACTGCTTTCTAAAAAAATAATTAAATTATTAAAAACTGAGGACGGTCTTCTCCCGTTTATATCAAATTTTGCGATCTTTTGCAGTGTAAGCCGTTTTTGGCCACTTTACTTGTTTCATCAGCACATCTTTCTTGTGACTTTCCTTATTTACGTTTGCCTTCTGGTTCTGTTCACTTTTTACTCCCTTGGATTACTTTGCGTCGTGTGATCTTGCTACTTGGCCTGCTATGCCTCTTTTTCTTTCGCTATGTTTGTTTTTCTCCGCAGCGTGGTATTAATTTGTTTCTCTTTTAGTTTTATTGTAATTAAAAGCTTCTTTTCATGGCGTTGACATCCTTGTATTTATACTCTACTATAAATCCATGTACGAGAGCATATGTTAGACACGGATGCAGGAGTCCATAACTTTTAATTTGATATATGCTCGCCAAACGTGGAACTACTACTTTTACTATTACGTGGGACTTAAATATATCTAATGATTTTTTTGGGTTTATTAAAGGTGCATCTATGCTTAACTCTTGGAATATAAGTTTCACATTATATATTTAAAGACTATTTTTTTTTTCTCTAATCTTCTGTCTCTAATTTGACTTGCAGCCCACTGGCTACTATTTTTTTATGTTTAATTCTTTCAATCCATCCAAAGGTTATCTGGTAGATATCATTGTCATTAATTATACTGCCATTGTTCCCATAGTTGTAAAATTCATCATTCTGTTCTAAAAAACCTCTAATGACACTGAATCATACTCTATATAGCATTTATAAATCCGTTTTTATTTTTAGACTAGTTTTTGCCCGCGGCTTCGCTCGCATTAAATTCGGGGTAACACGGTTCCCCTGGGAAGTGGGGGGTTAGAAAGAGACAAAAAAGTAGCCTAAGTCACTCTCCATCTCTTCAACTATCTTCACTTAAAAATCACGTCAATTCGTCACTCCGTTTTGCCGTGAAGGACGGACAAACAAACACACACACTTTCGCATTTACATATTAGTATAGATTAATTCTTTTCAATATTTATAATCCGTCATCACCATCATCTCTAATTTTGATAAATGATCTCATCATTTTTGTATCGTAAAAGTGTGGACGCGTACTAAGTAACATCTTATTTGGAATCGAGCCATTGCTCTCGCATCACAGAAGATTGATCGAAATCCAAAACAAGTCTCATCACGTTTTGTGAATATTTCTTTATAATATCGGACTTCAGAAACCCGTTCGAGTTGTTATGATATTTTCCTTTAATTTTTGTTTCGAAAATAATGCCTTATTTTCAAAGTGAAAGATATCTAATTGTAATAAAATGTGGTACAAAAGATTAGACAAGGTATGACTGTTAAAATAACGATATTGGAACTGTAAAACGAGTGAAAAAAGATTTCATGTAGCTGAGATGAGACCGTTGAGATGGAAATGTGGTGTGACAAGAATAGATAAAGTGAGAAATGAGTATAGAAGAAAAAATTGAACAAACTGAAAAGTTGAACAGGGATCGTTTGTCTTGGTGTGGTCATATGAAGAGGAGGGATGAAAAGCGTGTTACTAAAAGAGTTATGAGTATACATGTGGATGAATAGAGAGCAATAGGGAGGCTAAAGAAAAGAGATAGATTGTGTGAAGAGTGGTATGAAAGAATAGGGAGTCAGTGATAGCATGATAGGTGGCAAGACGGAATGAAAGGCAGAAACGTATTGCACTGACCCCTAATAACACGGGACGAGGGCAGGAATATTATGATTGGCACTGTCAAACATTTTATTTTTAACTCTTCAATCGTGATAATTAGAGACACAATAGAAAGACAATAGGTGCGCGAACGCCAGAGTTCGCTTGGGGTTTAATGAATTAATTCATATATTTTTACTTATCTATATCTATCGCTACAATGCTTCATAATACGAATCTTCCATTGTTTCCAAAAGTCTTTTTTTGTTAGCTTCAAGAAGGGTTTTTTCGTTCACAGTTTCATGGGACTCGAAGAATCTTTTTCCTCAATCTTTGCGGATATCAGTTTAAGATACGTAAAAATTGCGCGCAAGTTTGGATTATTTTCAATAGCGTTCAAAGTGTCAATACAAAACATTATTGCAAGCTTCTTATTGTTCACACTTGAGGCTTTAAGATACTATTTTGGCAGAAACTTTTTTATATTAGGATGGTTGTTGTTACAGATTCTTTATCAATTTGTACAGTTTTAGTACGAGTATTTCACCGACGGTCAGATCGAAACGGTAAATTGTTTTTTTTTTTATTTTGTTATCCATTTTTGACATGCATCATTGCTGTATTCGACTGCTGGCGTTTGACGAATGCCCACTGTAGCGCCGTTAGTGTAGTTTTTTAATAACTACAACTTGTGTATATTTTTTAGCGCAAATACGAGTACACATTTCGTCTTAAAAAATAATAATCTACACTAATATACATATAATAAAGGGGTAAAGTTTATATTATTTGTTTCTAGGAGGTTATCTCTGGAAGTACTGGTCCGGTTGCTAATTTTTTTTCAACGATCGAATGCTGCTATATTCCTGAGTGACATAGGCTATATTTTATGTACGCAGGCGAAGCTGCGGGTAAAAGCTAGTATAAAATTAATTTCGATATTATTCTACTTAGGTTTTTTCATTACGTTGAAACTGAATAAAAATGAATTCTTCTATAACGAAAAATCCATTCAAGTTGTATGACAGTTCGAGGTTGTTTCATAAAATACTACTCTGTCAAGAAAGTACCGGGAAAAGATCAATAATACACAAAATGTCTGTTATTCATCCAAATTTATTTTATCACCTTCAAAGTATGCTCCTTTAGAAACGATACTGTAGGGTGCAATCCTAACATAAGTATGATGTCAATGCAAGTGTAAGAAATGCAGAAATGTCACTGAGTGCCTAACGGGAAGAGTCTAAATAAAAATGCAAGTAGTCCGACTCAAACCACGTCTAATTGAACACTAAAGTAAAATATTTTACATAAATGCATGCAATCGTTGATCTGTCATGTCAATGCAATTTCTCATGTAGGTCGCGTTCAAAGTACACGTCTTACATTCGGCTAATTTAACTAAATTATTTTCCCATGTACGTACACCGTACATATTGCCACTACAAAACAAGAAAACAAATAAACTAATATCAATTTATATAAACCATAACAACCTTAAGATAAAAGGACGTAAACATGTAAATGATACAATGTAAAAATTATAAAATGTAGATGGTTATAAATGGATTACGACTATATTATAAATAATGTAAATTAAAAGAAGAGTACACTTAATTGTTATCTATTAGTCACTACTTAAATACTAAGTTAGCACACATTACTGTGTCTTTCAGTGTCAAATGTCACTTCACTTGAGGTAGGGTTGGCATTCACATTCACTGACACTTTTGGTTTTGAGTTCCGTTTGTCGATCTCGCTGCATTCGTCTTCGACGTTGCGGTCTCCTTCTTCCTGCCTTCTGCTTCTCGCTACTTGCGGACCCTCCCCCTGTCTTTGGGTTGCCATCTTTCGCCAAAGGTACACCGATGTTACAAGCAGTGCAATGCTAATCGCAACAGCCACATAGATAGCAATGTAGTGATGGACGTCATGAGAGGATAAGGTCTTTATGTTGGTCTGTTCTTTAATTAACTTTAGTTGTGAGTCAATCTTCTTGAACGTCTCTTCGTGGGTTACCAGGTGCAATGACGAGTTACGAATCGAGGTATTGATAATGTTGTTAATTGGAGAGATTGTGGGCATAATCATCGCGTATGGTTCCTTGACTAAAATGTCACTTCTATGTTCCATATAAGCGTGTAGTGTAAATGAGTCGCCTTGCAAGTTGCATCCTTGTTTTAGTGTTATGAGACCCGAGTGACGTAACGTCTCCGATGTCATTTGAGTGTCGCACACTAATTGCACTTCGCACGTGTCACAACAATAATAAAACCAGGTGTTTTGTTTATGTAATTTAACCCATTTGTCGGTGCATATTTTTATTTCCGTGTGGCAATAAACGCTGTGTTCCTCGTTGTCTCGGATCAGCTGTACATCGCAAATAGATTTGTGTCGATCGCCGGTATTGTATATAGGTTGATTTAATTTGCACATTAGGATTTGGTCATGTAATTTTTGGCATTCATGGATGTCATATTGGTCTAACGGTATGAATGAGTATTGGTTAACGTTGAACGCTATTAGTTCAGAGTTAGGAATAACGTACAGTACCCGATTGATATCAATGCGTTGAGGAATGCTAATCAGTTTGTTAAGCTCGTATAGGGCATCACTCAAAATCGGTACTTTTATTTCCATCAACAAGTAGTTCTGTGTTATGCGTGCATGTATTCTGAACAGCCTGTAGATGTCCCTTACGTCGTTTCGAACTTCCGGTAGTGTAGAGTCGCGAGGTAGTAGACGAGCTACTCTATCTAATTCACTTTGCATTTGGGTCGGCGATAGTAGGTGGACGTCCATATGTCCTTGGTACATATTTGTCAAGGTGTTGATAAGAGACTCCTGGACGTCCTTTAAGTTTTGAGCCATTCTTTCTGCAGCTATGGCCGATGTGACTATGTAGAACGCATTTGACGTCTCAAGTTGATCTCTAATCGTCTGGTTTTGCAGAGAAGTGAGGTGGTCATTTATTAACTGAAACTGCTTTACCATTGTTGCTTCATTGCGCTTTACAATATTATTTTCCGTTTCTAGGATACTGGTCTGGTTTTTAAGCAGTTGTAGCAGGTGGTTTTCATTGTGTTGTATGGTGTCGATATCTTGCTCGTATTGTTCTGCAAAATGTTGATCCAATACTCCAAACAACGAGTTTGCAACATAACCTACTCCGTCGATCAATCCTCTTTTGAACCTATGTTGAATTATTTGCTGAGACTTGAGTAGTTCGTTGTAATAGTTGAGTTCACTTGTGCTTTGTTCGAGTTGGTTGATTAAGACGTGAAATTGCATCAACCACTGATCGCAACGTGCTTGCTTTATGTGAGCTACGAATCCTTGTAGAGTGTCTACATTGCGCCAGTAATTTGTCATGTTATAGTAGAAGACCAATTTCCATTCGTCTCTAATTTCTTGTAAGTCTGCAATCTTGTCAAAGTAAATCGTTTGATTTTTCGTCAGTTGGGTAAGTTTCATATCTTGCTGGACAGTGGGTGATATTAATGTCGTAATCAGCATCAGTGTGTAACATACCAAGCTGCTCCAGGTAAGCTTTTTGGATCGGTTTCGTTTGTTTTTCGGTAGGTTGTCAGTGTTAGTTGGATTTGGTTTCTCAGCTTCAACTAATGGTACCAATCTTGTAACAGGTCGTTTAGTTACGCCTTTTGCAGTTTGTAGTGTCACAACTCTAGTGTGGCCATCCTTTCCAGGGTGTAGCTCCGTTACTCGACCTAGTGCCCATCTTCCTGCAGGTAATTTGTCATCCTTAATGCATACAATGTCATTTATTTGTGTGTCCGTATTTTGTCGTTTCCATTTTAGTCTTGCTTGTAGTTGTTGTAGGTATTCTTGCGACCATTTCTTCCAGAAGTCCTTGCCAAGTTTTTGCACAATTTGCCATCTCTTGCTTGGATGGTAGGTACTGTCAATGTCTGGTTCTGGAATTGTCATCAGTGACGTGCCAGTTAAGAAATGTCCTGGAGTTAGGCAGTTTAGTTCTTCGGCATTCTCTGTAACGGTGCATAATGGTCGTGAGTTCAAGCAAGCTTCAATCTGACATAGCAGAGTGGTAAATTCTTCATAGGTTAGGCGTTGATCTCCAATGATCCTTTTGAGATGATATTTCATGCTTTTCACAGCGGCTTCCCACAGTCCGCCAGCGCTTGGCCAAACAGGAGCATTGAAGTGCCACGTAACTCCCATCTCTGATATTTTTCCCAAAAAGACTTTGTCAATGTTCTGTACTATGCATTTGTATTGTTGCAAAAGGATCCGGTTTGCGCCTACGAAGTTCGTGCCATTGTCGCTGTACATATCCCGTGGCGTGCCTCGCCGTGCGCAAAAGCGCTTGAAAGCCGCTAGGAACGCCGTACTAGACAATTCTGATACTAGTTCTAGATGGATCGCTTTTGTGGCTAAGCAAACAAATACCGCAACGTACGCCAGTAGTGTTCTGACGCCTCGGCCTTTACTTGCCTTGATCTCAACGTGGCCAGTAAAATCGACACCTGTATGTGTGAACGGGCGAGATACTGTCACTCTCGCCTCGGGTAGGTCAGCCATAATCTGGTTTGTTTGTTTCGCATTAAATCGGCGACATGTTACACATTTGTGTAAGACCTTTTTTACGGCGCGATATCCTCCGACGATCCACACTCTTTGTCGTAAATGCGTCAGGGTTAATTTGGGACCCCCGTGTAGTGTTCTTCTGTGCGCTTGCCAAATCAATAGTTCTGTTAGTTTGTGGTCGTGTGGTAGTAGAATTGGATGCTTAGCGTCTTCATTTAAGTTTGAGTACTGTAACCTTCCTCCCACTCGCAGAGTATCATCTTTATCCAGAAATGGGTTCAAACTCAGTAGGTTACTGTTGGTGTACAAACTTTTGTTTTCCTTCAGTCTCGTGATCTCGTCCTTGAAGGCATGCAGTTGAGTCTGCTTCATTACAAGTTTTCCAGCACTTTGTAATTCTGCAGTCGTCAAATAGGTGGTATGATTAGTGTCCTTAGTCAAACAGCTGTTTATGAAGCGTTTTATCCAGGCTATGACCCTTGTAATGCGAGTCATATCACTGTGTCGGTCTAATAATTCAATTACAATAGACGACGGTTCAAGTTTCACAACACACGTTTGCGTTTCTTTTTGTTTTGATTCACATGTCGTCGGCGTAATTACAATTTTGTCATATGCTTGTTCGGAACTGTAACCTTTCATCCAGCGTGGCCCTTGCCACCATAACGGATGTTGCAATAGTTGGGAACAACTGATGCCGCGTGATGCGCAGTCTGCAGCGTTCTCCTCCGATTTGATATAACTCCAATGTTGTTTTGGAATTACGTCATGCACTTGTTGTACTCTGTTGCTGACGAATGACTTCCATTTTGTAACGTCACCGTGCAGCCAGCCTAGTACAATCATTGAATCCGTCCAAGCGTATGTATGTCTGTGCAAAGTATCCCATTTAAAGGCCTTAAGAACCTTTTTCATCAACCGTGATAGCAATAACGCTCCGCATAGTTCAAGCCGTGGAAGTGTCAATTTTTTGTTGACGGGTGATAGTCTTGACTTTGCAGCGATAAGTGTAGTCACTGGCTCGTTTTTATTATTCTCTGTCAGCAAGTATATAGCACATGCGTACGCCTTTTCTGACGCGTCGCAAAACCCATGAATTTGGAAAGGTTTTGTTGTATCTCCCAGCCATCTCGGTATTTGGTGTTGGGCAATGTGATGCAAGTCGCCGGTAAACTGCTTCCATTCTTCTTGCACGCTGTCAGGTAGTGTTTCATCCCAATCGCATCCTGATAACCAGACGCTTTGGAACAGAAGTTTTGCCTTTACTGTCACAGGTGTCAGCCAGCCAAGTGGGTCGAAGATTTTCGATATCTCCGATAGTAGTTTCCTTTTTGTAACTTGTTTTTTGCTGTCAAATTTTATTTTGTTTGTAAACGAAAAAGTGTCAGTTGTAGGATTCCACTGGACCCCCAAAGTTTTTGTAATTCCATCGTTTGTAAAGTGCATTGTTGTTTGATTACGATCTGATGACGATAATCTTTCAATCAGGGTCGGGTCATTGCTTGACCACTTCCGTAGTGTCAGGCCAGCTCCTCCTAGCATGTTGATAAGTTGATCTTGAATTTCTTGTGCTTGTTCGATGGAGTCGCTGCCACTTAAGACATCATCAACATACATCTCGCTTGCGATGACCTTGGCTGCTAACGGGTATTTTTCTGCGTCATCGTTTGCTAGCTGTTTCAGTGTTCGAAGAGCTAGGAATGGTGCTGCCTTGGTACCATACGTCACTGTGCATAGCTGGTACTCTTTTAAAGGATCTAGATTGCCTTCCCTCCACACGATCTTCTGCAAATGTTGATCTTCTTCCTGTACCAAGATCATACGATACATCTTCTCACAGTCTGCAGTAAAGACGTACTTGTATAGTCGCCATCCAAGTAGTAATGTCAGTAAGTCCTGATGTAGCTTGGGACCGCATTCCATCAAGTCGTTCAGGCTGTAACCTGTGTCAGTTTTCTGGGAGGCGTTAAAAACCACTCTGAGTTTGGTTGTCACGGAATCCTGTTTAAGGACCCCATGGTGTGGTAGGTAACATGCCGCATTTAGGTCAGCTTTACTCTCCTTCATGTGTCCCAGGTCCAGATATTCTTGCATAAATTTGATGTAGCTATCCGATAGTTTCTCATCCCTGCTTAATCGCTTTTCTATTTGCATGAATTGTGCTACAGCGCGCGACTTAGATTTACCCAGCAGTTGATGAAAGTTAGGCTTCATTGGTAAACGAACTTGATATCTGCCGTTGCATAATCGTTTTGTAGTTTCCGAATAGAACTCCTCACAGTATCGCTCCTCTGACGTCATGGAATTGCATGCATCCCCACTGATGTCTTCTACTTCCCAATATTTTGTCAAGTCGGCAGTTTCATTTACTACGACGTTACAGTTAAATGTTTTTGTGACATTGCCTGACAGTATCCACCCTATTCTTGTTTGTTGTGCCATGGGTTCGTTAATCCCCCCTTTGACTAAGCCACTCATGAGTATTTCTGAAAATACATGTGCATCCAGAAGTATATCTATGGGTCTTGAGATATTGTATTCTGGGTCGGCTAGCGTAATGTCTGTCACATGGGTCCAAGATTTCTTTGCAAATGTAACGTTAGGCAGATTGTTCACCACTCGTGTCATGATTACTGCTTCCGTTGTAAAGCGGAAGTCATTGTGCAGGGACTTGCATGACAAATGGATCTTTCCTTTGCTCTTATTAGATACTGTGCCGATCCCGCTTATGTTTGCGCTCAGTTGTTGGCGCTGTATGCCCAGTCTTTGAGCTGCATTCTCCGTCATCAGTGTGATTTGTGACCCTTGATCAACTAAAGCCCTTAGTGTCATGTAGTCACCTCCAGCTGTCTCTACTTGTACCAGCGCTGTTGGTAATAGTATTTCATCATCATTGTTTGATGCGAAGTTGTTTTGTAGGTTTTTGTTTGACCTAGTTGAAGCCAATGACGACGGTTTAGGCGCAGTTTGTGTCGCTGAGGGCGTTTGTGCTGACTTCGAAATATCGTTGTGCAACAGTGTGTTATGTTGTTCGTTGCAGTCTCTGCATCTTTTCTGTGACGCACAGTAACCCTTAGTATGCACGTACAGACAATTTTTGCATATTTTATTGTTCTCAATAAATGCCATTTTTTCCGAACTTAGCATGTCAGTGAATTTAGAGCATTGGAATAACGCGTGATTATTATTGCACAATGGACAGCTAATCTTGCTAACTTGCCCAGCGTTTGATGCATGGTAATTACGAGAAAAGTTTGTTGAACTTTTATTTGTTTGGAAATTTGCTGATTTGTAATTTTTGTTGTACGGGTATGGCGTGTTGGGTTGAGGTTTTGATGTAGGATCCGGCTCGAAGGACCAAAAAAAAATTATGTAGGTTTATTACTGTTTTCTGTCCTTTTCCTATGCAGCGGTTCTAGAGCCATGAACTTATTTTCGACAAAGTCCATAAAATGATTGAATGTTGGTATCTCGCGCGGATCCGACCTGGACTGCATGTATTCCGAGTACGTTTCCGAGTCTAATTTTTCGCATAGAACGTAAACTAGGACCGGATCCCACGAGCTAGTATCTACTCCCAAATTGTGTATCGGGTTTATGGTTTCGTTGCTAGTGTCATATAATCGCTTAAGGTCGAATGCAGATTGTTTTTGCAGATTAGGTTGACGCATGAATACCTGGAAATTCCTGGTGAACAACAAGAATTTATTATTGTACCTATGGTTCAGAATTTCCCAACACGTGTCATAATTTTCGGGTGCAATGTGTAAATGTTGTACGAGCTTTTCCGCTTCCCCGCGAAGTCTGCCCTTTAGATGCTGCATTTTCTGAGTCTTTGCAATAGCTGTGTTATTATGAATCGCTTCTACGTATAAATCCATAAATGTAGGCCATAATGCATAATTACCGTTAAAAGTGGGAATGTCAATTTTAGGCAATGTTTGTTGTTGATGGACAGAGGCGTTTAATTTTGTGTTCAACGCCCGTTTTATTTTTATAAATGCATCCTCATAACGACTGAAATCATCATAATAATCATGAGGTTTCCCGTCTAATATGCCGTCAATTTGTAAGTGTAATTTGTCAATTGCCGTCCACCGAAATTCTACTGTCTTGAGCGTATCCTCAATCTCCCATTTTTCCTTAACCTCATCTAAGCTTCGATTTACTAACCTAGTGAATGCACGAAAGTTAGCTTGTTGCAACTGCTGTAACTCGAGTAGCTTGTCCTCTGCTCCTAAAAATGTCTCGAACAGGGTCTTGTCAAACTCCACATTTGACTTACTATGGCCGGCGTTGCTGGGCCCAGCAAGTGTCTTCTTCTCGAACGCTGCAATTTCCTGACGCGCTCCGTAGTACCAGCTCTTCATGACCTCATAGATATTGCTGGTAAAGTACTGATGATCTTTCTCTTCTACTGCGCTCAGCTCCCGGTTCTTCTCTTCACATTCCTTCCATAGTAAATCTAACCGCTCAAGCCTATTACGGATGTAATCGGTGGTCTTCCTGCTCGCCGAGTCCTTCTTGAAATTAGAATGGATCTTTTTCCCCTCCTCAAGGATCTCAGCTTGACGCACGATTAACCCCTCCATTACAAACCCGTAAGATAAAAAATGAACGATCTTACTTGAAAATCAGGAACTCTCCCTGTATGCTTCCGACGCTCTGGAACCTGGATCGCTGCTACCTCCCCGAATGCTCCTGCACGGCTACACGCGTGGTACGGTAAGCCGATACGACACAGATCCCGCGCGACGAACGACCGATGTATCGGACTGTATGATACTTGCAAAGGTTACGAAGGACCAAAAAAAAAATTATGTAGGGTGCAATCCTAACATAAGTATGATGTCAATGCAAGTGTAAGAAATGCAGAAATGTCACTGAGTGCCTAACGGGAAGAGTCTAAATAAAAATGCAAGTAGTCCGACTCAAACCACGTCTAATTGAACACTAAAGTAAAATATTTTACATAAATGCATGCAATCGTTGATCTGTCATGTCAATGCAATTTCTCATGTAGGTCGCGTTCAAAGTACACGTCTTACATTCGGCTAATTTAACTAAATTATTTTCCCATGTACGTACACCGTACAGATACACTTGCGCCAACGAATAATCCATTCATCAAAACATTTTTTAAACGCTACTTCCTGAATTGAGTTCAGTTCTCGCTGCGAATTCTCCTTTATGTCTTCTATCGATTGAAAACGGGTGCCACGAAGTAGTAATTTGAGTTTAGGAAAAAGAAAAAAGTCAGCAGGAGCCATATCTGGTGAATATGGTGGTTGCTGGATGGTATTTGTTGAGTGTTTGGTCAAAAATTCGTTCACAATGATAGCCTTGTGCGAAGGCGCATTGTCATGGTGCAAAATCTAAGAATTTTCTTTCCACAAATCTGGCCTTTTTCGTCGAATTTGCTCTCTTAAACGCCGCATAACGCTCAAATAATATTCTTTATTTACCGTTAGACCTTCTGGTAAGAATTCAGAGTGCACAACACCGCGATAGTCGAAGAAAACCGTCAACATGACTTTGACTTTTGATCGACTTTGGCGTGGTTTTTTCGGTTTCGGATCAGTTGGAAGGCGCCACTCCGAAGCTTTTTGACTAGTTTGCATGTCAAACTCGTAAACCCACGTCTCGTCACCAGTAACAATGCGTTTCATGAATGTTGGGTCCGACCTGACTCGTTCTAGCATGTCCTCAGCGACTTTCATGCGATTGAGTTTTTGGAGAAAATTCAGATCTTTTGGGACTAGCCGAGCAGCAACATGTTTCATACCCAAATGATTAGTTAAAATGGTACGGATCGACTCGTGAGATACAGAAAGTTCGGCGGCTATCTCTCTCAAAGTTGAATGGGAATTTTCAGTCACTATTTCCTTCACTTTTGCGATGTTAACTTCAGTTGCAGACGTTGACGGCCTACCAGAGCGAGGCCACCAGAGAGAGGCAAATCTTCCATCACATCTCGACCGCTTTTGAACGCTTTGAACCACTCATAAGCACGAGTTTTTGATAAAGTCGATTCACCGTAAGCCTTCTGTAACATTTTCAGTGACTCCGAACACGAAATTCCATTGGCGATGCAAAATTTAAGACAAACTCTTTGTTCGATATTTTTATCCATTATGAAATTCGCAATACACACTATATATGATATTACTAAAACCAGCACTGTATTTAATATAAATAATAGAAGCAAATCAAACTCCGCGCCAAAATGGAAAACAGTTGAGCCAATCTAACAACTACAAAAAAACAAAAATTTGAATTTGGAACCATAAACAAATCATCCATTCCCTAACATTTTTGACTGAATGTATTATCCAATTTCTAAAACACTACTTGCCAAGGTTTTAACTGCGAATTCTCTAAGGAGTAATAATATGATAGTAAAACCAACAGAGCAAGAAATTTTTACGATCAAAAATATGTCTTAACATTTTACGTCTATTCCGAGTACGAGCGAGTCATTCAACACTTCCCATGGGATGCAAAAATCCAAGAGAATTCGGAATTTATTTTCCCTAGTACCCACAGAGAAAAAAATGTGGTCTCGAAAGCTTGTCAAAAGGGATATCCGACCGTGACATGGGAAGGATGACAAGTACCTGACATTTGGTTTCGAAAATATAACATGCATTGAGACAGCGTTGTGGATTACGGCCCAAGCCTCTCATAAACTGAGCAGGGGTGACCCGAGTTGTAAGTTGTGGGTTAGGCAGGCACTTTAATTTGCAGATTTCGTCACCGAGCACTCGAATCGATGAAGGAAAACATCATGAGGAAACCAGCATGTTTAAATTCGAAGTAACGTCTATCAACCTGCACTAGGCTCACGTCGTGGATTACGGCCCATTCTCTGTCCTAGAGAGGAGGTCTGGATTCAGCAGAGGAAGCATTATAAGGCTAGTTATACTTATTGTGTCTCTTACAAAGATAAAACCTGCGTTAGAATATT
Organism: Mythimna lalbum; assembly: GCA_949319445.1. Classification (NCBI taxonomy): domain Eukaryota; kingdom Metazoa; phylum Arthropoda; class Insecta; order Lepidoptera; family Noctuidae; genus Mythimna; species Mythimna lalbum. The sequence goes on from OX439365.1 coordinate 5,066,226, forward strand.
ATAAGCTGACTAGCTTATCTATAATGCATAAGCATAGAAACTTTACGAGTTTGTCCGAAAGAAGAGAACGTATTTTAGAGTTTGTATCGTCGAAAAAACTTTTGTATGATATAGAAGAGTTTTATTTTATTTTATTTGTATGTGTTTCATATACAAGAGTTTTAGTGTTTTAGTTATTATCTATGCACATACATATTGATATATACTCACTTCTTATTCTAATGAGGGTAGGCAGACTACAGATCATTAGAAAAGTGAAGGACGAAAGATTTTTTCAGGAGACAAACCGTGCGTTACTTTAAAAAAAAATTGGCTGGCTCGCACTTGATCACTATTTCACCTGACAGTAAGCAGCGGTTGATAAAAGGGCACCTAGAAATAACCTATTGACTTAAAGTCTTCTAGATTGTAGCTAACAGGAAACCTTGACTCCGACAGGGGATCCCTCTCTGAAATGAATGCACAACTGGTGAGATGTGGGATCACTTTCCTGACAACCTTGATTCTTCACTTCATCTGGTTTCCAAATGACATTTTCGTCCTAAAATATATAAAAATAGTTTATCATCAGCATCATCATCATTTCAGCAGATAGACGTCCACTGTTGTACGTAGGTCTCCCCCAAGTGTCGCCACAATGATCGATCCTATGCGTCCCGCATCCATCGGATTCCCGCAACCTTCACCAGGTATAAAAATGGTTAAGAAGTCGTAAATACGTAGAAATGGACCCAATTTCACGTGCAATAAAAACGTGCTTATTCTTAGGTGTTATTTTTACATTCCTTCCCTTTTTATTCTTTTTACTCTCAGTATTATTCGCAATAAAAATGCTAAGGTTTCAGTTTTTCAGGTTAATCTTTTCTATTGCTCTCCGTATTTTACGCCCTCGGGAATAATATGTCTGCTTAGATGTCGGTCCTTCTGATAAAGAATAAAAATGGAATCGTCGCATGAGACTTTTTTATTTAATTGGAAAATCGTCTTATGACTTCTCTCTCCTACGGGTGGAACGAGAGGGTATGTCAGACTTTTACTGACTAGAACAACATTTATGTTGGAGATTGAACAAACTAATTCTATACTCGGTTATCTTTGAAGTCAAAAGCACAATAATAATAATAATAATAATAGGCTCTTGGCTTAATAGCCAAGAGCCTCGACCAACACCTTAGGAGGCTCTCGTTAGGCGGCTGGATCAAGGGCTTGATTCAGAAAGCGGTACTCCTGGACACGGCTCGTATAGTCAGGAGGTTCCTTTCTCTGGAGCCCTGACCGCCGGTAGCTTGGACCCTGTCCCCGAAACCGGTGGGACACTATTTTTTATATTTTTAAATGTTTTTTTTAGTTTTTATTTAAATATTTAAAAATATAATTTATATGTTTGTAAAATGAATAAAGGAAATAATAATAATATTCCACAACTATCACACAACGCCATCTAGTCCCATGCTAAGCAGAGCTTGTGTTACGGGTACTAGACAACTGATAAACATACTTATATATTTCTAAATACATACATTTTATAGATAAATTACACCCAGACACAGAACAAATGATCATGCTCATCACATAAACATTTGTCCTGGGTGGGAATCGAACCCACGACCTCCGGCATAGCAGTCAGGGCCACTAACCACTAGACCAACAGGCCAGTCGCCAATAAAAATAATCATAATAAAAAAGTGGATGGCGGTTTGCGGGACTTTACACTCAGTTCCGTATACCTCCAAAGCACTTTAATATATACCAGTGTACTTGGTTAGTCTCCGTCGAATTTGATTACAGTAATGAAAATCCAGTCAAGAGGATTATTACCCAGAACTCTAGTATTAGATCAAATGTCAAACAAAGTTTGTTCCACGAAGTATCTATGTTCAGTCTTGAACTAATATGTTACAGATCTGTCAACTATGTCCTGATATCACGAAACTTGGTGATGTAGACGCAAACTACTGAGTAGGTCGAGATAGTGAACCTATGACATGAATACCAGCTGTCGCTCACAGAGAAATAATTCAGGCACGCTAGCTTTTTAGCATTTAGGTAAATTATAACAGCTGAAATCGCAGTATTCTACAAACACTTTTAGATGCCAGCGATTTGGAAGACAGGTTTTTGTTTATGGTGGCAAAAATCATCCAATGACAACCCCCGCTCTTGGGCGGAGCGGGAAATAGTGTCAGACGCTTACTGACTAAAAACCCACCTTGTTCCTTCTAGCCTTATACCAGGCTCCCTTCTGGATAACCCTGGCCCCAGTAGGCTTCGACCCGTCTGGCAGCTTGGCTCCTGTTGTTGCTGACAACTCCTTGAGGTGCGCGGGAACAGTGCACGACGTCATGGGCTCGGTCCGGACAGTTACCGGACGTTCAGACGACGAGCTACCCATAGCTCGCCGTCCGCAAGCCCGCGTCTAAAGTGGTCGGAAATCGGGATCAAAATCAGGGCGGCGGCGAGAGTGCTTTTGCCTGATGCCTTGTCAAAGATAGGTTTAGACTGACTCGTCCTTTAAATGAAGGTTTACACGATAGTCGGTAGTCGATTTATAATCCTTGTAAACATGCAAAATGCTTTCTCTTTAAAAAAAAAAAATATACAAAGTATGCTTGGCTGGGTTTGAACCCCACTACTAAGTCGGAGCCGTTACCACTGCTCAACTTTTTATCCGAGGAGTGTGTTCCCAGGGGATAATTTACGATGTTCACGACTTTTGAGTTCTTGACGAGTTGTTGAGTTTCCGACAACGAGGTAAACGCAAAAAACAGCTGATGGCTGCCGCAAAATACGAATTAGATCAGGTACAATGAGAACAATTTGCCTATCAGTCTGTTTGCCACTAACAAAAGACCCTTTTACAATTCAATGTTAATTGTTCCGTTTCGAATGCGTAATACAATGAATTTGTCTTTCAACTTACACTAAACTCTTGGAGACAGATTTTAACTTCTACTAATTATTTAGGGAGGCTTTTCTTGGTACGCAATTAACGTCTATCTTTGGTTTTTGTAAGTAACGACTATAAAGAATGACTTTTATTTTTTTAGCTCACTTTTTCGTACGAAAATAAAAAACATTTACTATTATATTATTTTTACTTATGTAAAAAATAATTTAACTCAGAAATAATAATGTGCGTTTGCATTACGTAATCAGGGACACTGGTCCCACTCAAGTCTCTCTCAAGGAGAGGGAATGGACCGTAATCTAACATGCAGACCCAGTGCAGGTTGGTCGCAGGCTTAGACCTATTATTGGCAGAAATATTAATGAAAATCAAAATCCTTACTAATATTATAAAAGCGAAAGTGAGTTTGTTTGTTTATTTGTTACGTCTTCACGCCTAAATGGCAAACCCGATTTTTATGAAACTTAGTACACAAATAGACCATGCCCAGGAATAGGACATAGGATACTTTTTATCCCGGAAGTATGTTCCCTTGGGAAAATTTTTCATATTAATAAAAAATATTTCATAGCAGTTAGGCTCAATACGTCCATTTTCATCGACGGCACGCATATGACTGAACACCGTCAAGGCCTGCGAACCATAGGCAAGTACACACTACAAGCTCTATTGACAGTTTCTTTTAATTCGGGATATAAGCTACCCTGTCATCATTTTTTCAAAATCCTGCCATTTGAACATGAAGTTGTATTGAACATACACACACAAACTTACACCTTTATAATATTAGTATGATTACAAATGCGTGCTTTCTTAATTACAGTCGAGTACTTATTTGAAACATTTCTACATCTGTGTACGTCTGTGTACCTAATCTTCTACCCAAACTAAGCTAAGGTTATTAGCGGTGTTACCGAGAAAACTGCCAAAACCTATACATTTGAAATTCAGTTCGTAATTCTGTCACCTGCAGCGCTCGCTGAGTACCTTCTGTAGACTTTACAGAACGCTGTCACAAACTTGCACACAGGAAATTTACTTCACTTGAAATGTTACGAATTACCTAATGGTGGATATTTCTTGGAAGGAAAACTTCAAACAAATTAGACTGAGTTTACGTTGAGAGACGTTTGATTGATGACTGTATTTACTTCTTACTCAGTTCTTAGTCAGTTCTGTGGGTCGTATGAAAGGGAACCCCGAGGTCTTGTGAAGGAACATTGGAGGGGCTTATACAATAATAGGCTGACACGCCCTCCCAATCTTCCTTAGACCCGGGAGAAGTCGTCGGATGATTTCCCATCTAAAAACTAAAATATAAAACTTTTGCTGTTGGTGTAAAAAGTAGAGTATCCAACACGGGGATAAGGCTTCTTTGTCTTGGGTTGCTTGAATTTCTCACTTCAGTTAGCTTTCTTTATTAACTCCCGAACATTGCGAGAGAATATAAATCCCTCACTGACAATCGGGATTAAAATTAACAACCTTCATTTCGTTCGGAATTCAACATTTCACCCGTGACTGTTTTACTGTTGTAGCGACATCCTCCCTTTTCAACGGAGGTATGTGGGGCTTTACTCTCTGTTCCACATACTCCAAACTGCTTTGTCTCTTAGTCACTTAATCTAAGGTAAACCAGCCTTATGTGCCCAAATCCACTGCCAGTGCAGTGCAAGTGGCAGAGCCATTTGCCAAATTAGGACACGCATTTCAAATTACATAAACTATACAACGCAAGTTAAACCTGCGTTGTATCAACGCACACATAGACACCGCTCACGGATGCTCGCCAAGCGTAATGTATAAAACGTGGAGTACATACATTAGATTAACTTCTGTACCTATCTATTTTGTGGCACAATATACCAGACACTGAAGAGACGGCTCGACCAATAAATGATATGGAGGTTGGCACAAAAAGATTTTCATTTTGATTGGAACATGAACCGGGTGGGACATCAAAGAAGAAGGATGAATCGACGTTTCGTGGAATCACGACATATTACTAAATGTGAGGAAAGGAAGGTGACACCTAATGTTGAAAATAAATCTTCCTTGAAGGGTGTGTATGTCTATCTATGATGAAATTTTGTGAAATGAGAGTACCTAGTAAGATAGTTTTCTCCTTGCCATATCATTCTCTGCACATCTTGCCTTATGTAACCACTTCACTGTTTGTTTTTTTTTGTTTATGTACTACTAATACTAATTTTGATTTTTTACTAACAAAGTAGACCATATTAAGTGGGAAGTGGATTGGGGAGAGCGGATGGACTAATTATATCTAGATATAATAAAGACGTAAAGTTCGCGAGCTTAAAAAAGATGCCGTCCGGTAAGGACCAAGCCCGGGTCGACAGCGCCTTATTTCCACGCGAGCCTAAAAGAGATCCCGTCCGGTAAGGACCAAGCCCGGGTCAACAGCGCCTTATTCCACGCGAGCCTAAAAGAGATGCCCTCCGGTAAGGACCAAGCCCGGGTCGACAGCGCCTTATACCACGTGAAAGAGTTGTCAGAAGATAAGACCTATGCATTGTTCGAAGTTTCTTAGCTCTCGCAAAAAGAACAACTGAAGAAACACTAGGTTTTAAACAATAAAAGACTGACACCCTCGCGCTAAACCCAGAACGGGCCAATAACTTCTCTTATTTGTCGATTCCGAACGCAAAAAAAGGTTTTTCATCATCACCACTACCATCTCGGAAAGAGTGTTTTTGCTCTTCGATATCTTAGAGCAAAAGCCGTTTTTATTCTCTAGTGAGAGATAAAGTAAATTGAATTTAGAATATCGCGTGCACTATATTTTTGAACTCAAAACATCATTAAACCTACTTACTTCTACCGGTACATGGTACCAAATTTGTAATTAAACTTTTTTTTAATTTGTTAAAAACTCAGACTCAGAACCTCCTTGGTGTACTTTTTTTTTGCATTTAGTCATTTTCTCGCTGAGGTGGAATGAAAAGTTACGTGTTGCACTTGAGTGCAAACATTTTTCACCTCGTGCTCTTTTGATTCTCTCGCTAACGCTCACGATTCTAATTTATAAATCACTCGCTGTGCTCGTGATTCGATTTTAGGATCCTTCGCTTGCTCGATTATCAAAATTGAGCACGCGATTAAAAAGCAACTTTGCTCTCTTGTATAACAAATAACTATTTTCCAACTCTCTTTTCGCAGTATGCTGGAAGAGCTATAGAAATAAGCATAACTTTTGTACCTATTTTTCCGTTTCCTTTTTCTTATCTTTTATTCCGTGTGTACACATGAATAAATAAATATTTAAAGGTTTCACCGTCTGCAAATACGACATTATTTTTAGTTTATGCGATAACTGAATATAGTTTGTTCAGAATCAGTAGGTAACTGAATAGATTCCAATAGTTTTAACCCCGTATTATATTTTTTCCCAACAATATTTAAAAAGGTTACAAGTTGGACACTACCGACACTAAGTACAACACAGGTCACGGTAGATCATAGGAGGCATTAATCATATATCAGATCATATATCAGATCATAGGCGCCAGCAAACAGTTGGGTGCATGTGCAAAACAACCCCTCAGTCGCCTGGATGGCCCGGTCATATGCATGTTTGTTGACATAACAAGTTGTGATTTTTCATGATACAGTTATAAAATTTTGTACATAGATTATTTACGTAAGAATACTAGACACATGTTTCGGGTTTCGTATATACTAAAACTAATGCTGTATATAGTTATCTCTGTCGATTTGAAAGGTTTAATTAAATTCCAGTAGATATATATATATTTTTTTACTATACAAACGGTTTCCAGTTAGTGTAAACTGTACTTATTGATTTAAAGAAATGGCGAATTCCTATTTAGATGTTTAAAATTCGCAATTTCAATGTTTAGTCTAGTATTTATTGAGCTCATGATGGTTTTGTATTGCGAAATCGATTTGTTACTAGAAATGATGACTCATCTTGTGTTACAGGTCGCTCAGGTGGCAGCGATTACTCGCGCCAGGCCCTGGTACCACTGATCACTTTAAAAAAATTACCCTTAGAAGTTTTCGTTTCGAATGTAAGCAAAAATGAACTTAGCGGTGGTCAGGTGGAAGTGTCTTTGATGGTACATACCATGGTCCGAAGCGAGGAGTGGCAGGTGGTCACCTCCTTCTGCGAAGCGGTAATGCTATCAAAGGAGGCAACCGCACGCGCTAGGTAATGGCCCTCGTGTCCTTATCACCGGGATCCCGATCCTGATTTCCGGCCACCATAGGCGCGGGCTTCCGGATGGCGAGCAATGGGTAGCTCGCCGTCCAACCGTCTGGACCGAGACCAAGACGTCGACGGCGCGTAGTGTACTACGCGTGCCTGAAGGAGTTGTCAGCAAACGTTGGGGCCCGGCAGAATCGAAGTCTACTGGGGCAATGGGTGATGTGAAATAGATAGATAGATAGATAAATTCTTTATTGTACACCAAAAATAAAAATTACATAAGAAACTTAAAATTAATAGGGTGTCACAATGGGCGGTCTTATCGCTAAAAGCGATTTTTTACAGACAACCTTTTATTTATAAGCTTTGAAATATAAGCCCGGGGCCCTGGAACGAAGGCAAAAAAGGAACGGGAGTGGGTTTTATCCTGTAAAGTCTGATAAGCCCAAGGGCGGGAGATGTCATTAGATGATTTCGCAACTAAAAGTAAAACCGGTTTTAAAGTAGGTAAGGTCGTATTGAAAATAAAAGTAAAATTGTAAGTAAAAACTGGGTAATGTGCGTACTTAACTCATATAGTAAAGCAACTCAAATGGTTCATATCCCGAATGGAGTCTCAGCAATTTTTCCGAACAGCAAAACTCTTTTTTTTTGCGATTCTGAAATACATACTTCTTCTAAGCGTCGAAATTCGGGAAAAAATCCAATAACCAGAAACGAAACTTACGAAACAAGTTCCAATCTGTACCAATTTTTCTTTCAACAAATCCTATAAGCTCAAAATTGCCGCGAAAAGTGCGAACGAGACATATTGTATTACTTTTATGAAAGCTATATAAAAAATATAAGTATACATAGTTTTACGCCCCTGAGGTATCCCGTAGTTTAATATTGGTGTTTATTATGGACATAACTCCGTAACTGGTATAAAAATTGCTCTTAGTGACGTAATAATGGAAGTTCCATGTTCCTGGCATTTTGGGCGTTGTTAGTACAAATTAGTTACTGGGTAGATTGTAATGTTTTATTTATTCTGGGTCTTGTAAACAATGTTGGAAATATTTTCTTTTAGGTAGGAAATCATAAAATTACTTCTCCGCTTGAGCAGTGCTGGCCGAGTAGTAATGACCCCGACTTACGAGTTGTACGTTGCGGGTTCAACCCAGCCAGGCGCATTACTTTGTGTAATATATTTCATCACCACTGCTTTCAAAACGGTGAAGAAAACATCGTGAGGAAACCGGCATGTCCTACAACCGAAGCCATGTGATATTCACCAACCCGCACAGGGTCCACGTTGTGGATTACCGCCCTTTCCTTCTCCTAGAGAAGAGGCCTGAGTCTCAACAGTGAGAACATTATAAGGCCGACTATGCTATGCAACATCTCCGCTCTAGAGCGGAGCGCGAGGACGTTTTTCTGACTAAAACCCATCCCTATGTTCCTTCTTTGCCTTGCGTTCCAGGACCTTGAGCTTTCCTTTCAGAAGCGAACTTATGGCCCGGTCTTCCGTCCTGCTGGGTCCGTTTGGTTTTGCGGATATCTCTTTCAGGCATAACTGGAAAACTAGGCGCTGTTGACGACCTGGGCTCGGCCCGCATGGACTGGACGGCCAGACGGCATGCTACCCATTGCTAGTCATCCGCAAGCCTACTGCGGTTGGAAATCGGGTTTAGGGTCCTGGCTGCTGGGGCGATGGGAAGTCTGTTAGCTCACGCGTGTAGCCGCCCCCACCCCGAACCCTAGGAGGTTATGTAGACACAGTCTTAAAATACTTAACCTTTTTGAGAAATAAATTTCCTTCTATTGGTCTAACGAAATTTACCTCCTCCTCCAAACGACTGCTAGACAGAGGATTGAAAACGGTCGAAATGAATTGACATAGCTTCTGAATTCAGTGCTAAATCAGGTAAACCTAACATTCATTGCAATGACAATACATTATTTAAGGGTTTTTTCAAACGATCATACTAAGACTTGGTTTCGATTAACTCGGTATTCGAAATGTCGGACAATGGTGACCGCCAGTAAATGTTCCATTCAGGCCGCTTCAGACAATTGTGACCGACACGACATCCTAAGTACTTCAATTACCTTGACTGATAATTGGTCTCGTATGCATCAATTGATTAAAATAGGTGGGGCGTCAAAAACACCAGCATGTCCGACAGAGTGACCCACGGGGTGCAATTGAATTTTTTTTTGGTTCAAACCACGATAGATGGACTGGTATATGGAAGATGAAGCTCCGTGTATGAGGTGATTGCTTATTTATTGCCACAACTATACGTAATAAACAAAAAACATCAGACTTTATATTTTTCAATTTTCCTTTGGCATCTTTTGTGTTACAAAATATTCGTTTATGACTTTATTAAAAATATTATTTCGTCGGTAAAGTTTTTACATTACGCAAGTTATTTTTGGCGGTACGAAAATTGGCGTTATTGACAGTTTGAAGAAGGATGACACTGGATTATGAAAGATCGTGTGCTTCGTTTCAACAAATCAAAAAAAGCTAACAAATACTTCTTCAAAAAAATATGTAATATGTTCTGATGTTGCTTATAATATTATTTTTTTTTTGAGACCGTTAGTGGCCGAGTTGTAACGGCTTACTGTCGTTTGGGACACGTCATGTTCGTACACAGTGGCCCAATTGACACTTTTTAATTAAATTCGATTCGGACACCGATAAAAAAAAACTGTTCCGTACTGTCAGATGAAAAAAAATTGTTTGATAAATATTAATTTACACTAAGATTAGGTAGGTAGTTATAAATTACTATTTATCAAACAAAATTTTGAATGAATTAATATTTATCAAAAAGAAGTCCACTGGACATAGGCCTCCCCCAAGCGTCTCGTTACAACGACTGCTCCAGTACGTCTCACATCCATCTTAGTCATCGTCTAACCAGGTTATCGGTCCACCTTGTAGGTGGCCTTCCAAAGCTGCGTCCTCCCGTATGTGGTCGCCACTCCAGAACCTTTCGTCCCCGTCGACCAGACGAAAAGGCCAGTATAGCCTCCACCCGTTTTATTTCCCCCCTCTTCAAACTAGAACAGTAATGAAACTAAAATAGGTGTATCATATTATTATTATTATTTTTGAAGAAAAGGGGCTATGCATCTCCCATAGTGTAGGAGATGTAGTCACTGCGACCTAAAAGATCTATTGTGACTCGCCACCTTGTTAGAGTAACTCTTTTAGCCGGGAGGCTTCCAGGAAGTCTAGAATACTCCTAGCTTTGAGAGTTTTAATCTCCTCCGGGCGAATAATGTGTCGACCCAGATGGATACTCCGTTTGTGGATAAGGGGCCCACATTCACACAACAGGTGCTTAGGCGTCTCCCTCTCCTGATTAAAGTACCTGCAAACATCAGTGTCACTCAGTTTCATGTGAAAAAGGTGCCTGTTTAATTTGCAGTGGCCGGTTAAGGCGCGGGCTATCGCACAGATGTTCGTCCTGCTAAGCTCAAGAAGCTCGGCAGTTCGTTTTTGTGAGTAGCCTTCTATAAGAGATTTGGCGTGTAGCAGTCCTGGTTGTAACAACCAGTGCTTTTTTGAATCGCCAAATAGGTTGCCCTTAAGGGTCTGCATGGCCTGGTTCTTTGGGATACCACAGAAAGGTTCTGGTCCTATCTGATGACCCTGAGCCCCAGTCCTTGCAAGTTCGTCGGCTTTTTCATTGCCAGTAATTCCAGAATGACCCGGTACCCATCTCAGAATAACTTTATTCCTTTGCCCCAGGTCATTTAGTTTGTTAACGCAGTCTTTTACCAGTTTCGAATTTATTGTATTCGAGTTCAAGGCGTTAAGAGCTGCCTGGCTATCTGAGTAAATCAGAATTAATTGATTTATGTAGTTTCGTTGACGGTTGGCTTCCGCACATTCTATAATGGCGTATACCTCCGCTTGGAATATGGTGGCATATTTACCCAGATTCAAGCTTTTGCTGAATTTCGGGCTAATGCCAAATATTCCACATCCTACATTCTCACCCATTTTGGATCCGTCTGTAAACCAGATCAGGCTTCCAGCCTTGCAAGTAATGAGGTTGCTTGCCCAATCCTCTCTGCTCGGCAGTTCCACTGTGTAATTTCTTGTGAAGCTACACTGTGGAAGCATGACGTCTGTTGTCATAGCTAGCTGATCGTGTTCAAGCACTGATTCGTGTAGCGATCTCAGTGCTTGAGAGCGCCAGTTTACTTTGCCAGTGCTGTTTATTCTATACATGCCCGCTTTCGCCTCCTTCGCAATTAATAGATGAAGTGGCGGAAGGTTAAGCAGGGCATTTAGAGCAGCTCCTGGTGTTGTAGACATGGCCCCTGTTGATATAATGCATGCAAGTCTCTGCAAACCATTAAGTTTGTTAATGACTGTCACTTGGGATGTTTTCCTCCACCATACTACGCAGGCATACGTTATTATCGGCCTAACTATAGCGGTGTACAACCACAGGGCGATTTTAGGGTTTAGGCCCCATTTCGTCCCTGCTAAGCGACAGCATATTCCTAAAGCTATTTTAGCCTTTTGAATCACATTATTAATGTGAGTGTTCCAGGTCAGTCTCTGGTCGATAGTTACGCCCAGGTACTTGACCTCATTGGAGAATGGTATGCGAGTCCCCTTTACAGTGGGCGTTACAAGTTTGTCCAACTTTCGCTTCCTAGTAAAGGGGACTATTGTTGTTTTACTCGGGTTAACCGATAAATTGTTCTCTGTGCACCATGTGTTTATAACGTTCAGAGATCTTTGCAGTATAGATGATACCGTGCTGTGACAGGGGCCGATAACACAAGCCACCACATCGTCAGCATAACTGTGTACATCTAAGTCTCTTTTAAAGGCTTCAACCAGCAATTGGTCAACAACGAGTAGCCATAGAAGTGGCGATAGAACGCCTCCTTGTGGGCACCCTTTAGTTGTTTTGAAGCTTTTTGTAGTTCCGTGTAAGGTAACACTGATAGTTCTGTTGAGGAGCATGAATTCGATCCAACGAGTAGTTGTCTCGTCAATCCCTTTCGCCTTCATTCCCTTGGAAAGGGCGTCTATGGTGACGTTGTCGAAAGCTCCTTCAATATCAAGGAAAGCACATAGGGCTATCTGTTTATCTTCCAAAGCCCTTTCGATCCTGTCTGTTAGTTCTAACAGAGCAGTTTCTGTGGATTTTCCTTTTTGGTAAGCATGTTGCTTCGGATGCAGAGGGTTAGCCCTTAATGGTCCATCCCTGATGCATTCGTCTATAACCTTTTCCATACTCTTGAGTAGGAAGGAGGTAAGGCTTATTGGTCTGAAGGACTTTGGTTGAGAGTAGTCTTTCTTACCAGCCTTTGGGATAAAACAGACTTTAACTGTAGTCCATTTCTCAGGTATATATCCCCAGGCAAAGCTTGCTCTGAAGATTTTGATTAAGATAGGGATGAGTATAGTCTTCCCTTGCTGCAGGAGAGCTGGGAAGATATCGTCATCACCTGCAGACTTAATCGGCTTGAATGAGTCTATAGCCCATTCTACCTTGTTTGGTCTAAAGTACCTCGCCGCTCTTCTCCAGTCTTCATTTGTAGGCCTGGAGAGGCGGATATGAGGTGAATATGGTACGATGATGTCTTGTGCCATCACCGAGCCAGGGAAGTGTGTTGACGCCAAAAGTTTCAGGGTTTCCTCCGCTGATGCAGTGAAGGCACCGTCTGGTTTCTTTAAGAGTCCCAGTTGATTCGTAGGCGATTTGGATAAGACTTTGTGGATTCTGGCTCCTTGAGGGACTTTAGTAATCTCCTCGCAGAACTTCCTCCATGAAAGTCTTTTCGCCTTTCGGATTTCTTTATTATAGGTAGTTAAAGCTTTCCGATACCGATCCCAGTCGTCAGTCGATTTAGCCTTATTGAACAACCTACGTGATTCCTCCCTTAAAACATCGAGCCTTTTGTTCCACCATGTCACTTTTCTGTCCCTCACAGTTCTTAGAGGACAGCTCTCTTGGTAAGAGGCTGTAATGGCTTCAGTAACTTGAGTGACAGCATAGTCCAATGTTTCAGGGGAGCGTATGGTTTTAGGGACGTCTAGGAGTCTCTCCTGGAGCTTTCGTCTGTACAAGTCCCAGTCCGTGGTTTTCGCATCCCTAAAAGTGATAGTTCCGCAAATGTTGGATGTATTCAAAGCGAATTCAATAAGTCGATGATCAGACATAGATGGTTCATCACTGACATGCCAATTGGTTATCAGCCTGGCAGTGTGAATAGTAGCGAGAGTTACATCAAGAACTTCCTTCCTCGATTTAGTTACAAAGGTCGGTTTACATCCCTCATTAACTATTTGGAGGCGGTTAGTTAGTACAAAATCATGAAGCAACTCACCTCTGTCGTTGATGTCAGTGCTGCCCCAGTTGGTATGGTGGGCGTTGGCGTCACACCCAATGAGAAGCTCGGCATTGTTGGCATAGGCGTACTCTACTACCTTTGCAAGCTCCTCGGATGGGTCGGTTTTCGTCCCGTCCAGGTATACCGAGCACACGATGAGGCGTCCATTTCCGCTCTTGACATTGACATAAGCTGCAATCAGGTCATCGCTGCACAGGCCTGGTATGCATAAGAAATCAATATTATTATTGAAAAGTATACACGCTCTTGGTTTGACTCCACCGATATGATGAGCGACCTTACCTGCAGAGCCCAGTCCAGACACCGTGTTAGTATTAGCCAGCCACGGTTCCTGGATAAGAGCGATGTGAAGGTTCTTCTGTGTGAAGAGTTTTTCCAGAACAGCCGTGGCCGCTCTGGCGTGATGCAGGTTTATCTGCACCACTTGTGTGTTTATGTGTGTCTGTGTTATGGTGTGTTTGTGTTGTGTTAGTGTTATGTGTGTGTGGGTGGGTTAAGTGGCGTTTTTCGACCCGCTTGGCTTCGAGGCTATAGGGCAGCCCTGAAGTTTGGCCGGTCGGCTCGCCACTACCGATCGATTGGGACGTGTAGCCCCTTTCGTCGGTGGTGTCCCGAGGGGGCGGTTCCTGACGCCCGGGCCTCCGGGTTTCGGCTTAGCGTTTTGTCGCTTTGCCGTTTTACCAGAGACTCGGACGTTCGGCCCCGCCTTCGGAGCGTGTTGAGCAGATGGCAGAAACCTTGCGCCAGATTGGCTAGTCCCTGCCACCTGCTCAGCCTTCGCTGGTGTATTATCGCCGCGAATGCGTATTAGGACTTTGCGAAAGCCTAATTGCGGCCTGCAGTCTAGCTTGCGCAGGGCTTCTATGGAGGCATCATCGATAGCAAGGGCAGTCGTGATTCCGTCCCCTTCTTTCTTGACGCTCAGCACCTTCCACAATCCAGTCTGCAGGTCGTTTTGTTTTTCCAAGAGATTGAGGGCATCTCTTGGAGTTTTAATGACATCTTCTGTCTTGAAGTAGAGGATCCCAACCTTGGCTTTTGGCAGGTCCTTCTCGTTAATAAGCGAGAGTTCTGCCTCTGGCCACGGCTTTAGTGCCCCCACTTTTTCTTCAAGCCATTTCAGGCTGTAGTCGTTTTTGATCACGACTTGCAGCCATCCCGGCTTGAAAGTGCAGCCCTCGATTCGAATTTTGAATTCGGGGGCTTTAGGCATAGGGGCGTTAAGAATCGCCCTCAGTATGTCCTTAGAAAGGAGCCCCAATTGCGCATTCGACATGGGCTCTCTGTTACGAATTCCCACCCGGATGTTGGTCAGGGCATCCTTAAAAGACATAACGCTTGTCTCAGGCGGTGGTCCGACCTGAGCTGCGGACGGCTCATCAGGGATCATTGGAATTGACCCTGACTTTTCGTCCACACGCGTAGTCTTTTTGGCATGATCTTTTGGCGACTCGTCCTCGGATCGAAATCGTTTTATCGGCCTCTTCCTCGAGGACTTATCGGCCATGAGATCAGTCAAAGGAGCGCGCGCACTCGCCAACTGCTCCTCGACCAGCTTGTAGGCCTCAATGGAGTCCATGCCGCCAGCCTTGAGGCGCCGCAGGCGCTTACGCGCGGCTCCTGGCAACCGTCGTTTCCTGGGGCTAAAGTCAGTTCCCAACGGCACTTCCGAGTCCATCTCAGTAGGCCTCGTGCCATCGTTTGCCGACTCCAGCTCAGGAGGGTTGAGTTCGGTATCCAAGGTGACTTGGGAGTCTCCCTCAGAACCGAGCAAGAGAGTAGTCAAATCGGGTATTGACCCGATAAGACTACTAGAGGGTTCTGAACGTTCATCATCGTCCAGAGATTTCGTTTGGTTATACTGAATAGAATCCATACAGTTCCCACGAGAAGCTAGGGAAATAAACAGTCCACCCCGGCAGAGCCCCGCTTGCCCGGGTAAGGCGGAATTACTACCCCAGGATTGCCATCTCACTGAGGAGACACCGATAAAAACCAAGCTCCCCCTTGGCCACGCATCCCTCGGCTCGGTACGAATAACACCTTGGATTGGGATTCGCCAGGCGGTTTCTGTTACGTCTAATTCTGATGGAATTAGACCAATAACGGGGTGGCAACCTCGGGAAGGTGGATCCGCCTGACTTGCCTTGAGGATCTTCACGACTGTAGCGCTCTCCCTCAAGACCCCGCCACCTTACCACCTCTGAGGGAGGTGATAAGGTAGGCCTGCATCTATACTACCAAGCAAAGCAAAAGCAAAGCGTGTCGTTGTGCAACCGCAAAAGCATACATACAGACCCTCCCCAGGTGTATCATAAGTAGATAAATATTTATTGCCGAGCAAAGTCGGAGGCACACGAATTTGTAGGTCGTGGATTATTTTGTCTATAGACACTTTTGCAGGGACAAGTACTTTCCCGAAGCTTGCAGCGGAAGTCCCGACCACCCCTAAGGCCAAAGGTGGACCTTGGCTGATGCTCAGGAAGGCGATGTACGGCGAAAAATGCTGATACAGCGGGCACGTAGTCTCGCTTAGCTCAGCAGTGGGGGATCTCAGGGTTCTTGGCCTGTTGCCCTAATAGGCTAGTTGCCTAAAAAAATCTAATTAGTCCGTCTTTTAGATTATTCAAAAATAAGGGACACGTATTTTTCAATTTGTAAATTAAACCAAAAATTACAAAGATATAGCCCATTAAAGTTACGTGTGACGTCACGCCGTGCTGCGTTTTTTCGCACGGGGTGACGTCACACGTAACTTTAATAGGCTATATCTTTGTTATTTTTTGTTTAATCGAAAAAAGAAAAAATACGTGTCCAAAATTTTTTTATAATCTAAAATACGGACTAAATAAAATGTAGTTATTTTGACCCTGGAAACTACGTGGCCTGTTAATTTCGGGTGAAAATTTTTCGTATGGTATGCTCGCTTTTAAGGGTCGTGGCGCACAGCCGATGCGTTGTCCCGTGTTTTGAAGCAAATTCGGTCGAGATCAGACCACAAAAACCGGAGTTAGAATCGAGTAACGGTAAATTTTGGTGTACAAATGTTTTGATTATGGCCCACTTAAAAAAAGGTTGTTTTTCCCTTAGTAAGTAAGTTGGCTAAATAAAAATGAGAACGAAATCTTTTACAGAAAAATGGACAGTCATTTTTATTTCACGGCTCTCTCATGTTCCATGGTTTTGTTACGTTAATTTAAAATCCCAGGATAAACTTCCTGTTCCGGAATTTGATCCTCAAAGGGTTTCAAAAAACGGGAAAATTTAATTTCATAGATGCTCAAAGAAAAATGTTGAATGTTTATTTTAGTATTGCCAAGCTCATGGATAATAAATAAAAATTTAGTTTGAGATGTTGGCTTGATAAAACAAAAAATAATAATGAGAAAAATAAGCACTAAATAACTCTTGTAACTTATTACTATTTACTAGATGAGACGCACAGGAGCGTTCGTTGTGGCGACACTTGTAGGAGGCTTATGTCCAACAGTGGACGTGTATCGGCTGTTCAATCATGATGATGATGACTAAAAAAAATTTCTACTACTAAAGATAGATGATAGATAGATTCTATATTTTACATCAAAAATAAAAAAATACACAAGAAACATAAAATTAATAGGGTGTCACAATGGGCGGTCTTATCGCTAAAAGCGATTTTTACAGACAACCTTTGGATGGATTTGACAGAGAAGGACAAAAAGATACGCAGGTAATTCGTGTTGTACTATTTACATACAGATCAGCCAAAATGTATAAATAACACCTTTTTGTACTTATGTTCACAAATAAAGATTGATTTGATTTGATTTGATAAACTAATAAATTACATATATTACAAACAATAACTAAAGGTACTAGTAATTCTTTCTATACTAACATTGTTTTTTTCTTCGTAATCAACTCAAGTTTTTATCAAATAACGATATGTTTATTTGTTTATATCACACAAATATTTATATAAGCGAAAGTTTGTAAGTGTGTATGTTTTTTGCTTCTTCACGCTTGAAAGGCTGGACGGAATTAGATAAAATTTGGCAAACAGGTAGACTATATCCTAGAATAGCACATGAATATTTTTTTATCCCAAGAATGTTTTTTTTTTATGGTTGGAAAATCATCTAATGACAACGCCCTTGGGGGGAGCGGGAAATAGTGTCAGACTCATATTGACCAAAAACCTACCCCGTTCCTTCAAGCCTTCATACCGGGACTCGAGCTATCTTTCGAAACTAACCCTAGCCCCAGTAGGCTTCGACCCAGCTGGGCCCCTGCTGTTGCTGACAATTCCTTGAGGCGCGCGGAAACAGTGCGCGCCGTCTACGGCTAGGGCTCGGTCCGTACAGTTACCGGACGGTCGGACAGCGAGCTACCCATAGCTCGCCATCCGCAAGCCCGCGTCTACGGTGGCTGGAAATTGGGATTGGAATCCCGGCGGCGGCATCCCAGCAGTATATTCCCTTGTGACATTTTTTATACTTTCTCGCAAGCGACGCCACTGTCAACAGCTAATCATAATTTTATGATGCGACTACAATAAAGATATATTAAAGTAAAGAAGACAAAATTAACTTCTGAAAAACTCATCTCTATCAGTTTATTAAACAAGCCTTTAATGAAAAAAAATTTTCTTATCAAGCCTTTACAGCTCGGTATCCCTATATAATTAATACTCGTCAAGACGAATCATACGAGCCCAAATTGGATAGGGTTGTGTCGTTTAACTACCAAGTTCCTATAACCACCTTCCGGTTCCGTCATCAGATCAGTTCCATGTCATAATAATTTTGCATTGTCATCTGATTTACTCGTGCATGCAAAATTTCAGCTAAATCGGTAACCGGGAAGTGGATCAAATTCAATTTGCAAGATTTGATGACAGACAAACATCGGGACAGGTGAAACTAAATAAAAGCTTGTAAAAACAGTTTGGAGGAAGGTGGAACAGAGAGTAAAGTCCCGCAAACCTCCGTTGAAAAGGGAGGATCCTCCGACCAGACAGAGTGTTATAGTCTGGTGGGCGACTGCCCGATAGTTGATGTCGGGCTGTCGTATATGTTCAAATCGCACGGAGAACTTTGATTGCGCGATGCAGGATTTCGTATTTTCTTCGTAGTTCTTATGTGGTGTCATAGATGTCGCTACAACAGAAAACAGTATGAAGTAAAAAAAATCCCTTCCTTCATACTTGAAACTCAATATTGTTCTTAAAAGTATTTGTTCCAAACACAAACTTCGACAGCCTAATGTCTAATGCAAAAGTATGTTGAAAGCATGGGAAATGTGTAAAAGTCAAGTGTTAGCCGCACATAGCTTCTATAGGAATACACTCTGAATGGAATTCTGTTCAAACCTTTTTGTGGCCCTTGGTATATATTTGCAAATGTTTTGGCTTGAAACCTTTTACCACAAAATATATAGGTACACCGTACAGAAGTCAATCTACATTCTGTGCGCGCTCTCACAACGCACACATAGACACCGCTCACGGACACGATATCTAGAAGAAAAGAAGAAAGAAAGAAAGAAAGAAAAAGAGTTTATTTGCGTCCAACATGACGCACATCCTAAAAATAAATAAATGTAACAAGTAACAATATCGTACTTAACTACTTTCTTACTTTATCGTGCTTATCTCGGAGCGCCTCGGCCCGCTCGTCGAACAGTTCCGGCTCAAAAGCTCATTAATGTGCGTCCACCGAGCGTAGGTATAAAAAGTGAAGTACATACATGAGATTATCTTCTGTACCCATCTATTTTGTGCTTATGTCTTATGCAAAAGTATGTTGAAAGCATGGGAAATGTGTAAAAGTCAAGTGTCAATCCCACATATATGTAGCATCTAAAGGAATACCCTCTGAATGGAATTCTGTCCAACCCTTTTTGTAGACTTCGGTAAATATTTGCAAATGTTTTGGCTTGAAACCTTTTAAGGACAACCCCTGCATAAGTAATTTGCTAGGGCAGCGCGAATTTTTTTTTTTTTTAGATTGGACCTGGATAAATAAAAACCGGTCAAGTGCGAGTCGGAATTGCGTTCAAAGGATTTCGTAAGGTACGTAGCACAAAACGGATAAAAAATCATTTTTGTTATTTATTTTATTCTGTTTTTTAGTATCTGTTGTTATAGCGGCAACATAAATACATATTTTGTGAAAATTTCAACTGTCTAACTACGGTTTATGGGATATTTCATTTCTAAATACATACATTTTATAGATAAATTACACCCAGACACAGAACAAATGATCATGCTCATCACATAAACATTTGTCCTGGGTGGGAATCGAACCCACGACCTCCGGCATAGCAGTCAGGGCCACTAACCACTAGACCAACAGGCCAGTCGCCAATAAAAATAATGATAATAAAAAAGTGGATGGCGGTTTGCGGAACTTTACACTCAGTTCCGTATACCTCCAAAGCACTTTAATATGTACCAGTGTACTTGGTTAGTCTCCGTCGAATTTGATTACAGTAATGAAAATCCAGTCAAGAGGATTATTACCCAGAACTCTCCAAAGTTTGTTCCACGAAGTATCTATGTTCAGTCTTGAACTAATATGTTACAGATCTGTCAACTATGTCCTGATATTACGAAACTTGGTGATGTAGACGCAAACTACTGAGTAGGTCGAGATAGTGAACCTATGACATGAATACCAGCTGTCGCTCACAGAGAAATAATTCAGGCACGCTAGCTTTTTAGCATTTAGGTAAATTATAACAGCTGAAATCGCAGTACTCTTCAAACGTACGTACATCGAAGGACAGGAACAATTTGCCTGCTGCAGTCTTCCCGTCTAATTACAATCTGAGCGTCTTCAAGGCTAGAGTGAATAGGCTCTTAATAAACTAGTGCGCCTCACCATCAACGATTGCATCACTGCTTAGCATCAGGTGGGATTGCAGTCAAGTACTAGTTTATATCAGATTAAAAAAAGAACGCTTTTAGTTGCGATTTGAAGACAAGAGAGCTTGGAATTGACAAGTCGTGGTCAAAGATAGGTTTAGACTGACTCGTCCTTTAAATGACGGTTTACACGATAGTCTGTAGTCGATTTATAATCCTTGTAAACATACAAAATTCTTTTTTGATAAAATAAATTATACAAGTAATGCGTTTGGCTGGGTTTGAACCTCTACTAAGTCGAGGTCCACTGCACAACTTTTATCCGAGGAGTGTGTTCCCAGGGGATAATTTACGATGTTCACGACTTTTGAGTTCTTGACGAGTTGTTGAGTTTCCGACAACGAGGTAAACGCAAAAAACAGCTGATGGCTGCCGCAAAATACGAATTAGATCAGGTACAATGAGAACAATTTGCCTATCAGTCTGTTAGCCACTAACAAAAGACCCTTTTACAATTCAATGTTAATTGTTCCGTTTCGAATGCGTAATACAATAAATTTGTCTTTCAACTTACACTAAACTCTTGGAGACAGATTTTAACTTCTACTAATTATTTAGGGAGGCTTTTCTTGGTACGCAACTAACGTCTATCTTTGGTTTTTGTAAGTAACGACTATAAAGAATGACTTTTATTTTTTTAGCTCACTTTTTCGTACGAAAATAAAAAACAATTACTATTATATTATTTTTACTTACGTAAAAAATAATTTAACTCAGAAATAATAATGTGCGTTTGCATTATGTAATCAGGGACCCTGCTCCCACTCAAGTTTCTCTCAAGGAGAGGGAATGGACCGTAATCTAACATGCAGACCCAGTGCAGGTTGGTCGCAGGCTTAGACCTATTATTGGCAGAAATATTAATGAAAATCAAAATCCTTACTAATATTATGAAAGCGAAAGTGAGTTTGTTTGTTTATTTGTTACGTCTTCACGCCTAAATGGCAAAACCGCTTTTTATGAAACTTAGTACACAAATAGACCATGCCCAGGAATAGGACATAGGATACTTTTTATCCCGGAAGTATGTTCCCTTGGGAAATTTTTTCATATTAATAAAAAATATTTCATAGCAGTTAGGCTCAATACGTCCATTTTCATC
Source organism: Mythimna lalbum (assembly GCA_949319445.1). NCBI lineage: Eukaryota > Metazoa > Arthropoda > Insecta > Lepidoptera > Noctuidae > Mythimna > Mythimna lalbum. Next base: position 5,087,722 of record OX439365.1, read on the forward strand.
GACGGCACGCATATGACTGAACACCGTCAAGGCCTGTGAACCATAGACAAGTACACACTACAAGCTCTATTGACAGTTTCTTTTAATTCAGGATATAAGCTACCCTGTTATCATTTTTTCAAAATCCTGCCATTTGAACATGAAGTTGTATTGAACATACACACACAAACTTACACCTTTATAATACAGTGAAACTTGGTTAAGTGGGACCTGGATAAGTGAGAAACCTCCATAACTGGAACTCATGCTGAGGTCCCAACACTTTGGCACTGAATTACCTCTGTTAGTGGGACGAGGTAAGCCTCTATATCTGGGATTTGTTCTTTCGATTTATCATCATAGTTACCTCTATAGCTGAGACAGCGAGTAAATTTTATATGCATAAACCGCTGTAACTGAGATAACATTGTTTGTTTACTCATTCTCAACTGAAATAACCTGTATTCTCACCTCTATTAATGAAACCCTCTGTAAATGAGACAGATATTTATTTATACCTGTATATCTGAGACACTGAGTAAGTGGAATACCTCTATAAGTGAAACGACATTGCAGGTCCCTTGATGTCTCACTTACCCAGGTTTCAAGTATTAGTATGATTACAAATGCGGGCTTTCTTAATTACAGGCTATATGTCGAGTACTTATTTGAAACATTTCTACATCTGTGTACGTCTGTGTACCTAATCTTCTACCCAAACTAAGCTAAGGTTATTAGCGGTGTTACCGAGAAAACTGCCTAAACCAGTACATTTGAAATTCAGTTCGTAATTCTGCCACCTGCAGCGCTCGCTGAGTACCTTCTGTAGACTTTACAGAACGCTGTCACAAACTTGCACACAGGAAATTTACTTCACTTGAAATGTTACGAATTACCTAATGGTGGATATTTCTTGGAAGGGAAACTTCAAACAAATTAGACTGAGTTTACGTTGAGAGACGTTTGATTGATGACTGTATTTACTTCTTACTGTTAGTCAGTTCTGTGGGTCGTATGAAAGGGAACCCCGAGGTCTTGTGAAGGAACATTGGAGAGGGCTTATACAATAATAGGCTGACACGCCCTCCCAATCTTCCCTAAACCCGGGAGAAGTCATCGAATGATTTCCCATCTAAAAACTAAAATATAAAACTTTTGCTGTTAGTGTAAAAAGTAGAGTATTCAACACGGGGATAAGGCTTCTTTGTCTTGGGTGGCTTGAATTTCTCACTTCAGTTAGCTTTCTTTATTAACTCCCGAACATTGCGAGAGAATATAAATCCCTTACTGACAATCGGGATTAAAATTAACAACCTTCATTTCGTTCGGAATTCAACATTTCACCCGTGACTGTTTTACTGTTGTAGCGACATCCTCCCTTTTCAACGGAGGTATGTGGGGCTTTACTCTCTGTTCCACATACTCCAAACTGCTTTGTCTCTTAGTCACTTAATCTAAGGTAAACCAGCCTTATGTGCCCCAATCCACTGCCAGTGCAGTGCAAGTGGCAGAGCCATTTGCCAAATTAGGACACGCATTTCAAATTACATAAACTATACAACGCAAGTTAAACCTGCGTTGTATCAACGCACACATAGACACCGCTCACGGACGCTCGCCAAGCGTAATGTATATGTGTATATGTACCTATCTATTTTGTGTCACAATATACCAGACACTGAAGAGACGGCTCGACCAATAAATGATATGGAGGTAGGCACAAAAAGATTTTCATTTTGATTGGAACATGAACCGGGTGGGACATCAAAGAAGAAGGATGAATCGACGTTTCGTGGAATCACGACATATTACTAAATGTGAGGAAAGGAAGGTGACACCTAATGTTGAAAATAAATCTTCCTTGAAGGGTGTGTAGGTCTATGTATGATGAAATTTTGTGAAATAAGAGTACCTAGTAAGATAGTTTTCTCCTTGCCATATCATTCTCTGCACATCTTGCCTTATGTAACCACTTCACTGTTTGTTTTTTTTTGTTTATGTACTACTAATACTAATTTTGATTTTTTACTAACAAAGTAGACCATATTAAGTGGGAAGTGGATTGGGGAGAGCGGATGGACTAATTATATCTAGATATAATAAAGACGTAAAGTTCGCGAGCTTAAAAAAGATGCCGTCCGGTAAGGACCAAGCCCAGGTCGACAGCGCCTTATTTCCACGCGAGCCTAAAAGAGATCCCGTCCGGTAAGGACCAAGCCCGGGTCAACAGCACCTTATTCCACGCGAGCCTAAAAGAGATGCCGTCCAGTAAGGACCAAGCCCAGGTCGACAGCGCCTTATTTCTCGCGAGCCTAAAAGAGATGCCCTCCGGTAAGGACCAAGCCCGGGTCGACAGCGCCTTATACCACGTGAAAGAGTTGTCAGAAGATAAGACCGATGCATTGTTCGAAGTTTCTTAGCTCTCGCAAAAAGAACAACTGAAGAAACACTGGGTTTTAAACAATAAAAGATTGACACCCTCGCGCTAAACCCAGAACGGGCCAATAACTTCTCTTATTTGTCGATTCCTCCTGCAAAAAAAGGTTTTTCATCATCACCACTACCATCTCGGAAAGAGTGTTTTTGCTCTTCGATATCTGAGAGCAAAAGCCGTTTTTATTCTCTAGTGAGATAAAGTAAATTGAATTTAGAATATCGCGTGCACTATATTTTTGAATTCAAAACATCATTAAACCAACTTACTTCTACCGGTACATGGTACCAAATTTGTAATTAAACTTTTTTTTAATTTGTTAAAAACTCAGACTCAGAACCTCCTTGGTGTACTTTTTTTTGCATTTAGTCATTTTCTCGCTGAGGTGGAATGAAAAGTTACGTGTTGCACTTGAGTGCAAACATTTTTCACCTCGTGCTCTTTTGATTCTCTCGCTAACGCTCACGATTCTAATTTATAAATCTCTCGCTGTGCTCGTGATTCGATTTTAGGATCCTTTGCTGGCTCGATTATCAAAATTGAGCACGCGATTAAAAAGCAACTTTGCTCTCTTGTATAACAAATAACTATTTTCCAACTCTCTTTTCGCAGTATGCTGGAAGAGCTATAGAAATAAGCATTTTTGTACCTATTTTTCCGTTTCCTTTTTCTTATCTTTTATTCCGTGTGTATACATGAATAAATAAATATTTAAAGGTTTCACCGTCTGCAAATACGACATTATTTTTAGTTTATGCGAAAACTGAATATAGTTTGTTCAGAATCAGTAGGTAACTGAATAGATTCCAATAGTTTTAACCCCGTATTATATTTTTTCCCAACAATATTTAAAAAGGTTACAAGTTGGACACTACCGACACTAAGTACAACACAGGTCACGGTAGATTATAGTAGGCATTAGGCGCCAGCAAACAGTTGGGTGCATGTGCAAAACAACCCCTCAGTCGCCTGGATGGCCTGGGGCCCGAGTCTGCTATTTTTATAAACTCGTGATTCCAACACGATCCTATTGTCATTTTGTTAAAAGTTTGTAATCTGCTAAACCATAATGATCAATCATTGATCAGTCAATGGTCTCGTAATAGAGTGGTGCTAGAATGACAATATCGAGCTTATTAAAACCAATAACTGCACAATAACGTTCTAATGGTAGGTCACTGATCAAAACAACTGTCAAAAGTTTTGCAAATTACCGCATAAGTCAGATATTCATTTGTCATTATGTACGAGATTACCATTTTCAGCCACTTCTTTCAATGAAGTGTCAGTGGTTGACCATTGGAAAGTCATTATGATGCCATTATATTAGTAGATTACCAAAACTTGCCAAAATCAACAATTATGAAGTCAATGATAGACCATTCTGACACTATTGTAATAGCAGACTTGAGGCCCAGGTCATATGCATGTTTGTTGACATAACAAGTTGTGATTTTTCATGATACAGTTATAAAATTTTGTACATAGATTATTTACGTAAGAATACTAGACACATGTTTCGGGTTTCGTATATACTAAAACTAATGTTGTATAAAGTTATCTCTGTCGATTTGAAAGGTTTAATTAAATTCCAGTAGATATATATATTTTTTTACTATACAAACGGTTTCCAGTTAGTGTAAACTGTACTTATTGATTTAAAGAAATGGCGAATTCCTATTTAGATGTTTAAAATTCGCAATTTCAATGTTTAGTCTAGTATTTATTGAGCTCATGATGGTTTTGTAATGCGAAATCGATTTGTTACTAGAAATGATGACTCATCTTGTGTTACAGGTCGCTCAGGTGGCAGCGATTACTCGCGCCAGGCCCTGGTACCACTGATCACTTTAAAAAAATTACCCTTAGAAGTTTTCGTTTCAAATGTAAGCAAAAATAAACTTAGCGGTGGTCAGGTGGAAGTGTCTTTGATGGTACATACCATGGTCCGAAGCGAGGAGTGGCAGGTGGTCGCCTCCTTCTGCGAAGCGGTAATGCTATCAAAGGAGGCAACCGCACGCGCTAGGTAATGGCCCTCGTGCCCTTATCACCGGGATCCCGATCCTGATTTCCGGCCACCATAGGCGCGGGCTTCCGGATGGCGAGCAATGGGTAGCTCGCCGTCCAACCGTCCGGACCGAGTCCAAGTCGTCGACGGCGCGTAGTGTAAACGAGTTGTCAGTAAACGTTGGGGCCCGGCAGGATCGAAGTCTACTGGGGCAATGGGTGATGTGAAATATAAGCCCGGGGCCCTGGAACGAAGGCAAAAAAGGAACAGGAGTGGGTTTTATCCGGTAAAGTCTGATAAGCCCAAGGGCGGGAGATGTCATTAGATGATTTCGCAACTAAAAGTAAAACCGGTTTTAAAGAAAGGTCGTATTGAAAATAAAAGTAAAATTGTAAGTAAAAACTGGGTAATGTGCGTACTTAACTCATATAGTAAAGCAACTCAAATGGTTCATATCCCGAATGGAGTCTCAGCAACTTTTCCGAACAGCAAAACTCTTTTTTTTTGCGATTCTGAAATACATACTTCTTCTAAGCGTCGAAATTCGGGAAAAAATCCAATAACCAGAAACAATGACTATATAACCCCAGAAACGAAACTTCCAATAGAAAAAGTTCCAATCTGTACCAATTTTTCTTTCAACAAATCCTATAAGCTTAAAATTGCCGCGAAAAGTGCGAACGAGACATATTGTATTACTTTTATGAAAGCTATATAAAAAAATATAAGTATACATAGTTTTACGCCCCTGAGGTATCCCGTAGTTTAATATTGGTGTTTATTATGGACATAACTCCGTAACTGGTATAAAAATTGCTCTTAGTGACGTAATAATGGAAGTTCCATGTTCCTGGCATTTTGGGCGTTGTTAGTACAAATTAGTTACTGGGTTTGTAATGTTTTATTTGTTTTGGGTCTTGTAAACAATGTTGGAAATGTTTTCTTTTAGGTAGGAAATCATAAAATTACTTCTCCGCTTGAGCAGTGCTGGCCGAGTAGTAATGACCCCGACTTACGAGTTGTACGTTGCGGGTTCAACCCAGCCAGGCGCATTACTTTGTGTAATATATTTCATCACCACTGCTTTCAAAACGGTGAAGAAAACATCGTGAGGAAACCGGCATGTCCTACAACCGAAGCCATGTGATATTCACCAACCCGCACAGGGTCCACGTTGTGGATTACCGCCCTTTCCTTCTCCTAGAGAAGAGGCCTGAGTCTCAACAGTGAGAACATTATAAGGCCGACTATGCTATGCAACATCTAAGCTCTAGAGCGGAGCGCGAGGACGTTTTTCTGACTAAAACCCATCCCTATGTTCCTTCTTTGCCTTGCGTTCCAGGACCTTGAGCTTTCCTTTCAGAAGCGAACTTATGGCCCGGTCTTCCGTCCTGCTGGGTCCGTTTGGTTTTGCGGATATCTCTTTCAGGCATAACTGGAAAACTAGGCGCTGTTGACGACCTGGGCTCGGCCCGCATGGACTGGACGGCCAGACGGCATGCTACCCATTGCTAGTCATCCGCAAGCCTACTGCGGTTGGAAATCGGGTTTAGGGTCCTGGCTGCTGGGGCGTTGGGAAGTCTGTTAGCTCACGCGTGTAGCCGCCCCCACCCCGAACCCTAGGAGGTTATGTAGACACAGTCCTAAAATACTTAACCTTTTTGAGAAATAAATTTCCTTCTATTGGTCTAACGAAATTTACCTCCTTCTCCAAACGACTGCTAGACAGAGGATTGAAAACGGTCGAAATGAATTGACATAGCTTCTGAATTCAGTGCTAAATCAGGTAAACCTAACATTCATTGCAATGACAATACATTATTTAAGGGTTTTTTCAAACGATCATACTAAGACTTGGTTTCGATTAACTCGGTATTCGAAATGTCAGACAATGGTGACCGACAGTAAATGTTCCATTCAGGCCGCTTCAGACAATTGTGACCGACACGACATCCTAAGTACTTCAATTACCTTGACTGATAATTGGTCTCGTACACATCAATTGATTAAAATAGGTGGGGCGTCAAAAACACCAGCATGTCCGACAGAGTGACCCACGGGGTGCAATTGAATTTTTTTTTTGGTTCAAACCACGATAGATGGACTGGTATATGGAAGATGAAGCTCCGTGTATGAGGTGATTGCTTATTTATTGCCACAACTATACGTAATAAACAAAAAACATCAGACTTTATATTTTTCAATTTTCCTTTGGCATCTTTTGTGTTACAAAATATTCGTTTATGACTTTATTAAAAATATTATTACGTCGGAAAAGTTTTTACATTACGCAAGTTATTTTTGGCGGTACGAAAATTGGCGTTATTGACAGTTTGAAGAAGGATGACATTGGATTATGAAAGATCGTGTGCTTCGTTTCAACAAATCAAAAAAAGCTAACAAATACTTCTTCAAAAAAACTATGTAATATGTTCTGATGTTGCTTATAATATTTTTTTTTTTTGAGACCGTTAGTGGCCGAGTTGTAACGGCTTACTGTCGTTTGGGACACGTCATGTTCGTACACAGTGGCCCAATTGACACTTTTTAATTAAATTTGATTCAGACACCGATAAAAAAACTATTCTGTAGTGTCAGATGAAAAAAAATTGTTTGATAAATATTAATTTACACTAAGATTAGGTAGGTAGTTATAAATTACTATTTATCAAACAAAATTTTGAATGAATTAATATTTATCAAAAAGAAGTCCACTGGACATAGGCCTCCCCCAAGCGTCTCGTTACAACGACTGCTCCAGTACGTCTCACATCCATCTTAGTCATCGTCTAACCAGGTTATCGGTCCACCTTGTAGGTGGCCTTCCAAAGCTGCGTCCTCCCGTATGTGGTCGCCACTCCAGAACCTTTCGTCCCCGTCGACCAGACGAAAAGGCCAGTATAGCCTCCACCCGTTTTATTCCCCCCTCTTCAAACTAGAACAGTAATGAAACTAAAATAGGTGTATCATAAGTAAATAAATATTTATTGCCGAGCAAAGTCGGAGGCACGCGAATTTGTAGGTCGTGGATTATTTTGTCTATAGACACTTTTGCAGGGACAAGTACTTTCCCGAAGCTTGCAGCGGAAGTCCCGACCACCCCTAAGGCCAAAGGTGGACCTTGGCTGATGCTCAGGAAGGCGATGTACGGCGAAAAATGCTGATACAGCGGGCACGTAGTCTCGCTTAGCTCAGCAGTGGCGGATCTCAGGGTCTTCGGCCTGTTGCCCTAATTGTGGCCTGTTAATGTTGGGTGAAAATTTTTCGTATGGTATGCTCGCTTTTAAGGGTCGTGGCGCACAGCCGATGTGTCGTCCCGTGTTTTGAAGCAAATTTGGTCGAGATCAGACCACAAAAACCGGAGTTAGAATCGAGTAACGGTAAATTTTGGTGTACAAATGTTTTGATTATGGCCCACTTAAAAAAAGGTTGTTTTTCCCTTAGTAAGTAAGTTGGCTAAATAAAAATGAGAACGAAATCTTTTACAGAAAAATGGACAGTCATTTTTATTTCACGGCTCTCTCATGTTCCATGGTTTTGTTACGTTAATTTAAAATCCCAGGATAAACTTCCTGTTCCGGAATTTGATCCACAAAGGGTTTCAAAAAACGGGAAAATTTAATTTCATAGATGCTCAAAGAAAAATGTTGAATGTTTATTTTAGTATTGCCAAGCTCATGGATAATAAATAAAAATTTAGTTTGAGATGTTGGCTTGATAAAACAAAAAATAATAATGAGAAAAATAAGCACCAAATAACTCTTACTATTTACTCTAGACGAGACGCACAGGAGCGTTCGTTGTGGCGACACTTGGAGGAGGCTTATATCCAACAGTAGACGTGTATCGGCTGTTCAATCATGATGATGATGACTAAAAAAAATATCTACTACTAAAGATAGATGATAGATAGATTCTATATTTTACATCAAAAATAAAAAAATACACAAGAAACATAAAATTAATAGGGTGTCACAATGGGCGGTCTTATCGCTAAAAGCGATTTTTACAGACAACCTTTGGATGGATTTGACAGAGAAGGACAAAAAGATACGCAGGTAGTTCGTGTTGTACTATTTACATACAGATCAGCCAAAATGTATAAATAACACCTTTTTGTACTTATGTTCACAAATAAAGATTGATTTGATTTGATTTGATAAACTAATAAATTACATATATTACAAACAATAACTACAGGTACGAGTAATTCTTTCTATACTAACATTGTTTTTTTCTTCGTAATCAACTCAAGTTTTTATGAAATAACGAGATGTTTATTTGTTTATATCACACAAATACTTATATAAGCGAAAGTTTGTAAGTGTGTATGTTTTTTGCTTCTTCACGCTTGAAAGGCTGGACGGCATTAGATAAAATTTGGCAAACAGGTAGACTATATCCTAAAATAACACATGAATATTTTTTTTATCCCAAGAATGTTTTTTTTATGGTTGGAAAATCATCTAATGACAACGCCTTTGGGGGGAGCGGGAAATAGTGTCAGACTCATAGGTACTGACCAAAAACCTACCCCGTTCCTTCAAGCCTTCATACCGGGACTCGAGCTATATTTCGAAACTAACCCTAGCCCCAGTAGGCTTCGACCCAGCTGGGCCCCTGCTGTTGCTGACAACTCCTTGAGGCGCGCGGAAACAGTGCGCGCCGTCTACGGCTTGGGCTCGGTCCGTACAGTTACCGGACGGTCGGACAGCGAGCTACCCATAGCTCATCATCCGCAAGCCCGCGTCTACGGTGGAAATCGGGATTGGAATCCCGGCGGCGGCATCCCAGCAGTATATTCCCTTGAGACATTTTTTTATACTTTCTCGCAAGCGACGCCACTGTCAACAGCTAATCATAATTTTATGATGCGACTACAATAAAGATATATTAAAGTAAAGAAGACAAAATTAACTTCTGAAAAACTCATCTCTATCAGTTTATTAAACAAGCCTACAAAAAAATTTTCTTATCAAGCCTTTACAGCTCGGTATCCCTATATAATTAATACTCGTCAAGACGAATCATACGAGCCCAAATTGGATAGGGTTGTGTCGTTTAACTACCAAGTTCCTATAACCTAACCACCTTTCGGTTCCGTCATCAGATCAGTTCCATGTCATAATAATTTTGCATTGTCATCTGATTTACACGTGCATGCAAAATTTCAGCTAAATCGGTAACCGGGAAGTGGATCAAATTCAATTTGCAAGATTTGATGACAGACAAATATCGGGACAGGTGAAACTAAATAAAAGCTTGTAAAAACAGTTTGGAGGAAGGTGGAACAGAGAGTAAAGTCCCGCAAACCTCCGTTGAAAAGGGAGGATCCTCCGACCAGACAGAGTGTTATAGTCTGGTGGGCGACTGCCCGATAGTTGATGTCGGGCTGTCGTATATGTTCAAATCGCACGGAGAACTTTGATTGCGCGATGCAGGATTTCGTATTTTCTTCGTAGTTCTTATGTGGGGTCATAGATGTCGCTACAACAGAAAACAGTATGAAGTAAAAAAAATCCCTTCCTTCATACTTGAAACTCAATATTGGTCTTAATTCATGAATCCCCAAGCGACCACCGGTGGCCGCGCATCTATTGTCTTACTATTGTGTCTCTAATTGACGGTATCTGAAGGGTTAAAAGTATTTGCTCCAAACACAAACTTCGACAGCCTAATGTCTAATGCAAAAGTATGTTGAAAGCATGGGAAATGTGTAAAAGTCAAGTGTGAGCCGCACATAGCTTCTATAGGAATACACTCTGAATGGAATTCTGTTCAAACCTTTTTGTGGCCCTTGGTATATATTTGCAAATGTTTTGGCTTTAAACCTTTTACCACAAAATATATAGGTACACCGTACAGAAGTCAATCTATATTCTGTGCGCGCTCTCACAACGCACACATAGACACCGCTCATGGACACGATATCTAGCAGAAAAGAAGAAAGAAAGAAAGAAAGAAAAAGAGTTTATTTGCGTCCAACATGACGCACATCCTAAAAATAAATAAATGTAACAAGTAACAATATCGTACTTAACTACTTTCTTACTTTATCGTGCTTATCTCGGAGCGCCTCGGCCCGCTCGTCGAACAGTTCCGGCTCAAAAGCTCATTAGTGTGCGTCCACCGAGCGTAGGTATAAAAAGTGAAGTACATACATGAGATTATCTTCTGTACCCATCTATTTTGTGCTTATGTCTTATGCAAAAGTATGTTGAAAGCATGGGAAATGTGTAAAAGTCAAGTGTCAATCCCACATATATGTAGCATCTAAAGGAATACCCTCTGAATGGAATTCTGTCCAACACTTTTTGTAGACTTCTAAATATTTGCAAATGTTTTGGCTTGAAACCTTTTACGGACAACCCTGCATAAGTAATTTGCTAGGGCTGCGCGAATTTTTTTTTTTAGATTGGACCTGGATAAACAAAAACCGGTCAAGTGCGAGTCGGAATTGCGTTCAAAGGGTTTCGTAAGGTACGTAGCACAAAACGGATAAAAAATCATTTTTGTTATTTATTTTATTCTGTATTTTAGTATCTGTTGTTATAGCGGCAACATAAATAATTTTTTTGTGAAAATTACAACTGCCTAACTACGGTTTATGGGATACAGTCTGGTTACGGACGGATAAACAGACAGACAGACGGACAGCAGAGTCTTAGTAATAGGATCCCGTTTTACCCTTTAGGCATGGAACACTTCATCTTCATCACATCAGTCGAAAGACATCCACTGTTGGACACAGGCCTTTCCCAAGCGTCGCCACAACGACCGGTCCTGTGCGTCACGCATCTATCGAATTCCCGCGACTCTGACCAGGTCATCGGTCCACCTTGTTGGAGGCCTTCCAACGCTGCATTTACCGGTACGTGGTCGCTACTCTAGAAGCTTTCGTCCCCATCGAATGGTGTTCGGACGTAAAGAATCACACCATCCCATCTCTTTCCGTGGGTGTCGTAAGAGGCGACTAAGGGACATACCAGAGATTGGGTAGCAGCATTCTATGTGGATTGCAACAACCACACTGTGATTGCCAACCCGCCTGCCACGCGTGGCGGTTATGTTAACCCCCCTCCCCCTATGATAGAACTCTAAAAAAACATAATTTTATTTTTAATTGGGTTACCTTAGACCAACATTAATGGGATCTGAAGCGCGGCAATTTTTAACCTAATTCAACATCCATTAAATGGATAGGTAAATTTGTTGAAAATCTCCGCAAATCCACTAATTAACCAGAGCCACGTCGGATTAAATATAAACCTCACCGTGTCCAAAAATTAACTTTTCAGCATAATTGCTTTGTGCCTGAAATAGCAACTTTTCAAGAACTGTGGCAAAAGATTATAAGCGCTGACAGAACAATTTTCGTAAGGGTGTATTTAAGCACCTCTTTGGCGCGGGCTTGCGGATGGCGAGCAATAGGTAGCTATCTCCCGCTCCGCCCAAGAGCGGGGGATGTCATTGGATAATTTTCCTACCTCAAAAAAGCACCCCAAGTATGATAGTTTATATAATTTATATCATCATCATCATATGAGTCGAAAGACGTCCACTGTTAGACATAGGCCTCCCCCAAGCGTCGCCACAACGACCGGTTCTGAGCGTCACGCATCCATCGGATTCCCGCAACCTTGACCAGGTCATCGGTCCACCTTGTTGGAAGCCTTCCAACGCTGCGTCTTCTAGTACGTGGTCACCACTCCAGAACCTTTCGTCCTCATCGATCATATGGTCTGCGTGCAATGTGTCCTGCCCATTGCCACTTAAGTTTGGCGATTGTTCGAGCTATGTCGGTAAACTATAACAAAAAATAACTATAAGATTATTTTTCACGGTTGCGTGAAGGCTGGATAAAGATGGGTCCTCAGTTTTAAATGACTTATTTTCTCAAAAAAAAAAATCGGTCGTGTGAGTCAGACTCACGCACGAAAGTTTCCGACCGTGCGTAGTACGATGAAGTATCTGGGACTCGTCCTCGACAGCCGGTGGAATTTCGTAGAACATTTCCGACGTCTGGCTCCCAAGCTTCTCCGGGCTGGGGCTGCTCTCAAGCGGCTCCTGCCCAACCTTGGGGGTCTAGACGCCTCCTGCCGGAGGCTCTACGCGGGGATCGTTCGGTCCATGACCCTCTACGGGGCGCCGGTGTGGGCGCCGTCGCTGGCAAAGCGACCGGCGTCCATACTGAACGCCTGCCAGAGGGTCATGGCAATACGGATGGTGCGGGGTTACCGCACGATCTCCCGCGAAGCGGCGAGCCTTCTGGCTGGCCTACCACCGTGGGATCTGGAGGCAACAGTCCTTGCACACATGCACGACATGCGCGTGGAGATGCAACGCCGGGGTGAAAGTCCACTGCCGCAACATGTCAAGGCATGGCGGACAGAGCTCCGGCGGGATCTCATGGTGAAATGGCGTCAACGGCTATCGCAACCCAGTGCTGGGCACGCCACGATTATGGCGGTAAATCCCCTCTTTGAGGCGTGGCTGGAAAGACCTCACGGCGTCCTTACCTTCCGCATGACGCAGGTCCTCACCGGACATGGCAAGTTCGGGAGGTTCCTGCATCGGATTCAAGCGAAAGAGACGCCCGGGTGTCGCCACTGTGCGCAACGCCCGGAGGACACGGTGGAGCACACCGTCGAGGTGTGCCCTGCCTGGGCGGAGCATCGCCGTGCCCTCGTGGGGGCGATCGGCGGCGGAGACCTCTCGCGCCGGGCCCTGGTCGAGGCCATGGTCCGGAGCGAGGAGGAATGGCAGGCGGTCGCCTCTTTCTGCGAAGCAGTAATGCTTGCAAAGGAGGAGGCTGACCGCAACAGGCAACGGCGCCCTCGCCGCCGTCGCCGGGATTCCGATCCCGATTTCCGGCCACCGACGCGGGCTCGCAGACGGCGAGCCATGGGTAGCTCGCTGTCTGATCGTCCGGTAATGGACCGAGTCCAAGACGTCGACGGCGCGCACTGTTTCCGCGCGCCTCAAGGAGTTGTCAGCAGCAGGAGGGGCCCAGCTGGGTCGAAGCCTACTGGGGACAGGGTTGTCCGAAAGGGAGCTCGTGCCCCGGTATGAAGGCTAGAAGGAACGGCGCGGGGTTTTTAGTCAGTAAGAGTCTGACACTATCTCCCGCTCCACCCAAGAGCGGGTTTTGTCAAAGATGATTTTCCCCGTCGACAAAAAAAAAAAACCGTGCATAGTAAAAATCGGCCAAAAAATCACGTTTGTTGTATGCCCCACTTAAATATTTATTTTATTGTGTTTTTAAGTGTTCGTGGTTATAGCGGCAATAAAAATAGATCATCTGTGATCAACTGTCTAGTTATCACGTTTCATGAGATACATGAGATACAGCCTGGTGACAGACAGACGGACAGCGAAATCTGAGCAATAGGATCATGTTTTTACCCCTTTTGGGTACGGGACCCTAAAAATGATACAGTAAAGGCGAGATCTTAACGTATTTTTGCATTTCCTTCAAGTTTCTTTAGGTTTTCTTAGCTTCTAGTAATATATCTTCAAGGAAGGATGTCGATAGATTTTTTATCCCAGAATTATATTCACAAGGAATAATTTTCTCCTTTCACGCTGACGAAGCCGATGACAGAAGCTAGTAAAATAATAAAAAAATACACAATGCCAAAGAAAAAATGTGAATGATGAAGTCTAAAGAAGCGTCTATTTTTTCCGCCCACAGCTTATTAACCTTTTGACCGCCCAAAACGTGACAAGACTAGAATGATCTTCATTTGACATTGTCTAGAAAAACACTGGATTTATTTTCCCTATCAAAACAACGTGTCTCACTACGACCACGAAGTAGATGGTAAGAAGACCAGTACCCCAAGCCAAGTTGCTAATCAGCATTACTAACACTAGTAGAAAGCTTCAAATGTACGGAAACGACGTCGTTTCAACGCTCAGTCACGTGGTCAGAACAAAAGAATTGGCGGCAAGGTCAACTCGAAGCGTTCGACGCAAGCGAAACGGTTGTAACTTGGCTAGGGGGACTGGGTGGCTTCATTAAGAATTGGGATGAGAAAGCGCAGAACCGTGACCGTTGGAAAGAATGGAGGTAGGTAGGCCTTTGCTGCAACTAGTAATGGAACAATACGGGCTAGCTATAACAATATTTCTTTTAACATTTAAAAAAATAAAAGCGATGGTGGCTGAGTGGTAACGGCCCCGACTTTCACGGGTTTAAACGCAGCCAGGCATATTAGTTATTTTGTGTAATTTATTTTCCTCACCACTGCTCTCAAAACGGCGAAGGAAAACATCATGAAGAAACCGGCATGTCCTTGAACCAAAAATACAAAGACATTCACCAATTCGCACTGGGTCAGCGTGGTGGATTACGGCCCATTCCCTCTCCTTGAGAGGAGACGTGACTCCCAGCAGTGGGAATATTAAAAAGGCTGATTATATTACATTAAAAAAAATATATGTACAGAAAATAAATAAATAAAGTAAATAATAATAATAAACTTCGTGTCTCGGATTTTGGCGCACAAACGTCGTCAATGGTTTGGTACATGATTTAGTATCATTTTCATCCTTTTTTGAAACTCTTTACTAAAAATTATTTTTTGTTGTCAAAACGAAACCACAAAAAAAAGTACCAATGACTTTTTTTCATTGATTTCGATTTTTATATAAATAAATAAAAAAAAAACACAAACAAATAACAAAATGTCTGTTGGTACACATAAATACTAGAAAAAATGTACGAATAATGATAATATAGCAGTGAAATCAAGAAAAATACGACGAAATGAAAGTGTGATACCTACAATATTTGGGAATAACAATAAAATAGAAAAGAAATGATGTCCCTGGAAATCGGATACCGCAAAAACACATATATATCCCATTCACTGTATCTATATCTGAGAAAATCGGTATATGATAACTTCTTCGTTTTCTAAATCACGTCTTGTGTTTCTGCCTATATGTAGTTTCACAATAAATGATAGGTACATATCATATACAGGGTTATTGGTAAAACACTAGCAACCTCTTAGGACTATGTAAAGAACATCATTTAGCCTCACTAGTTTGTTTGACTGACCGACATTTTGAAAATTCAAAAGTGCCTGTAATTGGTCTATTTGAAATAAACGTTTTTGATTTTATTTGATTTGATAAACAACAACTTTTGTTGTATGACTTTTAAAAATTTTCTTTATGATTTTTTTATATTTTAGTTCATCAGATTTTCATACAAAATAAAAAAAAATGAACGTTCTAAATATTACGTAGTCTATGCAATGCAAGCGATAGTACGATAGCGGAGGGTAGCTGAACATAAACTTGATCTATTTACGGGCGACCCTCACTAGTCGGTCGGTCGATGCGCTTGCGTCGCGTCATACGTGTTCTTATAGGAAATTCGGCAGTGCGGACGTAATTATCTTTACACGATGGTGTATCAATATTCTAATGTCGAGTACCTGAAAATAGTGCGAATGTTTGCTAGGTGTAATTACAATGTTCTTTGATGAAAACAAAGAATGTAATCTAGAAAATGTAAGAACAAATTAACAACGTAATTGGGGTCGGCGCAAACTTACGATGAAGACATGACACGCGCACTCAAAATACCTTGTTTCGTAATAAAAGTTTTTGATAAAATACGAGTAGGTATTTATACATTATTTTTAGTATATGTGAAACCTGAATATGTTTTTTTTTTAAATTAGTAACGAAAATCGATGCCTATCATTTTTACACCACGTAAATTTTTTTAAAAAAGGTTACAAGTTGGACACGCTTAAATACAACACAGGTCACGACAGGTCATAGCAGGCATTAGGTGCCAGCGCACAGCTGGGTGAGAGAGCAAAACAAACCCTCAGTCAGGGCCCGATCTAGCTATTTAGCCGTTCCGGGCAAAGATAATTTTCGCCGCCATTTATATACAAAACCAATCTTAAATATTTCCACTATCCAACCTGAAGTAGGTTGGAAGTTGGCACATTACAATTCTCAACCTACCAACTTAGGTGTGGCTAACGTATAAGGGTGGAAAATAAGAATAAGTCAAATTTGTCGCCCCCTCATTTCTTGCCGCTCGGGGCAAATGCCCGGCTTGCCCCCCCTTAGATCGGGTCCTGCCCTCAGTCGCCCGGATGGCCCGGTGACTATGTATTTGTGCGGACACTACTATTTATTTTGTTTTTATTATTGATAAGCGCGCGCTCGACCAACATCTTACCTGATGGTAAGCGACGACGTGGTTGACGATGGAGCACGCTTGCCTAAAAGTAACCTATTCACTCTTGACTTAGACCACTAGGTTATAGCTTATGATCTTACAGCCACTAGACGTCTAATAACAGGCGGCTCATGTCTGTCAACATAGTACCCTACTTACTCTTACGAATCAGAACGCATTACCCCGCTTCCCCAAACCTTGGCTAGTTGACAGAATTGTTTTGGTGCGCTAGTTCAAGCATCAAGCGTCTAGTAGCTGTAAAGTTGTTGGTTGTAACATTTCAAGAAACACGATACTCCGACAGAAAAACCGATAAAAATGCTTTAAATTATGCAACAAACAGTGTCGTGCCATCTTAAACATAAGAACAATACTACAAAACAACTAAAATGTTAGAAAAATACTACAAAAGCTCAATCAATCGCCAGATTGAATTAGTGGAGATGGGTTAGTGGCTTCGGAAGGATTCCGATCACGTACCTAAACAGGCCTTAGATTGGAATTCTCAAAGGAAAAGGAAATGTGGCCGTCTTCGGTAAACCTGGCGACGCACCGTGTTGGTAGAAGCGAAAAGAATTGGACTGATTTGGAGTGAGGTGCTCGTAGAATGTATGGTCGATGGGGCAGAAAGGTTCTAGAGTGGTGACCGTGCACTGGAAAACGCAGCGTCTGAAGTCCTCCCGCAAGGTGGACCGACGACCTGATGAGAATTGCGGTGGAGACGCACAGGATCGGTAATTGTGGCATCGCTTGGTGAAGGCCTATGTCCAACCGTGGACTGAATTTGAAATATGTTAGTCTTCAGGTGATGCATCACGACACACATTTTCACTGTTTTTCATACAAGCGCTCATAACTGATTATGACGTTATTACACATTTTTCATTAGATATTTTAGAAACACAGTATCATGTGGATATTATCTAGGTTTCTATAGAAACCAATTTCTAAACTTGTGTAAAACTAATCCAGTAAAAACCTCTGAAAATCTCCTATTTTGTATGAACTTTGACACTTCATAATTTGCCTAAAAATTAAAAAGTCAAAAAAGTAAAACTATAGAAACCTTGCAAATTTTATTAAGATTCTAAATGACGACAACTTTTTTCAAAAACTTTTAAGGGTTTAAAAAAAACAGCTATTTTCTGAAACAATTTTTTTGAAATTTTTGAGTAAATCTCGGAATTACCGAATACTAACAGAGTTTTCAGGCGTTATCTCTCTTTTTTTGCGTTGCCTTTTCGTCAAACATCGCGTTGGATTGCAGTAACAAGCTTTTAAATCATTTTCGATGTTTACGATAGGCGAGTGGAAAAGGACCCTCTTAATGTTGTATTCCGACAAATAAAAATGTTTTTCTTTCTTCCAATATCTATACAAACCTAGACAAAATACACAAAATATCTGTGTTTTTAGAGTATCTAAATAAAAATGTGTAATAAGGTTATAATCGAGAAAAAGCGGTTGTATGGAAATGTATCTCAAATTGGGCGCCCTTAAGTCAAAGTCTAGTTGTGTTATCACACATCTATATCTTTATTATGCAGTCCAATAATGATCGCGCTTCAGGTCATGTCTCGGCCTTAATTCTGAGTCTCTCTATATTCCCAACGGTGTCACGTCGTCGGTACATAAAAATTAAATGTAAATGAGCAATAAACCCCGCCTGGCCTTGTTTCCGACTCGGAATTATTTACCTACTTGACGTTCCAGCAATCAGTGTGACAATCAAATCAGTATTACGTTGTACTGAGCCGACTTGATTACTTTCAAGATTACCTTGTTATTATGGTTTAAGCCAAAAGCCCTGGTTTTTAGGGTTCCATATAAAATCAAAGTCGAATCAAAAAGGAAATATCGAAACCCTTATAGGAACACTTTGTTATCCGTCTGTCTATCTGTTTGTCAAGACATTTTATGTCGGGAACGCGTTTTTTTTTTAATAGTGGGTAAAATCATCCAATGACAATCCCCGCTCTTGGGCGGAGCGGGAGATAATGTCAGACTCTTACTGGCAAAAAACCCACCCTGTTCCTTCTAGCCCATACCGGGGCTCGAGCTCCCTTTCGGATAACCCTGGCCCTAATGTCGGGAACGCCTGGAGGTATCGAGGTGAAATTAAAACCTTACGAGTATACTCAAGTCTGCGGTCCTCTGAAACTGTGAAAAAATCAAATTACTGATCTTAACGAAAATAAAGAGATACGGCCGTTTATGTCGCAAATAACGTGTATTTCGATACTTTCAAGGGTATCAAAACTCATTAATTCATACTTCCCGTTGATCTAGATTCCTGACTCGCACTTGTTTTATGATGGAAAATCGTCTAATGACTTCTCCCGCTCAACGGTGGACTGCGTGAGCGTGTCTGACTTTCATTGACTAAAACCACATCTATGCTCGTTCAGTTGCCATTTTCGGTCCAGAACTATCGCCGGCATCCCTTTCAGAAGTCGAGCCATGGCCCTAGTAGTTTTCGGCCCTACTGGGCTACTATGGTTTTGCTGATATCACTATAAAGCGCAGGTGAAACAATACTCGCTGTCGACGACTCGGGAGTCGGGCTTGATCCGGACGTTTATCGTGCAGTCGGACGGCGAGCTACCGATTGCTCGTCGTCCACAGGACCACACCGATACAAAACGCAGCCATTCGCGCATTTACATCTTCTTCATCAAAGTCCAATTCGATACTGCGCTCATGGACTTGCAACCAGTCACAAGTGGCTGTCACGCGCTTCAGCTATCTTTGTGACCGCTTCTTGCTTCTTGTAGTGGCGTATACAAATGTCTGCCAAAGATCAGAAAAGTTGATGACTTTGAACAACTCTTAAAAAGAAAAACAGAAGCAAAAATAGGTTACATTCAGGCATGCGTGCTCCACCGTCGACCTCATCATCGCGACTGCGTGTATATCCTTACTAATATTATAAAAGCGAAACTGAGTTTGTTTGTTTGTTACATCTTCAAGCCAAAATGGCAAAACCGATTTTGATGTATTTTGGTACAGAGATAGTTGGGATCCTGGAGACGGACATAGGCTAATTTTTTTTTAAGGGAGAAAAGGGGGAGAAAGAGGAAAGAAAAGGGGAGAGAAATTAAATTATATTAATAAACGCAGTTGAAGCCGCGGTGTAAAAGCTAGTAAATAATAAACATATTAACATACATATTTGACCCTTTAAATCATAGACAAATAGATATTAGTAATAAAAAAATATAATGAATCGCTTTGATAGTAATACATCGCTTTATTTTGCAATCTATACCCATTATCGTTCCTCGATTTTACGTAAACAAACCCATTATTTTATATTAACTGGCCATATCAAAGGCTTAATCTAAAGGCTTACCAGTATTGTAAAATACTGTTGTCCAACATTGTCCCCAAATCTTATGTACAGTCACGTTCGCATAAGTTGTACTCGAAGGTTCTAACACAAAATAGATAGGTACTCGAAGGTTCTAAGTTCTGTTTATTATCTTTTGTATCGAAGGAGAGAGGCATTTTAAGCAATAAAGCTAGAACTAGATTAGATCGACGCACACGTGTAACACGTCTGATGTGTATGTAGATTAACGTCCGTCGCGTGGCGTGGTTCCAGTGTAGGTCTACAAGTCTAGTTTCCATATAAAATACATGGGGACCGACGCGCCCGGATTAGCGTGTGTGGCACACATGTGCGCAGTGTAGTTCTAGCTTAACATTTTTAGCCTATGTATAGGTAAACGTAATTTTTTTTCTATCTATATGTACTATCTTCTGGCAGCGGCTTCGCCTGCGTGAAAGTGGGTTTTTTCATATACAAACTTTGGACCCCCGTTAAATGTCTATAAGGGTTGAATTTTGATAAATCCTCTCTTAATAATCGTCTCCATCATAAGAGGAAACCTTGCACAAAATTGCACGTTCCTAGTCTTTATAGTTTCCGCTGTGCGTTCATTATATCAGTTTCTTTTTTATTTGATATATTTTTATGGAGATCGAAGACCACTTGTTCTTGCACAGAAATGTTGATTCACAATTTTTTTAGTATGTTTTAGTGCATAATTATAAAAATATATTAGGATAAAACTTTCGATGTAATGAAATTAAAATCAACTCACACAACTGTTAAAGGAAACAATAAAATAAAACTTAAATAGTCGATAAAATAAAATGTTGTTGTTGGATTATCTGATAAATAAATAAATAATTATTTTACCATGACAACACCATGGCACTGTTGTGGACAATTCAACTAATGCCAACTATTTAGGATTTCAGGAATGAGTATTATCTACAAAGCTTTGAGATCAGGCTTCTCGATAGTTCTAAGTACCTAAGTGGTATCCAATATTAGAGACGAATTCCTTGTTCGTCTCTAAGCTGAATTGGTATTTTTATACATATTCAAATCGATGTTCATGTGATCAATAATCGGGATTTTAATATTTAAATCGATGGTCATGTGATCAATAATCGGGATTTTAATATTCAAATCGATGCAGTTGTTTTAAATGGCACAAAAAAAAAATCAATAAAGGGACCACATATTTGTTATGGTGTACAATAAAGAATTAAGGAACTAAGCCTAAGACTAAGCGAAGGCAGCAGTCTTTTAAAATTTAATTAGAGTAACAATAAAAAAAAAAACAAATGGGATATTATAACCCAGACCTAAAAATTAAAACAGATTTGACTCAAGTGCAATTTCTTAATCCTTTTAAAAATTACAAAACTGAGCATCAAATTGTAACTTAAAATAAAATACTTGACGACTACCTCACCTGACGCCTAATGGTAAGCGATGATTTGGTCAACGATGGAGCAAGCTTGCCTAAGAGTAACGGAGAGAGAACACCTCTTAACTTAAAAATCTCCAGGCTGTAGCTATCAGAAGATACTCGTGCGGATTTAATCACGCATGCAAGTTAGCTCAGCATGCATTTCTGCATCTCAAAATGCAATAAGACGCGTCCCGCGTGCGTATCCCACGCATTTATTCGAGAAGAACACCGACAGGCTAAATAGCCGAAAACGGCATAAAGACAGACTTCGACTGCCACCAATAAGGCTACAATTATTTAAGAAAAATGTATACTGCATGTCGATTATTATCTACAATCATTTACCAAATAGTTTACAAGATTGAAAAATGTTAAAAAAAATTGCTTTTCAATCTGTTACTATTTAAAAAATATTATACTCTTTAAGACTATTTAGAAGAAAAGTCAATAAATAGAACCTGTAATGTGCAAGTTACATTAATTGACGACACTGACTGAATACATTTGCACGCCACGTTATGGCAGTTTATGCTGAAACAAATTTACTGTAACACTTTATGTACCAATATTCTAGCAAATAAATGTTTTCATATGGTTTGATTGATTACAATAAATACTTGTATGAAATGGACATTTAATGAATGTGTTCCCAAAAAGTTTCAGCAGTACATGTGGGATGTCCACTATTTACCGATGGTATCGCCAGAACCGAAGAATTTAAACTATGTGACTGCTTTCACAAAATAATAATCGGAACTACCAAACTGTCGATGTGGAAAATTCTCTGATCCGTTGTATGAACGGCGACATTCCCTTTTCAATATTGGCATAACCACACGAAGATCAATTTTGTGCGGATATTACCATTTGCCGAACGTGCAGTATCTCTACAAAGATTTATTGAAAAAGTTGTTCCATTGTATGAAGTTTGAATGACTGTCCACAAAATTTGAATAATGAACGAACTGTTCATGAACAAAATTTTTGATTAGCGAGTTCGTTTTTTTACAACACATACAGGGTAGTGCTGACAATACGATTAAAAAATAAACGGCATATAGATATCTCATGATGCAGTTTGCATACTAAAACATATTCGAATATAACCCTGAATATCAAATTAACATTCATGATATTCAAATTAACAGACATGATTTTTTGTCTGTTATAAATAGGCTAGATGTGTTGCTGGCGCCGTGACACGTGCACTTTCCTCAGCACTCAAAACGAGACTGACGCACAGCCGTCGCGCGACTGTCGTCGTGTGTGTGCGTGCACAATATCGCTAGACGCGGCGACAAGTAGCGAGCGCGCGCGATGTACCTAGCTTGTCGTCGCGACTTCGCGACTCTGACGCCCAGTGTGCGACGCTTTGAACAACATTTATGAAATTGTCAGCCGCAGCCTGTTGTCGCGTCTAGTCGCCGAGCTGTCGCTGTTGCGTGTCGCCTAGTGTGCGCCTACACTTAGATGGTGTAGGTGTGTGTAGCAATAATACTGTATAATAGCATTTTTACAAAATCTGTTTCTACCATTGACGTCTATGTCATTATATCTCAAAAAGATTTATATACGGTTCGGATACGGTAGTATATGTTTAATGTCTTTGTTATATCTCGTCGACTCCTTCTTGATGTACTCTATGAACGGCAGAGTACGGAAGAGGATGCAGCTACAGATATATTTGTTCTGCTAATCTCCAACTGTACTGTGAAGTATTTATCTGTGCGATTGAAAGCAAGATACGGTCCGTTGTAGGTAGGTGTACAGTTTGTGCACAGCGTAATTGCGAAAGTAAATATAATTGCATATGTTGATTTGTACAGTTCGCCGTTAATAAAAACAGCTGTGCTTTTGTTTGTTTTTTCTTCAGTGACATGTTGCTTGTTGTAGTTGGTTCATCGTAGAATTCACCAGCCAGGCGTAGCGTTTTTCTGTATAATAATTTCATGGTACTGGCGCCGATGTCTGACTAGTATGCGGCGCGAATACGGTAGGTAACTCGAACGTCCAGTTCGTGGTATTCAATCTTACGGCGAGTGATGCTTTGAGTGAGCGATGTAGGCGTTCCGCTAAACCGTTGGATTGTGGGTTATATCCTGTATTTCGTATATGCTGAATACCCACGATGCATCTACTTCTTGAATAATTCGGATTCAAAATGTCTGCCGCGGTCTATTGTAATTGTGGTGGGGTAACTAAATCTTGCAATCCATGACTTATACAACGTATTTGCGACTTTTTCTGCCGTCTTCTCCTCGATTGGCTAAGCTTCTGGTCACTTCGTTGCTCTGTCGATCATTGCAAGTATATAACGAGAGTTGTTTGATGATGGTAAGGTACCGACTAAGTCAATGTGTAGGTGACTCAAGCGGTCGACTGGCACAAAGCTGGTTATTGGTGCCTTGGTGTAGCGATGCCTGTGATTTGAAGTAAGTCATCTCCGAGTTCAGCAATATTTATGGACATGGAATTTCTTACATGACCAAAAATAAGTTCGTTGGAGTAATCACGGTTGTTATCGTCAAACTCCACATTAAAAAGAGGTACAGGCTTATTTTTGAGTGAGCGATGTAGGCGTTTCGCTAAACCGTTGGATTGTGGATGTTATACTGTATTTCGTGCATGTTGAATACCCGCAATACTTCAACTTCTTGAATAATTCGGATTCAAAATGTCTGCCGCGGTCTATTGTAATTGTGGTGGGGCAACTAAATCTTGCAATCCATGACGCATACAATGTATCTGCGACTTTTTCTGCCGTCTTCTCCTCGATTGGCTAAGCTTCTGGCCGCTTCATTGTTTTGTCAATAATTGAAAGTATATAACGACGGTTGTTTGATGTTGGTAAGGGACTAAGTAAATCAATGTGTTGGTGACTCAAGCGGTCGACTAGCACGAACCCGGATACTGGTGCCTTAGTGTGGCCATGCCAGTGATGTACATTTTTGTAAGTCATCTCCGAGTGCAGCAACGTCATTTATGGACATGGAGTTTCTGATATGACCAACAATAGAGTGAATAGGCTTTTAATAAACTAGTGCGCCTCACCATCAGAGATTGCATCACTGCTTACCATCAGGTGGGATCGCAGTCAAGTACTAGTTTATACGAATTAAAAAAAAAAAAAAACAATAAGTTTGTTGGAGTAATGACGGTTGTTATCGTCGAAATCCTCATTACAGGGTTATTTCCGATTTGCATTTTACCGTTTGGTGGCAAGTATTCATCACTAACTAATTTTGACACATTTTGTGTCACTTCTGCTAAATAATGATCCAAAACAAAACCTCTTGTTTGGTCGTTTCTCAACAGTTTTCATCAGCTGAATACCCATGCGATGCATCAACTTCTTAAATAATTCGGATTCAAACTGTCTGCCGCGGTCTGTAATAATGGTGGTGGGGCAAACAAATCTTGCAATCCATGACTCATACAACGTAATTGCGACTTTTGCTGCCATCATGTCTTCGATTGGCTGAGCTTCTGTCCAATTCGTTGTCCTGTCAATCATTGTAATTATATAACGACATTACGACAGTTTTTTGACGTTGGTAAGGGACTGACTAAGCCAATGAGTAGGTGACTCAAGTGGTCGACTGGCACGAAGCTGGATATTGGTGCCTTGGTGTGCGATGCCTGTGATGTACATCTTTGTAAGTCATTTCCGAGTGCAGAAACATCATTTATGGACATGGAATTTCTTATATGACTAAAAATAAATTCGTTGGAGTAATTACGGTTATTTATCGTCAAACTCCACATTAAAAAGAGTTACAGGCTTATTTTTGAGTGAGCGATGTAGGCGTTCCGCTAAACCGTTGGATAATGGGTGATATGCTGTATTTTGTACATGCTGAATACCCGCAATGCATAAACTTCTTGAATAATTCGGATTCAAAATGTCTGCCGCGGTCTATTGTAATTGTGGTGGGGCAACTAAATCTTGCATTCCATGACTCATACAACGTATTTGCGACTTTTTCTGCCGTCATGTCTTCGTTTGGCTGAGCTTCTGGCCAATTCGTTGTCCTGTCGATCATTGTAAGTACAAAACGACAGTTGTTAGACGTTGGTAAGGGTCTAAGTCAATATGTAGGTAACTCAAGCGGTCGACTGGCACGAAGCTGGATACTGGTGCCTTGGTGTGCAATGCCTGAGATGTACATCTTTGTAAGCCATCTACGAGTGCAGCAACGTCATTTATGGACATGGAATTTCTTATATGACTAAAAATAAGTTCGTTGGAGTAATCACGGTTGTCAAACTCCTCATTAAAAGGAGTTACAGGCTTATTTTTGATTTTCATTTTAGCGTTTGGTGGCAAGTCTTCATCAATAACTAATTTTGACTAATTTTTTGCCATTTAACCAAATAATAATCCACTCAAACTAAAATCACTTGTTCAGTCGTTTCTCAATAGTTTGCATCAGCTGAATACCCATGCGATGCATTAACTTCTTGAATAATTCGGATTCAAAATGTCTGCCGCGGTCTATAGCTGTGCTTTTAATTGTTTTTTGTGTATTCTTCAATGAAGTGTGTGTAGCGAAGTGTTGTTGTAGTTGCTTCATCTTAGAATTCACCAGCCAGGCGTAGCGTTCTTCTGTATAATGATTTCATGGTACTGGCCTCGATATCTGACTAGTATGCGGCGCGAATACGGTAGGTAACTCGAACGTCCAGTTCGTGGTATTAAATCTTGCGGCGAGTGATGCTTTGAGTGAGCGATGTAGGCGTTCCGCTAAACCGTTGGATTGTGGGTAATATGCTGTATTTCGTATATGCTGAATACCCGCAATGCATCAACTTCTTGAATAATTCGGATTCAAACTGTCTGCCGCGGTCTACTGTAATTGTGGTGAGGCAACTAAATCTTGCAATCCATGACCCATACAAGGTTTTTGTGACTAAAAAGTCACACAGTAAGGGACTAAGTCAATGTGTAGGTAACTCTAGCGGTCGACAGGCACGAAGCTAGATAATGGTGCCTTGGTGTAGCGATGCCTGTGATGTGGGTACATCGTTCTAAGTCATCTCCGAGTGCAGCAATTTCATTTATGGACATGGAATTTCTTATATGACCAATAATAAGTTCGTTGGAGTAATCACGGTGGTTATCGTCGAAATCCTCATTACAAGCTTATTTTCGATTTACATTTTACATTTTGGCGGCAAGTATTCATCACTAACTAATTTAGACACATTTTTTGTCATTTCTGCTAAATAATGATCCACTCAAAACAAAACCTCTTGTTTGGTCGTTTCTCAACAGTTTTCATCAGCTGAATACCCATGCGGATGCATTAACTTCTTGAATAATTCGGATTCAAAATGTCTGCCGCGGTCTATTATAATTGTGGTGGGGCAAACAAATCTTGCAATCCATGACTCATACAACGTATTTGCGACTTTTGCTGCCATCATGTCTTCGACCGGCTGAGGTTCTGGCCAATTCGTTGCCCTTTGTAAGTAACTAAATAACGATAGTTGTTAGACGTTGGTAAGGGACTAACTAAGTCAATTATTAAAATAATAACTAATCTTTAAAATAATAATAATAACTAAGTCAATGTGTTGGTGTACAGTTTGCGACTTGTACAGATTGCTGTAAAGAAAAACAGCTGTGCTGTTGTTTGTTTTTTGTGTTTTCTTCAATGACGCGTTGCTTGTTGTAGTTGCTACATCGTAGAATTCACCAAACAGGCGAAACGTTCTTCTGTATAACAATTTCATGGTACTGGCGCTGATATCTGTCTAGTATGCGGCGCGAATACGGTAGATATCTCGTACATCTAGTTCGTGGTATTCAATCTTGTGGCGAGTGATGCTTTGAGTGAGCGATGTAGGCGTTCCGCTAAACCGTTGGATTGTGGGTTAAATACTGTATTTCGTGCATGCTGAATACCCATGCGATGCATAAACTTCTTGGATAATTCGGATTCAAAATGTCTGCCGCGGTCTGTAATAATGGTGGTGGAGCAAACAAATCTTGCAATCCATGACTCGTACAATGTATTTGCAACTTTTGCTGCCATCATGTCTTTGATCGGCTGAGCTTCTGGCCAATTCGTTGCCTTTTGTAAATATATAATTTTGTAATTGTGGTGGGGCAACTAAATCTTGCAACCCATGATTCATACTACGTATTTGCGACTTTTTCTGCAGTCTTCTCTTCGATTGGTCAAGCTTCTGGCCTATTCGTTGCCTTGTTAATCATTGTAAGTATATTACGATAGTAGTTTGACGTTGGTAAGGGAATAAATAAGTCAATGTGTAGGAGTACAGTTTGCGCACAACGTAATTACGAAAGTAAACATGTGTTGATTTGTACAGATCGCCGTAAATAAAAACAGCTGTGCTTTTGTTTGTTTTTTGTGTTTTCTTTAATGCCTTGATGCTTGTTGTAGCTTGCTTCATCGTATAATTCACCAAGCAGGCGCAGCGTTCTTCTGTATAATAATTCCATGGTACTGGCGCCGATGTCTGACTAGTACTCGTATGCGGCGCGAATACGGTAGGTAACTCGCACGTCCAATTCGTGGTATTAGCGTAATCTTGCAGCGAGTGATGCTTTGGATTATGGGTGATATGCTGTATTTCGTACATGCTGAATACCCGCAATGCATCAACTTCTTGAATAATTCGGATTCAAAATGTCTGCCGCGGTATATTGCAATTGTGGTGGGGCAACTAAATCTTGTAATCCATGACTCATACAACGTATTCGCGACTTTTCCTGCCGTCATGTCTTCGATTGGCTGTGCTTCTGGCCAA
The DNA here is from genome assembly GCA_949319445.1 of Mythimna lalbum. Lineage (NCBI taxonomy): Eukaryota > Metazoa > Arthropoda > Insecta > Lepidoptera > Noctuidae > Mythimna > Mythimna lalbum. The sequence continues at coordinate 5,115,903 of OX439365.1, forward strand.
TTCGTTGCTCTGTCAATAATTGGAAGTATATAACGACAGTTGTTTGACGTTGGTAAAGGACTAAGTCAATGTGTTGGTGACTCAAGCGGTCGACTAGCACGAACCCGGATACTGGTGCCTTAGTGTGGCGATGCCAGTGATGTTCATTTTTGTAAGTCATCTCCGAGTGCAGCAACGTCATTTAAGGACATGGAGTTTCTGATATGACCAAAAATAAGTTTGTTGGAGTAATCACGGTTGTTATCGTCGAAATCCTCATTAATAGGGGTTACAGGCTTATTTTCTTTTTATATTTTACCGTTTGGTGTCAAGTATTCATCACTTACTAATTTTGACACATTTTTTGCCATTTCTGCAAAACAATGATCCACTCAAAACAAAACCTCTTGTTCGGTCGTTTCTCAACAGTTTTCATCAGCTGAATATCCATGCGATGCATTAACTTCTTGAATAATTCGGATTCAAATTGTCTGCCGCGGTCTATTGTAATTGTGGTGGGGCAACTAAATCTTGAAATCCATTACTTTGTTGCTCTGTCGATTATGGTAAGTATTATCACGGACAGGTTCGGTTAGGTTAGGAAGCCTAAGGTAGGAGCTCCGCTCTTCTTCCGCCTTAACTTTTGTGGCTATTTTTTTTGTAATCACCCAGAAAGTGACTTACTCAGAAGATAACTAGGGGCTAAGATAGACGCTCGTAAATTATGGCTGACTTGGTAATTAACTAGACAATGTAGATTTTTAGAGGCGAATAATGCTATTAAAAAGAAGTTTTCAATTAACACTCTTTATAAAACATTTTATAATAAAGATAAAAGGCACTGATGACCGAATACATATTATCATCATAATTTAATCATTATCAATATAATTTAATTATTATCTACCTATATTATTCACCTTGTGCGTGTCCATTAGCTCTTTGTCAATTATCGAAAATTAGATCACATCTAATTATTCTAAATTGGATACTGCTTATGTGAACTATAAATATAAAAGAAAACTTATACGTTCTGAGGGCAACATTAGTTTTTCCGAAACTATTTAGTAGTATGGGTGTTTTAATGTGCAAGGCAAAAATAATTAAGTTAATGAAAATTAACACGAAATGGTCAATCAACATTTGGAAGAAAGAATAGTGGTGAATCAAAGATTAGAGAAGCATTTTTTAATTTTCAAGACAATCACTCAAAAAAATTATACTACGAGTAATTGCACATTCTAAAGCGTAGATCTTTATGGAGAAGATTGTGCAAGAAACTCCATGGCCACTCTTTTAAATCATGATAAAAACATGTAACCGAAATACTTATACACTATGTGAGAACAATGTATAATATAATAGTAGAAATAGTGAGAATTAATTTGTATAGGCCACTGGCCATTAAGAGCGTCCTTTTACGGATGTGACGCGTATATCAGCACTACTCAGTTCAAACATTTTGAAGAGAACCGAATGATCCGCCACACGCGCCACTACCAATAAGACATTTGGGTGAGCATGACAAGCTCTCAAGTGCTCATTTATGTAAAAATTAAAGAACTCGCCTTATTACGAGTATGCGTCTATAAATGTCACCATGATAGATACGACGAAATAATTTAAGAAGTTTTATCAAATCATACCCGTCTAAATCTGCCAAAAAAAAAATCGTTACAATTGCTAGATTGACTAGATTATGTTAATAGAATGATCATGGCTTAGTTTTTTTTTTGTGCCGTCTTAACTTCATTTAACTTTTGGCTAAACTGAACTTTTGATATGGCCATTGTTCCTTGTAGTTACATGACAAGATAATTACTTTTTCGATTCGAAAAAACCTTTGAGAAGCGTTCGAAATGGTTATATTTACAGTAAGTTTGTACGGAACCCTTGGTTTGCGAGCCCCACTTTACCTTTAGCCATCGACAAATCAAAACTTTGTTTCAGTGTTTCTACGTCCTTGTATTTGCTTAAGTAATCCTCTCGACCGAATTTCGATCACGGTGGCTGTTCACAACGGAGATTAGAGGAGAATGGAGGTGATATATAGTATAGTAGGTACATATATGTGGCCCTTACACAGTCATATGCGCTTTCTATAGCTAGCCATCAGACTACAAAGTCTGATAGGATGGCAATCTGACACGATCGGGGAAAGGTTTATTTATTTTTGTTATAGGAAAACAGACAATTATGTATCTAATTTATGTCAAAACTAAAGATATGATAAAGATTTTAGGAATTTTTGGTGACCTGTGGAAACGGTGTGTATAGTAACAGAACGTTTCCGCAGATCACCAAACTGAAAAGAGACAGAAGTAAAGAAAATCTTGTGGAAGATGGTTCATTTTCTTATAATGAGTAAGCTTTTAAATTTTGCGGAGACCTGTCCCTTACATCCAGTATACACGCTGTTTGTTTGAAAGTGGCACCAATGACTAAATAAAAATTAAAGGGAAATTGTCTTGGTATGGTCGTGTGAAGAGAATGAAACGTATGTTGCTAAAAGAGAGAGACAGGGTTTTTGAGTATACATGTGGACGGATGGAAAGGTGAGGGTGGCCAAAGAAAAGATGGATGGACTGTGAGGAGTGATATGAAAGAAAAGGGAGTTAGTGAAGGCACGACAGGTGACAGGATGCAATCGAAGAAAAAACACGTAAAACGACCTCAAATAAAACGGGAAAAGGGGTAGGAAGATGATGTTGATGCTGCTTAAACTAAATGATTACAACATAAATTAAACGAACACGACGTACAACTAAATACGCACTGGGTGATTCTTTGAAACCGAGCGAATATCTCATTCATCTGGCCTAGTCTTTTCTTTACAATTTGATATTTTTATTAGCATATTAATTTTCTCCGATCACTAAATGTATCAACGGCACTCATTTGCGTCCGATAGTTTACGATACAATATAGATAGGTACCAAAACTAGGCCAGATGAATGAGAGAACTTCTCGGTTTCAAAGAATCACCCCACTACTTAATCTAAATGAACACTATCATCACGATATTAAACTAATTTAAAAGAAACTACTATTAATGACATGGATGCATACTACTTACGGATCGCTTGAAGTAATGATAGTCAACAATTTAAACAAAATGCTTGTTATAAGTTTAAACTTATCCATAGATCGGGCGCATGATTAACGGTTTTATGTGCTTTCCTAGGTACGAGAGTGTCTATCCACTAACTTCCAAACTCCAGATAGAAAAACCAGTCAAGACTAGTTTTTCTACCTAATCGAATCCAACTCGCACAAGAGTCGGATTCGATTAGATGGATTCGCGCACTCCAATATTCTGTAAAAACTTACTTCAATACTACTGCTAAGTATTTCGATTTCCGAAATTAGAGCAAAAATGTGAATAGTTTGTGACCTAATCACAAAACCGTTTTTAGACTTTACTTGTGCTATGAGACCTTAATAATCGCCAAATTTTTGTGGCAGTGGGCAGGGCGCCTTGCTCGCAGAACCGACCTATATGGGTTCTATTTTTGCTGCCAAAGGCACGAAACCATAAAATCCTAAAAACACTTTTTGCCAGACCTGAGAGTCAGGATAAAGACCTCAGTTCTTCTTTGATTAATTACTATCAACCATCATAATAATTTTCACATCTATTGCTGTACATAGGCCTTCAACAAGTGATACATAACGATTGTTCCTGTGCGTCTCGCTTCCATCAGATTTTCCAGGCCCTCAATAGATCATCGATCCACCTTGAAGGAGGCCTTCTAACTCTGCATCTTCCAGTACTTACTTAAGTAACTTTAAAGTTTAGCAATTCTAATGGCTATGTCCGTAACCTTGGTTCTCTTGCGAATATTTTTATTTCGGATACAATCACGCAAGGAAACTATCAATATAATTTACTTATTAATAGTTCATGCCAGCAAAAGAAAACAATGCCGACCAATAATACATAAACTCTAGAAATTCAATTCTCCTTTCCAACCTGTAATATTTACCGAGACAATATGGCGACCAAAATCAACTGGATTCTATTTGCAGACCTTAGCCAATCGGCAGATCCGTTTCCGAGAATATTAGCGTCCTCACTAATCCCTCCGGATGACCTGCCTAAAACGGTTGTGGTTGGGCCATGGAAAAAGCTATATATACTCGAAGTATGACATGTGTGGTGTAGATACATTTTAGTGGCAGTGGGCAGGGCACATTGCTTGTAGAACAGTTGGTTGTGAACAGTGGATGGGGACGAAAAGTGGTGACTGCGCAACGACAGACACAGCATCGGAAGGCCATCCACAAAGTAGACCGATGACCTGTTTTAATTTTTGGTGGGTTAAAATTATCCAAGTGACATCCTTCGCCCTTGGGCGGAGTGGGAGATAGTGTCAGACTCTTACTGACTAAAAAAACCACCACCCACCCACCACTTTCTTCTTACCTTTCGTACCGGGAGCCGAGCTTCCCTTTCGGATAACCTTGGCCCCAAACCTGGTGAGGGTTGCGAGAATCGATGGATGCGAAACTTACAGGACAGTTCAATGTGGCGACACTTGGGGGAGGCCTATGTCCAACATGAGACGCCTTTCAGCTTAAATGATGATAACGATAGATTAAGGAATGATGTAATAAGCTAACGTTGTTGTATAAAGTAAAAGCTGCAGGCTCGAATGCGGGCATTATTAGTTTATTTTTATTTGCCTCATAACCCATCCACCAGATTCTGACTGTTCACATAACTTGAGGATTGAGCCCTTCTAAGAACATGGCAGGAAGTTCAAATCTTTCAAACTGATACGTAAATGAACGCTTGATGTATGCATGTGTGTGAGTCTGTGTGTATCTTCGTTACTCTTTCATGCTAAAACTTTATACTTAACGGATTTAGGTGTTTGGCATATAGACCATATCCTGTAATATAACATCGTTTACTTTTCATCACAAGTACATCTCTTAGAATATTTTTCGGCTAAACTGATGAAAAAATTGGCTGTTCCTGAAAATCAGCACCGTGAGTGTCTATAATTGTTATTTCATTATGTGTACTTGTGCCAAAAAAACGGGTTTTCTTTCTTTTTTCGTCTCTTCTTTTCTTTGATTCTTTCTTTCCGATAAAAGTTCGGCATTAGACCTATTTTCACTCAGAGATTATCTTAACTCGCTTACTGTATAGCCCCGTCTTCTTCCTGAGTGACCTTGATCCCCGAACATCCAAAGGATTTGGGAGCATATGCCTCTAAAAGTTTGTTTGGACGTGTTCCTAATTGTTTCCATAGCTATCCTTTGTTATTTATCTAAGCCTAAGTATACACTCTGTAGCTGGACGGTATCTCAAGGTTTATAGCCCGTGGAAATCCTTCGTACACCTGGTCTATTACCAGGTGTACGATTGATTTATTGGATTTGGAGTTACTTGTAATCCATGAAGCGTTTCGCCTAGTCGTTTAGGCCGCGTACATCAAAGGATTGGAATTATTTCCTTGTAGCAGTCTTCCCGTCCGGTTATAATTTAAGTGTCTTCAAGGCTAGTGTGAATACGCTCTTAATAAACTAGTGCGATCCACCATCAACGATTGAACCAGTTGTTCCTGTGTCGTCCAATACGTCCAATACGTCATTCGACCTCTGGATCGAAAGCAAGTATGGATATACTTGCTTTCGATCCAGAGGTCGAATTCCAGTCAGACCACCTGAATTGTAAGGATGTTAAAGTCTCCCTCGCCGTTCTGCCACCAATAGCAAGCTCAGATCGAGCGTAACATGTCACTGCACTCGTTTCTCGCCCCGCATCTTTAATTTCTAGCACCCCATGGATAGTGCCACAAATATTTTCACCTCTAGGTTCCAGAGGATCGGGATCTGCCCAGCCGCTTCACTGTAGATTGTAAAATATATTCCTTGAAAAAAGAAAGAATAAACATTTATTTGAGACTCGCACTTGACAATCAGCAATAAAATAAAATAAAAAACTTAAAAAATAAATACTGCAATAACAACATTAAAAAGAGAAAAAAAACGACCTGTGCGACGCCGAAAAGACTCGTGCTTGTGATATTTAGAAAGAAAAAAACTACGCTGCACTGGTATTCTTATAGGGCTTGGTGACTGACAGTCATCACTCTCTGCAGTTTATACACTGTTGTGACAAAAAATAGATAGGTACAGAAGTCCAGCTCATGTATGTACTTCAGTTTTGCTTTGTTGCACTACTTAATACAAACTGACAGACAACACACTACACAACCTCACTCACACTTTTAATATACACATGTATCGTTGCTAACAGGTAGTTTAATTTATTTATTTAGATTTTTTTCTGTTATGTCATTCTTTGTATGTGTATTTTAAAAAAAATTGTACTTACTGCCAGCAGGCTTGATCATCTTGCTAACTCTGTATAATTATTGGGTCACCAAGATACAGGCTTTGCCTAGTTTATTCTTAGGTAATAATAAAGATTCTTATGTAGTTTTCATACCTACGCTCGGCATTCGCGCTAGCACCGCTCTATCCGAGCGCGCTCGGGCGCCGCACTGCAATAAATACCTAATATTAATAGTAAAAATATAACATGGCCACAAAGTCATGTACTTATCTACTCTCTAACTATCAAAGTACAAGAAAATACCTACCTAATTACGTCTTTAAACTGGTAGCTTAATAAACGATAATTTAGCAATTAATGTTTAATTAAAAAAAACCATCCACTAGACTAAACAGTCATAACTTTTTTTTGCTCCATTATTTCATAAAAAAGTTCACTAACGCATGTCTAAAGCGGATGCATATGTGCTCGCAATGAGCTGAATTGAGCCGTGATATCGTGTCCGTGAGCGGTGTCTGTGAGCGTTGCTCGAGCGCGCTTTGTATGTAGATTGAATTCTGTACCTATCTATTTTGTGGTTGTGTGCTCGAGCGCGCTGTCACAACACAACACTGTAAACGTCGACGTGTGTAACAGCAATCGCTTGCACGATCACTACGAACGTATCTACAGTCAGGCTCCCTATATTGGGAAATAACGTTGATAGCGTGATGTCAGTAAACCACAAGGGCACAGCAGGGCCGATCCTCGTTTGCGCTGTGAATTTCTGAAAAGGAAACCCGCTGTCTTAGAATGCTAGAGGCAAATAAATAACACAGGAGGGGTTTTATTCAGTAAAAGTCTGACACACCCCCGCGCTCCACCCTAGAGCGGGAGATTAGATTAAACGACTTATTACGGTATTTGAAAGGTTCAACGGAAGTGGGGACCAAAGGATCAAAGTCCTATCGGCTTGAAGTAACGAGGGCAAAGAAAACTACCAAAATCTAATCGTTTGGATCAAACAACCCGGATCTCCTTTAAATGACCCATATCTGCCATGCTGTTGAAGGAATAAGCAATAAATTGAAATTCACCGATCCGACGACGGTTATAAATCAATATCTTTGCCCGAATTTAGCATTGCTCTCAAAACTGCGAATGAAAACATCGTGAGGAAACTGGCATTTCCTAGAACCATAAATATAACGACATGTCACATACACCAACCCGCACTGGGCCAGCGTGGTGGATTACGGCTCATTCGTTCTCCTAGAGAAAAGGCCTGAGTCCCAGCAGTGGGAACTATAAAAAGGCTGATGATGAAGTACTAGTGAGACGACACGCCTTTCACGGGCGCACGCTTAACGCAGCGTCCATGACGGGCACCGGTCGCGTGACGTCGCGCGGGTGTCATGCGCTCGGGTCCACGGCGCGGAAACTGGATTACCTACGCAGTACTCCTAGTTCAACTTTAACGTTGTGCATGTAGTCGTGTCGACGGAGAACCTTAATGTATTATTACATAGCAAAACAAGCACGGGGCGTGGCTCCCCGCGATGGGTGCCTATGCGGCACTCCACGGCGGAGCACTTTTGCATGGACTGCGCGGGCGACCGCGTAACGCAGTTTCCGCCCTAAAAAAACGCGCGAAGAACATGGATCAGTTACACGTCTTTTTATTTAAAAGAGAAAAAATACATTGTTTCTGATTCATGTAATCAGAAACATTGTATTTTTCTTTAGCACAGTTATTGTTACCAATATTGTGTAAGACTTTTATTTGTAACTAGATATCCTCTAGGTTCCAACCGCATCCTTGGTTACTGCTCCCGTGGGTCCTAGCGTGATATTAGTTTTGCTTCCTCGACAAATGGACTATCGAACAATAAAAGAATTCGTAACAGTTGTTTCTCAAACAAACGAACTCATCAGTTTCCTCATCATATATAGAATACTAGCTTTTGCCCACGACTTCGCTCGCGTACATAAAATATAGCCCATGCCGCTCAGGAATAAAGCAGCTTTCTATCGGTGAAAATATATTAGCAATCGGACCAGTACCTTTTTTTATTGTTGATAGGTTCGCGCTTGACCGCTATCTCACCTGATAATCTTTCCGATTACCTCCTTTAAACGAAAAAAAAAACTATACCACGTTTTAACGCGTGTTACTTCCTTTTTTTTTGTTTTGTGTTTGCATAAAGTTTTTATTGTCTACAATGTTTTTTGCACCAAAATAAATACTTTTCTTTCTTTCTTTCTTTTTATTTACCTCTAATATTATAATATTAGTGTACATTTAAAAAATCAAAATCATTAAAAAATAAACATAATACTCTTTAGTAGGTCTACAACAATTAACAAGAGTAATATTTGAATTCAAATAATACATCATTAAGATTAATATCAGACGAATCCCTCAAAGGAATAGCAGAAAATTCGTTCCAAAAGGTCTCCTTGTGTAAGCTACGAACAATGATCCCAAACGCTCCAGTAACTTTCAGAAGTTTTCTCTGTTCATATATTATTACAGTAATATTCGATGTACACATGACTTCGTGATCCTTTGAGACGGAAATATCGAGAAATATACTATTGAATTGCTTATACCTCTTTTTGATTCAAATACATTTGTTCTACAGGGTTATTTGTAAAACACTGGCAACCTCTCAGGACTATGTTACTAACATGATTTACAACAACTTTTGTTCTATGACTTTTAAACATAGTCATTTTTCATATTTTCATAAAAAAATAAAAATATTTAAATTGAACTTTCTAAATATTAACGAAGTCTACGCAAAGCAATTGAAGCAAGCAATAGCACAATAGCACAAGGGAGCGGAAATCGTGTGCGGGAGGTGTAGGTGAGTACAGCAAAATACAGATTTGAAATGTATTAGATAGAACATCGAAATCTTGAAGGTTTGTTGTTGGTATACAAATTAGATTTCGTAAAAAGTCATAGAACAAAAGTGGTTGTTTCTGATATTAGTAATTATAGTCTTGCCAGGTTGTTAGTGTTTTAAAAATAACCCTGTATAGCTGTTGTAATTCTCAAAGAGAGTATCTATTTAAGAGACTATTTATTTAAAGAGACCATCTAGGTAGTAGGTACCTTGCCATTTAAAAATGTAAGTGATTTGGTATTTAATTTTGATTTCTTGAAGGCTAGAATGAATAGGCTCTTAATTAACTAGTGCGCCTCACCATCAACGATTGCATCACTACTTACAATAAGGTGGGAACGCAGTCAAGTACTAGTTTATATCAATAAAAAAAAGTGAGAACAAAGATTTTCATTAGCAGTAACACAAATGAAAAGACAAGTGCACAAAATACGTCATTATTTCACTTATGAAGTGTCAATTTTTAATTTTTGGCACTAATCCCAAAAATGAGAAACCGACATTTTCGTACATATATCTATCTATCAAACGACGTTTTTAATAAATTAACAAGAAAATAATTACGAAACAAAGAATACAATTGATAACAAAAAAGCGAACTGTTTTGATTCGGTATTACTATGCAAAGAATTTCGCTATTACCTACACCACCGACTTGATGAAAGATATTTTAGAAAATTTGTAAGTTTTTGATAAAAAAGGCAGACTTTATTTGTTAACTAGCTGTGCCCGCGACTTCGTTCGCGTGGATGTCGGAACTTAACAATGTATTGTTTAGTGCGAAGTGCTGTTGTAGGATAGGAGAAGCACTATGGTAAACAAATATAATTTATTTATTATAGTGCTTCTTTATAAACAACATTAGCTGTGGAACCATCTGGAGCGTGAAAGAGCTACATATTTGACCATGGGAAAAGCATCCAATACTTAGATCCACCTCGTCTTAACATTGGGCACGCCATAATCAAGGCGGTAAGACCCCTCTTTCAGGATTGACTGGAAACACGTCACAGCGTCCTTACTTTCCGCATGACGCAGGTCCTCACTAGATATGTTTCCATATTCGGGACGTTGCTGCACCCGATTCATGCGGAAGAAACGCCCTTGTGTTACAATTATGTTGACCGCTCGGAGGACACGATGGAGCATACGGTGGAAGTGTGCTGAACCTATGTTTTACATGGACCGATTGCTTATTATCAGACCACCATAACTCATGAGCAACCAAAAGCCAAACCAATTCAGCCAAATGACGTCGACTAGCTTTGGACATTGGCCTCACGCGTCGCCATAACGACCGGTCCTGTGCGTCCCGCATCTATCGGATTCCCGCGACCCTCATCAGGTCATTGGTCCACCTTGAGGAAGGCCTTCTAACGCTGCGTCTTCCGATACGTTGTCGCCACTCCAGAACTTTTCGTCTTTATCGACCATCTGTTCTGCGAAGCAATGAGCCCTGCCCACTGCCATTTAAGTTTGCGAATATTTCTATTAATTTATGTTTATAACACTTTTCTTTGTTCGCAGCTTCCGTCGCCAGGATAGCCAAGTTTCTCGGAGGGACTGGCACTCCTCTCGTGACCACTGGTGGCTTCACCTTTGACTTTGTCAAGCCAAAGCAGACATGTAAGGACGAGTTCTATATGCAGGTGCGGGCTGGACCTGTTGGCTTTAAAGACTTGGGTTACTTCATCATTGATGTGATGAGACAGTGAGTATATTTTTTTCATTTCTGTTTGATTACTTTAAATATAATAGAGACTCATCTTGGGATTCTTTTTCAGCATTGCAATTAAGAGATGTGCCGTTGCCGGCAATATGGGAATATTGCTGGCAATATTCCCACCAATACTCCCACTTCAGGGTAATATTGCCGGCAACGGCACATCCCGCAGTTCATACCAATTTAGAAGCATATTTTTATTAGGGTTTCCTACCCAAAGGGTAAGAAACGGGTAGCTATTGGTAATACTCCGCTATCGGTCTGTCTGTTACCAGGCTGTAACTCCAAGAACCGTGATAGTTGGACAGTTGAAATTTTCACAGAGTTATTTCGGTTATCGCTATAACAAAAAGTACTAAAAATAGAATAAAATGCATATTTAAGTGGGACTCCAATACAACAAACGTGATTTGTTTTTCCGTGTTTTTGCTTAATTCATGAATCCCCAAGCGACCACCGGTGGCCGCGCATCTATTGTCTTACTATTGACGGTATCTGAAGGGTTAATATTAATAACGGTTACATTTAGACGCTTGAAATATTCACAGAATCTTTACTTTTTTTCACTTTGAAAATAAATAATTAAATTAATTTTTTTTTTTGGGAGGCTTCCTTACAACAAATGTGATTTTTTTTGCTACAGACGGTGCGGAACCATTCGTGCGCGAGTCCGATTCGCACTTGACCGTTTTTTTACTAGTATTTTTATTATGACGTAGTGTTGAAAAAGAGGTCCCGAATGAGCTTTTAATATTAAGACCTGCATACATTCTTACATCAATGAATTCATATGGTAGAACTACACCGCGCACACGTGTGCCAATCTGGCGCCGATCTGGGCGCGTCCGGCGTCGGTCTCCATACATTTTATATGGAAACTAGACTTGTAGAGCTACACTTGCAACACGCCACGAGACGTCGTTCTACGTACAAATTAGGCGTGTTACACGTGTCCGTGCTAGCAGTGTGGCACGTATGCCGATCTAGGCGCGTCAGTCTCCATACATTTTATATGGAAACTAGACTTGTAGAGCTATACTACAAATCAAGCGTGTTACACGTGTGCGTCGGTCTAATGTAGTTCTAGCTTTATGGCGTCATTGGATCTTATATGAAAGGTAAAACAATGCTCTTATTTTAAATCTCTTCAAAGCTCCACTTCAAGCTAGATGTTTACTAACGTGCTCATGTGAAAGGTAAGTAAGTATCTACGCTTCTGTTTGAGGGCTTTGGTGCGGGTGTTACTAGTTAAGAGGTAGAGAGCGGTGGTGGCTGAGTGGTAACGCCCTCTACTTACTAGTTGTAGGTAGCGGGTTTATTTCTTTGTGTAATTTATTTCATCACTACTGCTCTCAACACGGTGAAGGAAAACATCGTAAGGAAACCGAATCGTAGGTACTAGAAACAAAAATTCGAAGGCATGTTACATCCACTAACCCGCATTGGGCCCGGTAGATAATAATATAATATTCCACAACTATTGCACAAAGCCATCTAGTATTAAGCTAAGCAGAGCTTGTGTTATGATTATGAGTACTAGACAACTGATAAACAAACATACATATTATAGATAAAATACACCCAGGGACAGAGCAAATGATCCTGCTCATCACACAAACATTTGTCCGAACCCACGACTTCCGGCATAGCAGTCAGGGCCACTAACCACTAGACCAACAGGCCAAGATCACGGCTCGTTCCCTCTCTTAGAGAGGAGCTTTCCCAGCAGTGGCCAAAATTATAAGGCTTATTATATATATTACCTTATATATGTTTTTACCATTACTAATACGCGTAGAGTTGACTTCAGCATTTGAGATTTGTCAAATTTTGGAACAATAACTTTATGGAATGCAAAATAAAGTTCAAATTAGAATGCAACCCATATCCATTTTAGGTCCTTTTATTTTAAACGATCACTTGAAGCAAAAGCTTCGGACCTGAGCGCGGTAGTGCTTACTTAAGCCCTACTATTAGTAATTGTCAGACATTTGGTTAATTATGTCCATTTCGGGGAGAAATAGAAGGTCTTGAAGATTTTAGTTAATAGGTACCATTTCCTTGACCAAATAATGCTTTTATACGTTGAAAATAAAATTGCTGTTGCACTTTTTATTTTCTATGTATAAAAGCATGAATGCTTGAAATGTCTACTTAGCTTTTTTTTTTGACTTTCTGATTTCTACGCTCGAACCCGCAGCTTTCATGTAGGCACAATTATCTCGCTTTGAAAATTTCAAGTATACGTACAGGGTTTTTTTTTAGGTGGGACATCATCTAATGACATCTACCGCCCTTTACTGACTAAATAATAATAATAATAATAATAATTTATTTATTCAAAGACAACTTTTGGTCCACATTATATGTTAGTATCCCTTATTACTATGTTAGTTCAGACATGGTTCAGACGCTCAATAATATTAAACTGTTATACACTCTTTCCATAAAATAATAAAACCCAGTCCCAGTCCTCCTAGTCCCTTCGTTGCCTTTCATTCCAGGGCTGGGTTTTCCATTCAGAAGTGAACCCATGGCCCCAGTAGGCTTCAGGCCTGCTTGACCTGTACGGTTTGCTGACGTCTCCTCGAGGCGTGCGTGCAAGACTACGTGCTGTCGACGGAGTGGGTTTTTCTTTCAGAAGCGAACCTATGGCCCCAGTAGGCTTCAGGCCTGCTTGACCTGTACGGTTGCTGACGTCTCCTCGAGGCGTGCGTGCAAGACTACGTGCTGTCGACGGAGTGGGTTTTTCTTTCAGAAGCGAACCTATGGCCCCAGTAGGCTTCAGGCCTGCTTGACCTGTACGGTTTGCTGACGTCTCCTCGAGGCGTGCGTGCAAGACTACGTGCTGTCGACGGAGTGGGTTTTTCTTTCAGAAGCGAACCTATGGCCCCAGTAGGCTTCAGGCCTGCTTGACCTGTACGGTTTGCTGACGTCTCCTCGAGGCGTGCGTGCAAGACTACGTGCTGTCGACGGAGTGGGTTTTTCTTTCAGAAGCGAACCTATGGCCCCAGTAGGCTTCAGGCCTGCTTGACCTGTACGGTTTGCTGACGTCTCCTCGAGGCGTGCGTGCAAGACTACGTGCTGTCGACGGAGTGGGTTTTTCTTTCAGAAGCGAACCTATGGCCCCAGTAGGCTTCAGGCCTGCTTAGCCTGTACGGTTTGCTGGCGTCTCCTCGAGGCGTGCGTGCAACACTACGTGCAGTACGTGCTGTCGACGACTTGGGCTTGGTCCGGACGGGTCCCAGACGGCCGGACATCGAGATACTCATGCTCGACGTCCAAAAGCCCGCGTCTACCGTGGATGGTAGTCGGAGTCGGAATCTCGGCGACTGGGGCGGGAGAACGTCCGTTCCTCCACGCGTGCGGCCTTCTCCTTCGCTAGCATTACTGCGCAGAAAGAGGCGACCACCTGCCATTCTTCCCTGTTTGAACCAGGGCCTGACGCGACGGGTCATTGCCGCCGATTGCCTCGACGAGGGCACGGCGATGCTTTGCCCAAGTAGGGCACACCTCCGCCGTGTTTTCCAGGCGGTCCACACAATGCCCAGGTGCAGAAAAAGTTAACGTAGGTGTGGTTTTAGTAAGTAAAAGTCTGACATGCCCACACTTCGCCCTATGGGCACGCCACGATTATGGCGGTAAGTCCCCTCTTTGAGGCGTGGCTGGAAAGACCTCACGGCGTCCTTACCTTCCGCATGACGCAGGTCCTCACCGGACATGGCAAGTTCGGGAGGTTCCTGCATCGGATTCAAGCGGAAGAGACGCCCGGGTGTCGCCACTGTGCGCAACGCCCGGAGGACACGGTGGAGCACACCGTCGAGGTGCGCCCTGCCTGGGCGGAGCATCGCCGTGCCCTCGTGGGGGCGATCGGCGGCGGAGACCTCTCGGGCCGGGCCCTGGTCGAGGCCATGGTCCGGAGCGAGGAGGAATGGCAGGCGGTCGCCTCCTTCTGCGAAGCAGTAATGCTTGCAAAAGAGGAGGCCGACCGCATCAGGCAACGGCGCCCTCGCCGGCGTCGCCGGGATTCCGATCCCGATTTCCGGCCACCGTAGACGCAGGCTCGCGGACGGCGAGCTATGGGTAGCTCGCTGCGCGGCGCGGGTTTTTTAGTCAGTAAGAGTCTGACACTGTCTCCCGCTCCACCTAAGAGCGGGTTTCGTCAAAGATGATTTTCCCCGTCGACAAAAAAAAAAACACTTCGCCCTAGAGCGAGAGGAGCAATTGAATGATTTTACACCTTAGAAAACCGTCCCAGCAGTAATGGAAAATAAATAAGAAAATACTATTCATTAAGGAAATTATTTCTAAAATACCTTTGAAGAGAATATATTCTACAGTTTGAGAGAACTCAAACTGTCTCAAAACATTAACTATTTTAACAGAACTGACTGAAAAGCAAGTTAAATAATAAACGAGCACAAAACTACTATATTCTCTGTGAAAATCTACGTTTCGGAAATGACAGGCTTCCGTTAACGTAATTAACCCCACAGTATGTCCTTCGTGTGGAACTCTAAACGTTAACTTAAGTTGTCTGTTTGAGACTTGGATGGTTTGCGTTTATTGAAATTGAAGTTTCAGTGTCAGTGCGAAATTCTAAGCGTTATTGAATTCTTGCTGTAAACTATAGAAGGCACCAGATAACCATGGAATAAAGAACATTGACTATTTCCTAATATCTCTCTCTAATGAACTGCTTTTTATTCTGCAAGAATATTCTCCTCAGCTTCATCAATCACTGTTTTGTATTTGCTTTGGTCAGTTGTGTCCCAGTTGTATTTAATATAAAAATGTTAAACAAGAAATAAAATTAAAAATGTGATCCTAATTTAAGCAGGCATATATTTTCCTTGGTTATATTACCTTCAAATGGTAGAAAAATCTGTTAAATATTTACTGTCCCCGCACACGGGCTTCAAAAAAACGCCGCTTCAAGATTCTTTTTGAGGCGGCCTTTTTTTGTGGCTCGTGTGCGGCGGTGCCGCTACAAAAAAACGCTTGAAGCGGCTTTAAATTTCACCGGACACAAGAGGTGTCGCGCGCTTCAGCCGTTTTTTGCGGCCGCTTCTAACTTTTTCATTGGCCGCTTCAAGCGTTTTTTTGTGGCGGCGTTTTTTTGAGGCCCCTTTGCAGGGACACTTGTGTACTATCTGCTGCCAGCCCACGTGATAGTAGAATATTATCCCAATGAAATATACTCCAGAAATATAAAGTATCTTGTGTTATTCCAGGACATATTCTACCCGTGTACCAAATTTCATAGAAATCCGTTCAGCCGTTTGAGCATAAAGAATTAACAAAAACACACACACACAAAATTTCGCTTTTATAATATTGTAATAATCGAATGACAAAATGTCGTGATGATAATTCAAAAATCAAAAAGGGCCATCCTAAATCCATGCATCCTAATGGGGCTGTTCCACCTGTCCGCTGCAGTTTTCAAGACGCTGTTGGTACTGATGCTATGATAGGATGCATTACTTCTAGTACTTGACTGCGATCCCACCTGATAGTAAGCAGTGATAGTACTTGATAGTACTTGCGCCTAATGTAGCACTGAGGTGTCGCCAGTTCAAAATGAAGGAAAAATCCTTGAGATTGGAAACAATAAGCCCTTCCTAAGCCTGAAGATTTAACCTAAGTAGGTATATTAAGTCGTAACTTGGGATTTCCTCTGTTTTTTTATGGTTTCCGTGGTGAGATATGTCGTCAAGGGATAAGTGAGAAAACATATAATAATATATTTATATTTGCTTATATTTTGGGGTGCATTATTTTATAACGAACGAATATATCAAGGTTTGAAAGAGGCATATGGAGGGTATATGGAGAGGGTAGGGAAGTCAAAGAAAAGATAGATAGACTGTATGAGGAGCGATATGAAAGAAAAGGGAGTTGGTGATAGCATGATGGAAGACAGAATAGAATGGAAGAAAATAAAATATTGCACCGAACACAAATAACACAAGAAAAGGACAGGGAAATGACACAATCCATTCATCTTGTCTTTGACTTCCCTCTCCCTCTTCATCCATCCACATGTATACACATAAATCTTAATTGTGATTTAATTTATTAATCATAATTCTAAGTTTGGACGTGAAAGAGCCTTTTGTGATATTGTTAAATTATTTCTGTTTGCTTTCTAAGCGATCTGTAGTGACATCTATGTGACCATAAAGTAACTAAAACCTTTAAAATCGCGATGCAGAGTTCTTCACACATCAGAATATAATATGCCCGAAATCAACTATTATGCAGATGGCCGGATAACGCCCAATATCCGTCTTTTATTCAGAGGATCGTCTCTTTTCAACGGGGTATGTGGATCTTTTGTGTTCCTCTAAAGATCCATTTTAATAAACAGAAACAAACTCAGAAAGTATGTTAATTTATTGGTTCTGCATCTGTCCTCTATCGTGTTCATGTTGGATTACCGTTTCATTAGACTACGAGAATGAGGGAAGTACGAATACACCTAACTTCTCGTATGTTTACGCATATATTGTGTGCACTATTATATTACGCGCGCTAGTCTCCGATGAGGCGGCCACCACATTCAAAATACGGCGTAGGGCGATTTGAACCACGTGATTCTTGCTACGTCTTTGGACGTATATTTACGACCACCGAACGCGTATATTTTCAGTCAACTTATCGGAAATTGGTACGACTTTTGACAGTTGCATCTTAATTTCGTTGGTATGCTGCTGCTGTCATCCTACCCATGCTATGTAAAAAATACTTTAGTTTAGTTACTCTAACAAACTTCGCTACCACCAGACAGCCGTCGCCGTCGCTGGCGCTTATGCCAGAAAACACAGCCTCACTCAACAAGGCAAGTTAATGAGTGATTGAAAGTAAAACGTTATCTATCTCGTAACTTTTGTAGGCAAGTCGTATTGTAAGCCGAGAAAATGGCAGGCCATTGTGTACATTCATTTCCACTGGTAGGGGCTGGACATGGGCCATTTAGGAGTATAAATGCCGTCGGTCTGAAGGGCAGTTAAATAAAGTGATGCACGAGTTGTCGTAATGGTGTACCATAAAGAAGATTGGGGTACTTCTTTTTGAACAGCGTGTGCAGGAGTGGATAACCCTCATTTATTTGTCAATTTATAAACACACAATATGCTTAATATAGACACTTGTATAGCTTGCTTTAAAGTCATTTTATTCGGAGTATTTTTTTAAGCCGTTCAGTGTTGTAACTAGCGTTGTCAGGCGTCCGGATAAAGCCGGACGTAGTCGGGCTTTTTGGTGCAATGTCCGGTCAAATTAGGCCGGTGACCGGCCTACCCGGCTTTTTTAATTTAACATTTTATTTTAGACTTGTTATGTGTTCTGCTCTACCTTGTATCGCCAATGCAAGGGCAGTAGACTAGCAATTATATCAGTTAATTTGTTAGTTCATTAGAATTTGAAAACATATTATGGGCGAAACTCTTCGCCTCCGCATTCAATAATAAAAAAAAAAAACGATTTGTCGTCCTTCTACCCAAATTTCAACCCAACGCAAAAACCTTCTACAGATTTATTAAATGATTGGCACTGCAGTCAGCGTTTTAAGCACTTTCTTACTGACAGCGGTACAAAATTTTTAAATAATATATTCAAATTGGGGGAGGCCTATGTCCAACAGTGGACGTCTGAGATGATGATGATGATACTCAATTTGCAAGTAAATCATATTTCTTTTTACATTGGAATGTTGGGCTGTGAAAAAGAAGGATGAAAAAAGATTGCATGTAGCAGAGATGAGAATGTTAAGATGGATGTGTGGTGTGACAAGAATGGATAAAGTGAGAAATGAGTATATTAGGGGAAGTTTGAAAGTGGCGCCAGTGACTGAAAAGCTGAAAGGAAATCGTTTGTCTTGGTATGGTCATGTGAAAAGGAGGGACGAAACGCATGTTGCTGGGGAGAGGGAGGCCAAAGAAAAGATGGATGGATTGTGTGAGAAGTGATATGAAAGAAAAGGGAGTTAGTGATAGCATGACGAGTGACAGGACAGAATGGAAGAAAAAAACGTGTTGCACCGACCCCAAATAAAACGGGACAAGGGCAGGAAGATGATGATGAGACTAAAATAATTGTAAAATAACAAATATAGTACCTACATAAAAACCATATATATAAAAAAGTACTTAAAGGACATAAAGGAAGAGGAAACCGAACATCCATATTTTTGTTCTGCTTCACAGTAGCTCGAGAAAACAAAGATAACTTAGCGGGTACTGGGTAAGTACTGCTACAGGTAGCATTGTCAAAACTGTACAAACCAATAACATTTTAATAAACTGACATGTTAAAGGTACACCAATCAACCGAAAAATGTGTTCCTCGCAGCAGCGGCAGCACTTGTGGTAGGAGATCCCCTGTGTTTTATTTACTTTGGTATCATAATTACTACACTTTTTAAACACACGCGAAGGAATTTTTTATTTAATTTCGTAGCAGCGCGCAGCATATAACTAGAAGATGTGTGACGCAGACTAAAGGCAAGGATCCCAATTAGGATCCTTTTGAGTCTTCACGAGTGCGAGCTCATAGCAAATCTATTTATTTAAATATCAATGGTACAAACGAAGCTTGTCAGTGTCACAGATATGGACGATTTTTATTAATTCTGACTATATCTGCCGAAACTTGTGCTCATTGTGTGGGAACTAATATTATTAGTAATGGTGTCTATAGTCGCTGACGACGTAAATTCCATGCACGTGTTGTGTGTTTAGTACTTTACTCTTCATACATATGTGGCGTGACCAGATCATAGAATGGATCGCTTCATGACATGGCCAACTAAAACTGACCAGATCGTATAAACTCTAATAAGGGTTGAGGTACGGAACCCTGAAGACAAGAGAACCGAATGCATCACATGTGCTACGATCAGTAGAACATTTGATGCTCTAGATGAATTTGAAAATGTACTGGACAATGTATTTCTGCCCGACAGGATAGTTAGGCTAGCTTCCAAGGCTAAAATCAATTTCATAAATGAATTTAAAAAAACATTTTATTTGCCAGAAAAGGCGCAAACTTAAGACTAACATTTAAATATTTTCTTGTTTCTTTTTTTGCAACAAAAAATAAATGCCCAGGTAAATGCCCAATGGCATAAATATCCACTTAGCAATTTTGCCAAAAATGCCCAGGCCCACTCAAAACTGCCTATGCCACTTTTGAAACAAAGACTTTGTTTATTAAGTCTTGCATTAATGTCCATTATTGATGTAAAACAAGTTTTTGTTTTAATTAATCTTGTTGTGTTTAATCCTTTTTCTTGTTAATTAACTTCTGTTATACAATAATTTTGCTTTTTATTTACACCGTCCGTGTTCTGAATAAGAAATAATACTTTAATGTTCAGCGAGTTTAAATAAATTACTTCTTTCATTATTATTTTGAATAAATTGGCCTTATTTCCTGGCTTGAAAATGGTTTTGAATATTTTACTATCACTTGAAACTGTTTGGCTTCAAAGTTAAATGAAATGGCTACATTATCAGCAAATTGACGTATTCAGTTTATCATCCTACGAAGTTTATTATTTAAATAGTTCGTACTATTTATTGTGTTCAGCATTCATTTGTATATCTTTCACAGTCGTTATAGGTAATCAGATATCAGAAAGAACTTTCAGAACATGCTTGGACTATAATAAATATACCACCTATGTCCACAATATGGAATGTAATAAAGTATTGAGACACAAACAACAACTTTTGTTCTATGACTTTTTACAAAATTCATTGAGAGTCGAGCAGTTGGAGCCGCGTCATAACACTAATTTTAAGTCGTTTGTGGTGCGTGTGCCGACTCAACATTTGGACACCTTCCTCAAAGGAGAGTTTTGGCCGAAGGATGTCGTGTATCGACGATTTCGCGGAAAGATACCGACCTCTTCTCTTCCTCTCTCTCTCGAAATATTTTTACTTTTGTATGAAAATCTGATGAACTAATGATAATTTTTTTAAAGTCATAGAAAAAAGTTGTTGTTTAAATGATGTTAGTAACATAGTCCTGAGAGGTTGCCAGAGTTTATCAAATAACCCTATACATAAAAAATATAACTTTCCTGCGTCAGGCAAAAACGATTTCTGAAATGAGACAAAACGGTTCAAATTGAAATAACAAGGAATGACTAAATTCGGAGAAGAATATTTGATGATAAATTATTGTGGAGTAAAATGAAGGGATCTACCTTTCATTTTGCTATTTTGTTAACAAGATTGTAATTTTAATATCTTTAATATTTATGTAATTATAAAAACGTTTTATATGTCGGGTTAATTTACTGGGAAATGTAAATTTTATGATAATGAACGACTGCTTTTATAATGTTTTGCCCACTTGTAGAATGTAGATAACTACTTAGGTATTCAGAGGTTCAGTTAGTAGTGTGCGTGAGTATTTGCGCGTTTTATTTTATTTCGGGATGGGCATTTTGGCTAACGTGGGCATTTTAAATCTTTAACAGTCGTAACAGGTAGTCGAAAATTAGAACAGTGGTGGCCGAGTGGTAATCGTTCCGACTTATGAGTGGTCGCGTGTTCAAACCGCGGGCTCAGCAGGACTGATGCTCGTTAGGGCCGCGTGGATTTTCTAAAAAGGAAACCCGTGGTCTTAAAACGCAAAAGGCAACTGAAGAACACAGTAGTGGTTTTATTTAATAACAATCTGACACGCTCTCCCGATCCGCCCCAGAGCGACAGAAGGCGTAGGTGTAGGTGTGGGTGTAATTTATCTATATTATGTATGTATTTAGAAATATATATGTATGTTTATCAGTTGTCTAGTACCCATAACACAAGCTCTGCTTAGCTTGGGACTAGACGGCGTTGTGTGATAGTTGTGGAAAATTATAAATATTATTATTTCCTTTATTCATTATACAAACATATAAATTATATTTTAAAATAAAAAATAAAAAAAAAACATTTAAAAATATAAAAAATAGTGTCCCACCGCTTTCGGGAACAGGGTCCAAGCTACCGGCGGTCAGGGCTCCAGAGACAGGAACCTCCTGACTATACGAGCCGTGTCCAGGAGTACCGCTTTCTGAATCAAGCCCTTGATCCAGCCGCCTAACGCGAGCCTCCTAAGGTGTTGGTCGAGGCTCTTGGCTATTAAGCCATTGGCTGAATTATTATTATTCCATTCAAACTACTAAAATAATGTCAAGTGGTACATTTCATACGTAAGTACGTACTTGGCTGAATAAATATAGATAAATCTGATAAGGGCTGAAAGCCCAAATGTTTATTATTTTCGGACATTTGAATGACAACTCACAGATAAGTTTATGAATACAAGTTCTATGAATAGAAAGGAAAATGGCGAGTTTTGTCAACAATAGTTATTTGAGAATTGTGTTACGTATGCAGAAATATTGTTACTTTAAGTACAAAAGGCCTGTAGAATTTTAGTATTTATTATAGGTATGAAAGAGCCGAAAAGAAGAATGTTTGTTATTTGTTTGTTGTTTAGCGATAAGACCGCCTATTGTGACACCCTGTTAATTTTAAGTTCCTGATGTCATTTTTATTTTTGGTGTATAATAAAGAATACATCTATCCATCTATCTAAGTCGTTATTAAAAACGTAATCCATATAAGACCACTTTGTTGTCCGTCTCTTAAGACACTTTTCTCAAAAATACTAAGAGGTATGTTACTCAGGGTGAATGTAGCTTTCTAATGGTAAAATATTTTTTTGAAATCGGCACAGTTTTTCAGTTTATTCGATACAAACTTACAGACAAAAATACACATTTACTCTCCATATAATATATAGTGTAGATTACTTTGGATAAAACAACAAGCTTTTAAACCATGATCATGTTGACGATAGACTGCTCAGGAAAAGCCATCATAATAAATAAATAAAGGTCCTCATTTATGTCCTCACTTACTCAATAAGTCGATCACAGTGTCCTCCCCTGTGATACATAAGTGTCACCCATAAGTATTTGTAAGTACCTACCTCTGACTACTAAGCCAAAAAGGTTTTCCCAAGACCCCATGTCTAAAGCAACAGGCACTTTCTTACCAAATTCTCAAGGGTTTGAGACGTACGAACAGCTAGTCACTCCTTATCAGTGTCTTTTGTTTTTTGGTCAATATTATGAAGGAGTATCAACATAGGCAATATAAAAAAGGGGATAAATATAATGAGCACCAAAAACAAAGTGTCTTTATTTAAAATAATAAAATGTAAACCAATCAGAAAAAAAAATGTAAACCAAAAAATTAACACCCTAAAATTTTGTCATTTCGAATACTCTTCAAATAATTTCAAATCAAATAATTGCACAGGACCGGTCGTTGTGGCGACGCTTGGGGGCGGCCTATGTCCAGCAGTGGACGTCTTTCGGCTGATATGATGATGATGATGATGAATTTCAAATACGCGTAAAAGTGTTAGATACTCGTATAACCTATTTGCAAAGTAAACATAATTTATCACAAGTGCTTGGAAAAGTCTATATCTAATCTAATAGGGGGTATATTAGATTAGATATAGACTTCGTGGAAACACGACACACAGTGGATCTTAAACCCTTGTTGGTTCTAGTTATTTTACTGCACTTTAAATTGTAAGTAAATTGATCACCAAATTCGTGCACAGATCAATCAGATAGGTTAGGTTAGCTCCTACCTTAGCTTTCTTGGTTATTTTTTTATAACCACCCAGATATAGTAGCCTCGTTTCGCGGTGCTCCGTCGATATATTATAATGATTTATCTGGAATAATTTACATTAGGCAAAAAGTTGTACATAACATTATTTTTAGTTTTTGCGAAACCTGAATATAGTTAGTTTAGAATCAGTAATTGGCCCGGTGACTATGTATATTTGCTAACATAACAAGTTTATTTATAGGTTTGTGTTTTTTCATGATACGCTTTTTTCTTTTTTTGTCGACGGGGAAAATCATCTTTGACGAAACCCGCTCTTGGGTGGAGCGGGAGACAGTGTCAGAATCTTACTGACTAAAAAACCCGCGCCGTTCCTTCTAGCCTTCATACCGGGGTACGAGCTCCCTTTCGGACAACCCTGACCCCAGTAGGCTTCGACCCAGCTGGGCCCCTCCTGCGGCTGACAACTCCTTGAGGCGCGCGGGAACAGTGCGCGCCGTCGACGTCTTGGACTCGGTCCATTACCGGACGATCGGACAGCGAGCTACCCATGGCTCGCCGTCCGCGAGCCCGCGTCTACGGTGGCCGGAAATCGGGATCGGAATCCCGGCGGCGGCGGCGAGGGCGCCGTTGCCTGATGCGGTCGGCCTCCTCCTTTGCAAGCATTACTGCTTCGCAGAAGGAGGCGACCGCCTGCCATTCCTCCTCGTTTCGGACCATGGCCTCGACCAGGGCCCGGCGCGAGAGGTCTCCGCCGCTTTCATGATGCGCTTATGTTTGTACATGGATTCTTCACACGTGTTTCGGGATTCGCATATACTAAAGCTAGTAAATATAGTTGTATATTTAAATGTCATTTTACTACTTTACTTATGAGTCTGTCTTTCGAAAAATTATACTTACAATCTTAGAAAAGGATTTTGTGATGTAAATAACTAAACGGCTTTTGAGTTTTTGTCGACCTACTGCATTGTTTCTTGCCATACAGAATTCTAAACCCTGAACGCGTTAAAGTCAGAAATTTAAAGAAACCTTTTTTATTGTCCTTTCAATCGATTATACTTTTATAACGTTGGTAGCATGACAAATGGCGGCTGCAGAAAATAATTTAATTCATGAATCCCCAAGCGACCACCGGTGGCCGCGCATCTATTGTCTTACTATTGTGTCTCTAATTGACGGTATCTGAAGGGTTAATAGTATTAGTCTTAGGCAAAATGTAAAAATAAAACTTTTATTAAAATGTACCTTTTTTTTTGAGAGAAATAAATTATATTTATTTTAGTTGGTATTGTAACCACTTTTTTGCTTTTAGCTATCCTCATGCCTCCGAAATAGAAATAAAAATCGGTTGAACATACAGTAGAAAGGTTTCTTTAATTTTCTAATCTTAACGCGAACAGGGTATGGGGACTGTAGGTTTTGATTCCCAAACGCAAACGAAGCATTGTCTTATTCCCGAGCTAGCTTAACGCATTCGTATACAATAGAGAGGTTAGAAGCTAAGCCAAAAAGCTTTTAGCCTTCCTTTTGTAGAATACGTGTGTGGTACGAATAAACGTCGTTTTATAGGGTTCCGTACCTCAAAAGGAAAAAACGGAACCCTCACGGGATGACTTTGTTGTCCGTTAAAAAAACAAAAAACTACGTTAAAGTAAACACCATATGAATCTCAGGTTTTTTAAAATAGATTATTTAAATTATTAAATAAAAAATAAATAAAACACTACCCTAGTAATTATATATTACTATTTATTCTAAGAAATTATCTTCTTCTTCTTCCTGCCCTTATCCCATATTACTTGGGGTCGGCGCAATACGTTTTTTTCTTCCATTCTGTCCTGTCACCCGTCAAATTATCACTTACTCCCGTTTTTCTTTCATATATAAGAAATTATATTAGATACTTGTAAGAAAATATTGTGTGTGTGGGATTGTGATGTTTTCGAGCACGTTTTTACACAGTTTGGCTTTGCTAACACGTTTTTATTTCCACGCCATCTAGCTTCGAATGGAAGCAACTGCTGCTCATCAACGAGCCCGAGTCACAGCTGCACGTCGCCGGCAAGTCAACGTGCCATCTCATGATGAAGTCCTTCGCCAACTTCCTGAAGAAGGAAGAGATCCTCTACACCCCGTGGGACACCACATCAGACGCTGGCCAGAATTACACAGAGAACTTGAAGTTTTACCTCGGCTACAAATACACAAGTAAGTTTAGAATTATCTCTCTCCTGCCATCTAGCGAGTGAACCTTTTGGTAAGTACAAAAATGCGCCGTTCCACGTTCGTTTGAACTTTGTCGTTTATTTTATAGCACAGAGATGGCGCTGTTATAAACTTTATAAATACGGATAATCTCGTTCCGCTACTCAATAACAGATGTCACTAGTAGATTCTAAATTTATTTCGGTTACCCACAGATTCGACTGGGGTCGTGCAGCGTTAATATACGATACTCCGGCTTACGAAAGATTTGTCGGCAGTTCGGGCGGATACTTGCTCGCCGCCACTATCCATAACTTCATGATAATCGAAGGCATAGATGTATTTGGCTGGGAAATTATGGCTCAACAATCTTTCGAAGAAATGTTGATACAAGTTGTAGGAAACACCTTCGCGAGTGAGTTTTGTTTTTTGGTCATGGCTAAGGGTTTATTAACACCATTTTAGATTTGAGTTATGGATGGCAACCTAGGCTGTGTATTGTACTAATAATGTCCTGAACACAGCTTTGAAAATTATCACGATTTACTGCACGTTTGTTGGTTGAGTTCTTTTTGCACAAAAATGTTTTTAACACGATTTTGGTTCACAAAGTGTCATTACATTTATCGTTATGACCTATCCAATAAAGTTTTTATGTGAGATGTCTAGGTACCAAGGAGAAATGAAGGACATCTATATTTTATTTTTGAATGAAAGTTTGGAACGAGAATCT
Source organism: Mythimna lalbum (assembly GCA_949319445.1). Taxonomy (NCBI): domain Eukaryota; kingdom Metazoa; phylum Arthropoda; class Insecta; order Lepidoptera; family Noctuidae; genus Mythimna; species Mythimna lalbum. The sequence continues at coordinate 5,142,400 of OX439365.1, forward strand.
ATCTTGGGTATTCTTTTGATGAGATTTTGGGGTAGGTTCTAATAATAACCATTGATTATATTTTGTGATATAGATTATGTTTCAGTGTTAATAATGTACGATGTACCACGAGAGACTAGATTTTGTGAAATTATATTGATAGTGGATAAAATTAAATTGGTAAAATAAAGTTGTTACGTGCAGTACGGTCGAAATATCTTGACCGCGTTAAACAATCTTTATTGATCATTAACAAGTATTGCAGTACATGTGTATTTGATATTTACATGGTAAAATTAAATTACAATATTGCTACAATAAGCTAGTTACCGTATAAAATGTAATTAGTCTGTCTTTTAGAGTATTAAAAAATAAGCGACACATGTTTTTTATAATCTAAAATACGGACTAAATAAAATGTAGTTATTTTGACCCTGGAAACTACCCTATTGTAGTGGGTGACATTCTGATCTCCTCACTAGGTTACAGTATAACCTGTATGTAGGAGTACCAGTTCCGATGCCCCGTGGCTTACAAGAATGATGTATATTTACTAATTACGTACATTATGTATTTTACTGCCTTAAAAATTGCGCACTAATTCTTTTAAAGAATCATATGGCGAATGCGTACTGCGTTTGAAGCGAGGTCATAACGCCAACTGCTGTTTTCAGTTTTTTTTAAACATACTGTATCTCCGTTCCTCCCGGTTTCGGGCAAAAGGGAACTAACCCGATAAGCATCAAGATCGTCGCGCCAATTTCACCTAGGTCTGTCTCGATACCGTTTGACATTTTCCGGACCCACATTTTGCTTGACGCTCATTGTGTGGTCGATATGACTGGCCTAGAGGAATGGAAAGAAGAACCCTCTCCATTAAATTCAAGGTATTTACCCTTATTATCAATAACAAATATTGTTTAATGTAATATATAAACAACTTAAATAATACGTATATCTTATCTTTTTTTTTATTGTACAGAAATGTCTACTTATTCCTTCTATACAGTCCCTTTGAGCTTCGCTTTACCCACAAGTAAAGCGAAACTAAAAGGGACTATCTGATATTAACTGACTGAATTCCACCCATGTACGTATATGTTTAGGTACCTATGGAAATTTATATAATTATAAGTATTTTTTTAAACAGAATAAATAAAAAATCAGTTTACATCCAAATAAGTTAATTTGTAGCGATTAGGTACCATAAAACAAAATTTAAACAGGCCGACTACAAAATTGAAATAACTTTGAAATATTGTCAGTAACAGCAAGGTTTTGTTACTCCAAAAACATTTTACGAGCTGTATTTTTGTTTAATCTTGTAATAAACGAAAAACAGCTAAAAATAATATAATATAGGACTATAACAAATTAGTTACGATTCTACGAATTTTCGTGTTGTTGGTTACTTTTACGTAGCTTTGAGCAAATTACTTAACAAAAACACACCTGTGCTTGCTATAACAATGATATTAAGAGCGGTCAAACAGATACATTTCCATATAAACGCTTTTACGTGGTTATGACAGTAGATCTTTTGGACACACAAACATGTTGTGGATATTATCTAGGTTTTTGTTGAAATTATATCATAAATGAACGGTCCTATGCGTCTCGCATCCATCGGATTCCCGCAACCCTTACCAGGTCATCGACCCACCTCGTGGCGGCACTTGGGGGAGGCCTATGTCCAACAGTGGACGTCTTTCGGCTGAAATGATGATGATGATGATGATATCATAAATTGGTGTAAAGCTAGTACAGTAGGTTAAAAGTATAAAAAAATACATATATCTATAGAAGTTTCATGAATTATTTTTTCCCAGAAATTTTCATTCAATAATTTTTGTCAAAAATGTTCATGTTTTTGATAAAAAGCTTTTCTTCACTTTTATCAAACATAAAAAAATGATTGCGTAGCATAAATAAAAGAATAATCTTTTAAACCATGCTGACTTTGACGATAGGCGAGTGGAAAAGGGGCCCTTTCCCACTCGCCTATCTTAATATAAAAGTAAATTTATCTTCAATAATATTTGTTTATTCTAGAGTAAATATTTTTTTGTTATGTTTGCGTAAAATATCACAATACCCTTTAGGTTATAATAGCAAGAAGTTTTTTTTTTGCACGGAACCCTAATTCTGAATTAAAAATAAAAGCAGTCAAAACTACTCCTTATGATATAAATCGTATGATCAGACGTCACGCCTCAGGCTTGTATAGTTAGTTTTGGTGATCTTAAAGGCTCAGCAAGATTTGACAGCCACTCACAATTGGGTAAGAGGTAGCTGATTTCATCTAAAATGTAGGAGAATTTAAAATCAAAAAAGCTTCAAACACATGCATACCCCTATCCTACTAATATCCTACTTCCTACTAATATTATAAATGCGAAAGTTTGTATGTATGGATGTTTGTTACTCTTTCACGCAAAAACCACTGAACGGATCTCGATGAAACTTGGTACACGAGTAGACCATATCCCAGAATAACACATAGGATACTTTTTATCCTGGGTTTATGTACGCGGGTGAAGCCGCGGGCAAAAGCTAGTTTTTAATAATTAAAAAAAAATGGGGCTCTATCCGTACCCGTTCTTGATCATATTTGTACAGTAGGTAAACAGTAGAAAAAACGATTTGTCAAAATTGGTTATTTCATTATCGAATCAATCACTCATAAAAATTGCTAGTAGGAAATACTACGTGCCGTGTTTTTTTCCATTTTTATGGCCATTCATTAATTCATAAATAAAATCTAAAAAATAGCCTATAGGTACAATATTTCCATAAATTAAGTGACATTTTGGACAAACGCTCATAGCTTTACTGTTTATGAATATTATTAACTAGCTTTTGCCTGCGGCTTCACCCGCGTACATAATCCCAGGATAAAAAGTATCCTTTGTGTTATTCTGGGATATGGTCTACTCGTGTACCAAGTTTCATCGAGATCCGTTTAGTAGTTTTTGCGTGAAAGAGTAACAAACATCCATACATCCATCCGTATATACAAACTTTCGCATTTATAATATTAGTAGGAAGTAGGATTGATTACATTACTTAGTAACAAGACCTTTTATAATAAGTGCTTTAAGTATATAGGTACACGTTAAAAATTAGTGCATATTTTTATATGCACCACTTTTCACCACTCCACTTTATTTTTTAACTTTTGGTAAAAGTAAAGTCGGGTGCCGGGCCCTAGTACAGGCCATGGTTTGAAGCGAGGAGATATGGGTGGCGGTTCCCTCCATCTGCGAAGCATTGATGCTGGCGAAGAAGACGGCCGCAAGCGTAAGGAAACGGCTATACTCAGACCCCAGCAGCCACCCCGTCCACCAGCTACCGTAGGCTTCTATTTGTAGACGACGAGCACTGAGTATCTCGCCGTCTAGCCGTTCGGTAATCATCCGGACCAAGCTCGAGTCATCGACGGCGCATTCTATTCTGTGTGTGTCTCAAAGAGGTGTCAGAAAACCGTCGGGGCCAAACAGGGCCCCTAGTCTTTTTTTTTCGGTGGGCAAAAATCATCTTATGACAACCCCCGCTCTTGGGTGGAGCGGGAGATAATGTCAGACTCTTACTGACTAAAAACCCCACCCCGTTCCTTCTAGCCTTCATACCGGGGCTCGAGTTCCCCTCCTGTTGCTGACAAGTCCTTGAGGCGCGCGCGCGCTGTCTTGGGTTCGGTCCAGACAGTTACGGGACGGTCGGACAGCCAACTACCCATGGCTCACCGTCCGCGATTCCGCGTCTACGATGGCCGGGAATCGGGATCGGAATCCCGGCGGCGGCGGCGAGACCGCCGTTGCCTGATGCGGTCGGCCTCCTGTTTTGCTAGCATAACTAGGCCCCTAGTCTTAGAACGCAAGGTCAACTGAAGAACATAAGTGTGGTTTTAGTCAGTAAAAGTCTGAGACGCCCTCGCGCTCCGTTCTAGAGCGTGCGAAGTCATTAGATGATTTCCTACCTCAAAAAACACAGGCGTTTTTAATATCGTGCGGATTTCATAAAGCATTCAGGTTCGTTTCGCATGCGGAAAATTAAAAAAAGCATAAAAACGCGTCCCGCGTACGTATTCCGCGCATTGTAATAAACACTTGTGTGAAATTGATATTTGCGGGGGTTAAGCCTGCGGAGCAATCCTGCATCATCAAAACTGCACGATGTTAAAAACACCCAAAACAAACTTGTTTTATGTCTGTATAGGGATACAGACAGGTCTTCCTAAACGACACTCGAGTGAAGTCGCGGGCAGAGGCTAGTGAAACATAAATCTTTCCCAGCTGTTACTAATACAACAAAAACTATTGAAGACCTGTATCAGAAGGACCCTTTTTTGTAGGCCTTCTAAGTATCGGGCGTCATATTGGTCGAAATTTTCATTTCGGGGTTATGGAAATCGGGAGATGATAAAAAAGCAAGATGAGATCAGATTTTTCAGTACGAGTATACAGGGGTATTTGTATAACACTAACAACGTTGCAGGACTGTATTACTAACATCACAAACAACAACTTTTTTTGTTGTTGGAAAGGGTATACTTCCCAAATGGTCCCACATTCACCAAGTTGGGATCTAGCTATGGAATCTTAGCGAAATCGAGGGAACTTCAAAAATTCAATTCAATATATTAGTGAAGTTGGTTATTTTTTTTTTTAAGTTTTTTATTAGTAACATAGTCCTGAGACGTTGCCAGTGTTTTACAAATAACCCTGTATTTGCTAATTTACATAGTTGAGTTACAGAACGCAGGGGCCTAGCAGGGTCGAAGCCCAGTGGAGCCACGGGTTCACTTCTGAAGCGAAAAGATGGCCTTGAATTGAAAGGCAACAAAGGAACTAGGAGTGGGTTTTAGTTAGTCTTTTTTTTGAGGTCTGTGTGCTGGGACACTTAGGCGGTACGAAGTTCGCCGGGTCAGCTAGTATTAAATAAAATCACGTACTACCTTTGCCGCTGTAGAAATACATAATTAAGTCCGTGTCCGTCCGTGTTAGTTAAAGTTGTGTCTAACTACTGAATTCATAGAGTTTATGCAATAGTAAATCAAAATTTTTTGCGCTTGCAACCACGATACTAACAAGGTAGTTTAGACCCACAGTAGGTTTTGCTCTAAATAAACTAGTGCGCCTCACCATCAACGATTGCATCACTACTTACCATCAGGTCGGATCGCAGTCATGCACTGGTTTTTTTTGGGGGTAAAAATCATCCAAATGACATCCCCTATTTAGGACCATTTGGCAAATATACCCTTTCCAACAATAATAGAATTTTTCAATTCGGTTGACAAGCGATGAAGTTATGCGCGAACAATCATAAAAAAAAATACAAACATCCGAATTGAGAACCTCCTCCTTTTTTAGAAGTTGGTTATAAATGGCCGCTTACATTACTAATTGATATTTAGTTTCTTTATCTTATTTGTATCGAGAACCAACCTTAAAAAAAACTGATACTTGAGGAAAACCTGAGTTAAAACTAAACTTAAGTTACTATCAAAATTATCTTGTAAATGACCCAGAGAGCGTTGATCTCGAGTCAAGTGGAGGACATTAACACGATGCTAATCCGCTGTTACGCGGCGTGACGTGGTTGTGATTCCCGCGCGGAATACATACCTATTTGTATTGGGCACGCCATAATTATTTAAGTCTCCCTCTTTGAGGCGTGGCTGGAAAGACTTCTCGGCGTCCTAACCTTCCGCATGACGCAGGTTCTCACGGGACATGGTCAGTTCGGGAGGTTCCTGCACCGGATTCATGCGCAAGAGACCTGGGTGTCACCAGTGTATAGACATAAACGGCCGTATCTTTTTTTTTGCGTTAACACAGAAGTTTGATTTTATCACAGCCTCAAGAGACCGCTGACCTAAATGCATGATTTTAATTTCAACTCGATACCTCCACGCGTTCCCGAGATGAAGGCTTGACAGACAGAGGAACAAAAAAGTGATCCTATAAGAGTTCCTTTTTCCCTTTTGAAGTAGGTACGAACCCAAAAAAAAAAACCAATCGTAAAACCGTTAGATATTATTAATCGGTTTGATGAAGCAAAACAAGTCTTTCTCTATCTGTTTGTGACGTCAAAGGCGACTTCAGATATTGATAGGATAATTAAGCTCCTTTTGAGGTAGACATAACATGAAAGCTTTAGTCTCCAGTCTACAAAGGCCTGTAGGCGTTGGTTTGAAATACACACACATTTTACCAGTTACTATTTATAATGCGCTAAATGTAATACACACCACACCTATAATGCTAGTGACAAATCCATTATATTTTTTACTTTTGCATTTTTTTTTTAAATGTGCTGATCTAATGAATAATAATATAAGTTTTTTATAGTGTACAATAAAGAATTAAAGAATAATTCTTTGGTATATCAATTATGAAATAAATTGTACTATCAAAAGGCAGAGTATTTTTTGTCAATCTTGTTCAACTGCTGTACCAATGCCTCTTCAAAATCCTCCAAGAACTGTTCTTTTCTCTTGCCATCATCATTTCAGTCGAAAGACATCCACTGTTGGACATAGGTCTCCTCCACGCGTCGCCACAACGACAGATCTTATGCGTCTCGCATCCACCGCAATCTCGCGACTCTCACCTGGTCGTTGATCCACTTTGTGGGAGGCCTTCCACGCTGAGTTTTCCGGTGCGCGGTCGCCACGCATTTTCAGCCTCATCGACCATCCGTTCTACGAGCAATGTGTCCAGCCCACTGTTACTTTTGTTTGGCAATTCTCTGGACTATGTCGGTAACCTTGGTATAGAATAGAATAGCATTTATTCGGAGCAAGCAACACAAAATACCACAACATAAAAAATAGTAAAAACAACAAGAAAAAAAAAGAAAGAGTACAGAAATACAATACAGTTGCATTAAATATGCCTGAACCGAAAGGGCCACAAACTCAGCAATTGCTGGGCGTCAAACACCCAGCACTGATTTTCAGTTGCACCCCGAAGTGACACGAGACGGTACTCATGCGGATAACCGCATCTCTTGTGCAATCTCATCTCTTAAAACAACTGACACAGCTGTCTCACTATCACGATCAACGGCATGTCTAACATCATCTTTAGGTTAAAGACTCTCAAGATTATTATAGTTAGCCCATATTGCCCCACTGCTGGGCAAAGGCCTCCCTCCACTCCTTCCAACGATCACGGTTCCTCGCTTTCTCATTCCAATTATTAAGAAAGCCATCCATGTCGGTCATCAGAAAAGATGGGCAACAACCAAAAAATACTCCCAAATCTCTTCTCCCCATTGCAATTTTGTAATACCTTTTTACACCTTTACTATTGATTAGCTGTAGTCCGCGGTTTCACCGGCGCACATAAAATATGGCCTATACTAGCTTTTGCCGGCGACTTCGTCCGCATACATAAAATATAGGCTATAGCCATATAGGCTATATTTTATGTATGCGGAATATAGCAGCTTCCTTCAATCGAACCAGTACTTCCAGAGATTACCTCCTACAAACAAAAAAAAAAAACAAACTTTACCCCTTTATTATATTAGTGTCGATGTCACTACATAAAGATAAAGCAGCTTTCTATCGAAAAAATAAATTCGCAATCGGAGCAGAACTTTCAGAGATTACCTCTTACAATAAAAAAAAAACATAAACGCAAACTTTACTTCTATATAATATTACTATACATCCCATTATCCCCCATCCCCCCTACAATATTATAATACCTTTTTTGCACCTATACTTTTGATATACGAATCTGCATAATTTCTATTATCGTCTTCAGCTAACGAATGAATACAAAATCGTTTCGTTATATCAAAAGAAACTTTCAAATCTTTGCCGGGACTTTAATAAAAAAATTCTAACATTATTAAGAACCAGTTTGTTTGACACTTTTTCATGACAAGATACTAGGTAGAGAGACCTATTGGAGTTTATTTTTATACAGGGTTATTTTTGTATCTGATTTGGAACGTGGGTCTTGAAGATCAAATGTGTCAGGGCATAAATTTTGTAAATGCGAAAGAAATAACTTCACAAAAGGAAGAAAAAAGTACTGTAACATGTTATTATTTTTTAAATTCTTTTGTTCTGATCACGTGATTGAGCGTTGAGATGACGTCTTTCCCGTACATTTCATGTCTTCTACTAGCGTTAACGATTGCAGATTATTAACTTGGCTAGGTGTATAGGTATATTTATGTCTAAATTTATTAAGAATCACTATAGGATGAAAAAATAGGTACCTATTTAATACAGTTTAATGACACAATACATAGTTAGGTTAGTTAGTATTGGTATCTGCGTGGATACCATTACCAAAGCGCTACCTAAATTGAAATAATGCATCGATGTCGCGCATAGCTTTGCGATATAATATAGCGCTGAGCTACCAAACTAGACACCATACAGACACCAGAGTCGCCACACGTCCGAGCTGGTTTGGAGCCACCAAATTGGTTGCGCAATCAAACGTAACACCATGTGAGTAACTCTCGATAGAGCTGTATACATTTTGTTGGTAGCGGCGACTGGTCACGCCGCCATGGTGTCTCGATGAAATATAGCAGTTTTTAGTCTACCCATGAACCAAGTCTAATGACGCGGTGACTATATCTTTCCCACTCACTTAGTCGTCTCGAGCCGATCTTACCCGAGCGTTACATAGCCTAAAATGGCTATCTCATTAAATACCCACAAAACAAATTGCGCGCCTTACACTTCAAAAGTGGGCCAACTGGCTAAGGGTTCACTGCCGCTCCGGACGTCATTATGTCACTTGGACCTACACTTGTTGGGTCCAAACTGGCGACCCACGACGTACTTGTAGTTTCAAACTCACATTTAGAGATGTCTATTATTTTGGGCCCAAACTTGTCTAGTCCCTCCTTTAGATGGCCATTCAATTAAAATTCATGTAATATAATTAGGCTCTGAATATTATAGAAGACACTTACTGTAACCAGACTGAGTTGCAGGGTGATACTCGGCCATCGTAAGAATGGGGCTTGTTACCGCTCGCTCGCCGTTGGGTCGTCCGGACCACACAGAGACACACACAATTCAATTCCCATTTGTGATCATTGGGAATATAATTATACGTACGGCCGCTTGACTGCTCGCGGTGACACGTGCGGTCACTGTTCTTTTTGTACTTTTCAAGCTATAATGGTATTTTAAGGATAACGTTTAAAAATATTTCACTCTAAAAATTGTATAAATAAACATTCGACTAATAAAATAAAAAAGTAATAATATTCTATTTTTTTTAATTTATAATATTTTTCTTTCTTTCTTTCTCACACGAAAACGAAGAGTCTATCGTCTATCAATACAAAAGTTACAGACAAACAGATTTTCAATATCTCAATACTTAATCGCCAGATGGAAAAGCCAAATAATATATCATGTTTGCCAAAAATTGCCTTTCTATCAGAACCAAGATTGTTTGTCTACAAGTTTCGGTAATAGTCTCATTTCTTTGTCAAACATCTTCTTATTTATCTGCGTTTAATAGAAAATGTTTTTCTAGTATCTTGTGATTACAAAAGGAATAGTTTGTATAGGCTATTTATTGATACACGACGTGGGGCATACTGAAAGTCTAGATCTGGTCACTTAGGCTATGAACTCACGACGCGGTTTTTACCCGCAGCCGCCGCGGTTGCGGGTTGTAGAATGCAGATATATGGAGTATAAAATCAAAACACATTTCACGACTCAGTTTACGCGCGGTGTGCCCGGATCTTTTGCGGCTCCCGCCAGGGACTTAAAAACACCTTCATAAAGGTTACAGAATTATAAGTGTTACATATTGAATTGGTAACAGAATCAAATGTGTGACACTTATAAATGTGTTTTCAATGTGTTAACCCAAAACACTTACAAAAGTGTAACCGTAACGTATCTGTAACAGATATAAAAGTGTTAACAGTGTTAATAAGTGTAACAGGTAAACGTAGCGTTGCCAATTTTTTCAATATACTTATTTATGGTTATAATAAGCATTAAATAGCCGAAATCCAATTGCAGTCTGTTGTATTCGTGCAAAACACGTGAGCCGAAGTATTGAAAATATCCGTGAGTTACTTATACCTAAAGCTAAACTTATACTTATTATTTCAGTTACACATAGTAACACTTATTAAAAGATATAAAAGGTTACAGCTTCATTCGGTAACATTATTGTATCTGTTACATTTAAAAGTGTTTTTCTGTTAAAACTGTTTTAAAAAACAGTGCGGTCGATAGGCGGGCGACCGGGCACCGATCATTTCAACACCCGTCTTACAACCGCATGTCTTGCGATAATCGCCCGCCAGGTTTGCGAGAGAAAATCGCAACCGCAGCGGCTGCGTAACGGCATAAATGTGCAATACCGTGAGTTTTTAAATAACATACCTGTCTATCGCGGCAGACGCAGGTGAAAACCGCTTCATGAGTTCTTTGCCTTACAATAAAATAATGAAAAAACAATTATAGAATTCGAAAATGGAACTCTTTGGGAGCATGTTACTTTTAGATTTGCGAGACTGTTATTTGTTTTTCTTTGTGGCATTCTTTCGAAGATTGTGGGTAAACATCTCACATTATAATATATTTGACAAAGGTTCTTTTTAAGGGTGGAAATCATCCAATGACTTCTCCCGCTCTGGGTGGAGCGAAAGAGCATGTCAGACTTTTACTGACTAAAACCACAGCCGTGTCCTTCAGTTGCCTTTTGCGTTCTAGAACAACGGGTTTCATTTTCAGAAATTCTTCGTGGTTAAAAAGAGGGTAACTTTTGCCCAGTTTTTTTTAGTCTCAAATATTTTAAACGACCCCGCACACGGGCCTCAAAAAAACGCCAGAAGTGGCTACAAAAACAGCTAGAAGCGGCCGCAAAAAACAGCTGAATACACAAATAAACTCTTTTTCTTTCTTTCTTTTCTTTAATCGCGCGGTGCCTTGTGTTCGGAGAAACTTGAAGCCGCTTCCAGCGTTTGATTGTGGGGGCACCGCCACACACGAGCCACAAAAAAGGCCGCCTCAAAAAGAAGCTTGAAGCGGCGTTTTTTGTGGCCCTTGTGCGGAGACAGTAATATGAAATAACGCATATTTTACTCACTGAAGTGAATTTCTGGGAAAGCTTTAGGCTCAAAAAAGCTTAGGGTTCTGTATCCACAATGAGTTATGAGACAGTAAAATGTATAATTCCAAACGAGTGCCAAATAGAGTGCACTTAAAAAATGGTATTCCTTCACTTAGTCTTTTGACATCGAAAAGGAGGTTTCTTTTACTCGTTATGGATGTTTGTGGTGTTAATAATAATAATAATAAATCATTTATTATCAGGCATCTTGGCCCATAGATATATACCTTACAGACTAACATACATATAGAATAAGTACAAGTTGTCGTTAGTAAATATGACTTAAATCTATGTTAGTAAAAAATAGAACAGTACCCCTAGCCAAGTTGCTCATCTGCAATAGTTAATGCTAGTAGAAAGCTTAAAATGTACGGGAATGACGTCATCTCAACGCTCAGTCACGTGGTCAGAACAAAAGAATTGGCGATAAGGTGAACTCGAAGCGTTCGACGCAAGCGAAACGGTTGTAACTTGGCTAGGGGCAGGTGATGTATCAGGCGAGCTTAACCTATAATTGGGTTTTCTTACAGCATAACATAGAGAGAATGGGCTGTATCCACCACGCGAGCCCAGTGCGGGTTGATGAATTGTCTTCGAATTTTTGGTTCTAGGACATGCCGGTTTTCTAACAATGTTTTTCTTCACTGTTATGAGAGCAGTGGTGATGAAATAATTTACACAAAGTAATGCGCCTGGCAGGGTTTTAATACGCAATCTACAACTCGTAAGTCGGAGCCATTAACAATCGGCCACCACTGCTCAAAAAAATCATTAAAATATATATAAAAATCTACAATACTTGGCTTAACCCCAAAAGTCTATTGTTAGTCCATAGCACCGTCATGTTCGTCATACATTGTCTGTTTTCTATTATGACCCCAGATCGCCCCGCCGTTCTACGCTTCATTAAACTCGGTACATTGACCATGACCGCCTTTGTGTACACATCATAAATAAGAGGTCTTCATAGGTTAGGATAGGTGGAATATTTTGGTTAACGAGATTTTGATTATTATAATACCTATATGATTTGGGGTCCACTACCGGCTTTGCTCGGGAAACATACATAATTTATAGCTTATGTAGGTACATAATATAGTATGTACCTTTTGAATTTCTCATATAGCGATCTGCGCATGGTCTCTTTCCGGTCTTGCGGGATTTCCGTCCCATCGGACTTGAGGGTGAAGGAACAGAGAATACACCTAAATCTGCACCACAAAATATAGGTACAGAAGTCAATCTACATACAAAGAGCGCTCGAGCAACGCACACATAGACCCGTTTACGGTCATTAGGTAGTGTCTCGGACAACTCGACGAACAGTTCCCGGCTTAAACGCTCATTAGTGTGCGTCCACCGAGCGTAGGTATAAAAAGTGAAGTACATACATGAGATTGTCTTCTGCACCTATCTATATTGTGTCTGCACTGCACACTCATTTGTTAATAAAATTATAATGAATCTCCCGCGTACTTAGCTATGCTCCGTTGAGACAGACCAGGCGAAAGGATTATTATTATGGCGATAGCTATAGATTTCATTTTCTTTTTTTTTATTTAGCCAATACCGCCAATACGGTCAAAGGGCCCCTTCCAAATTCTTCTAGGTATTTTTTGCCCAACCAATTCACTCTTACGGTAAGCTTCTGGGTACTACTAGCTGCTTTCAGAAGTTTACAAGCGAGATAGTAGGAAATTATTCCAAAGAAATATAATCCCAGGATTAGAAATATCCAATGTGATATTCCACATTGGATATTACACCTGCTCTACTCGTGTGCCAAATTTCTTTTAAAGTACAAACAAACACACACACTCACAAACTTTCATCATTATAATATTTGTGTGGTAAAAAATTATATACAACCCGAGCGCATTAAGATGGCGCCTGGCTCGAAAACTGTTGCACATTAAATACTCGAAAGTAGTTTGTATTGTCACGTTTAAAGCAAAGTAAAGTAGTATGTCATATGAAAAACTACTTAGCTAGCGCAAAATAAACTTTGAAAAAAAAAAAACAATTAAAAAATTATTTCAAGCGTCATTCATCAGGTGCCATGTTAATACACACGGGTTGTAAGTATGGGCAGAGTAGTGATTTAAAATTTTAGATCTACGTTAAAAATAAATTTATGCGCAATTATAATGTTTTCAGTACCCAAAACACACTCACGGAAACAGTAAATGGCATATTAAAAAGTTATAATTTATACAACTCCTTCGACTTTGACCTATAAGTATAAATAGAGCAGTAGAGGGTGACTAGAATTCAACAGTAATAGATATTTACATGTGATTTGCATTTTAAAATTAGTTACTTATTGTTTTCTTTGGGTTTTGTTATTTCTGTAATATCGCTATATTAATAAGAGATAGAGTTATTTTGAAGAAAGTGTGCAGTTTTATACACTAATACCAATAAAGAGAGGATTTTCAATGAGGGTATTTTTTAAAGAATTTACGTAACTGTGTTTAGTTTCTAATAAATAAAATAAAATAAATCAGTTGGTTACAAACTGAGTATCTCGAAAAATTTATAAATCACTTAAAATCTACTAAGATATTATTTATTTTCCAAAACTAGATACAACAATTATAATAGAACTAGCTTTTGCCCGCGCGGCTTCGCTCCCGCTCTTCCCTACTCCACCCTACTCTACCCTACTCTACCCTACTCTACCCTACTCTACCCTACTCTACCCTACTCTACCCTACTCTACCCTACTCTACCCTACTCTACCCTACTCTACCCTACTCTACCCTACTCTACCCTACTCTACCCTACTCTACCCTACTCTACCCTACTCTACCCTACTCTACCTTACTCTACCCTACCCTACTCTACCCTACTCTACCCTAATCTACCTACTCTACCCTAATCTACCTACTCTACCCTACTCTACTCTACTCTACCCTACACTACCCTAATTTTTTTTTTCCATAAGAATCTTACCCTCACAATAACAATATCAACAAAAAAAAATCAGCCAAATCGGTCAAGCCGTTTTCATGCTATGTCGTGACAACGAAAAACGGGTTTCATTTTTATATATATAGATATAGATATTAAAAAAAACTAGGCGAAGTGATATTGCAAAAAACTGGCTAAGTGAATCGGAATTGGATGTGATCCGTCATCATTTACCGTTTCTTTTTTATTTAAATAAAGAAAATTTAAACACACTGCGAATCACAGCAGGCTATCTAAATATAACGGTTCATGAGATACAGCCTGCTGACAGATTGACGGACATTGGAGGCATAAGTCAAGCGCTCCATAGCTTATTCCTTCTCGTGCGTAAATCGAACCCTTGGGGAATTATTCATAATTGAGCTTCCCTTTGAGACATAAAGGTGTTTATTTAACACATATAAATGGAGACTTGATATCTCTATGTTTGTCTTTAATTACAAGTTTGGCTTACCCGAATGTTTGCTGGAACCATTATTTGTCCACGATTGGATCAAATATTTGGAGCTGTTATTCTCTCAGTGTCATGCAATGTTTACACCTAAGGCAAGATTAACTGAACGCTCTCTGACTTTGCTTTGTTAGGTAAAGTTACCTAGCGTTTAAAGTTAGGATAACGCACAAGATGAAAATCAAAATAACATATACTAGCTGTTGCTGTAGCTTCGCTTGCGTAGATAAAATATAGCCTATGTCACTCAGGAATAAAACAGCGTTCTACCGGTGAAAAACATTTTCGCAATCGGACCAGTATTTCTTACAAACAAAAAACATAAAAAAAAACTTTTTCTCTTTATAATAAGATAAGTATGTAAGTTCAACTAATTTAAATAAATTAACAAACGAAAATGTATTCGATTCCATTTTCAAACAGCGAACTATAGACACCGTCTTTTAAAATATACCAACATAAAAAATCAATAATTTTGAAACACTCAACCGACCTCCTACCATTTTCATCTTAAAATAATGGCGACATCTAAAACACAATCTAATTAGGCAGGTAAGCCGCGAACGCCTCCGCGCTAAACAAAACAAAAAAAAAAAAACAAAAAAAGGAAAAACATTTTATCTACCCACGATATCATCACAGCCTAATAACATTACTGAAGGTCATAGACAAAGTAAAAAGGGATTCGTTGCCCCTGTCATTAATTAGAAGCTTTACAAGACCCACTTTGTCCCTACTGGCGGAGCTAAATTCGGATCTCGTGTCAATTTCCCTAATGATATGAGGTGTCGAATCGTTTTGAGGGGCATATTAATCACTTTTTTGATTTGATTGCTTATTTCCTGATGGTTTAGAGATTGTGGAAATTGGTTTGGCTGTTGAAAGAATTTGTTTGCGGAATGAATTGATAGATAGATTTGGAGAATGTTAAAATAGCTTTGTTAAGAGTGGTGGTCGTATGGTAACGGAAGACTTACGAGTTGTAAGGTCGTGGTTTCAAACCCAGCCAGGGTAATTACAGTTTTTTGTCAACTTATAAAAAAAAACTTGAATCTGACAACGTAAAAATTGACTGTCATTCTGCTATTTTTAGCATAGCATAGCATAGTCGACCTTATAATGTTCCCACTGCGGGGACTCGAGCCTCCTCTCTAGGAGAGGGACCGTAATCCACACGCAGGCCCAGTGCGGGTTGGTGAATGTCACATGTCTTCGAATGTTTGGTTTTAGAACATGCCGGTTTCCTCACGATGTTTCCCTTCACCGTTTTGAGAGCAGTGGTGATGAAATAAATTACACAAATTAATGCGCCTGGCAGGGTTTGAACCTGCGACTTACAACTCGTAAGTCGGAGCCATTACCACTCGGCCACCACTGCTCTTTTTATATATAAATATTGATTAATTTAATAAGAATATTTACTTACAAAATATGACTTTCAAAATCTAATATTCCCTATTAAACTTTTTATATATTTGCGGTCCCTGTGGTAAATAAATATTCGAACAGTTGGTATACAAATATCAGATATGAGCATTTGGCCATACAGTGCTGTAGAGATTAAAATGTCTAGCTTTCCCGGACATGTGTCAGCTGCGAAGCTGAAACCAAACTAGTGTTCGGCTGGACAGATGTCGAGCTATACTTACATACACATCAAATATGGAATAGCTTCGTATGTATTAACTGACAAAATCTTTCTTAATATTCGAAAATGGAATCTTTGTCAATACATAAATTATACAAACAAACAAAATAATAGCATTTTCAAAAAGAATACGGAAACGTAGATGGCAGTGGGCAGGGCATGAACAGATGTCGATCTATTCTGCTGATAGGTTTAGAATGGCGACTGAGTAACGGAGGACAGGTATAAGTGTGAGCGTTAGCAGGCCTCCCACAAGGTGGACCGATGATGTAGTGCAGGTCGCGGGAATCCGATGGATGCGAGATGAACAGGACTTTTGGCTTGAATGGCGCATGCGCAGTCGCCGCTACAGAACCTTTCGGCCCCAACGACCATCTGTTCTGCGAGCCCCCTACCCTGCCCATTGTCACTTAAGTTTGGGATTCTTCGATTAAGTCTAGTTAGTGAGATAATCCTGACCACCCTTAAGTAATAGTAAGACGAAGGTTCATTAATTCTTAAGTGCGAGCGTAAATGTGAATGACGTCTAATGGAATTCTGTTAGCTGTTATAGAACCAAGAGCCTTTCATTGGTTAGTGTATCTCATCATTAGATCGCTCTGTGTTTTGACTACTAGTAGCCAGAAAATCTAAACTAATGCTTATGTTACCGGCAATCTGTATAATTTGGTATTTTATACAATATCTAGGCAATGTATAGAGTCCCTAAACGTGTAGGTAAATGTATGACATATTGTTTATTTTATAATTTGCGAGCGGAGCGAAGCTCCTACTTTAGCCTTCATAGTTATTTTTTTTATAACCACCCGAAAATAGAATTCTTAATTTTTAACCCCGCAGACAAATATTCAGCAACCCGCCCACCCGGGGGCGTCAGACTTTTACTGACTACCTCCCGCTCTAGAGTAGAGTGGGAGCTCCACTCTAGAGCGAAAGATGTAATTGGATGATTTCCCACCTTAAAAAAACACGCAATTCGACATACATTTTCACTGTTTTTCATTAGATATTTTGGAAACGCAGTGTCTTGTGGATCTTATCTAGACTTTTATTTAAATGAATTTATAATTTTGTGTAAAATTAGTTCAGTAAAGACCTCTGAAAATCTGCTAGTTTGCATGAACTTTGATATTTCATAATTTACTCAAAAGAGGAAAAAAAATATTACAATAGAAGCCTTGCAAATTTAATCAAGATTTTTTTTTTTTAAACTTGTGTTTAAAAAATCACGTAGGTATTTGCTGGAAGAAGTTTTGTGAAATTTTCGAGTAAATCACGGAATTTCCGAATACTAACAGACTTTTCAAGCTGCAATCCCGAGCATGGCTATGTTCTCTCTAGATAGCGCTGTACTCAATATTTTTTTTAGTTTATTACACTAGACAAAATCAGCGAGCATTATAAAGTCAAGGAAATCGTGTTTATATTTCGTGTTAATACGATATTTACATTACAGGGGTCAAAAAGTAATGTAAATATCGTATGTAATGACTCGTGATTTTTTTAAATTCTCAAATCTCTTTTATATTAAAGATAAAGAAACAGTACATTTTGATACTAGTGCAGAAGAGACAGATGTGGAATTTGCACGAGCCGTAGGCGAGTGTGTCATGGAGACGAGGGCTGCAGTGACTTTGCACGTGTATCAAACGATGTTTTTCAATGTACTTACTTACGACTCATAGTGGTTGACGAGCGCCTCGTGGGGATCGACCCGCGCTTGGCCTGTAAGATAAATGTAATAAAAATGTGGCAGGGGCGACCACGCTCACTTATCAGCACTGTTGCGGAAAACAGTCAATTGCGTGCCTAAAAGCAGTGGAAAAAAACGGATTTTTGAGTAAGTGTATTGAAAAATACATGTTATCATTCAATGTATTGCCATTGATTGATAAATTGTTTAATATTTTACGTTTTTTTTTAGTACTCTCTTTTTCTCCTGTCTGTTTTACATTTTTGTGCTTCACACGTTTAGTTCATTTAGCCAATGTTCAGGTAAGAGAGTATTTGTTTTTGAAAAGGAGGAGGTTCTATTTTCGGCTGAATATATGTTTTTTTTTTATAATTCTGAATATATGTATGTTCACCGATATCTCGGTCAATTGTGGACCGATTTAGAAAATTTTTTTTTTTTGATTGAATGGTTATGCTTCCAAGATGGTCTCATAGAAATATTGTTATGATCTGATCATGAACTTCGAAGTTATGGAACAGAACTCCTCATAGGATCATAGCAGAATAGTCGTAACAAGTATAATTGCTGTAATAGTCTTATTAAACAACTAGTTTTTGCCAGCGGCTTCGCCCGCATACATAAATAGTTTATTCTATTCTATTCTATTCTATAAAATATAGCCTATGTCACTCAGGAATAAAGCAGGATTCTACTAGTAAAACAATTTTAGAAATCGGTCCTGTTCCTTCAGAGATTACCTCCTACAAACAAAAAAACATAAAAACAAACTTTACCTATTGTAATAATAAAAAAAAAATTACTCCAATTTTAGATAAAAAAATCCACTAGGAATCAGTTTACGAATAATTAAAACAGCCACTCAACATCACTGAAACAAATTCAGACAAAAAAAACTCATTGACTCAAGTTCTCGTCTAATAAGGCTATAGAATACAAGATAAGTCCTCCAGACCCATTCACTTTCGTTCGTGATCTTTACAATTGAAATCCTTGTCATAAGACCGTTATTAGCATTACGATTCTTCTGGCATTTATCATCCCAGCTTTAAGCAGTGGCGTAGTTAGGCGTGGGCAAAGCGGCTCCACGCGCAATGCCTCGAGCGCAAGGGGCCTCTTCATCATCATCATTTCAGACGAAATACGTCCACTGTTGAGCATAAGCTAAGCGTCGCAACGACGACCGATCCTCCGTCCGGCGCATCTCGCATCCTTTGGATTCCAGATTTTGGCATTGACCAGGTCATCGGTCCACCTTGTGGAAGGCCTCCCAACGTTGCGAAAAGGGGCTTGAAGATGGAGGAAAAATACTAGAAGATACTGGTAGTACGAGAAAAGAGGCCAAAGGGGCCTCGCGCTAGTTAATTGTGTATGTGATGTAGTCGAACACTGGCTTGCGACAGTTGCTTTCTTTTATTATTGACTAGCTTTTGCCATAAAATATAGCCTATGTCTCTTAAGAATAAAGCAGCTGTTTGTTGGTGAAAAAATTTTAGCAATCGGACCAGTACTTCCAGAAATTACCTCTTCCAAACAAAAAACAAACTTTACCTCTTTATTATATCAGTGTAGATAGATAGCGAGCGTTTGACCACCGTCTCACCTTATAGTAAGCGATGATGTGGCCGACGATGGAGCACGCTTGCCGAGAAGTAATTTATTCACTCTTAACTTAAATATCCTAAGTTGTAGTTATCAACGGTGGTAGCTTTAAGTTGTAGCTGTCTCGTTTTCGAATTTTTTTCATTAGTCGCTGGTGTCTCTTCGCCCACGTCTAAACTAGTCGACACTACGCCACTGGCCATTATTTACAACAGCAGAAAACACTTCGCACCAAAAATAAACTGAAAAGAAGGCAAGTAATGAAAAGAATTTATGGCTTTATATAGTCATCTTTGATGGCAACGATGTTATAAAAACTCTAGAATACAATACCAGGGAAATATGAACGGGGAAGTACCGTCGTAAACTGCTGGGCGTGCGTGAAATGCTACTAGCAGCTGTAAAACAGACTCATTGACGGTTACAACTTCATGTAGATATATACATATAGAAATGGAAGGTTGCTTTTCCACAACTATCACACAACGCCGTAGTCCCAAGCTAAGCAGAGCTTATGTTATGGGTACTAGACAGCTGATAAACATACATATATATATTACTAAATAAAATACATACCTATCTTATTTTATCTTATCTTATCTATATATATAAAAATTACCCCCGTTTTCCGTTGTCACGACTTGGCATGAAAACCGGCTTGACCGATTTGGCTGTTTTTTTGTTGTTGTGATTGTTATTGTGAGGAGAAGGTTCTTATGGAAAAAAATAAAATTAGGGTAGTGTAGGGTAGAGTAGAGTAGGGTAGAGTAGGGTAGAGTAGGGTAGAGTAGGGAAGAGTAGGGTAGAGTTAGGAAGATTAGGGTAGAGTAGGGTAGAGTAGGGTAGAGTAGGGTAGAGTAGGGTAGAGTAGGGTAGAGTAGGGTAGAGTAGGGTAGAGTAGGGTAGAGTAGGGTAGAGTAGGGTAGAGTAGGGTAGAGTAGGGTAGAGTAGGGTAGAGTAGGGTAGAGTAGGGTAGAGTAGGGTAGAGTAGGGTAGAGTAGGGTAGAGTAGGGTAGAGTAGGGTAGAGTAGGGTAGAGTAGGGTAGAGTAGGGTAGAGTAGGGTAGAGTAGGGTAGAGTAGGGTAGAGTAGGGTAGAGTAGGGTAGAGTAGGGTAGAGTAGGGTAGAGTAGGGTAGAGTAGGGTAGAGTAGGGTAGAGTAGGGTAGAGTAGGGTAGAGTAGGGTAGAGTAGGGTAGAGTAGGGTAGAGTAGGGTAGAGTAGGGTAGAGTAGGGTAGAGTAGGGTAGAGTAGGGTAGAGTAGGGTAGAGTAGGGTAGAGTAGGGTAGAGTAGGGTAGAGTAGGGTAGAGTAGGGTAGAGTAGGGTAGAGTAGGGTAGAGTAGGGTAGAGTAGGGTAGAGTAGGGTAGAGTAGGGTAGAGTAGGGTAGAGTTGGGTATAGTAGGGTGGAGTAGGGTAGAGTAGGGTAGGGTAGAGTAGAGTAGGGTAGAGTTGGGTATAGTAGGGTGGAGTAGGGAAGAGCGGGAGCAAAGCCGCGCGGGCAAAAGCTAGTTATAGATAAATTACACCCAGACACAGAACAAATGATTATGCTCTTCACATAAACATTTGTCCTGGGTGGGAATCGAACCCACGACCTCCGGCATAGCAGTCAGGGCCACTAACCACTAGACCAAGAGGCCAGTCATATTCATTTGACAATGACCTTAATATTAACAAACCTAAAGCCGATTTTAGGTTACGAATACCACAAATAGTTAGCGTAGTAACAGCAGAATAGTCAGCTGTAATATTAAAATGTGCATAATAAACGCTAGGTATAATAATTTCTGACGTAACTTTCCTTATCTTGCATGTAAGCGTAGACAGTGAAAAACTTAATTGTTAAACTGTACGGTTGGCCGATTTTTCGTGCTATAACTTCTATTTTAACTAAAATATTTAAACCAACTTCTTTAGCCTTAAAATGTATATTGTCTTCCTTGAAATCTATATTGTCTTCTAAATAAATAAGTTAGCCACAACTAACGAGCGCCTCATAGAGGATAAGTCATACTTTTTGTGGAGTATGCAGACTTATAGCACAAAATATATAGGTACAGAAGTCAATCTACATAAAAAGCGCGCTCGAGCAACGAACACATAGACACCGCTCACGGACACGATATCTCGGTAGCGTCTCGGACCACTCGTCGAACAGTTCAGGCTCAAACGCTCATTAGTAGTACAGAGGAGTTTTATGACGTCATATTTAGCTAGGCCTTTAGTGTTTAATTATTATTTCTAATTCGTTATGTGTATTTTTTTTTAATGGATAGGCTCGCGTTTGACCACTATCTATCTATTTTATTATTTAATTTGTTTATTTTATTTTATTGTTTTATTAATTGACAGATGATTATTATATGTACTAACACTAGTTTATAAGTTGTGTATATCTTTACTAACAATACCTAATGAATTGCATTTTCTGAAATAAAATTATTATTATTATTAAACATCCAATTGACAAAAAAAGTAAATGCTTTGACGTTAAGGATTTTTAGATTTATACAAGATGTAAAGGACAGGTTTCCGCAAACTTTAAGGGCTCGCACGGTAGATAAAACAAGGGGTATCATTTAAGCTATCGCCAATTTAATTAGTTATGTGTTTCTTAAATAATAGGGTTTGCCCGCAAAATAGTAGATTTGTCACCAAAATGTAGTCACCAAACAATGTGAAATTGCCACAATAAATCACCTAAAATCATGGAGATATAAGGTCTAGTACCAAATAATTGTTTTTGTATATATTATAATAGGTTTGTCCTAATAAGCATTTAAGCAAACTAATTGAAAGAGATCACCAATAAACTATATATTATGTTACTAGAAAATGTCATAAAGTTCCAAAAAAAATTAAGGGTTGTCGTCATCATCGTTTCAACCAAAAGAGTCTACTACTTAAAACTGGACATACGCCCCCCCCCCCCCCCCAAGGATCTTAATTTCCAGAACCATAACCCAACAGGTAGTATAAATATATTTAAATAAAATTTCTAGCAGAATAGTAAATAAAACACTTCATTAAAGTCAAAATAATCAATATTTATTGTTAAAAATAATAATCACTGAATAATCAGCGCTTTTGGGCGCCAATTTGTCTCCGCTTCTTTGAACATATTTTCATTAAAATTATACATCGATGTATTAAATTGGTAACGAATACTATTATTTTAATAACCGAACGAAATAAAATGTATTTACTGTATTGGTGACAAAATAACAAATAAAAAGGAGTTGCAGTCAGGGACCGATAATCGATTTATTTGGTGACAGATCTACCATTCTGAGCACAAAGCTATTAATTAGGTAATAAAACCATTATTATAAGAACGAAGTTTATATTAATCTAATGCACTACAGTTTTATTGGTAATCCATCTCTTATTTTACACTTATACTAACATTAATTTGATAATTCATACCGGGGAACATTTTTTGTTTATCTGAGAACGAAAATATTTCGTTGCGATAGATCTATTTATTAGGTAATACAACTTGATGACAAATATAAAGTTTGGTGACAAGAAATATAGTCCCCTAAAACAAGATCTCAGAATCTCACCTCAAGATATTTTTTTTGCGGAAAAGAAAAAAAAATATCAGCGTCGGTTTTATTTCCGAGGCTGATAATTTTTATAAACTTGATTGGACAGATTGTATGGAGAAGCCGGTTTTATATTTGTTTTCGAAAAAAAAACTTGTGGAAGATTGTTTAGTTTCGTCTACTGAGCCAGCTTTTAAAGGTCGCTTTCACTGTATATAAGTATAATTACAGTCAAGTTGTTTCTAAATATAAAGCAAATGTTAATTAAAAAAGAAAAATTTCAGTACTTAATAAAAAATCTCTATAGAAGTGAAACATCGCTGCCGCTGATAATACAATGTTTCTTGTTAAACCGCACAGTGCTAACAATCGAAGGTCGCTTGGAAAAAATCCAATTACTCGGGAAAAAGCTCGGGCTCTTCTTTTATTGCTAAATCTAGGTAAGGCTGGGACGTAAAGACATTACTCTGTATCTAAACGAAAATCAAATTAAGTATGAAGTAGTTAGTGTGAAGCAAAGTTTTATAAAAGAAATTTTTTTTTAGTAAATATTTGTTCGTCGCCAAAAGATATCCTTTGCTGGACTTAGGCCTCCCCCACCACCGTAGGTGCGGGCTTGCGGACGGCGAGCAATGGGTAGCTCGCCGTCCGACTGTCAGGACTTAGCTCAAGTAGTCGACGGCACGTAGTTTTTCATGCGCCGTCGACGTTTTGTGTAGTGTACTAATGTTTTCTTACTAAACTAATAAAAACCAAACATAACAAGTAACTTAGCCTAAAATAATTACGAACACTATTGATTCGAAGTCATCTTTACTCTGAAAATATTTTTAGTTTCAAAGAAAATGTTCACAAATTCACTAGTGCAAAATTAAATAAACAATTTATTTGTAAAGGTATATAGAAGCAGTAGCTTGTCAAGAATAACATCTCTAAAACTGTCGCCGCACCCGGGCCTCAAAAAATCGCCTCCACAAAAAAACGCTTGAATTCTTGTGTCCGGTGAAGTTTGAAGCCGCTTCAAGCGTTTTTTTGTGGCGGCACCGCACAAAAAAGGTCGCCTCAAAATGAAGCTTGAAGCGGCGTTTTTTTAAGCCCGTGTGCTGGGTCAGTAAGATGAAAACTCACTGTAAATGGATGCTAATGGTGACACTAATCCGACCAATGTTGGACATGAACATTTATAAAACCTTTTCATTGCTGCAGGCGACGCGACCACAATTTAAAAAGAAATCTCCATCCCGTTTTATGTAATCAAGTTGCCAGTCACCCGGTCTTCCGGGCGACTGAGGGATGGTTTTGCTCCACACCCAGGTGTGCACTGGCTCCTAATGCCCGCTATAACCTTCCATGTCACGGCAGGTCATAGCGTTTTAGTGTCGGTGGTGTCCAACTTGTGACCTTTTTTAAATATTTTTGGGAAAAAATATAACTGTGTAAAAATTAGTGGAATCGATATAGTTACTGATTCTGAACTAACTAAATTCAGCTTATCGCCTTAACTAAAAATAATGCTGTAAACGAAAATATTTACATATATTTTTTTGGAATATCATTGCTCTCAGCTCTTTTTTTCTAAGTTGAGATATCATCAAATGACTTCTCCCGCTTTAGAAGCAAGTGGAGTCAAATCGTGTCCGTGAGCGGTGTCTATGTGTGCGTTGCTCGAGTGCGCTTTGTATGTAGTTTGACTTCTGTACCTATATATTTTGTGGTGCAGGTAATAATCCAGTTTCCGCAACGGGACCGCTGCACACGATATACGCACGTCACGCGACGGTTGCACGCGCGGCCTGCCGTTTAACGCAGTGTTGGCCCTTAATCGTGACCTTTTTGAAATAATTTGAGAGTGCGAAAATATACTTACACACTCGTAGCATAGAAGTGCTTGAAATATACTGTTATTGTCAGAATCCTTACTAGTCGCGTACACACAAAGATTTGTCACAATATATTGTGTCTAAGAACCTCTACCTTTGTGGTCTTAAAGCGACCGTACTTAACCCTTGAGCACTCTAACCACAGGCATGAGACATTGTTACAGACCATAGCTATTGAAGGGTTAAAACCGGTTGTTTCTGATAAATTGTATTGTTATTAAAATAATATTAGTCATGTCGATGGGTTAAGGATCGTTTGCCAAGGTTAGCCAATATATGGGTGACCATCTTTAACATAGCGTTATGGATAATTACACCAGTATAGCCAAGGATAACATGACAGTGTTACCCAAGAGGCGGGTTTGCGGAAGGCTAGCAATGGGTAGCTCGCTGTTTGACCGTCCGGACTGAGTCCAAGTGGTCGACGGCGCGCCCCGTACCCGCGCGCTTCAAGGAGTTGTTAGCAACAGCAGGGGCCCAGCTGGGTCGAAGCCTACTGGGGCCAAGGGTCTGCTTCTGAAAGGAAGGCTCGGCCTCGGTATGAAATGCAAGAAGGAACGGGGTGGGGTTTTTAGTCAATAATAGTCTGACAGTGTCTCCCGCTCCATGTCATTTAGATGAATTTTACATTTTTTACTCACCAAAAAAAAACCCATGTGGAGTATTATTATTTCCTGCCAGGACAAATGTTTGTGTGATGAGCATGATCATTTGTATGTGTGTGGTATTAGACGCCAGCAAACAGCTGGATGCAAGTGCAAAACAACCCCTCAATCGCCTGAATAGCCCGGCGATTTTTGCTGACATAGCCAAGCTAAAAAAAAAATCCGAAAAAATAAAAGTCCGATTATAATTTGGGCGTCTTCACAGCCAGAGTGAATAGGCCCTTAATAAACTAGTGGGCCTCACTATCAACGATTGCATTATTGCTTACCATCAGCTGAGATCGCAGTCAAGCACTAGTTGATATCAGATAAAAAAAATATATCAAGATGCCCATTCCGCCCTAGAGCAAAAAAAGTCATTGGATGACTTTCCACCTTCAAAGAAAGTTAATAAGGGCCTTGCCCCAACTAGATAGAACCTAAGAAAATGATATTAATATAGATCTCAATTGTCATAGTATTTTATGCAGGTTTATGTGTAATACATTGCCAATCTCTCAGTACTACTTTACTAACATTATAATCTACAACTAAGGCTTTTTACAAAACATAACACATATACCAGATTTTAATGTTCTATCGAACACTTTTTAACTCTGTAATTTGTTTTACCTACCTACATCTGACCGACATGACGCAAGCGCATCAAGAACCCCCACCGACCGATCCCCACTCCCTCCGCGATTGTACTATCGCTTGCTTCGCATAGACTCCGTAATATTTAGAACGTTCAATTTAAATATTTTTATTTTTGTATGAAAATTTGATGAACTGAAATATGATACATTTTGAAAAGTCGTAGAACAAAAGATGTTGTTTATGATATCAATAACATAATCCTGACAGGTTACTAGTGTTTTACAAATAACCCTGTAGATAGCAACTCTCGTAGTACTAATAATACATCAAGCTAAATAATATTATATCAAGCTGTGCAGATATAATTTCGATCACGTAGCGACACGTATTGCGTTATTGGAATCTGCGGTCTTTGTTACCAAGATTGCACTCCGCTTATTGTGGCTGTAATAGTCTCCTAGTCATGCTGTACCATGTTATATTGCAGGTCTATCTTAAGTGGGATGGTTTGTCTAGAACTAATGCGTAGTCTGAGATACCCCGATGCTAACCAAAGGAATAAATGTATAATATAATTATATACTAATATTATAAAAGCAAAAGTGAGTTTGTTTGTTTGTTACGTCTTCACACCTAAATGGCAGAACCGATTTTGATGAAACTTGGTACACGGATAGACCATGTCCTAGAATAGGACATAGGATATTTTTTATTCCGGAAGGATGTTCCCTTGGGATAATTTTCTACAATCACGCGGGCGAAGCCGCTGGGAGCAGCTAGTTATATATAATCCACAACTATCATACAACGCCGTCTATTCCGAAGCTAAGCAGTATTATGCTTGTATTATGAATACTAGACAACTGATAAACATGCTAATATATATAAATTACTATATACATACATATTATAGATACAATACACCCAGACACAGAACAAATGATCATTGCTCATCACATAAACATTTGTCCTGGGTGGGAATCGAACTGCAGCAGTCAGGGCCACTAACCACTAGACCAATAGGCCAGTCAAACGGCCTATGAATTTTGATTCCCTTAAGTTGTGAGTGTCGAAATATGTTAATTTTTTTTCGACATAAACGGCCATATCTTTTTTTCGTTAACTTAGAAGTCTGAGTCAAAGGGCCGCAGATCTGAGTATGTGGTTCTAAATTCAACTCGATACCTCCACGCGTTCCCGAGTAATAGGGTCTTGAAAGTGATCCAATATGGGTTCCGTTCTTTTGAGGTACAGTAGTCTAAAAATATGAATTATAAACGGAACGTATAAAAGCATCGCGCGTGAAAGAACGGCCATCCTCATGCCTTAGCCACGAGCTTGCGGATGGTGAATGGGTAGCTCGCCGTTCGGCTGTCCAGTAACCGGTCGGACCGAGCCCCATTCGTCGACGATGCTTAATGTTCCATGGGCTTCAAAGAGAAGTCAGCAAAACCTTAGGCCCCCGTAAGTCAGCAAAACCTACTGAGGCTATAGGCTGACTTCTGAAAGGGAAATCGTGGTCCTACAACGCAAAGGGCAACTGGAGGAACATAGGTCTGGTATTAGTCAGTAAAAGTCTAACACACCGTTCTACCCTAGAGCTGGAAAAATCATTAGTAAATTTCACATTTAAAAAAAAAATCATATTTCATGACATGCTCTATCCGTATGCCAGGTTTCATCATAAACGTAAAGGGAGTGACAAATACACACACTTACTATTAGTATGATGAAATCACATTTTATTATGATCTAACAACAAGATACCATTTTATGGTAATAGAAATATTTCTACATTCTTCGGTCTTATCGCTCTGAGCGCTTTCTACCAGCCTCGAGAAAAGCAATATACATTATCTCTAACATGAGAAAAACTCCCCAAGTAACAGATACATATACTTGAAATGAGGCCTTACTATGACGTGCTAAAATGTCAGGCGAGCAAGGGAGAAAGAGAGATAGAGCTACACCACTAAATAGATAGGTATAGAAGACAATCTACATACAAAGCGCGCTCGAGCAACGCACATATAGACACCGCTCACGGACACGATATCTCGGCTCAATCGCCCGGACCCTAGCGCGGTAGCCTAGCGTAGGTATTAAAAGTGACCTCACGCGCCGGGCCTTGGTTCAGGCCATGGTCATGGCCATGGAGTGGCAGGCGGTCGCCTCCTTCTGCGAAGCAGTAATGCTAGCAAAGGAGGAGGCCGACTGCATCAGGCAACGGCGCTCTCGCCGCCGCCGCCGCGTACTGTTCTCGCACGCCTCAAGGAGTTGTCAGCAATAGCAGAAGCCCAGCCGGGTCGAAGCCTACTGGGGCCAGGGTTATCCGAAAGGGAGCTCGAGTCCCGGTATGAAGGCTAGAAGAAGCGGGGTAAGTTTTTAGTCAGTAAGAGTCTGACACTATCTTCCGCTCCGCCCAAGAGCGGGGGTTGTCATTGGATGATTTTTGCCCACCATAAAAAAGCACCTCTTTTGTTTGCTCAAAGTCGTTAGCTTTTAGGAGCTCGTAGTAGGGCCTCCAATGTGAAACCATAAGCTAGTGACTACCAAGTCAAATATATTTCTTTACATCCCTTTCTTCACATCGTACACTCGGGTACGGTCTCCTTAACGACATATTTTATATTTCATAAGTACCCTTTTCATGGATCGTCTCCAAATGTCGTTTGAAGTTCATGATTACATTTTCAGAAGTATAACTCAGCTGTTTCATAATCAGATCTGATTTTTGTACGAATGAAATTGGATTTAATAGTACATTTTTATACAAGTAGAGAAAGTTTGTCATTTACAACTGAGGCGGAATCCGCTCGAGCCGCAGGTGAAGGTTTTATGAAGCCGAGTGTTTTTGACTTTTCCCATGTGCCAAACGACGTTTACAAATAAATAAATAAATTGAGCTGACTGGCAACTCGTGTGGGTGGCATGCCCCCATATCGCAGCATGATATGATAAATACAATTAATTGTGGCATGACTCCACACTAATGCGGGAAACAGTAAATTGCGTGCCTAGTGATAGTAGGTGGGGATAGGAGCAGGCTTTTGAGTCATCATCATCATTTCAGCCGATACACGTCCACTGCTGGACATAGGCCTCCCCCAAGCGTCGCCACAACGAACGCTCCTGCGCGTCTGAAGGTTGCGGGAAGCCGATGGATGCGCCATCGGCTTCCCGCAACCTTCACCAAGTCATCAGACCACCTTGTTGGAGGCCTTCCAACGTTGCGTCTTCCGGTACGAAGTCGCCACTCCAGAACCTTTCGGCCCCAACGGCCATCTGTTCTGCGAGCAATGTGCCCTGCCCATTGCCACTTAAGTTTGGCAATTCTTTGCGCTATGTCGGCAACCTTAGTTCTCCTGCGGATGTCTTCATTTTTTATTCGATCACGCAAGATAACCCCGAGCATAGCCCTTTCCATTGCCCTTTGGGTGACTTTAAGCCTTTTGATGTGGCCTCGACCACCACCACACCACCACGACCACGACCACGACCACGCCACGTTTCGGAGCCATATGTCATCACTGGCCACACGCACTGATCATAGACTTTCGTCTTGAGACACTGTGGTATGTTGGACGAGAAGACACCGCGTAGCTTCCCGAACGCCGCCCAGCCGAGTTGGATTCGACGGCTGACCTCTTTCTCGAAGTTCGACTTACCGTCAGGTAAGTCGAACTTCGACTGGACTGGACTGTCTGTCCGAGGTAGACGTAATCTTCCACAACTTCGAGTGTAGAGTCTCCGATGTTGATAGGAGTGGGCGCTACATGGTTGTTAATCATGATTTTTGTTTTATCCATGTTCATTTTAAGACCTACTCTTTCGGAAGCTCTACTGAGGTCATTGAGCATTGTGCTGAGCTCCTCCATAGTCTCAGCCATGACTACTATGTCGTCAGCAAACCGAAGGTGAGTGATGTACTCGCCATTGACATTAATGCCTAGTCCATTCCAGTCCAGAACCTTGAAGACATCTTCCATTGCGGCGGTAAACAGTTTCGGAGAAATGACGTCTCCCTGCCTCACACCCCGCTGCAAAGGCTTTTGAGTAAGTGTATAGAAAACCTATTTTTCATCTGTAACCAGCTGTCCCCCGTTTCACCCGCGTCGTTGGTTATTGTTCCGCTCCTAATAGTCGTAGCGTGATGTTATCTAGTTTGTAGCCAGCGCGGCTGCAGCGAACCTCGTGGGTGTAAATAACAAAGTAGCGTGCTGCACGACTGCAGTGCGGGTGTTGCGCGGCAATCGCGCGTTTTTTATTTGTATGGAATAACAAAGCATCGCTGAAGCTGCGCTACAATCGCGTGGCACTTTGCGGCTAAAATTTGAAGGCGCCCTAAGTTTTATTATATGTATGGAAGTATAAAGTCCACTAACGACAATATATAACCAGTTGCGCAACATATTTACAAAAATATTACGCAAGAAAAGCAGTATCTAAGCTATTGTTTCGTATTTAAATAGTTCTACGTCATTGATAAAAATCTTGTTCCCAATATAATTCTAAAAATACCGGTTTTGAGAAGCCATTTTATTTTGTTAGGATCTTTTTTGAGTTAATGAGGGTTCCTTTTTCAATGTAAATACAGGGTTACTTGAGAATCGGATATTTTCTTGACTTTATTTAAAGCAAGGGTCAAAGGCTCCTACCACGAGCTCTTAACGCGATCCAATTGACGACCTACACTGAACTTTTAAAGCATAAGCTTAATAACATAATCAGCCTTATCATTTTCCCGCTGCTGGAACTCAGGCTTCCTCTTTAAGAGCTGTATTTTACCAGGACACCACGGTGGCGCGACCAGTTGGGCCGTTATGGTGTCCCGGGAGCAGTGGTGGCCGAGTGGTAATGGCCCCAACTTACGAGTTGTAGTTGTAGGTCGTGGGTTCGAACCCAACCAGGCGCACTACCCTTCTGGCTGGCCTACCACCGTGGGATCTGGAGGCAACAGTCCGTGCACACATGCACGACATGCGCGTGGAGATGCAACGCCGAGGTGGAAGTCCACTGCCGCAACATGTCAAGGCATGGCGGACAGAGCTCCGGCGGGATCTCACGGTGAAATGACGTCAAAGGCTATCGCAACCCAGTGCTGGGCACGCCACGATTATGGCGGTAAGTCCCCTCTTTAAGGCGTGGCTGGAAAGACATCACGGCGTCCTTACCTTCCGCATGACGCAGGTCCTAACCGGACATGGCAAGTTCGGGAGGTTCCTGCATCGGATTCAAGCGGAAGAGACGCCCGGGTGTCGCCACTGTGCGCAACGCCCGGAGGACACGGTGGAGCACACCGTCGCGGTGTGCCCTGCCTGGGCGGAGCATCGCCGTGCCCTCGTGGGGGCGATCGGCGGCGGAGACCTCTCGCGCCGGGCCCTGGTCGAGGCCATGGTCCGGAGGAATGGCAAGCGGTTGCCTCCTTCTACGAAGCAGTAATGCTTGCAAAGGAGGAGGCCGACCGCATCAGGCAACGGCGCCCTCGCCGCCGTCGCCGGGATTCCGATCCCGATTTCCGGCCACCGTAGACGCGGGCTCGCGGACGGCGAGCCATGGGTAGCTCGCTGTCCGATCGTCCGGTAATGGACCGAGTCCAAGACGTCGACGGCGCGCACTGTTCCCGCACGCCTCAAGGAGTTGTCAGCAGCAGGAGGGGCCCAGCTGGGTCGAAGCCTACTGGGGACAGGGTTGTCCGAAAGGGAGCTCGTGCCCCGGTATGAAGGCTAGAAGGAACGGCGCGGGGTTTTTAGTGAGTAAGAGTCTGACACTGTCTCCCGCTCCACCCAAGAGCGGGTATCATCAAAGATGATTTTCCGTCGACAAAAAAAAAACAAAAAAAAAACCAGGCGCACTACTTTGTGTAATTTATTCCATCACCACTGTTCTCAAAACGGTGAACGAAAACATCGTGAGGAAACCGACATGTCCTAGAACCAAAAATTCGAAGATCCACCAACCCGCACCGGGTGTTCTCGTGGTGGATTACGGCCCATTCCCTGTCCTAGAAAAGAGGCCTGAGTACCAGCAGTGGGAACATTAAAAAAAGCCGATGATGATGATGATGGTGCCCTGGTGAAATAGCCTTTCAAAAGGGAATGGGAAACGAGGCAGTCAAGACTGTAGTTTTGACAGCCTCGTTGCCTCTTAGTCAGATGAACTGTTAAAGAAATAGAGCTATATAGGGTGAATAGCTTCATCCTTCTTTCTCGCTTGCACACTTGACATTTTAACACATCATAGTAAGGCTTCAGGTCGCAGTTAAATAAAATGAATAGGGCAAAGAGTACATAAATCTTTTGGTTTCTATCGGCTTGGAAAAAGCGGATAATTTATGGGGAGTTGGACATTATGGAAACTTTACCTACTTAAGGGAAGTAGCTTAAGGTAAAAGGGCCAGGGTATCCCGAAATATTCAAATTCTCTTAAGTTTATTGCTATTTCATGAAAGGCATTCGATAGGGTTAGCTGGACTGAGAGGATTTATTTATGATTTTAATTCAGTAATAGGTACGTGTTACAGCCACCAATCAGAAGGCTGTGTTCAGATCACGTCAAGGTCACCAGTTTAGAGGGATGGACCAAAACAGAGTGTACCATTAAAGGCACTTTCGCCTGACCACCGTTAAGTTCACTTTTTTCAAGCGTAACTTGAAAACTTTAAAGGGTTTGGTTTGGCGCCGCGCCGCATGGTTCAAGCGAAAATTTTTTTCGGGTTTGCAGCAAGAACTTTTTTTTTTAAATTTAGAATGAAAAAGTTTCCACTCTGAAATCCGACACCAATTATCTAAAAAACTAAACCTGCATGTTTTAATTTTAGATAATTTAAAGTGACCAGTACCCCTAGCCAAGTTGCTAATCTGCAATAGTTAACGCTTGTAGAAAGCTTCAAATGTTCGAGAATAACGTCGCCTCAACGATCAGTCACGTATTCAGAACAAAAGAATTAGCGGCAAGGTCAATTCGAAGCGTTCGACGCAAGCGAAACGGTCGTAACTTGGCTTGGCTGTATTTTAAAACGGAGTTTCCATATTTTAATCCATATAATACCGTGTTATAAAAAACGCTTTGATTAAAAAATAAAAATGAAATAAAATGAGATGAAAATGACACAATAAAAAAGAAAAACATTAAATCAAAAATATCAAAGCCACGCCTTTGGGAATTTCTTATTGAGTTTTTAGGCTACACGTAATGAAGCGATGAGTTAATGTACAAAAAACCTCAAAAAAATCCAGTTTGTTTAAAGAAATAAATTAATTTGAATTTGAGCTCGATTTCGGTCTTCCCGTCCGATTATAATTTGAGTGTCTTCAAGGCAAGAGTGAGTAGGCTTTTAAACGCGCGCCTCACTATCAGAGATCACAGTCACACAAAAAAAAAACAAAAAACTATTTTGTTTTAGTTTTAAATGTAAAAAAAAACGAAATCAAAGCGCAATTATATTTTTACAGAAATCAGAAACGTTTATTTCAAATAAACCAATTATAGCCACTTTTGGATTGTCAAAATATTGGTCAGTCAAAAAAAAGAAGCTAAATAATTGCAAAGATTTATTATAAGGTTTTAAAAAGTTGTGGAATAAAAAAAAAATAAAGAAAACAGCGTATAGTAAAGCTGTCTTGGTTAATTATTAAAATTAAAATGTCCTTTGTCGTTTTGTGACCTTTTAAAATGTCGATCGTACAGTCATTAAAAATGTTTAGCTTATAAAGGAAATTAAAACACAAAAAACAAACAAAAACAGAGTTCTTTTTACCGCTACTGGAAAACGGAAACCTTTTCACGATGATGACACTGTTTTATTTGTTCAAAAAGTAGTCTAAAGCTATGGATAGTTCCGACCGGGAAAACGCAACGGAATTCCGCAAATATGCACTCCTTAATACGGTCATTCGGTAGTTTCGCCTGGAAAGTTATCCGGGAGTTTTGAAAATTGGTATCGGCATTTTGTATACAGGGTTATTTGTAAAACACTAGCAATATCTCAGGAATATGTAACCCTAAACAACAACTTTTGTTCTATGAATTTTATAAATTTACTATATTTTAGTTCATCAGATTTTCATACCAAAATAAAAATATTTAAATTAATTGCTCTAAATGTTACGAAATCTATGCAAAGCAAGCGACAGTACAATAGTGGAGTTGAGCGGGGATCGTGCACGGGTGGCGTAGGTGGGTACAGCCAAAAACAGTCGATATGTATTAGAACAGCGAAATATTGACGGTTTGTTTTTGGTAAATATGTTTTGTAAAAAGTTGTTGTTTATGATGTTCTTAACATATTCCTGAGAGGTTGTTAGTGTTTTACAAATAACCCTGTATAACTGTTTTTATTGTGAAATAAGTCAGAAAGGAGATATTGCCAAAAAACTGCTTTAACTGTCCCCGCACACGGGCCTCAAAAAAACGCTAGAAGCGGCCACAAGAAAAGCTAGAAGCCGCCGCAAAAAACAGCTGAACCGCGCGATAGCTTGTGGCCGGAGAAGCTTGAAGCGGCTTCAAGCGTTTTTTTGTGGCGACACAGCCGCACACGAAACACAAAAAAGACCACCTCAAAAAGAAACTTGAAGCGGCGTTTTGAGCCCCGTGTGCGGGAACATTTAGACGCCAATTGTTGAGTACCGGACGCGGCGGATGGTCCACAAGTACTATTTGAACTTGATAGATAAAATCGAAGTAAGGTTGAAATTGAAACAACCGAATACTGATCTAATTTTATTCACACATATTGATCTTTATCGACAGGACCCTAACTAAACGGCGGAGAATCTTAACATCGACTTCTAAATCGATGTCAACGCCATCTAGTTAGGCAATGTGAACTAATAACAATTTTTTGAACTTACATTTTGGTGAGCGTATTTAGGATGAACATGCATGTTCCCAAACATACCGCCCACCAAGGACGTTACTGAAGAAATGTCCTTCTTGAAATAAATCCTGAATCTGACATACATTTGATCTCAGGTTTGATCTAGTCTTAAATTAAGAAATTGTAGTACAATAAATCTTAATATCTAAAAAACATAAACTAAACTTATAACATTCGGAACTTATTCTAAAATAACAATATGACATTACAAACATACTTTGATTCAGTGATCTGCCACTGGTAAAATACAAAGTTTGGAGGTTGGCCTCTTAATAGTAGAGGATTTAGTGCGTAATGTGACTACACGGGTGATGTTATCGGCACCGGGATGCTTCTCTACTACGCGACCTAACATCCAACGACTTGGCGGCAAATCGTCTTCATTCACCAACACAATGTCTCCAATATTTGGCTCAGGAATTTTATAAGACCATTTGTACCGGTTCATGAGATTAGACAAATATTCCTGGGACCAGCGTTTCCAAAATGATTGCAGCATTCGTTGAATAAATTGCCACCGTGACAAATAACTAACATTACTACTTTCATATTTATTATCTGGTACATTTACTATTGGTTCTCCAATTAGAAAATGTCCAGGAGTTAACGGTATCAATTCACCAGGATCAGTAACATTAATGACGCTCATAGGACGTGAATTTAAACAAGCTTCTACTTGGTAGAGGAGTGTGCTCATTTCCTCATACGTCAAAGTAGCATCACCAATGACCCGTTTGAGGTGAAATTTTGTGGACTTCACACCTGCTTCCCAAAGTCCACCGAAATTAGGGCTATGTGGGGGAATGAAGTGCCACTCAGTACCATTGGCCTCGAGTTGTTCTGCTATTGCTGCCTGAATGGATGCCAAATGTTGCAATTCTCGGGAGGCACCTACAAATGTAGTGCCATTGTCGCTCCATATTTTTGCGCAATGACCTCGCCTAGACACAAAACGCCTGAAGGCGGCTAAAAAAGCTTGTGTGCTCATGTCACTGACGACTTCTAAATGTATTGCACGGGTGGACATACACACAAACAAACATATGTAGCCCTTGTACGAACGGTGCCCACGACCTTTTGTTGTCCTAATATTAATAGGGCCAGCATAATCAACACCGCTGTGTAGAAACGGTCGCGCTGGAGAACACCTAACCGTTGGAAGCGAACCCATCATTTGGTTCTTGATGCTAGCGCGATGTTTAGCGCATGTTACACATTTTCGTACATGGTGTTTGACTAGGTTCCTGACTCCTATGACCCAGTAAGCTGTTCTTAAATAATTTGACATTAGCTGCGGACCTCCGTGCAGAGTTTTTAAGTGGGCATCTGCCACTATAAGGTTTGTCAGATGACAGGAGTTTGGTAATACTATCGGATGCTTTATGTCTTCACTCAAAGGAGCTTTCTCAAGTCTACCTCGAACTCTTATAAGGCCTCTGTCGTCCAGATATGGACAAAGTGAGTTGAGCT
Source organism: Mythimna lalbum (assembly GCA_949319445.1). Lineage (NCBI taxonomy): Eukaryota > Metazoa > Arthropoda > Insecta > Lepidoptera > Noctuidae > Mythimna > Mythimna lalbum. The sequence goes on from OX439365.1 coordinate 5,178,891, forward strand.
TACTAGATTTTAATTGTAAATAACCTTTGTCCTGTAATTGTAAATATTCTACTGTAAATATATCCTTTTGTGTTTGTCTTATACAACATTCTAACGCTGCTTCTAGTTCTAACTTTTGTAAATAACTATGTTTAAAAGTGTTATTCCTTAAAAACCGTCTGCAATATGCAATTACCCTAACTAATTTTTGTAATGACGAGTACCGCTTGAACATTGAAAGCTCTGGCACTACAGCAATATGTGTTTTTGTTGTTTGCTCTAAGTCGATATTCAAGTCATTTGGCCTTTTATAAACTATTGTTTTCTCAGTTAGAAATGATGGTCCGGAAAACCATAAATGATTATCTATCAATGCACTAGGTAAGATACCTCGTGAGGCGCAGTCTGCTGGATTGTCCTTGGTTTTCACATGAAACCACTGAGATGCCTTCATCATGGTCAATATTTCCGAGGTGCGATTCGCCACAAACGTCTTCCATCTGCTTGGATGGCTGTTAAGCCAAGCCAACACGACAGTGGAGTCTGTCCAGGCCTTGATTTTATCCCTAGAAATATTCATGACATCTGCTATTTCTATTAGGAGATTTGACAGGAGAACTGCTCCACACAACTCTAAGCGAGGTATACTAATTTGCTTGACGGGGGCTACTCTAGTTTTTGCAACCAACAACGAAATATGAACATTACCTACAACATCTACTAGCCGCAAGTAAATCACGGCTGAGTACGCGGTTTTGGAGGCGTCACTGAAGCCATGCAGCTCAAGATCATCGTGCGACTTAGTTCCAAGCCAACGAGGTATCCGAACTTTGCTAAGTAGTGACAACTCTTTACGGTAAGAACTCCATTCGTTTATTAACTCAATGTTCAGTTCTTCATCCCAACTAACACCTGCAAGCCATAATTTTTGGATGAATGTTTTTGCTAAAACTACACTAGGAGCTAACCAACCTAGTGGGTCGAACAATCGGGCTATGTCCGAAATAATTGTCCTTTTAGTTACAGGTGCAGTCGTCAGAGGCGGAAGTTTCACCGAGTACTGGAAGGTATCTTCGTTGCGGTTCCAGGTAAGTCCCAAAATTTTTATTGTACTATCTAATTTGATTTCTAACCCTTTCTCTTCTTTTTGATCTATCTTCTCTAATTCATTGTTCTGTGTTTCTATTTGTTCTATTATTTTGTCCTTGTTTCTATTTGTTCTTGTTTCATCTGGTTGTACTTTAACTACCTTGTTTTCAATTGTTTTTATTCTCTTAAGTATTTCTTGACTATTACTATTCCATTTTTGTAATATAAATCCACCTTTCCCTAATAATGCTATCATTTCCTTATATATTTTAATACCTTCTTCTACACTGTTGCATCCTGTCATTAAATCGTCCATGTAGAAGCAATTTAAAACCTTATCTGCAGCTAGCGGGTAGTGTTTACCTTCATCAACAGCGATCTGACGTAAAGTTTTGACTGCTTGGTACGGTGCGGAAGCTGTTCCAAAAGTCACAGTCATAAGCTCGTAATCTTGTATCTCTTTGTCCGGACTGTCACGCCACAGTATTCTTTGGAATATAGCATCTTCTTCTGCTACCTTCACTTGTCGATACATTTTAATTATGTCCGCAACAAGTCCTATAGCATGTACTCTCCATTTTAAAACCGTGTGCCGTAAATCAGCCTGCAGTGTTGGACCAACCATGAGCGTGTCATTTAGTGATACTCCTTTGTTGTTCCTTTCAGAGGCGTTGAAAACAACACGCACTTTAGTTGTGGTCTTGTCTTCCCTAATGACTGCGTGATGTGGTAAATACACTGCTTCTTCCTTTTTGCTATCATCTTTCTTCACGTGCCTCATATGACCTAACTGTAAATATTCATTTATTACTTCTGTGTATTTTTCTTTTAACTCTTCGTTCTTTGCTAATCTTCTCTCTAGTGCTAGAAATCTTGATTTAGCTATGCCACGTGAATTTCCAGACTTGCAAGGAGGATCTTCGTCTCGAAAAGGTAACCTGACTATATATCTACCATCGCTATCTCTCTTAGTAGTCTCACTATAAAGCTCTTCGCATTTCTTCTCCTCTGGTGTAAATATCTTTTTAGTACTAATATGCTCTTCAATTTCCCAAAATTTCTTTAAAATATCATCTACGTGCACCATGCCATGCATTACGCTAATTTTATTGGTACTTTTACTTTCAGGGCCCACTGCACCTGACAGGACCCAACCTAGTCTAGTACTCTGTGCTATGAGAGTACCAGAAGGACTCTTAACTAAACCTTCTTTAATGATACAGCTATAAACGTCAGCACCCAACAGAATGTCGATTTTATTGGGTGTGTTGAATTCTGAATCTGCTAAACATAGATTGTTGACCTTTAACCAGTCAAAAGCATCTGTGTTTAAGCTTCGCTCTGGTAAGTAAGAGGTGATCTTGCTTAAAACGTAAGCATTAAACGTAATCTTAAAACTAAATTCGACGCGAGACTTTATCGTTATTTGTACCATATATTTTGTCATGGTTGACCTATTGTCTCCTAACCCTAAAACACACCCTTTAACTGGAATCTTTTTCAGGTTGAGAAGTTGAACTGCTGCTTCTGTAACGAAACAAGCCTGCGAACCTTGGTCGATTAAGGCTCGTACTGTTTGGTATCCACCCGTGTTTGACTCGGCTTTTATTAGCGCAGTGGCTAATAAAACTTGTCTGGGTTTGGGTACCTTCCCTGTTGACAAGCAAGCGACTATCTGATTAGCACTAGTCGAAGGACTAGCACTATCAGCAGCTGGCATTGCTTCAGGGGTTTTGTCTTGGTAAATATGTAACAGTGTATGGTGGCGCTTTTGGCAAACTTTACAACTAGTGTCCTTTTTACAGCTTGTAACTGTGTGGTTGCTACCTAAGCAGTTAAAGCATATTCTATTTTTACGAACAAATTCACGTCTAGCATCAAGCGACTGTTTTGCAAACCTTTTACAAAAACAAAGTTTGTGGGCTTCAGAACAGAATTCGCATTTCATGTGTGATGATGAGTTTGTGGCAAGCATTGTCTTAGGCGTATGGTTTGATCTGTTATTGCTGACCTGGTGAACTGAACCCTTTTTTGGTTCTATGCACTCAAATGCGCGGAAACGTTGTTCCAAGAATAATTTGAATTGTTCAATGGTAGGAAAATCATTGGAAATGCTACCGCTAACGCTTATTTCCCATTGTTTACGCGTTTCAACATCTAATTTAAACGTCACGATGTGTATAATGATAACATCCCACGTACTCACATTTATGCCTAAATTTGACAATGCATTTAAACAATCACTGGTGGTATCTAAGAGTTCTTTTAATGCCGTTGCTGATTCAGTTTGCATACGTTTTATCCCAAATAACCTTTTTAATATGCAATTGGCGAGATATCTTTTGTTGCTATACCGCTTGTCTAATAAATCCCAGCATTGACTATAATTTGCATCCGTTATTGGTGTATTCCGTATTAATTGATCAGCTTCACCCGAAAGATGACTTTTAAAATAGTGTAGCTTTTGAACGTTATCTAATGAATCATTTTTATGGACTAGTGATATAAACAGATCACGAAATGTTGTCCATTCTGCATATTTTCCTGAGAACATTGGAATGGTGATCTTTGGTAATTTAACGAATGAACAAGCTGACTTAAATGAACTGTTAGAAGAATGATCACTGGGCTGTACTGGTTCCCTTGGCCTAATTTTATTAAGTGTTGTTTTTAACAAACTTTTATACATTATATAAGTGTCTTCGGTTGCATCATAAATGTCAACAACCTTTTCCTCTATATTATCGTCTAATTTAATGTTTACATAAATTTTCGTTTTGGTTTCTTTAAACGAATCCCAATCTTTTTCTAACAACTCTTGTCTTGTCTCAATGTATTCGATCGTTAATCGTTCTTTAGGACTCTTTTTGAAGTTTGCTAATCCTTTAGTAATTACATTTTGAAAACCTTTTAGTACGTTCATTAATCCCTCCATCTTTGACACACTTCCTAACCAGAAAACAATTTAAATAAACCCAATTTAAGTGTATATATTAATTGGAAACTTAAAATATAATTAAACAAGCAAATATTTCAAAACTATGTTTGTTGTGTAAGCAAACCTGCTTGAAATAAATACAAGTCCAATATTGACTAAACTATTCTATGTCCTAAAAAGTTGCGCAAAATTTTGCAAGTGTTTTTAAATATAAATAATATCCTGTCGGAAATCGGGCATAGGTTCCCCGTTCCGTCGTTTTTTTAGAAACTATTCTAAGTCCTTAACTAACATGCACACAAAACAAATCTAAGCGGAAATATTCTAATATTCGAAAGTCTTAAAATTTACTTTAAATTCTATAAGTCCAAAATTCTTCAAAAATTTCTAAGTTAAACTCTTAACAGAAATAAAGTTCAAAATTGTTTAACTTCCTTTGTCTATGAATTAAAATGTACTCACAATTTGCACTTTACTCACAACACGATATACTGTGACACGATGTTTCTGGCGCTCCCTGGTGGCGACACGTTGAACCTCTGGATGCGACGTCAGTCTTCTAATGTCACGTTGAACTGGGGGTGTGACGTCCTCCTTGTGACGACACGTTGAACTGCGGGGGTGTCGTATACGATCACCTTCCGTTTGATCTGGATCTGCAAGTGGCGCCCTCTGGTCACCACTTTCCTGCCGCTGCTGCCGAGCTCGTCCACAACACTGGACAGAGCTGTCGCTGCCGATGCGGGGGACCGAGTACTCTTTCTGCAGCGATCCACTGCGAGTACACGGGCAAGCGGACCGGGCCGCGCGTTAACTCAAAAAACGGTTATTTATCCGGCTCGAAGGACCAATGTTGAGTACCGGACGCGGCGGATGGTCCACAAGTACTATTTGAACTTGATAGATAAAATCGAAGTAAGGTTGAAATTGAAACAACCGAATACTGATCTAATTTTATTCACACATATTGATCTTTATCGACAGGACCCTAACTAAACGGCGGAGAATCTTAACATCGACTTCTAAATCGATGTCAACGCCATCTAGTTAGGCAATGTGAACTAATAACAATTTTTTGAACTTACATTTTGGTGAGCGTATTTAGGATGAACATGCATGTTCCCAAACACCAATTGTTTTTAAATATAGCAACGCGAGCGGCGCAAATACAAGGTTGCAAAATTGAAGTTTGAAAAAAAAACACATCAAAATCCCCATTAAGCAAATATCATTTAAAAAATCTGTATGAATACAATGATCAAAATTTTTAATTACAAAAACGTACTTAACTGTGACGATGATTTAGTATACAAAATGTTAAATTTGCGGAATTCCGTTGAGTTTTTTTTATATTTTTTCGTGGCCTTACAAGCCTTGCATCTCGGTATATCTAACAATCTCGGTTTTTATTTGTCCTCAGAAATTGAATAAATTTAAATTACACGTGTCCCGACTTTAGATAACCTAGGAAAACATCAATAGTTTATGAACTGAACACAAACTCACACAAGTTACAGAAATGTTTACAATAAGATTTACTCTTCATTGTTTCAACTAAACTAATGAATTTGAAACATTCCAAAGCTGATTATCCTTTTTATAAAAATATTGTTTTGCCAATAAATAATTATCTTTTATTGCTACAAAAGAATGCTGTTTAGGCAAAAGGCGTGTGAATTTTCGTATACAATAAAGTGTATCTATTTACACTAATATTATAAAGAAGTTAAGTTTCTTTTTATTTTTGTTTATAGGAGGGAATCTCTGGAGTACTGGTGCCGATTGTTGCTTTATTCCTAAGTGACATAAACTATCTTTCAAGTATGCTGGCGAAGCCGTGGGTAAAAGCTAGTCTTATATATATCAGGTCTTTCAGGAAAAACATAGTAAGCAACAATTTGAGTTTTTTTTGTAGGTATTGATTTTCCATAATTAAAAAGTAACCCAAATCTTCATCCAAATAAGGTTTATTACCGGTACTTCAACTAGAGTTTTAAATAATATAGTCGAAATAACACTAATTTTGATATGTATCACGCAATTTATACGACTCCAAAAATATCATCTTCCCAACTTTTTCCTCGGCTCTCAGTCTAACCAGATGCGGCTGAATACCAGTATTTTAGATGGAGCGACTGCCTATCAGACCTTCAAAACCCATTTACTGGCCAACACGATACTTCTGGGTTAGACTGATGGTCAGACTTTCCGGCGTTTCACAAACCATTTGTCAAACATCTACAAATGACAACTGGGACCAACGACTGAGACACAGGGTGTTAGTAATGTCCTAGATAAACTTAGAAAAGTATATATGAATAAATTGGAAACATCACATTGTTACTTTCCCAGTTTAGAACTCGCAACCTCATGCATGAGGCCTTAAGGCCAGGTTCTACTCATTTTGAACTTTTTTAAACCTCTGGAAATCCACAAATATAAAAGAGAACACCATGAAAAATTATGTTATTTGAATTGACTATGACCAACCGTCGGGGCAAAAATCAAAACAGATGTAAATTAGTTGGCTCAATAAAAAAAATCGCGAATCTGACCCTAACTTACGATTTCAAACGTGTATGTCGCAAAAATATTTGAAAGTCACAAAAAATAATAAAGCTTGTTTTTTTTCATTAATTAATAAAATACATAAAGATTATTATTATAAAACCAAAATCTTGATTAGTTATTGTTTTTTTTTTACACAAATTTATTAAAGAGATAAAGTTTTTTTTTGTTTCCTTGTTTGTAGGAGGTTATCCTTGGAAGTACTGGTCCGATTGCTAAAATTTTTTCACCGATAGAAAGCTGCTTTATTCCTGTGTGACATAGGCATATTTTATGTATGCGGGCGAAGTCGCGGGCAAAATCTAGTTTTTTATAAAAAAATAAAAGCGCTGTAACGGGGCCGCGAAGTCGACTACAACTGGATCTTAACCACTTATACGAACTCAATAGCATCTCTTAAATATTTATGCAAAACAAACTTCGAAAAGAATAAAAAGGTAGGAAAGACACGTGCCCGCTACCGTATTTGTGTAAATGTACGCACCTACCTTAACTCGACGTATGTCCCGATTTCCATTTTCCTCACCATTTCAGGACATTCTCGTTATATTTAACTTTGCACGTGTGCAAACCATTTTCCTTCTGTACGGTGATTCTGTTACAGAAGCCACGTTAAAGAAAAATTATTAGCTATAAACGGATTTGTTTGAAAGCTGGAACGCATGCGGAAATTCGTAATTTGGTCTCTTGTAGTGTTTCATTCGTGTTTTGATCTGTTTACTTTGATTTTTTTTATTTTGTGTGCTTGGTAGCAATTTATTACACGTTATAAGGAAACGTCTCTTTGTAAATTTCGACAAAGAAAAAGTACTTTTCCGCAGTCTTATTTGAATAAATTTCTTATTCTCATGTTCTAATTCAGGTAATATATGTATTTCAGAATTCAAATAATTTTATTGGGGATGTGCGTAAGCAAAGCATAATCAGCTTTATATTTTTTAGTATTATATTTATTTGGAGGCCTTCCGACCTGGTGAAGGTTGCAGGAATCCGATGGATGCGGGACGCAGAGGATCGATCATTGTGGTGACAATTGGGGGAGGCCTATGTCCAACAGTGGACGTCTGTCAGCTGAAATGATTATGATGATTTTTATTTGGTAAGAAACACTAGCTTGCTTGGAGATATTTAGTTTGTCCAACCGATTTTTGAAGCAGTTATGGGAGCTCTGGCAACACTTTCTGGGAGCCTTCGATGTACGCGGTAAAAACGACAAGGCGAAACGCTTAATCTGATCGAGTTAATTTTGGTTGGTCCTTAGTCTATATACTTCACTATATATTTCACTACAATCGTTTCTATGTTAGGTGCCATTACAGGAACAAACATTCGGGCTGGTGTGCACACTTGGACTGAAGAGGATATCCGTTCTAAGAGCTGAGAGAGATACAGAACCTCAAAGTGCTTTGGTCTTTCTACAAATGAGAAAACATATTACATCCAATTAATGGAAAATTTCCGAAGTACTAATTGGTTTTTGTTATATTAGACCTTTCAATGGAAGAAATAATATAAAAGAAAAGGGAGTTAGTGATAGCGTGACGAGTGACAGGACAGAATGGAAGAAAAAAACGTGTTGCGCCGACCCCAAATAAAACGGGACAAGGGCAGGAAGATGATGAAATAATGAGACCTTTCAATGGTCAAGGTGGACCGGAGACCTAGTGAGGGTTGCGGAAATCTGATAGATGCAAGACGCGCTGTATTGGTAGCGCATCGGCAATGGTGCCCACACAAATAAGTGACGCAATCAAGATTTATAAAAATAGGTTATCTTTTTAAATAAGAAAAAGGTATTTTTTTAAATAATCAAGGTAAATTAAAAAAAAAAAATTAATAGCTGAAATCGATTCAGTTTCTAATTCTGAATCGACTAATTTCAGTAGGTGCGTTTATTATGTTACGCACACAACATGTTTATGCAAACACACACATACATACACAATTTCACCTTTCTAGAATCAGAATGATATATTCAAAATTATTAAATCTTACTTTTAATTAAGTTTTATACAATAAACCTTTACGTCAAATTACGTAACTCAAAAATGTCCCAAAATATTTGCAAAGCCCCTTAAAATTCCACCAGCAACTGTGCGCGGCTTTGCCGCTTGAAAGTTGAAAATTATCCTAAGGAAACTTTTCTTGGAATAAAAAAGTATCCTATGTGATATTCCAGGTCATGGTCCACCCATGTACCGAATTCCATTCAAATCCGTCCCAGTACTTTCAGCGTTACAAAGTAACAAACGTACACACAAACTGCATGAAAATAGAAACCTGTTCTGAATGAACATACTCCCGAGATAAAAAACTAACCTATGTGCTATTCCTGGAGATGATCTACCCGTTTGCTAAATTTCATCCAAATCCACTTAGCAGTTCCAGCGTGAAAGAGTAACACACAAACATATATACACACACACATAAACAAACTTGCGCCTTTCTAATTATAATGTGAGTATTTTTAGTGTGACAAAAAATATCTCAAAATATTTTCGAAGCCCTTTGAAATTCCAGTCTCAGAACACGTTATTTTCAAAAGTACAGAAAGCAGTTTTTATTATGTAATCTCAAAAGTACAAGAGATACCTGTTTTATGTTGGCCACGTTCGAACTGACCTTTTGTGTGAAATGTAACATCCGCGAATGAGTTCCGTACCTACACTATTATTTACTGATTGGCGTTGAAATTAGTCTCATAATAATTCTGTTTTGATTTTTATGGTCGGACGTGACCAAATTAAATTGTTATATTGGACGATTTTTTGTTATAATCCATTTGTTTCTAGGTATTAGGTGCTAATCAAACACTTTATGCAAAAAATAACTCTTTTTAAGTTTATTTTTATAAAACCGCCATTTTAAATAAAATAACTCTCCGCACCGCCAGAGTTCGCGCGAAAATATCAAACCCAACCGCGATCGCGACCGCATAGCTCGCTCGTCGCCGCACCGCATCCACGTGTGGTTGGTTATATTGATTATATTTGTTAGCTCGTTTTCATTTCTTTCTTTCTGGTTACATAGGCCACCGATATAGGGTATCAATTGTTCGTTCCATTTGAGCTGCATCGCTTAGGATTCGCGTAAGCAGATCATATCCTTGGCGAAAGCAATCTCTCATGTCGGGCCTTGGTACAGGGGACGCTTCTCACGCCCAGCTGCTGTGATTCTGATCCCGATTTCCAGCTACCGTAGGACCGTCTCCGTCCGTCTTCTGACCGTCCGGTAACCGTCCGGGCTCAGCCCAAGTCATCGACGGCGCGTAATATTCCACGCGCATCTAAAGGAGATGTCATCAAACCGTAAGGGTCCAGCAGGGTCGAAGCTTACTGGGGCCATGGGCGATGTGAAAGAGAACCCCGGGGCCCTGGGTTTTAGTCAGTAAAAGTCTGACGCAAAAAGGGTGGGTGATGTTATTAGATGATTTCAAACACCTAAAAAAGTACTAACAAAACAGTGAATTTTTCAGAGCACATTATGTACGCAACTACAACATTGAATTTTATAGACAGCTCAATGAATTGGGAACTAAAAGATACAAATATTTCCCGCTTTTTTCCCTAAAAGTCTATTACTCGCTTCAGTAGCCATGGAAATAAGGTCTTATCCTGATTGACATGACGAACAGTAAGATTACCTACTATTGTGTGTACCTATATTTTATCCCCAAAACAATAAAATGTTCCAAGAAAGATTCGGGTATATAAGTATTTTTTTTTACAAAACTTTCTCAAAACATATAATATTATTTTTTGTATTTGACCCCATAACATGGTTTTAAATTATTTTTTTGTATTTTTGTACGCTTCAAGACTGAACACATAACTAAAATGCAAAACCAATAAATTAGGTATAACTTTACTCTTTTTTCTTTAATTGTTTTGAAAAGTAAATAACATTTAATTCATGAATCCCCAAGCGACACCCGGTGGCCGCGCATCTATTGTCTTACTATTGTGTCTCTAATTGACGGTATCTGAAGGGTTAAATGTTTTACTACATTTATAAAAAATCGTATTCAAAGGGTTATGGGCAAAAAACGTACTAGAAAATTTGTTCATTCACCATGTAGCTCTAGAAGAATTGAACAGGAAAAGTCAAATTAAAAAAAATTGCGGTACTCTAAACCACGTAACAAGCGCAGCAAAAAATACCTGTTCCACAAAATTATGGAAATAACTACTCGTATTCTGTGTTATTTTTGGCAGTTATTATATTAACGGGCTTTAGAACCGGTCTCGTTAAGGTTACATTCGTAGCAAAAATATATAACCCAACGACATGATCGAATCATGTGAAGCGTCACCTTTACTTAGCCAGTCTGCTCTGCTCCGTTGCGGGAGGCGTACACATCGCCATCTTGTTTACGCGGGAAAATCGCTTACGTATTTCGCGCGCTCCAATTTGAAAATCGAATCCAGTGTTTGGAAAATTGTGAAGTTACTCAACAGTGATAGAAAGTGAAGTTTTTAGTGAAGTGAAAAAAGTATTTTGTGAATACGTGTGATCGACCAGGTTTAACCGTTTTCAAAAGTGATTAATCAAAAATATTATTATGTTCTAAAATGTTATATTGAATGCGATGATCGTTACCTGTTTGCTGGTTTGTTGGATTCAGCTGTACAAACGTACGTGGCTTGTTTTGACGCGGATTATGTAAATTTACATACAAAAGAATTTAAATTTACAATGTCTGAAAACGATAATACCTGCAAACTGACGTCGTTCCTATAAATACAGCTCAAAACGTGTTTTTCGTCTTTAAAAAAAGCAATTGTTTTTACCTTCGCGGCTAAGGTCATTTCGTACAGTTTTTGAATTAGAATTCACATGCTTCAAATGAATAATAAAATTTGGTAGGTTACTGTGTTAAATTACAACTCATTTGACAGCTGGTGAGTTTTTGTGATGATTATTTTTGAACATTTTTTTAATTATCGAATGCATAATTATTCAGCCAGGATGTTAAATCTAAATAAAACCAATGATAATTGTCTCCTCTAGTGACGTCTAATTTTTTTTCAGCTTTTTATCTATAGTTTCCAGAATTTTTGACATTAACTGGATGACAGGTGTCATCCTATACAATAAAATACTTACTCATATCACAATTATACAGACTTAACCTTGTTTTTAAGCCAGACAGTTTACCATTACCAATTCTATTTAGTTGAATTATTCGATTTTAATCATTTAGTTTTAATTCAGTGTATTTTATTTGGTACGCTCGAATAAAATTAGCGTTTGTAATTAGTTCCTGTAGTTGAACTAGTCAGTTAGGTAAATGGTGGATAGAAACATAATTTGTAAGTACTAAAGCATATTTTTTTTACTCATATGCCAATTTATTTGGTGTTGCGCAATATGCCTTCTTTATCTACCCATGTTTCTCTATCAGGGTATTGAATGATTCCTCTGGAGCGTATGAGGGCTTTATTTATTTAATAATTAGTTTACACAGCAATAATAAAAGAGAAGAAGAAGGAAACAGAAAAATAGGTACAAAGGTGATGCTTAGTTCTACAGAAATTTCTTCCAGCACACCTGCGATAGAAGAGTTTGAAAAAAAAAGAGATGTAGACACCATGTGTAAGAGTAATAGTAAAACAAAACAGTTAAAATTAAAACAATATAAAATTAATATACATAAAAAAATAAATAGTTTTTTTTTACTTTTAGTAAATTTGGTCAGTTGATGAACAATAATAAGAATTATTATTTGTTTATTAATTAAAATTTACATATATAAATTATATTTTTAAACTAGCGATCCGCCCCAGCTTCGCTCGGGTGCAATATTATACATATAAATCTTCCTCTTGAATCACTCTATCTATTAAAAAAAACCGCACCAAAATCCGTTGCGTAGTTTTAAAGATTTAAGCGAACATAGGGATATAGAGACAGAAAAAGCGACTTTGTTTTATACTATGTAGTGATATTTATTGATTTTGTTTTGTGCTAAGTGTTTGAAAATACATTTTATATAGTAAATAATAATGAATAAATGAAATAATAACAGTAATCGTTTATTGCAAGTAAAACAACAACCATTCAAATCAAATGAAATTATAAAGCACATTATTGATGATTAAAACCCCCCATGATTTTAACTTTTAATGTGTTTAAAAGTGAACGAATAGACAAAACAATACTTCAATAAACACATTATTACAATTTACTTATGCCTTACGTCATTTTTATTCTCGTTTAGGAGTAGGTACAGAGATCTAGTGTTTAACTACAGAACTAACTAGCTATATAGGCTACGCTTCGTTTTTTTGCGTGATGTAATCAGGAAAGAAGCCATCCGCAGGAAAACCAAAGTTACCGACATAACCCGAAGCTTTTTTAAGCAACATGGCAGTTTGGTATTACAAAAAAATCATATAAGTATATTATACAAATCTTAATTTGTCATGTGAAGAGGAGAGCGCATATTACTAAAAGAGTTCTGAGTATACGTGTAGATGGATGGAGAAGAGAGGAAGGCCGAAGAAAAGATGTTTTTGTTGATTTTGTGAAGTTAGTGATAGTTTGACGGATGACAGAACAGAATGGAAGAAAAAAAACCGTGATGCGCCGACCACAAGTAATATGGGATAAGGGCAGGAAGAAGAAGAAGAGACAAATATTAATTTTTAATGATTTATTGTACACACAAAAAACTTAACCATAATATTTATTTATTAGATTCGTCAAAATTAGAGACACTGGGAATTTACAGGATCATTTCATATAACTATTCAAGTGCTGCAACATTTATAGACAATCACTACATTAATATTTTAGAACTTTAAAAAAACATAAAATCAGTATGGCGATACCTACATTCATATGTAGATAATTCATGTACAAAGGCGACCTTAACTCATCAAATGTATTTAATACAAGCTTTTGTCAGCGGCTACGCCCACGTACATAAACTATAGCCTATGTTACTCAGGAATAAACCAGTGAAATTCTACCAGTGAAAAAATTTTGCAATCGGACTAGTACTTCTAGAAATTACCTCCTACAAACAAAAAAAAATGTATACTCGTACCAGTACTTTCAGAGATTACCTCCTACTCGAACAAACAAAAAATTAAACTTTACCTCTTTATAATATTAATGTAAAAATCGGCGTAATTTTCCACGAATAAAGTAAAGCCTTAGACTTCGATAGGAGATAAAAAAAAACCTTTCTATTCATCGCCTACTAAGATTATAAAAAGCGATCTGTTATAACAAAGTTAAGATTGCCTTTCCAAAGAATCTTTTTAACGATTCAAAGGTCAAAGCGATTTTTCTGATAAAACTTAGAAGATAATTTTACCATTGATCATAAGTGTAAGTACCTACTCGTAAATGTTCATGATTTTTGTTTCTATCTCGTACGAATATCTCTTTTTTGTGGGTTGAAAAACATCTAATAATTTTTCCCCATCTGTAAGCAAAAGGGAGTGTCAGAATATTACTGAATATAACTCACCGTATATTAATTTATCACTAGCTTTTGTCAACGACTACGCTCGCCTGACCGTACAAAATTTTACAAAATTAACCTAATCCCGGTATAAAAAAGTATCCTATGTCTAACTGTGTGTCTCTTTATTGAAAGCTGTTCAGCCGTTCGAATTTGAACGAATAACAAACACATACACTCACAAACAAAATTTCGCCTTTATAGCTATAGCCTAAAGCTGTAAAGCATGGGCCACACGGTTGTAATCCTTCGTTCCAACATAGGTCACCTTGGCGGGAGCTTGGTTCACATCTACGGATTTTTATGCACTGGTCTAATTCACTCGCCAACACATTCACAAATCGGTAATTGCAGTCGAAAATGCGGTTGGAAAAACACACCCGCCATCCAAGGACGTTAGAGGTCATATCAAATGGTTGACATCTGCTGTCTACACAGATTGCAACTTAAGCAAGGTCACCTCTGTCACACTGAATTATATCCGCGTGGTTTAAGCTAGAACTACATTACGAAGCACACGCGTAACACGCCTGATTTGTACGTAGAACGACGTCGCGTGGCGTGGCTCAAGTGTCATATCTTCGTCAAGCCACAAATCTTCGTCGTTTCCATATAAAAAATACGGAGATCGACGCGCCCAAATTGGCGTGTAGACGTATCTTAATTCACTCGCCAACATGTTCACAAATTGATAAATGCAGTTGAAAATACGGTTGGAATAACACACCCGCCATCCAAGGACATAGGAGGCTATATGAAAAGCATGACATCTGCTGTCTACACAGATTGCAATGAGCAAGGTCACCTCTGTTGGGACTTTAGATTACATCCGTGTGGTTCATGCTTAAGGGGCAGATATAAGATTTTTGATGACTTTAATCCAACATCATGTCCGTATGTTTTGAAAAAATATACTTTAAACTAAACTATTTGCCTAATAATTTGTTAAATAAATATTTACATTTTCTTTTTCATAGTACTTGGTGTGATATATTTTCAAACGTATGTTTAACGAAGACAAAAAAGTAGAGTTTAGGCAAGAAACAGCCATTGGGTAAGTATTTTTATAAAACTGACAAACTCGAAGGTAAATTAATTACCAATCTTTTGATATACGATTTTTATTCATATTGTGTTTAATAAATGAAGAATATATTATTATTCGAATAATTTTGATGCTCGGTGAGTGACACTAGCTCTTCCTTTATTCGCTCAAGGTCACCGGATTTTAGTATCCCCTTAAATGTGATTAATTAGACGTACCCAAGCATTTCCTTCGACTTGTAAGAGATGCCAATAATGAATCATTTGACATTGAGCAGCTCATAAAAGACTCCCGTACATTTAACTTACGTATAGTCTATAATTATCTTTTTTACGAAAAAAAATTAAGCTAGATGATGCAACCGATGAACATTAGTCGCGGATGAAAATCGTTTCGCTTGTCATCGATTTGGGACGACAAAAGGGCATTGCGTAAAAGTGCACCCACGTACCAACAGATTTCAAACAGGTGTCATTGGAAGCGTCTAGTTGTTTTTTTTTTTTATGGCAACATACATCATGATGTCATTAGATGTTTTCCCACCTAAAAAAGGAAAAAATACCATCAAGTGAGATAGTGGTCAAACGTGAGTCTATGAATAATATATGGGAACGTCGTATCTTTCTTTATTATGTACTCAAGTCACAGAAACATTGTTAAGTCACGACTATTAACTTATAAGCATTCGCTAAAATTCCAGGCCATTTAATTTTTTCAGTTTCATTCGTTATTATAATTTTTCGAATTTAGAATCATCGCATTAAAATTTGTGACCCGACAACTAATTTACTTTTCCTATTACATAATGAAAATAAATTTGAGATTCAAATGTAAAATTGTCAGTGTACTACCATAAGAAGTATTTATAAGCGACGTTCTATATTCTGTGGTCCATCTGTAGCCCAACCCTATTTTCCTTACATTATGAAATAGAATTTGACATTCAAATGACATCTACCAGTGAACTACCTTATGAAGTATTTATAAAAAATCGGCCATCATATAATCTGTGGTCAGTTTGCGGTTCGACACTATTTTACGTTTTTTACTTAAATAATGGAAACGGATTTGAGATTCAAATGGACTATTATTATCTCAGTAACCTACCTTATGAAGTTTTAGCTTCTCTACTACAAATCTTATATCGTTATAATATTAGTATAGATATTGTAGATTTATTAACTTTCAATTTTAGTCTCATTTTAATTTTATTTAATATCGATTTAATTAATTTTGAATTGATTTAAAAAAAAGTCTATTTTACAACCTTTTATTTAGTTTCACCTGTCCCGATGTTTATTTGTCTGTAATCAAATCTTGCAAATTAAATTGTATCCACTTCCTGGTTACTGATTGAGCTGAAATTTTGCGTGCATTTTCAAATCAGATGACAATGCAAATTATTATGTCATGGAGCTGATTTGATTTTGGAACTGGAATGCGTCCATAGGGATTCAGATAACCCTATCATGTTTGGGCTTTTTGAAATGGACTTGGATGAGTATTAATTATATAGGTATATATCGCGCTATTAAATGTATTGATCACACTTTTTACAGTTATTTCATATAGATTTCGCATTTTTACTGATTCATTTTCATTTATTTTCTTCATCTTATTTATTGAACCTATAATTTAATGTATAACCGTTTGTTTGTTTTTTTTTTTTTAATTTATATAAACTAGTTCTTGACTGCGATCCCACTTGATGGTAAGTACTGATACAATCGTTGATGGTGAGGCGCACTAGTTTATTAAGAGTCTTTTTTATTTTTTTTTTATTTCGTATAAACTAGTGCTTGACTGCGATCCCACCTGATGGTAAGCAGTGATGCAATCTCTGATGGTGAGGCGCACTAGTTTATTAAAAGCCTATTCACTCTAGCCTTGAAGATACCCAAATTATAATCGGACGGGAAGACCACAGCAGGCAGATTGTTCCAGTCCCCATATACGCGATATAAACGACGAGCCAACACGCTTGGTCCGGACAGTAGAGGTTACTCAAATATATAAAAAACATAACTGCTTTATAATCTGTGGTCCGACACACTATTTTACTTTTCTCTTAACATAATGAAAACAAATATGTGATTCAAATGGGCTTTTATCAGTAAACAACCTAATAAAGTGCGTTTGACGATGATTGGCTCGGTCAGAAACGAATAGCGTTCTCCTTTTACGAGTTCCGATAAAGAAATAAGAATGTATTCCAGTTTTAAAATGCTATGACGAAGGTATTTGGATTTCATTTTAGAAGAATGGAGTAGGGTAAACCAAGCATATATAATAATATAATATTCCACAAATATCACATAACGCCGTCTAGTCCCAAGCTAAGCAGAGCTTGTGTCATGAGTACAGACAACTGATAAACATACTTATATATTTCTAAATACATACATATTATAGGTAAATTACACCTAGACACAGAAAAAATGATCATACTCATCACATAAACATTTGTCCTGGGTGGGAATCGAACCCACGACCTCCGGCATAGCAGTCAGGGCCACTAACCACTAGACCAACAGGCCAGTCAAGCCAGTAATGTGCCCCAGTCGGCAAACTAAGACACGCATTTAAAATTATACAGGGTTATTTGTAAAACATTAACAACATTGCAGGACGTCTAACTTTACTACCATAGATAGTTCAGAAACTAGTGATGAACTTCATTTTTTACCGACTTCACAAAAAGGAGGAGGTACTATGTTCGGATGCTTGTATGTTTTTGTTTATACCTAATTTTCAAATTCAAAACCTACCTTTGGTCTTAAACCTAGTAATAATCCAGGAGCTACACGACATTTAGATCGCGTTTTGGAATAAAGCGGGTTTTCCTCAGTAGACGATACTGAACAACCTTCAATAAGATTTTTTTTTCAAGAAACGAAAACATCGGCCTCTCCATACAAACAGTCCAATCAAGTTTTTAATTTTGTATGATAAGGCCGATGTTTTTTTTTCGTTTCCTGAAAAAACTTTTGCGGAAGGTTGTTCAATTTCGTCTACTGAGCAAGCCAATAAAGTTTACAGAGACCTGTCCCTAACACCCTGTATTTGTTTAAAATTATCTCATTTGCTTTTCTACCAATTTTGATTTTGTTTTCACACCTAGTCATCTATTTGTATATTTATTGATAAACTGATTACATAACATTTTTGTTTATGCTTATTCCAATTTATAAAACGGTTAAAGTCTATAGGATTGATTAATTTTATTATATTGGAAATTAATAGTTATAGTCATAGTAATTTAAAATGGATTTATTCACGGCAATATGCTATACATATATAAAAAGCTGTAACGCACTTATTTTATATGTACTTATATACAAAAACTTTCGCTTTTGTAATATTAATTGTTTATGTTTGTTAATAATCACGCTTGAACAGCTGAACGGATTTGGATAAAATTTGACACACAGGTAGATTCCTTTAGGATAATTTTCGCCTGTCACGCAAACGTATTTTTTAGGAGTGAAATAAAATACCTCTTCCAACAAGGTGGAGTGTAAGATTTTTTCAATGCTCTTTTTTGAAAAGCTACTCACAGAACAAATGATCATACTCATCACATAAACACTTGTCCATTTGTCCGTAATAATCAAACCTACGACCTCCGGCATAGCAGTCAGGGCTACTAACCACTAGGCCAACAGGCCAATCACAATATTAACAATTATTAGTTAAAATATTGAACTACATAAACCGTCTTAATCACAGAAAAAAAAACTGCAGACGCCATAAAAAGAGATACAGGAAACGTTGGTAAAATTCGACTCAAATTGTTGTAAATTTTGTTGCATAATAATTTTAATCCGGTAATTTTTTTCATCACAAAACAGTTTTTGTTGATAATATTATACTACTGGTCTAGTGAACATAAGTAGTTAACGGAACTTTTTAACACAATTCGCTTGAATTTTGATACAAATGGGCAAGCATTATTAATAATAATAATAATAAATCATTTATTATCGGGCATCTTGGCCCATAGATATATACCTTACAGACTAACATACATATAGAATAAGTACAAGTTGTCGTTAGTAAATAAGACTTAAATCTATGTTAGTAACACTTCACATTGCACTCAGTTCACTTCGTGCTGTTCTGTGGCACCTGTCCGCGGAAGCGACGGAACACCACGCCCTGCGGCCAAAAGTCTTCCTTCAACACGAGGGGCAGAAAAGTATTCGGGACTCGCACCACGAACGCCTTGAAGTTGACGTTACGGTGCGACTCCAGCAACTGCACCCTTAGTGTATACTTCAACTTTTGACGCACATACTCGACGATGTCCTCCACCTTTGTGGTGTAATGCAGGCGGGAGATATACACCGGCGTGTTCGGCTGAGCGGCACGCACACTCGCACTAGGAGGAACTGGTGCTTTGCCGCAGAGGTTCCGGTTGGCTTGCTTTCGGCGCTTCTTCTTTTGCACCGTAACAAAGCCATCTTCGTTACCAGCCTTATACATTGCCTTATCAGGCAAAGGCTTCGATATAAAAGCGGCAGAGGCGCTCGCGGTGACGCTAGTGAAATCCCGATGATGCGGATTCACTGGAGCTACGTGTACAGGCAGCGGGGCGGGGCGAAGGGGTCGGGCGGCGGCACATGGAGGAGCCACGGTGATCGGCACGGAGTTGCGGGGCGCCCGGGGTGAGCACTCTGCAATCTCAGCAAACGACGGACGTACTGGCGACGAAACTGCTGACACGGAGTTTTGCGACAATAAATCGAGGCTAGCTCCATGACGCATGCTTACATTAGACGCATCGACTGATGACCTAGTTACCGCCGCTGCGTTGCGAAATTCACCAAACTCTTGGCGTAAATCGGCGACGGTTTTCTGGGATGCGTCTAACTTCGCTTGTACATCCGCAAGACTGGCCTTCAGAAAAACAATGTCCTTCAAAAGGCTAGTGACGTCGACGTGGTCGAAGGTGACTGGAGGAAGCTTGTGCAGCTCCTTCGCCACAAACGTGGGCACGTCGTCAGGGTCAGTCTCCTTGAACAGCGTGATAATATCTTGCAGGCTTTTCTTAGTCCCGTCACGCCGGCGGGATGGCATCTGGTCGCGCTTATTCAGCACACTGAACAGCAACAGCTTCGCAGCAGCTATGTCCTCCTCGCTGAAGTTCGTTGCGCAGATCTGGACTGCGGACACTTCGTCCATAACATCCAGCTTCTGCTGCAGGAACGCCAACAGCTCGTTCGCCACAAGATTTTCAGTCATGACGAGTACTTACTAGCGACAGCTTGCGCTGCGCTAATCGCATCGTAATAATTATAACGTAAATAACACGTCCGCATCGGAACACAGCACAAGCGAGACTCGATGATTATTGCTGTAGCCGAGGTGGAATACACGCCCGAGCCAAAGGTGAGGTCGTTATAGAGCTGAGAAACTGCACTGGCAAATGCTCACATGTCTCAAATGACGTTTTTCATACTTACTTGAAAAAAATCATAAAAATAGATACCTACATACAACAA
Organism: Mythimna lalbum; assembly: GCA_949319445.1. Taxonomy (NCBI): domain Eukaryota; kingdom Metazoa; phylum Arthropoda; class Insecta; order Lepidoptera; family Noctuidae; genus Mythimna; species Mythimna lalbum. The sequence continues at coordinate 5,199,488 of OX439365.1, forward strand.
TATCATTTTTGGTTTATGCGAAACCTGAATTTAGTTTGATCAGAATAAAAAACTGGATTCCACTAATTCATAATTTTCCCAAAAATATTTAAAAAGGTTATAAAATATTTACCGACACTAAGTAGGTACAACATAGGTCAAGGCAGATCATAGCAGGCATTAGGAGCCAGAAAATAGCAAGGTGCAAGAGCAAAACAACCCCCAGTTCAACCAGGTAACATAACAAGCTTGTAATATTGTGATTTTTTCATGATACAGTTATGAAATTTTGTACGTAGATTCTTAACATAAAATACTAGACAATGTTTCGGGTTTCTCATATACTAAAACTACTATTGTTTATAGATTTAGTAATAACCGAGTGTGATAAATACTTCACAGATTCTTATAAGAGTGACAAAATAATTTTTTGTGAGGCTGTTCAGCGACAAACAAGTTAGGGGACTGCCCAGCGATCCTGATGTAATAATTATATTTAAATTAATTGACTTGGAGGCAACTTTTCCGCGCTAGTGCAAAATATACTTATTGCGTACGTGAAAGCGGTGACGCATAAGCCTGTTTTCAAATAAACAACAAAATACAAGAACAATACAACAACAACACAATTTTTATTTTAAAATAATTAAGTAGATATACATAAATCTACCGGTCGTTGTGGCGACGCTTGGGGGAGGCCTATGTCCAGCAGTGGACGTCTTTCGGCTGATATGATGATGATGATGATAATGACATAAATCTAGATAACATCACTTGTGTGTTTGTGTGAACTTGTGTAGATACTATTACCTATGCGTTACGAATTAAGTGCGTTAAATGATATTGACGTAAATAATGGGATAAGGCAAGGAAGAAGAAGAAGAAGAAGAAATGATATTGACGTAGACATTCACGTGATAAACCTTTTTAACCGACTTCTAAAAAAGGAGGAGGTTCTCAATTCGGATGTTTGTATGTTTTTTTTATGTTTGTTCGCGTATAACTTTGTCGCTTGCCAACCGATTTGAAAAATATTTTTTTGTTAGAAAGGGTATACTTCTCAAATGGTCCCATAGTCACCAACTTGGGATCTGATGATGGAATCTTGGCGAAATCGAAGGAACTCCTCAAATTTAATTAAATTTTTTAGTGAAGTCGGTTATTTTTCTTGTATCAAAATAAACCTTTACTTTCATTGTATTCCTGTGTGGCTATTAAACGATCCTCTAGAACAATGCTTTTGAAGGTTAGTACTGTCTTAACCTTTTAAAAGTATTGTTTCATTAGTTAACAGAATTGGTTCTTTCCCGTTTATTTTTATTTAGGTGAAGTGCTTAATTTGCATATTAATCTACACTAATATTATAAAGAGGTAAAGTTTGTTTTTTTTTTTGTTTGTACGAGGTAGTCTCTGCAAACGAAACTGCTCTACCAGTACTGTACTGATCCGATTACTAAAATTTTTTCACCGATAGAAAGCAGCTTTATTCCAGAAAAAACATAGGCTATAATTCATATACACGGGCGATGCTGCAGGCAAAAGCTAGTTTAAAACAATTTCTTATTTGAAATTGAAAAAACAAACATAAAAAGTAGCTGATAAATACAGTCTATATCTTTGTAGGCTATCTTTCACAACTTCTTTTTCTGCTATCGGGAAAATATTTTCATATTAGACAATAATATAATATCTTATTTATTTCTCTCAAAAGGTACATGGGTTAAAAGTAACTAACTATTGATTACATCAATCCTTTCTAAGAGCTGGAGTCTATACTGGGTATAAGAGGCAAGACCTGTGTTGCATTGTGAAATTGTAATTTTGAAGGCGTGTCTTTTTTTACGGTGAGCAAAATTCATTAAACGACAACCCCCGCTCTTGGGTGGAGCGGGAGATAGTTTCGGACTCTTACTAACTAAAAACCCGCCCCGTTCCTTCTAGCCTCTTCATACTGGGGCTCGAGTTTCCTTTCGGATAACCCTGGCCCCAGTAGGTATATTTTTAATAAAAATTTAACAGGGCAGGGTATTGTGCCCGTATTGAAAGTAAAGAGTTCAATATTGCAATATTTTCCTGGTAGCCGTAGTTTTCCGTACCTTCAGACTTTAGGAAGTAATAAAACTGAAGTATCTAAAGTTCCGGACGAAAGTTCGCTTCTTTAGTGGATATTTTGTCATCATAGTTTGGGCCTGAGTGATAGGTAAATAGGTATACAAGCATAATCAGTCTTATGATGTTCCCAAAGTCGGGATTCAAGCCTTTACGCACCTTTAGAATTACATAATAAAATGACTTAAAACCATGTTGGCGTTTGTTAAAAATATGATTCGATCATATGCAACAACTGCCCTATACAACAAATGCCTTATAAAGTAGAGCAGTAATACGATCCAATCATATGCAACAACTGCCCTATACAACAAATGCCTTATAAAGTAGAGCAGTAATACGATCCAATCATATGCAACAACTGCCCTATACAACAAATGCCTTATAAAGTAGAGCAGTAATACGATCCAATCATATGCAACAACTGCCCTATACAACAAATGCCCTATAAAGTAGAGCAGTAATACGATCCAATCATATGCAACAACTGCCCTATACAACAAATGCCTTATAAAGTAGAGCAGTAATACGATCCAATCATATGCAATAACTGCCCTATACAACAAATGCCCTATAAATTCAAAGTCAACCTGACTTTTAGCTCAGATATCTTAAAGTATGATGAATTCTGAAATTAATAGCATAATTATTAGCAAATTAATAAAAAAAAAACATTTTATAAGTTGTGACACTATTTGATAAGGCCGAAAGTAAATTTTCCTTCAAACGTAAAATTCGTAACTACTACTTGAAGTCTTCTCAACCTTAGTTTGGTCTTCGTCAGAATTATTATTAAGTTCTCTTAATAATTTGATATTTTTCATGGTATTTATTAGTTTATTATTTTAGCTTATATATGTATTTTATTTTATATTATTTACTTTGTTTTCCTTTTAAAGTTTTTGTTATTTGTTTATTGTGCAAACCTACCACAGTGTTGTCTTTTTAACCTAAAGTTTGACTGGTAGAGAATGCCTTGTTGCATTAAGTCCGCCTATGTACCACTATTATTGTACATGAAGTTTAAATAAATAAATAAGGTGCAATATTATGACCGTACTGCGGGAAATAGAGTACCTATCTCCCAAAGCGATCTCACTTCTAATGTACACTTTTAATTAAATCTTTTAAGTTTTCGGTGCACATTATCATTCGAATTTTACCTACCTGTATTTAAGCCCGACGTTGTATTTTAGTTTGTAACATACCTATGTTAGTTTGAGTCAAAAACCTGTTCTGCTTTTCATAGATAATTTTATTATTGTACCTGCTTGTTTGGTCTAACAAAAATTGTAATAGGTATTCTGTTGCATTTTTCGTATATGACTGGTATTTTTACTTTTTTTTTAGTCGTACACAGTTTTATTATTATTTCCTTTATTCATTCAACATACATACAAATTATATTTTTAAATATTTCAATAAAAAATAAAAAAAACATTTAAAAATATAAAAAATAGTGTCCCACCGGTATCGGGAACAGGGTCCAAGCCACCGGCGGTCAGGGCTCCAGAGAAAGGAACCTCCTGACTATACGAGCCGTATCCAGGAGTACCGCTTTCTGAATCAAGCCCTTGATCCAGTCGCCTAACGAGAGCCTCCTAAGGTGTTGGTCGAGGCTCTTGGCTATTAAGCCATTGGCTGAAACGACTATCGGTACAATAATCGCTGAATCCACTTCCCACATGTCGACAACCTCGCGAGCCAAGTCAATATACTTGATTTGTTTATCTTTCTCGGCTTTCACGAGGTTCTCGTCATGCGGAACGGATATGTCAACAATCATTGCACGCCTCTCGCATCGGTCCACCACCACTATATCAGGCTTATTGGCTACAATAGTCCTGTCAGTGATGATGGACCGATCCCAGTACAACGTGATATCGCCATTATCGAGAACTGGGTCGGGCACATACTTGTAGTATGGCACCTCCGATTCCACAAGAGAGTACTTCAGAGCAAGTTGCTGATGTATAATCCTGGCTACAAGGTTATGTCTATGCAAGTATTCCCCGTTAGCTAGACGAGAACAACCAGAGATAATGTGGCGGATTGATTCACCCGGTCGGTGACATGCCCGACAGATGTCAACCGTGCCGTCCTTCACAATAAATCTCCGGTAGTTATTCGTCATGATAACTTCGTCCATAATTGCACAGACAAAACCTTCGGTTTCCCCAAAGAGGTCACCGACGCGCAGCCAGGCTACGGACGCTAGTTGGTCTACATCGGGCCCATGAAGGGCCCGGAAAAAGCGTCCGTGAAGTTCCTTACTCTGCCATACTTCCTTGCGTACGTTAGTGTCAAGCACTACAGGTTTGCGCCAGTTCTCGTTAGCCAAGGAGAGCGGGGTGAGTCCCTTGTCCACTGCCACTACATCACGATGCATACCCACGTCGGCGGCTAGGAAGTATTCCCTGAGACTGCATACCTCGCGATTGTGTAGGGTCTTAGCATTTAAAAAGCCTCGACCCCCACACTTCCGCGGGATATACAGTCTCATTACCGACGACCGAGGGTGATGCATTCGGTATGCAGTCAACAGTGTACGAACCCTCCTATCCAGGGCGTCAAGTTCCGTTTGAGTCCATTTGAGTACACCGAAAGCGTACATCAATACCGGCATGACCCAACCGTTGAAGGCACGCACCTTGTTTCCACCTGACAGAAGGCTCTTAAGTACCTTCTTCAGGCGGCCAAGGAAGCGCTCCCTCAACGATTGCTTCATGTCAGTGGCATTGATGCCTAACGCTTCCGACATACCCAAATACTTATAGGTTTCGGTTGGAGAGAGGGACCTCAAGTTTATGGAATCCGAGAGTTGGGTACCCACGGATTCCACAATCTCCCCTCGCTTTATATGCATGATCGCACATTTGTCCACACCAAACTCCATCCTAATGGCACTACTGAAGGTTTCAGTTACCTTCAGTAGTTCCATCAGTTGCAGATTGTTGGGGGCAAAAAGCTTCAAATCATCCATATAAAGGAGGTGAGATATAACCTGACCACCTCTCTTCAACCGATAGCCTAGGCCTGAATTCTCCAGCAATGTGCTCAGAGGATTCAAGGCTAGGCAGAACCAAAGCGGACTCAAACTATCACCCTGGAAAATACCTCGCTCAATCCTTACCGGTTCGCTGTTCCTCTGGATATTTCGACATCCTGGATAGCGAAGGACCGTCCTCCATTTCCTCATACATGACATCAGGAAGGTGCGAAGAGTTGCATCAACTTTATACAACTCCAGCACCCTCATGAGCCATGTATGAGGAACTGAGTCATAGGCCTTCTTATAGTCTATCCAACATGTCGACAGATCCTTTCGGGAACGCCGAACCTGTTGGTTAATGGCCATATCGATGAGGAGTAGCTCCTTAGTACCGCGGGACCCATTCCTACATCCATTTTGAGAGGCAGACATGATAGTGTTATTATCAACATGTTGGTTAATTTTTTCTCTCAAAATGGATGTAAGAACCTTGTAAACTGTCGGCAAACATGTAATCGGCCGATAGTTTTTGGGTTCCGCGGTGCTACCAGATTTGTGGAGCAGGTGGGTAACTCCTGTTGTAAAAAACTCGGGTAGCGAACCAGACTCTAAGGCGGTCTGATACTGAGATGCCAAACGAGCGCGCGACCTTACAAGCCACTTTATCCAAAAGTTGTGCAGTCCGTCCGGCCCTGGAGATTTCCAATTAGGCAACGGACGGACTGCACGGGCCACATCTTGGGGGCTGATTGTGATTGCCCCCATTTCTGGTATCGATTCGCACGCTCGTTCGACCTCTCGAGTCCAACCACCTTCAGTATGACTGACAGGCACCGACCAGATGTTGCGCCAGAACGAACACATGGCGTCATCATCCGGAAGGCGCGTGTCAGTCACACCTTGGTCCGGTTGCTCCCAAGCCCTGTATACCCACCTTTCATTATTCCGGAATGTGCTATTCTGGATGTACCGCTCAACCCGCCGCTTATACCTTCGTATACGGTTTGCCCATGCATACACCTTCTGCTTCAGGAAGTCGATGCGCTCTGTGACATGAGACATATAGTCTCGGGGGCTGATGTCAGTCCCCGAAAACGCCCGTCTCACAAAGCGCATCACTCGTGGGCGAGTGTTGCCCTCCCTGAAGCAGATTAGTTTGCCGATGAGTGCTCTGGCCCCACCAATACGACGCTCGATCCTGCACTGCCAGGCCGGCACAGCTGGTTTTGGTCGTGTAGCTACGTCGCTGTTTGGAAATTTGACGTGAGCTACACGACATGCCGCTACGGCCGCGCAGTACATGATCGAGTGTGTATCGGTGAGATCTTCGCAGTCATCAAAATAGTTTGACAACTGCGAGTCCAGAGCAGCCACCAGCGCCTTATTCTTATTACACATGGGCAAACGAGGTAAACGTGGCCTAAGTTCAAGCGGCATGTTGCGATACTCCCGAATAGCACACTCCAAAGCACTCCTCAATTCGTTAGTACTTACATGTGTAACAATGTCAGTGCTCTCCTCGTCAGCGTGGATGGGGAGATGGTTGGACGGTGATACCTGTAAAGGTAAATATTTTGTTTAAATTAAATTTTTAGTTGAATATTTTGATAAAAACACCAATGAAATAATTAAAATAAGATCTGACAGTAAAGCAGTTAATGCATCAATCCCCCAAGGGAGTGTTATAGGCTGTTTATTATTCCTTATTTATATTAATGATCTTCCTAAAATTATAAAAAGCCCATGTGTTTTGTTCGCGGACGATATCTCCCTACTCACCTCATGTCAGAATGATCACAATATAAATGACAAATTGAATTCCCTTCTTTCTACAGCTGTAAACTGGATGAATAATCACAACCTAGAAATAAACTTCTCCAAAACAAAGCTAATTACTTTTCACCCCCATCAAAAACCCCCACTAAAACTAAATTTTAAATATAATAATGCCAAATTAGAACAAGTAAACGAGTTTACTCTCCTCGGTTTGTCTATTGATACCCATGTAAACTGGAAATCCCATATACAGAAAATAAGAGCAAAACTCTCAACATTTTCATACGCCCTTCGCGAAATTAAAAAAACTACCGATCTGCAAACTGCACTTGCTGCTTACTATGCGTATGCCCAGGCATGGCTTAGCTATGGGGTCATGCTGTGGGGTAACAGCACTGATTCGCAGACCATATTCATTTTGCAAAAAAAGCTAATTCGAATAATAACTAATATAGAACAAACAGAGAGTTGCAAACCATTCTTCCAAAAACACAAAATACTCACACTTCCCTGTTTATACATCTTAGAATTATGTAAATTTGTCAGAAAATACCCAGATTTTTATACAAATTGCGAAGAAACACAAATAAGATACACTTCTCGACACAATAAAAACAAAATAAACATACCCCGATCCCGTCTCAAAATGCACTCAACCGGCCCTTTAGTAATGTCCGCAAAAATTTATAACAAACTGCCAAACGATATTAGAGAAATAAAGAAAACAAACATATTTATTAATAAACTAAAACAATTTCTAGAATCCAAGTCATACTATTCGGTAAAGGAATTTTTAGAAGATAAATCTATTGCAAAATAAATAATCCTCCGTATTATTCACCAAAGATTCTGTTATGACATTTATTAAATTATTTATTTTATATGATATAGTATGAAATTTTGAGAATAGATTATATACTTAATTTAATATAATGTCAATAAAAGTAACAAAAAAAAAAAAAAAAAAAAAAAAGCGTAAACACAGACAAAGTAAAATATATATATAAAATATTTACACAATATTAATTTAAATAAATAATGACATAATTTAAAAATAATAATGAAAAAATATAAATAAAAATCTGACCTAATTTACCAATAGTGACTCCCAGACAAAGTAATAATATATAAAGACAATTAATATAAATAAATACATAATTAAATGACGATTACGATAAAAATAAATGAAAATCTCCGACATTTAATTTACTTATATAAAGACATCAATAATATACATACATACATAAATTAATTTGAATAGTGACATAATTAAATAATGACAAAATGTAAATAAAATATCTGACATAATTTACCAATATGATACATAGACATAGTAATAACATATATATAAGAATAATTTAAATAAATACATAATTTAAAAATGATGACGATAAAAATAAATAAAAATAGTCGACATTTAATTTACTTATACAATGACATCAATAAAATACATATATAAATTCATTTGAATAATGACATAATTTAATAATGACAAAATATAAATAAAATATCTGACAATTTAAAAATAAACATGACCAATAATAAACTAAAATATCTGACATAATTTACCAATCTGAAACACAAACATAGTAATAACATATATATAAGAATAATTTAAATAAATACATAATTTAAAAATGATGATGATAAAAATAAATAAAAATACCTAGCATAATTTAGTTAATTATAATAATACACATACATAAATTAATTTCAATGATAATAAAATGTATTAATAATGACGAAAATAAATAAATAAAATATACCAATACTTATACAGAGACATAATAATACAATAACATTCATACACAATTTAATTTAAATAGATAGGTAATTAAGTTACAGGATACATATATATATATTTTAATAATGATGACAAGTTAGCCTTCGTCCTCTCTCCTAGCTTTGCTGTGCCCGACAGGGTCCATATTGATTCTTTTTTTTTTATACCATCATAAACACATATGGAATGCAATAAAGTATTGAGTATTGAGTATTGAGTATTGAGTAACGCCGTCTGTGACGAGGAAGCAATGACATGGCTACCCATTTCCGTTCGGAGGCGATCAAGTACAGTATCGTCCAACATATGATTACGCTGGATGACCCGTACCTGATCCGATAATCGTTGTGCCGAAACGTTGACGGCTGGCTCAAGCACCTGAAACAAAGAGAGCATCCGAACACGGTACGCGGTCAGGTTGTTTCCTCCCTCTGTAGCCCCATAGTATGCGCGCATGACGTTTTCATTGGTCGATTGCGTCCATCGCATGCGCGGCACACTTCCGCCGGTAGCTGGGACCCTGTCAGAGACCGGTGGGCCTCGAGGTCCTAAACACGCCGGCGGCCGGCGTCCTCCCCGACGACGCACAGGTGGTGGTGTCGTCGGCGGCGAGTAGTACTCGTCGCTCGAGCTCGACGCAGCTGCCACGGCCGGTATCACAGCACTCTCGGTGAGGCTGGGTTCCGGCGGCGGCGAGGCGGAGCTGAGCGACGAGGCCGGAGGTGGTGGGCGTGCACTTCGAGCAGCAGCTCTTGTCAGCATTGTTGTAAAAGCATGATTGTTGTCGTATTATTGCATCATTTTATGTGTGACATAAAATGTCATCTGTCTGATTCAAAATTTTCTTTTCTTTCCATGTTTTGGCCTTTATTTATTGAAGAGAAGTTTATATTTGATTTATTAATTATTTAATGGACTTCTGGGATAAGAATTTGTAGGATTGCGGCTCCAAAACTATTAATTTATATAAAAAATTTTCCATGAACGACACAACACTTTTGACATCCAGAGTTGCCAGTTTATTATTATTATTATTATTTATAATAATAATATTCCACAACTTTCACATAACGCCATCTAGTGTCAAACTAAGCAGGGTTTGTGCTGTGAATACTAGACAACTGGTAAACATAATGTACTTATATATTTTTAAATACATAATTCATAGATAAACTACACCTGTCATTAAACTGTACGTTTTAAACTATTATCATAGTAGTCATGTGATTTTTATCCTCAACTGAACAATTTTGCTTTTCAAAATTGCGACGCAATTTTCAAACCTGTCTGTTTCCTGATATACAACCTGGGGTCATTAAGTCAAGAGACTATAGGTTACATCTCGGCAAGCGTGTCCACTGTCGACCACATAATCACTTACAATGAGGTGAGATTGTGGTCGACCCACGAATATCAAAAAAATTCTATTCAAATCATTTTGAGATTGATTATTTTTTTTAGAATATTTGTAGGAATATAAAGTCATCTCGGCTTTACACTATTTACTCCTGTGTAGCTTTCTAAATCTTATGTTTAGAAATTCAGATTCTCTATACCTACAATCTGTAGGACTTTGTTTTCATCATCAAATGCCCTCTTCCGCTCTGGGTAAGGTTATAACAGACTTTTACTGACGAAAACCCTCCTGTATTCCTTAAGTGGCCTTATGCGGTTCACTGCCACTGGTGCCTCTTTCAAACAAACTCGCAACCCAATCAGGATTTTTCAAAACAAAGTTGCATACCTACTGACTTAGACATTTTTTCAACTAACCATGCTTACTAAATTTTTTAAATAATAAAGTGAAAGTATTGTCGCTTATGTTTCCTGTCGGTTACAACTTAGGGGTCAAGAGTGGATGAGTTATTTCTTCAAGCGTGATCCATCATCGACCATAATATCATCACTTACAATCAGGTAACATAATGGTCAAGCGCGAGCCTATCAATAATAAAACAAGGACCAGAAACTCACCGTGTGAATTCTATATTTCTCGGCCATCATGTCTTTATCTTTTGTTCAAACGGTATTCATCATTTTCAGGTCATTTAATCGGTAATTGATTGTTGAGGTCGCTGTCATCCTTACAGCCACTAATAGTTTGTTATGTAGACTTAAATATACTAGTTTCTGTCACAAAGAACAGAAACCTACCTTACGAATCCTGTATTTCTCGGCCATCATGTCTCTTGTCTTTTGTTCGAATGGTGTCCATCATTTTCGGGTCATTTAATCGGTAACTGATTGTCGAGGTCGCCGTCATCCTTACAGCAACTATTATTAATAAAATCTTTATTTTCCAAAACCTTTAACATGACTTAAATACTAAGTTGACGTGAATAAAATTATAGCTAATTTAAAAGAAACACAGATTGAGAAAACGTTGACTACCAAACTAGGAGATCCTGTGCCTTATCTAGTCTTAAATATACTAGTTTCTGTCAGCGACTTTGCCCGCAATAAAGTAGAAAATCTATTCCAAGAGAAAATATTCCCGGAATAAAAAGTATCCTATGAGCCATTCTAGGACATCGTCTAGCCGTGTGCCACGTTTTATCTTCATCCAAATCCATTTAGACTTTTGAGCGTGAAAGAGATACAAACATACACATACAACAATAGTTTTAGTATATGCAAAACCCGAAACACGTGTCTAATATTTTTATGTAAAGAATCTATGTACAAAATTGCATAACTGTATCATGAAAAATCACAAAGTTACAAGCTTGTTATGTCACCTGGTTGTCCTCATAAATTGTGTTACATTTGTACATGGCCACCGGGCCATCCGGGCGACTAAGAGGTTGTTTTCCCATACTCAACTGTGCGCTGGCACCTAATGCCCGCTATGACCTGTCGTGACCTGTGTTGTACTAAGTGTCGGTGCCTTGGTGGCGTCAAACTTGTGACCTTTTTTTAAATATTTTTGGGGAAAAATATAACATGATGTAAAAATTATTGGAATCGATTCAGTTACTGATTCTGATAAGTTTCGCATATACCTACTTAAGATTAAGTTGTATATTTACATACATATAATGTGCAAACGTATAAAATTTCACTTTATAATATTACGATGATAGCGTGATTATTTTTGCCATCCGCCGTGACTGAGTGACACGGTTCAGCGACAGTCTCAAAGTCATGACCCATGGTTTTGAAATGAATGCTATTATAGTGTCGAGACATACCTTTGAATTTTAAACTCATTGGCAGTGTATGAAAACACTAACCGATGTTGGTCTTGCGTCATACTTTTATAAGTATTGATATCCACTGTATATCTACAGTAGTAGTACTTAGAGAATCCGCAGACGATGTCTCACCTTCCGTCCTGCACCACGTGCCCGGTTGCCTGCTTACGTAGGGACCTAATGACATTATCAGCGTACGGCATTGCCGTGGCCGATTTCTGGGCTGGGCAGGGAATTTGAATGGTTTTGCCATCGAAACGCTAAGAAGAAGAAGACTTAGAGGATATGAAAGAAAAGGGAGTTAGTGATAGTTGCACGGGTGACAGGACAGAATGGAAGAAAAAAACGTGTTATGCCGACCCCAAGTAATATGGGATAAGGGCAGGAAGAAGAAGAAGAAGATACTTAGATGTCTATACTATGAAAAAAAAAACTGTCTGTATGGGATAGCCAGGCTCATGACCATGATGGTGCTCAGCGGGGTCGAAGCCCACTGGGGCCAGGGTCTGTTTCCGAAAGGGAGGGTCAGCCCTGGTATCAAAGGCTTCTTTCTTGCCATTCATACCCGGGCCGAAACTCCCTTTCGGGTCGGGTTTTTTAGTCAGTAATAGTCTGACACTATCTACAGCTCCGCCCAAGGGCAGGGGATGTCATCTGGATGATTTTTCACCACCGAAAAGGCTCATGATGAAAATATAGTATATATTAGTGTATAGTATAGTCAACTAGTGTGTATATATATTGTTGTTGAGGTCATATACGTAACGTTACACGCGCTACGACCCACGGAACTGGAGCAGTAACCGAAGATGCAGGTGAAGCCGCGGGAACAGCTAGTTTATAATGTTAGCGTGGATTCTATCCAAAATTGTTACTTATTCAAGACATGTAGGTACAATATAATAAATGGCTTTGCTCAACTTTACTTAACACCAGTCACAAAATATAGTGCGAGCTATTAGTTAAAATAATGTGACTCGAACCATATTAATAAGTTAAGTTGATTAAACTTTTCTAATTAATAGTAAACCTTTCATTAGTTTTATCTTTATTGATAAAGTTTTGAATGCACGTTATTACATAGATTAATACATATCTATTCTCTCTGTTCGGCACATATAATAAATCTGTAGAAGTTTTTAGTTGTGCGCGCATCAGGTAAAATATACGAAATCGATGTAGATAACTTTCATACATTAAAATTGTGTGTAACTTGGTACCTACGGTGACTTTTTGTAAAAATGCTGTCGAGTTTCGTAAGCGCGCGACAGCATCGCTACGAAAGCGCGTTAGTCGCATTTGCAAGCGCTATAGAAAAAATGCAAACTTGCTACTAACACGCTACAGTATCGTGACTGTATCGATGGGAACGCGCTACAGCATCAGTACAAAAAGTCGCCGTGGGTAAGGGTTTTGTTTCATCGCAATCGGTTGACTATATCGAAAGATATTCATAATAAATAAATAAAGATATATAAAAGTATTTTTTTAAATAAAATCATGTAAAAAAAAGTTTAAAAATAATAGCCCACCAGCACTTCCAGAGACTAGTACTTCCAGAGATTAATCCCTACAAAAAAAAAAATAAAAAAAAAAAACGAAAATCAAACTGTACTTTTTTAATATATTTATGTAGATTTCAAAAACAATTATTATTATTTTATGTTACTGCCTTGTTGATCTATGGGCGCAGAAGTGACTGTTGTGCCTGAAGTATGGTCAGTGGATTGCAGCCATTTCGAGGAGTTGAAGCCAGAATCTTATTACGATAGACAACGAAGTCTCCGTTGCACTAAGCAAAAACCGTTGCTAAAATTTCTTAATTATTACCTACACCAGAACGAACACGCAACCTTGGCTAACTTGAAAACTCCGACACATCGTATGAATAACATTAAGAAAACTATTTTTAAATATAATTACTTATACACGAAACGAGTTTTTGTCTTTGACGTAACCACGTAATAATAATTCTCTCGACCGAATTTCGGACATGTTTGCCAAATGTCGGATGAGCTGTTTTTATCATTTGCGTACCTACGGAACTCTAAAAACTGCTCTATATATACTGTTTATCCATTTAACGCCCAAACAAATGACCAATTAAAGCTTACAATAAATCCCCTTTTATGCGTGAAATCGGATATAGCTTATTTCATAAACCAATGCATACATTAAAAGTGTAATCAACCGCACGAGAGTGACTTGTACTACGCAAATCCCTCTTTTTAGGGTTCCGTAGTCAACTAGGAACCCTTATAGTTTCGCCATGTCTATCTGTCTGTCTGTCCGTCCATCCGCGGGCAATCTCAGTGACCGTTGGCGCCAGAAAGCTGAAATTTGGTACTTATATGTATATCAATCACGCCTACAAAGTAGTAAAATAAAAAGTGGAAAAAAATGTTTTATTACCGACTAAAAACCCTCTCCAGTTCCTTTGTTGCCTTTCATACCGGAGGCTGAGCTACTTTTCGGAGCTAACCCTGGCCCCAGTAGGCTTCGATTCAGCTGGGCCCCTGTCGTTGCTGACAACTTCTTGAGGCGCGCGGGAACAATGCGCGCCGTAGCCCCAGTAGGCTTCGATCTTGCTGGGGTCCTACGGTTTTGCTGATATCTCCTTGAGGCGCGCGTAGACAGCTACACGCCGTCGACGACTTGGGCTTGGTCCGAACGGTCACCAGACGGCCGGTCGGCGATCGAGGACCTGAATTGCAAGCCAAAAAAGTAACATATGGACAGTAAAAGTCTGACACGCCCTCCACTCAGGCTTGGAGCAGGAGAAGTCATTGGAAGATTCCTCACCTAAAAAAAGTCAGTAAAAGTCTGACACTCCCTTGTGCTAAACAAAGAGTGAGAGGAGTCATTCAATGTGATCCCTCCAATAAAAAGGTTAACGATCTAAAGCAACTTGAATTAATAAGATGTGGTCTACGTGACCAATATAAAAACATAGATATAAACTGCATAACACTACTAAATCAAAATAATACAGCAAATTAATACAACAAAACCTAAACGAAACGACGATTAAAACAAGTTAGTTTGCTACCCACAAACTAGATACTGCGTGACAAGCTTATAATCCTCAAGATTTGGTTTTCCTGGGTGAAGGTTTTTTTTTTTAATTTACCATTAGAAATTGTTCTATTTATTTTTAATGATATAAACCAGTGTTGGACTGCAATCCCACCTGATGGTAAGCAGTGATGCAATCGTTGATGGTGATTTATCCTATTTCTGACTCTTTCATTTTTTATTTTACCTCAAAAAAAACATTTACTTTACTCGCAACAGTCACTCATGTTTGCTATATGAAATATTACATATATAAAATTTATCATATCTCTAGTACCTACATGGTCCTTCGAGCCGGATACATTATATGACTAGAAGGAAATAAAACAACAACATTTATTTTTACCATAATCGGTGCTTAAAAGGCAAAAATTACTAAGTTACTTTGAGTAAACTTTATAAGAGAGTGATTTAAAGTTAGAATGTTTAGAAAAATATAATGTAAGTTCAAAAAAAGTCGGATTTAGATAATAGTATCTAAATCCGACTTTTTTTAAATTACGAAAGATACAAAAAATACTAAGTTACTTTGAGTAAACTTTATAAGAGAGTGATTTAAAGTTAGAATGTTTAGAAAAATATAATGTACGAGTAAGTTCAAAAAAAGTCGGATTTAGATAATAGTATCGAAATCCGACTTTTTTTAAATTACGAAAGATAATATACATATAAATTATATTTTCAAATATTCAATAAAAAAAATCATTTAAAAATAAAAAAATTAGGATTTATTTATTATTAACATTATGGTAGTAAATCCAAATATTTCATAATTTTTAACAATTTTTTATCAAAAATTTTAACTTTTAATCACTCGTCTGTAAAGTTTACTCAATGTCGCTTGGTAATTTTTGCCTTTCAAGTGTCCTTTAAAACAAAATAGATCAAAATAATATTATTAATTTGGTCCATTTTGTTTTACATGAACACAGAACATTATTATGAGTGATTCCAGTTTATGAACGATAGATCATAGACGTGTTTGTTGAACCAAAGCAAATGTTTGTGCACAAAATGGTTGGCGGCCAACTATTTTGGGTTTGACTGATAAAATGTAAGGAACTAGTTTCTTTTATCTATTTTTATCTCTGTCTGATCACATTTGCGTATATTTGGATTTCAAAACGGTAGATGATAATGAACATGGACACACAGGCACTTACTCAACACAACATCTATTGATGTTGTGGCAACCTTAGGTACTACTGGTACTAGAGATGGGCTGACTATGAAATTGGCCGAAAGGACGACTAGTCATCGCTCAAATTATACAATGTATGTATCCGAACATACGTTGTTGAAACCTCTACGGTCTGGACTAAGCGTTTTGCCTCGTCCTTTATACCGCGTACGTATTATTCTGTCTGCTGCGGTCTTTCCGTTCGATTATAATTTGAGTGTCTTCAAGGCAAGGGTGAATAGGCTCATAAAGTAGTATGCCTCACCATCAGCAATTGCGTCACTGCTTACTATCAGGTGGGTTGGCAGTCAGGCACTAGTTTGTATTCATTACAAAAAAAAAAAAAATAGAAAGAAAGAGTTCATTTGCATCCAACATGGCGCATACATTTAAAAATAAAACAAATAACAATATCGACTTATAAGTAGAAGTAAGTAGGATGTTATTATGCGTCTCAACATACGCGCAAAATTGCCAGCGCTCAGCAAAATGCTGGGGTTCGTGTAAGACCGAGCGCCACAGCGCTGATTTTCAGCACCAACCGTCGTCGACGGTGAGACGCTGATCGGCTAGTAAGGATTATATGTTATACTCGTATTATACTTACCATGAAGTTTCAAAGTTGAAGTTCCAAAGAGTAACCATGGAGTTTCTTGCCGGTTCTTCTGCATAGGAAACGACCAATTTGGAACCGTGCAGTGTAGCTTCTGACGTTTTATAAGTGCCCATGTAGGCCTATGTGAAATAAAAACTTTTGACTTTGAATTAAAATCACTGTATAAACAAACCAAAAACATAAATAACAATAAACCATTATAATGTAAAAGAGTACAAAAAAAAAATAAAAAAATAACAAGACACAATCGGCGAATATTGCTTATTCGCCAATTGTGGTTAATGGCAGAGTACTCGCCGAATAATATGGCCGGATGTCGGAGTCAGCTTACATCACTAGTCGGTCAATCTTTATGGATATTAACGTTTTTATATTATACTGGCTTTTGCCCGCAGCTTCATTTGTGTACATAAAATATAGCCTATGACACTCAGGAATATAGCGGCTTTCCATCGGTGAAAAAAATTTAGGACTCGGACCAGTACTTCCAGAGATTACCTCCTATAAACAAAAAAACAAACTTTACCTCTTTATTATATTATTATGTCTAGCCTGTATTTTCCTACTGCTAGACAAATAATTTCCTCCATTCCTTCCATTGTTCCCGGTATTGTCACTTTGCTAATTCCTAAAAATGGCATCAAAGGTTCAGGTTATTTTTTTAAAAGTATAAATATTAAGTTAAATAAATTTTAAGACAGAAAATATCATATATTTTTTCCGTATTTCTACATTTCAATAATAACCGATTAGCAGACCAACCATGAATATAGTCGGAAAGTCGATTTTCCGTATAATCAGTTCATCTCTAATGTACAATCCATTCATTGGAACGTTATTGTTAGGATGTTGCCAAATTGATCCCGTTCACAATTCAGTGCATGCAACGAACTCTGCCTGAATTCTATTAGCCAGACTGTCTGGCATGATTGGCATAATATGAATATAAATAAATAATAAGATATACCTACACGTGTCTACCAGTGACGAAGGTTCCATACAACTCGATTCCCACCGGCTTCCCTTCAGAAGTTTAGAACACAACCACTCTCTACCGTAATTGAGAAATGGCACAATCAGAAATTATAAAACTACAAAGCTAACATTACAAAACGCCTACACTAAGTACACTATGGACATTAAATCAACAAAATTTACTTTTCAACAACATGTAGCACTATAATATAAGCCGCAGGCGCAATCGGCTTTTTAGCGTTTAAATTTCTATACAAGAATACGTCATGACGTCACATAAAGGTCAATTGACCTGCGCGCTCTAAAGCGCTCCGGCAAGCCGGTTTTTTTTCGAGTTATTTGATAGAGTTTTATTGAATAGGCTTAAAAACTACTAGACTGTTTTTTTTAATTCTTTCACCACTCGAAAGCTACATTATCCACGAGTAACATAGGCTAAATTTTATTTTGGAAAAACATAGGGTTCCGTAAGATATTTGGGTTTTTCGGACACAAGGTGTAAAAAATCAACCAGAAAAGTTACTTATTTTGCGTACGCTGCCTAAACTATTAACGATAGAAACGTAAAATGTTCTAATTAATTGTAGGTCTTATAAATATCTACAAAAAAGTCCGCGTAACAGTATACCTATCTATGTCGAGTGAGGCACAACAACCATTTTTTTATCTAATAATCTTGATTTTTTTTTTGGACTACATTTAAACGCATTTATTTTACTCATGCTATTAACCCTTATCAAAATAAATTATTTCATCACTAAGTACAGTTTATGTAGATAATATTTGGTCATTGAATGATTAAAATTGGACGTTTGGTTTTGAAGTTATGGCAAAATTAAAATATTACGATTTATGGCACGGCCCAAGCGTCACTAAGGTGGGGCCCGGGAGTGCGCGTGCGGGAGGGGAGTTTAGATCTATGAGAAAGGTCGTGCGCGAAGTCTAATAATTTTCGTGCGATTTTTTTTAGATTTCGTTCTTAAAACTACACCTACGCGAAAAAAGTTCTTCTCAGAGCTGGTTTTTTTTAAACATTTTAATATATCCCTTTACAATAAATATCAACATGCGTAATGCTCAAAAACAAGAACGATTATCTGATCTAGCCATTCTTTCTATAGAAAAACGTTCTTTACTAAAAATTAAGAATCTTCCCGGCTTTTATGATAATGTCTTAGCGCACTTTGTAAGAAAGAATAGACGAATAGCTTTAGAGTATAAGTAGTATTATTAGTACTTAGTCGATTAAGTTTTGTTTAATTTACATCATATCATCATTTCACCACAAAAGGCTTTTATCAAAACCACTTCTATTATGCTTGTAAGTAGCGTTGCCAGGCGTCCGGATAAAGCCGGACATAGTCAGGCTTTTAAGTGGCGTGTCCGGCCAAATTTGAGCATTTTTGGCTTTTGTTAGGCTTTTTAAAGACCATTTGGTTTAGAATTGTCATTAGAGTTTTGCCTTACCTTGTATCGCTAGCACAAGCAGAGTGGATATGTAATAGTGTAGCAATAATATCACTTAATCTATGGTTTTTTCATTAGAATTTAAAAAGATTTCATGAATTTTATTAGCCTTAAAAAAATGTCGGCCTTTTTGACCAAACATCCGGCTAAATAGGATAGACTGTCCGGCTTTTCAGTTCCATGACCTGGCAACCCTACTTGCAAGACACTGTTTCAATATCTCAGTGCTTACACGTATAGTAAAAGTGGACTGGAGATACATCTGCCTATACAAGACTGAAGCCAGGATGCCAATCACAGGTTTTCGGTAAGGACTCAAGACTGCGTGCCCGCGCTCGGAGTAGGCAAGCATTTTTTTTTGCTCCGGCTACCTCTTTCAATATTTCACGCTTCGCCACTGGTGTCTACACTAATATTATAAAGGTGACAGGTTTGTACGTATGTGTATTTGGGATTAACGTCTTCTCAACTCTATGTTGATTTGTAGGATGATGAAGGAACTAGGTTTTATATGAAAATAAGCAGAATAAAACTTATCAGGAGGGGCCCAGCTGGGTCGAAGCCTACTGGGGCCAGCGTTATCCGAAAGGAAGCTCATGCCCCGGTACGAAGAGGCTAGAAGGAACGGGGTGGGTTTTTACTCAGTAAGAGTCTGACACTATCTCCCGCTCCACCCAAGAGCCGAGGGTTGTCATAAGATGATTTTTGCCCACCGAAAAAGAGTTATTTGTAAAACACTGGCAACCAGGACTATGTTACTAACATCATAAACAACAACTTTTGTTCTATGACTTTAGTTTTTCAGATTTTCATACAAAAATAAAACTATTGAAATTGAATGTTCTAAATATTACGATGTCTATGCGACGCAACCGATAGTACAATAGAAGAGGGGAGCGAGGATCGAGTAGCAAGGGGGCTTGATTCACTTGCGTCGCGTCATACAGACGTAGGTAGGTATAGCAAAATACAAAGTTGAAATGTGTTAGAACAAGGAAATTTTGAAGATTTGTTTTGATAAACTAATTGTTTTGTAAAAAGTCATAGAACAAAAGTTGTTTTTTATGATGTTAGTATATAGTATTGCAAGGTTGTTAATGTTTTACAAATAACCTTGTATAGGTGTTTCCAAATTCTAATAAAATAAAATAATTTATACAGAATTTCATCAAAGGGTAACCATTTTTAGAACGTAACTTTACAAATTGCTTTTCCTCGTGTATATTGTTTCACGTTATTTTCCTGGCCATTTTCCGGTGCTTGGGTCATGGGTCAGACCCGTCAGTAACCGCAACCGCGATGAGGTACGGCGTGAGTAATATGAACGTAATATTTGCTTGTATACTCTGTTCAAAATAACATCAAACATCTATGAATACCTTTTATTGCTGTCCGTTCAACCGATTTTGACTTTTATTACGTTGGTGGCATGACAAATGGTGGCTGCAGTAAATAGTTGGTATTGCAACCATTTTTTTGCTTTTAATGTCATCCTTATGCCTACGAAATAGAAGTTAAAATCGGTTGAACAGACAGTAAAAATGGGTTCTTTAAATGTCTAATCTTAACGCGAATAGGGTATAGTTACAGACAATCTTCATTGCATAATAACAACAATGTTAATAAACTGGTTTTTATTTATGGCTGGCCTCTCGTTGGTCAATGAATGTATGTATGAGGTTGTCGTCTACTTAACTGGACTTGTCTGTGGAAATCTAAATAAGATTAAAATCTCTAACCAAAACTGTTACAAAAAACCCTTAATCCAAAAAAATACTGAGTGACTACATGCTGAAGGCACCCTAATGCCGTTTGCAAACCAAGAGCTAAGCTAAGCTAGTGTAGCTTAGCTCGCATGGCTGACACATTTTTCAAGCTACGCATCGGCATACACAACAAACTTAGCTTCACATATTAAAATTTTAGTTAGCTCACATAGCTTAGTTCGCATAGCTTGCGGTCTGCACATAAGTATGGAAAACTACGTCGGCTATGTGAGCTAAACTAAACTAACTTAGCTTAGTTTTCGGTCTGCAACCGGCATAATGGGCATACCGCATCAGGCAACGATACTCATGCCCCAGCCGACGTCGGGATTCCGATCCCAATTTCCAGCTACCGAAGGCGCGGGCTTGCGGACGGCGATCAATTAGTAGCTTGCTGTCCGACCATCCGGTAACTGTCCGGACTGACAGACTGACCTGTCGTCGACGGCGCGCACTGTTCCGACGGGCCTTAAAGAGTTGTCAGCAGGGGCCCAGTAGTGTCGAAGCCTACTGGGACTATGGGTGATGCAAAAGAGATCCCTGGAACAATGGCAAAGAAGAAATAGGAGTGGGTTTAGTCATTAAAAGTCTGAAACTTCGTCCCGCTTCGCCCAAGGGCGTGAGATGTCATTAAATGATTGTCCCACCTAAAAAAAAAACTACCACGATCTCTTAACGCGATCCACTTGACGACCTAAACTGAACTGTAAAAGGGATGGAACTATATAGGGTAACTGTATAGTGCCATCTCTTTCGCTCGCACGTATGACGTTTTAAACCGTCATGGTAAAGCCCCTTTACAAAATGGTTAAAATTTCTTCTACCCAATAATTACAAAATTGTTTTCAAAATCTAAGTATCTTCATTACAATCAATTGTACTTAATACTACGTTTCATAAATACAAAAAATCAATAGGTAGCAATCAATTTTTTTCAATTAAGGTCCTGATTTTCTGAATATAAAATTAAATTTTTTGAACCATTACGGTTACCTTTATCAAATTATACATTTATTAAATTTCAAGTTGAATATTTAATAACTAAGTGGGCCCTTCCTGAAACGTTTATCGACAACGTAAGCATCGTTTAAAAGCTTGATGTTTCATCCAACGCAATGTTTGAGTGCGTTAGCACTCAATCGTTGCCTGTTTTTAAAAAACTCGTTTATTCCCTAAACGAGTCTTTTAAAAACAGGCAACGATTTTTGGCATTACCTGTCACTGTGATTATCAATAGTCGTCATCCTTACTAATATTATAAAAGCGAAAGTGAGTTTGTTTGTTTGTTACATCTTCACGCCTAAATGGCAAAACCGATATTGATGAAACTTGGTACACGAATAGACCATGTACTGGGATAGGACATAGGATACTTTTTATCCCGGAAGTATGTTCCCTTGCTTTACTACTATCACGCGGGCGAAGCCGCTGGGAGCAGCTAGTTTACTTATATTTAATCTATATCTATATATAGACAAAGATATATAATAGGTCTTTATCTATGAAATTGCCGTTTTGTATGAAAAAATTTAAACGATTTTTTTTCATGTATATTTTATTTGTATTAATCGAAGTAATCACCCATGCAATCAATGTATCTTTGCCAACGCAGTGGCAGTTTATTGATGCCCTTCTTAAAGAAATCAGCTGGACGGGAGGCAAAAAATTCTTCAAAGGCATTTTGTACTGCCTCTCGGGTATTGAATTTTGTTCCCGCCAAGAAGTTATCCAAATTCTGGAAAAAGTAGTAGTCTGTAGGCGCAAGGTCTGGTGTGTAGGGCGGATATATATATCTGTCTATAGTTTTCAATAATTATGTATGTATCTATAATACAGCATATGTGTATCTATTATAATATATATGTTTAGCTCCATTTCTTGTTCAGGCAATTACTGTCCATTCTCGGTTGCCTGGAAGAGATCGCGGAATGCGATAAGACCGCCCATTGTATGTATGTGATTTAGTTTTAGTTGCCTTTTGTATGTGCAATGGTGTAAAATAAAGCATATAATAAATAAGTAACGTGAAAAAAGAGAAATAACGCCTGAACGCTTTTTTTTATGGTGGGCAAAAATCATCTTATGACAACCCCCGCCCTTGGGTGGAGCGGGAGATAGTGTCAGACTCTTACTGACTAAAAACCCACCCCGTTCCTTCTAGCCTTCAAACCAGGGCACGAGTTCCCTTTCGGATAACCCTGGCCCCGGTACGCCTGAACGCTCAATTGGCATTCTCATATAAAACTAAATCCAAGAATTACGTGTTGTTTTTAAACCCTTAAAAGTTTTTGTAAAAATATTTCGTTATTTAGAATTTAGATAAAATGTGTAAGGTTTTTATAAATTTATTTTCGTTACTTTTTTAATTTTATAATAGCACACTATCAAAATCCAAAGTTCATTCAAAATAGCAGATTTTCAGAAGCCTTTTATTATTTGGTATGTTTTAATTTAAATGAAAACCTAGATATACACTTCTGGACACATCTATTGGCCCACCTTGTATTTTCAGTTTCGTTTGGTCCTAGCTAAAATTTTATACTAGGTCGAGCAAAAAGTTTTTATGCAGTTTTGAACCTGACACATTCACAATTTAATTCAATAGTCTTTTTTTGAATTTCGAACACAGAATTTAAAGAAACAAAAGACAATTTGGAGCCTGTTTGTTGATATCAAACAATCGAATACTAAGAAAACTTGGTTTTATTGGTTTACTTGGATTTAATTCTTGAAAAAGTTATTGATATCGTTGGTTTTGCAACAAACATTACTTATACTTAACATTAAGATGAGGTTCTATCAATAATCTATGGATACTTCACCTGAAGTCGCCGCCCAAGCTGTGGCACTTATTCAGGCCGGACACAGCCAAAGAAACGTGAGTGCTCAACTTAATTTAAGTCGATCTGCGGTCCGAAATGTTTATCGGAGGTACCTAGACTCTGGCGGCTTTGTTCGTCGCCAAGGAAGGCCACGATCTCGGGTCACAACTGAAAGGCAGGATCGATTCATCGTGACGACCAGCTTGAGAAATCGTCACCTTTCCTCCATTGAGATACAAAACCAACGTCGCGACTTCCACGGAGTATCTGTGAGCGCTCGAACTGTTCGGAGAAGGTTAAAAGAACGCGATATGGTACCACACAAGCCAGCTAATGGGCCCAAACTAACGCGAGCCCACCGAACAGCGCGCCTTCATTTCGCACGCAGTCATTTAAATTGGACACAGCAAGATTGGAGCCGTGTACTCTTTTCTGATGAGTCTAAAATTGTGTTACATGGCAATGATGGAAGGAAGAAGGTCTACCGACGTAAGGGAGAGCGTTTTGCACAATGCTGCTTTGAAGAGAGGGTTGCTTATGGCGGTGGCTCATGGACTGTCTGGGGCGGTATATCCGCGAGCGGCAAAACTTAACTTTAGGTTGTTACAGGACCACGGCTGCCAACATTAAATGCTGAAAGGTACATTCGTGAGTGCTTAGAACCTCACGTGATACCATACGCGGACTATGTGGGCCCAAATTTCCTTTTTATGCATGATAATGCAAGAGCACATGCGGCCGGCATCGTCAGGGAATATCTTTGGGATGTGAACATCACAGTTATGGACTGGCCAGCCAGAAGCCCAGACATGAACCCTATTGAGCACATATGGGACGAGCTAAAAAGACGTGTTAGGGCTCGTCAGCCAGTTGCCCAGACGATGCAGGAGTTGAATACTGCCATAGAAGAGGAATGGGAGATGATCCCTCAAAATTTCATAGAGCGGTTGATAAACTCTATGCCTAATCGTATGAGAGCTGTGGTAGATGCTCATGGAGGCAACACGCGTTATTAAATTAAACCTTTATGTGATAAAACATGTTTTTTATTCAAAAATCAATTGCCTTTAACAAGGCGCATATCCGACTTGTTAGGCGTAGCTCCATGTCGTATGGTATTCTGAATTCAAATTTAAAACAATACGATCGAAAAAGATGGTAAAATGTATCAGGTTTAAAACTGCATCGACAGTTTTTGTTCAATCTAGCAATCATATTTCGGTAGGGGCCATCGAAACCTAAACTCTAAGGTGGGCCAATAGATGTGTCCAGAAGTGTATATATCATAGCTTTCCGCCCGCGGCTTCGCCCGCGTTACTACAGTTTATATCGCGCGGGCAGAGACCCGTGCACAGCAGTGGAATTATAGGTAGCCTATGTGTTATTCTAGTGTCTCTTCTACCTACCTACCAAATTTGATCTAAATCCGTTCAGTAGTTTTTGCGTGAAAGCGTAACAGACAGACAGACAGAGTTACTTTCGCATTTATAATATTAGTAGGGACTAGTAGGAATTTGTGTTACCAAAATGTTTTCAGAAAGACGTGTACTAACGTCATAAACACGTAAGAGCGGTTGTATAGAAATGTATTTCGGGTTAAGCGCTCTTAAGGTGACTCAGTATAAGCCATTTACATTGTACGAACATGACAGTAAAGTTATACAATGAGTTAGACGAATGACTACAAGAATTATACTTAGTAAAGTTTTAGTAAATATCTTTCTTTTTTTTTTTAAGCTCCTTAAAAAAAGATTTAAAAAAAATCTTTGACCACCGACCTTTGAAATTTTCAGGTTGTCTCTACTATAATATGCATTTATAACCTAAACCTTCCCCATAAATCAATCACAAAGTGGGAGATTTTTTTTTAAATATGTGTATATGTAAGGCCAGGCACTGTCTTCTTTCTTTAAGAGGGTCCTTCTCCACTCGCTTATCGTAAACATCGAAAATGGTTTAAAAGCATGTTACTTCATTTAATGCAATCCAACGTGATGTTTGACGAAAAGGCAACGCGATGTTTGACGAAAAGGCAACGCAAAAAAAGAGAGATAACGCCTGGAAACTCTGTTAGTATTCGGTAATTCCGATGTTTACTTCACAAAACTGGCTCCAGGAAATAGCTGTTTTTTTTAAACCATTAAAAGTTTTTCGAAAAGTTGTTATCATTTAGAATCATAATAAAATTTGCAAGGTCTCTAGAGGATTACTATTTTGACTTTTTTAATTTTTAGGCAAATTATGAAGTGTCAAAGTTCATACAAAATAGGACATTTTCAGAGGTTTTTACTGGATTAGTTTTACACAAATTTAGAAATTGGTTTCTTTAGAAACCTAGATAATATCCACAAGATACTGTGTTTCCAAAATATCTAATGAAAAGTGTGCAATAACGTCATAATCAGTTATGAGCGGTTGTATGAAAAACAGTGAAAATTTGAGTCGTGATGCACCACCTTAACAAAAGTACCTCCGCTCCATGCCCATAGCGTTTTTTCAGAGATTTTTCATCGTAACTGTACTTTGGAGATCGAGAGGAAACAGCTTGGCAGGAAATTAAAACCACTATCGGCTCCCAAGGTTTGAGAATAAACTATAGCTATTAGTTAGGGGTCCAGTAGACATTATTTTTTAGAAGTCGAGGAGTAAACGGAGATATAAATCTAGGAGATACAAATAAAAAAAGTTTGAGGTCTATTTTTATTCTTAATTAGTAATAATAAATAGAAGGTGTAAAAATATTGAATTAATAATAGGTATTACGAAAAACCAGCTCGAAGAAAGAAAGGAAACACGTTTATTTAGCACACAGACACACACACAGTGAAGAAGAAGTATACGACAGAGATAATTTAGCGGTACAGCTGTCATCGCTCAGGTTTTTTGGTAGAGGCTAAATAGCGTAAAATTAAAATAAGAATTAATGATAATAATATTACACAACACCGTCTAGTCCCAAGCTAAGCAGAGCTTGCGTTATGAGTACTAGACAACTGATAAACATACTTATATATTTCTAAATACATACATATTAGTGATGTAACGAATATTCGCATATTTGTAACGACAACGCCCTCCAAACGATTCGCTCACGTGACGTCTACAACGTCACAACGTTTCACCCTACTCCGATACTAAAGAAATCAATTGCGTGTCTTATTATCGCTAAATTGTCATATTCACCGTCATGTTTCATCATCATCATCTTCCTGCCCTTATCCCGTTTTATTTGGGGTCGGCGCAACATGTTTTTTTCTTCCATTCTGTCCTGTCACTCGTCACGCTATCACTAACTCCCTTTTCTTTCATATCACTTCTCACACAATTCACCGTCATGTTTAAAAACTTAAATAAACAACAACAAAAAAAAAACACGTAATGTGTCTCACGGCTGTGCCAAAAAGGTCCAGTTCTACATAATTCCAGGCAACTACGTAGTAGTTGCTACTAAATCTAAGACTACACAACAGGATCCAAAATAAACATAAACAAATTTCTCAAAGTAAATATGACTAAACTC
Organism: Mythimna lalbum; assembly: GCA_949319445.1. Lineage (NCBI taxonomy): Eukaryota > Metazoa > Arthropoda > Insecta > Lepidoptera > Noctuidae > Mythimna > Mythimna lalbum. The sequence goes on from OX439365.1 coordinate 5,226,743, forward strand.
AGATGAGGTGAGAGCCAAAACTACATAAGTACACATACCTCATTCGTTTGTCATCTCAGTATGCACGTACGGTGCCAAATTTGCAAGCAATTTCGACCAGACTCTTATTGTAATTACACTGTTGATAAATACAATCATTACAATAATTGGATGGTCAGGTCAGTAATCGTTCTGATGTCAGCTTTCTAACTCGTCCAGACAAAAGTGTATAGGTTAAAGCAGAATTACACTGCGCACGTGTGCCACACCCGGTCTGGACACGTCGGTCTCGTACAAATCAGGCGTGTTACACGTGTGCGCCAGTCTAATGTAGTTCTAACTTAATACATGCTACCCGCGTACCGTAAATTTAAAATGAGCCGGGGCCGGGTCATTTGCAACTCTCTGACTTTCAATAAAATAGACAAAACATTTAAAAGTGGAATCTCTCATTCATATTTTAATTTTAGCGAACTCGCATTGCTGAAGTGAGGTGTAAAAATTTTCAAGCTTGCTTCTCTTGCGTCCATCTTCTTTGATGTCCAAGCTTTTCTGCATTGATCGACATATTTGATTCCGTTTCTGTTTGTATGCATACTAAGCATAATCGGACTTACAAGTACCCTACTGCGAACTCAGAACGTCCTCTTTAAGAGAGGAAATGGGCCGTAATCCATCACGCGGGCCCAGTGCGGAATGGTGGATGTCACATGTCTTCGAATTTTTTGTACGATGCGCTTGGCGGGTTTGAACCCTTGACCGTGACTTTTAACTCGTAAGTCTAATGCCCAATATGTAGGGCTAAATGAAATGAATGTACCTATTCGAGAAAAGTTGTTGAATATGCACCCCTCTGAAAATCGAATATCCTACTAATGTCATAAACGAAGAAAGTATGTTTATGTGGATGTATGGATATATGGACGTGTGGATGTATGGATAAATGGACGTGTAGATGTATGGATGAATGAATGAATGAATGAATGGATGTATGTATGGATGTATATGAATGTACGGATGTATGGATATATGATACACTTTCACGCAAAAACTTCGGAACGGATTTCGATGAATATTGGTACGCAGGTAGAGTATGTCGTATAATAATACATATGATACTTTTTATCCTGGGTTTACGTTCCTCTGAGTTAATTTTCTAGTACCACGTGTTAATCAACTATATTTATTACATACTCCATTAATTTCCTAAATGTCAACTGCGCGTTTGCATATACTCGTTACATCACAAGATAATTAATTCATCTAGTCAATCTTAGTCTACTCAGTGGGCTCTTAATCTTTGTCCAAAATAACAATATAAGACGCACAATTTATGCATAGAAAGTTGATATAGTAAGGCACCTCTTAATTTAATATTCAATTTATAGACTCAATTGGTTGGCTCTTACTGCTCTTTTTATATCTTTCAAATTATAAGTTTCAGTACAAAGAGTTTGGCATAATTATAATAATACTAGCTTTTGCCCGTGGCTTCGCCTGCGTATATAAAATATAGCCTATGTCACTAAGAAATAAAGCAGCTCTCTATCGGTCAAAAAATTTTAGAAATCGGACCAGTACTTCCACAGATTACCTCCTACAACCAAAAATATAAAACATCAAACTTTACCTTTATTATTAGTGTAGATTATTTCACAATTTTCACATTACGCCATCTAGACCCAAACTAAACAGAGCTTGTGCTATAAGAACTAGACAACTGATAAATAGACTTGTATATTTTTAAATACATACATGTTATAGATAAATTACACTCAGACACGGAACAAAATGATCGTTCACATCACACAAACATTTGTTTTGGGTGGAAATCCAACCTACGACCTGCGGCATGCAGTCAGGGCCACTAATTATTAGACAAGCAGGCTACTCAAAAAAAAAATATGGCACTAGCTTATGCCCACAGCTTTGCCCGCGTACATATAACTATATGTATATTACTAAGGAATAAAGCAGCTTTCTATCGGTAAAAATAAATTTAGCATTCGGACCAATACTTCCAGAGATTACCATACAAACAAAAAAAAAACAAACTTTACCTTTATAAATATTTTTTTTATTAGCGTAGATAAAAGCGAACTTTATCGTCATTACATCAAACACTGAGACCAAATTTTCCCTTCTTTAAAGCTGATTAGACCCCAATTGGAATTGTTTAACAACGTCTATTATTTAAGTTTTAAGCGAACATTAAACAATATCGAAGGGCCATGATCTTCAAGGACTTTGCACAAGTAATTATGTGGTTCAACGGTTGTCTTCAAACAAGCTACCTCATACACAAAGCAACAAGGTAACTTCAACTCAGATACCTTTACAGTCTAATGAAGTACACGTAAATTGATTGCAGAGTTCCGAAGCTCTATTGATTCCACGTAGACCAGAAATTTCAATATAAGCCTTGATTTCATAACCAACCTGGATGAGCTACCTGTACAGTTCCGAGCTAGTACCAGTAACTGTCTCGTTCGAACGAGCACGAACTACATCAGCTGGACTACAAGTCTACATGTCTGTATCTTGTTGAAGCGATTCATAAATGATTTGATTAGCAAACTACATAAAGACTGCTTATAGCATATTGAGGAGTCTATTGAAGTATACGTAAATTAACCTCAGAGTTCCAGCTTAATTGGTTCCACATAGACCAGGAATTTCAATATGAGCCTCGATTTCAAAATTAATTAGGATAAGCAACCTAATCACCTACAAGCTAGTGCAAGTAACTCTCCCATTCCAACGCGCGCGAACTACATCAGCCGAAGTTTAGTCTACATATGTGTATCCTATTGAAACGATTCGTACAATATTGGTTTGCAAACTACATACAGACCGCTTACAGCAGTTTTGAGGAGTTTACGATAGCGATAACTCGAAACTCCTATAAGGCAAGTTTCCAAACTTGCCTTACTGGCTCTAGTAACTATCCTGTTTAAACGCTTGCACACAACGCGATGACAAACCAGTGCAATGTACCACTATGAAAGCGTTCGCTCATCCGTTCACTGTGATTGCCGATGCTTTTCCGCCCCTAAGAGATTAATTGGATTTCTATAAAGATTAAACTGGCCTTTGTACGTTCATCGTCATCATCGTTTCAGCCAAAAGGTTTCCACTGACTGCTGGACATAGGGCTTTCCAAGGGCCACCACAACGACCAGTCTTGTGTGCCTCACATCTATTATAAGGGCTATATTTCACCGAGACACCATGGCGGCGTGACCAGGCGCCGTTACCAACAAAATGTTTACAGTTCTATAAAGAGTTACCTACTCACCTGGTGTTCGTTTAGTTGCGCAACCAATTTGGTGGCCCGACCAGCTTATACGTGTGGTCACAGTGTCTAGTTTGGTAGCTTAGGGCTAATATCAACAGGACACCATGGCGGCGCAACTGGTTGCGCTGACTGCTTAGACCCTCACCAGATCATCGGCCACCTTGTAAAAAGCCTTCCACTACTGCTTTTTCCCTCTTCTTTAGATATTCATGATTATCATTTCAGCCGAAAGACGTCCACTGTTGGACATAGACCTCTTCAAGTGTCGCCTTATTGACAGTTCCTGTGCGTCATCCATCAGAATCTCGCGACCCTCACTATTTTTAGGTCATCAATTCACCTTCCACCACTAATTATTATATCATCTTCCTTTACATTATTAAAGTTAGTTAAATATAGCTATTTTAAAATACATTTTCAAAAGCTTTAATTAATTTTAAAGGTCAGTTTTGCAATTAACACAACTTTTTTAGTAAAATTGTGAGGCGATTTGACATAATTTATTTTTAATGCAAAAGCTGCCAAACCGCAATTTTGATTCCTTGGAAAAAAGTTATAATATGTGAATATAGATCTTACATTTCTATATAAGATCCGATAAGAGCATAAGAGGATAAGCATTGCCATTCAGCGTGGCAAAGCCGCCAGTCTTTTGGGCACATTACCAGTCGACAGCGATGTGGAAGAGTTTTTTGACGCCATACTTTAGGGAGTTTCAAATTAGAGTAGGGTTTTATTATTTTTCTTTTATTTTTAATTTACTATATATAGTTATTTAATTAGTGTAATTGTAGTTAGGTATTTTTTAAATGTTGAGATATAAATTTTCTTAATCACTTGAAATCGATTGAATAAGATCCGATATACGATACACGTATGCTATTCTTGGCATTCGTATATGTTCATACGTACTTATATATTAACCCAATTACTGGATTGTGGAGGGTCGTTCCATGTAAAATAAGGGTATTCAACCGCATCCGGTAAGACTAGAAACCGAACCCAAGTCAGTTGGTAAAACGGCTACGGTAGGGATATGGTTTTTGAGTTCATTAATTACAAACAAATTTTGTCATTACAAGCTTTTATTTAGTTTCACCTGTCTCGATATTTGTCTGTAATCAAATCTTGTAAATTAAATTTGACCCAGAGTTTGCCGATTGAGTTGAAATTTTGCTTGCATGTGTAAATCAGATGACAATGCAAAATTATTATGACACAGAGCTAATCTTATGATGGAACCGGAAGGTGGGAGCCCATCGAGTTTAGGCTCGTATAATTCATCTTGACTACTAAGTTCCTATAGCCATACGAGCCCATCGAGTTCGGGCTCGTATGTTTCGTCTTGACGTGTATTAATTATGTAGGTATACCGAGCTATAAAAGATTGCTATGAAAAAAATATTTTTATTAAAAGCTTTTTTTTTATATTAGTACAGAATAGATCATCAACATAATCGCTTTAGCTTACGGATAAACCGAACGAGGAACGCTTAGGGCGGCTTCAATTTAGACGTTTCATGTCGGAACGCTGCCGCACGTTTACCGTGCCGCAGCCGACCGGCTGCAGTGCGTTAGCAGTCCGTCAACAAGCGCCTAAATTGAAAACGGATCTGGCCTTGCGTTTGTATGGCTGTGATGCGCTATTCAACACCGAATTGAACACATGGTCCTAGTGACGTTGCCATCCTGTTGTCGACCGTTCCCCGCACGGTTGCCGCATCGCACGCTTTGTTTAACCTTGTGAACGCCAATCACTTGTATACAAGTTCAAGATTTTCGTGCCCTCAGCGCCACTACTTGATTAGAAGTAATAATAGTACAAAATAAACTTACGACTTTTACAAGACATTTTATTTTGTTTTTATGGAAAATTGCCCTGTTATAAGCCATATTTTTAACTTTTCTACACGTAATAAGTTCTTGTTTGTTTTATATTCAATAGAAACATTTTTTAGTTAGTTTAACAGAGAAACAATTTGTTGCGTGGCGGTGGAGGACACATCGCGTATTATATAGATGGGCGTCGAAAAGGTTAAAGAATACGATCGTCCGTACGCAGTAAATACTAGCCACCGTATCAGCACCACAGCAGGTCGTCAAAAAACGCGTAAATTGAAAGCACCCTTACTCTAGTTCTCCAGACCAAAGTTTCAAACATAAAAACAATATTTGGCACAAATTTTATTGTATCTATTTGCTATCGATTTTGGGATAAATGTGGGTTCGTATGAAACCACGAACATCGCCCCAATCACAGTGATTATATCGTCATACCGTCTGAGCAGGAATTATTGGAAACCTCTTGGTGATTAAATTCGTCTATAACGAGGTTTTGAATCAGACTGAGGATATTGGGCCGGGATTTATGCCCTTCGAGATTCACTAATTGTTACAAGATTTTGGTATTGAGGAAAGGTTTTGTGATAAGAGATTATGTGATTTTTTTGTAAGAATATAGATATGAAGAGGACAGCTCAACTTATAAACTCGAATCTGTAATTAATAACAAAAAACTGAGTACGTGCGAGTCTAACTCGTGCACTAAGGGTTCCGTAACAAATATAGCGTTGTGAATAGTTCAATTCCCGAAGGTGTCTCGAAGAATCACAAATGACGTAACAACAAATTTACTGTTTTCTAATTTATTCTTATACCTGTGCTATAAGACTTTGTTTTATGCCAAATTTCAGGATTCTGGGTCAACAGGAAGTTCTCTTATGACTTTTGATTCCCTGGAGAGTGGGGAAATATGTTTTATTTGTGACGTAAACGGTCGTATCTATCTTTTTTTTCGTTAACTTAGCTAGACCATATCGGTCTATCCTATATATACGCCTATGGACATACATTGAAACTAAGTGAGTGCACCATTATAAACACAGTTGCAGCATTTTATGGCTACAAGAGTTTTCAAGAGAACAAAGTGTCTCCGAACATTTCACAGTGCGGATGGCCGGAAAGTACGTGTATTTTATTACAAAGTTCCGTTACATGAATAGTTTTACACACGTTCTGGTGGCATGAATATTTTCATACACACGGTTTTATGAGTGGAATGAGAACATTCATTTATTACTAGATGCTGAAAGTAGCTTCGCCCACTTGATAGTAAAAAATTATCCTAAGGTAACATTCCTATTCCTAGACATGTTATACCCGTGGGTCCAGTTTCAATTAAATCCGTTTCGCTGTTCGAACGAAAAGAAATAACAAACACACTTACAAACTTTCGCTTTTATATTTTTGGTGTTTTGGAAATAAGTAAGTAATAATAATAACTTATTTCCAAAACTCCAAAATACATTACATCAATATGGTCGCTGAACTAGGACAACCTGTATGACAGATATGAGGAAACGGTGCTGCAAAAAATATTAAAAAATTACAAAAATAATAAAAGATAATTGCTAAAAACTTATCATCAACGATTGCATCACTGCTTACCATAATGTAGGATCGCAAGCACTAGTATATAATATCAGTAAAAAAAACACAGAAAAGTACAATAATATTACTCTGATTCACTTATTTGAACTATCTGTCAAGAAAGTAAGTGTTGCACGAATTTACAATACTATTAAAGACTAGTTTTTGCCTGCGGCTTTACCCCCGTGAATGTAGAAAATATATAGCCTATATCACTCAATGATGAAGTAACATTCTATTGGCGAAAGAATTTTTAAAATTGGTCCAGTAGTTTATGAGTTTATTCATTAAAAAAAAAATACAAAATAAACTTCTTCCGGAAAAAGATAATCTAGGAAAAAAATAGAAACCAATTTTTCAATTTTCGGCCAAATGAATTTCATACACACGTGTACAAAACGAAAATTAATCGTTTTCAAGGTCATTTGAGTTGTAGAGACGTAAGTGCAATTGGCTTCAGAGAAGAAAATTAGGGTCTATTTGCAGAAAAGTCAATCAATGTCAACATTCATGCGATAGCCAGTTTCTATGTCCAAAATTCAAAATATTTATCAACCGTAGGATTTGGAAATATCGCCTTAAGTGTTTAAGAAGATTCTTAAGAGGATTTGTCTGACGGCTACAGATTCCAAATCATAAAAGGCTCTTTCAAGTATAGCGATGAAGACTACACTTTGATGTTTCTTAACATAGGCCCTACAGAAAAGTAATAATATCTTTGAATAATTCAGTTTGCATGATTTATCTTTGAGTGACTTATTTTGCATGATTTATCTCTGAATGAGTCATTATAATTATTCATTTTGTGATTTGAAAAAGAACAAATTCGTAAGCCGAATATTTAGTCGTGCAAATTCAAAATACAATAAATTGGTGATTGAGAAAGTCTTTCTTAATCATCGATTGTACAAATTACACGCAGATTTTTTTTTTGTCCATCCAATGTTCACAGTATATTGTACATACTGCGTTCAGAATTAGCATAGTCAGTCTAATGATGCTCCCACTGCTAGGACTGTGGCCTCCTCTCTAGGGGAAGGAATGGGCCGAAATCGACAACGCGGGCCCTGTGCGCACTAATGGATGTAACGTCTCTTCGAATTTTTGGCTCCAGGATATACCAGATTCACCACGATTTTTTACCATTTGGAGAACAGTGGTGATGAAATAAATTACACAAGTAATGCACCTGGCAGAAAGGTTCTGGATTAGCGACAACGTACTCAAAGACGCAGCTTTGGAATGCCTCCCAATGACCTGGGAAGGGTCGCGGGAACCCGATGGACGCGAGACGCACAGGACTGGTCATAATGATGACATTTGGGAGAGGCCTATATCTAACAGTGGACGTAATTAGGCTGAAATAATGTTGATGATGAATGCACTTAGCTAGGTTGCAACTTCCGACATACAACTCGTAAATCGGGGCCATTACCACCTGACCGCACTACTTCCAGTTCCTAATTAGTGCATCCTTAAATACTTAACCTTGTCTAATGGTAAATATACCAACAGTAGGTATATAAAAAAGAGTGATTATTAAATCATCCAGTCAGTGAATCCTGAAGAGAATGTTCTAATTTTAGACGGATCAACTAACGAGATGAGCCGTGCGAAAAATGAGTGCTTAATGAATAATTAAATTCAGCATTTTTTGACACTTCATGAACAAACTTGAAAAGAAACCTTGCTGCTAGTCATACAATAAATCAAATGAACACTTGGATTTATTCTATCATTTGTAGAAATGACTTTGAAATGTACCTATTTATTTCTTTAAATTGATATAGAAAAAAAAAAACTAACATTAAATTAAGCAATATTTTATTGGACAAAGAATGTATAGCCATCATCGGCTTCCCAAGACAATTTTGTTTTTGAGATTTTTTTAAATGAAATTTGCGCATTCAAATTATCAAACTCCTTAGCTATTTATAATTTGTTCTTTTTTGTTTCCTTGAAATATAAAATGGAAGAAACATCCCTACTTCCCTATCCCTATCCCTACTAATATTATAAATGCGAAAGTAACTCTGTCTGTCTGTCTGTCTGTCTGTTACGCTTTCACGCAAAAACTACTGAACGGATTTAGATCAAATTTGGTAGGTAGGTAGAAGAGACACTGGAATAACACATAGGATACCTACCTATAATACCACTGCTGAGCACGGGTCTCTGCCCGCGCGATATAAACTATAGTCCACGCGGGCGAAGACGCGGGCGGAAAGCTAGTTAAATATATGCCTGAAATGTCTAACTACAGATCGCTACCTAGTTCCTACCCTGCTAGCCAAGTTACAACCGTTTTACTTGTTTCGAACACCTCGAGTTGGCCATGCCCCGATTCTTTTATTCTGACTACGTGAGTGAGCGTTGAGATGACGTCAATCCCGTACATTTCAATTTTTCTACTAGCGCTAACGATCGCAGATTATCAACTTAGCTAAGGGTACTATTTATTATTGCAATATAGATTTAAGTTGATAAGAATTTCCGCCAAAATAATGCAATTTGTGAGAGATCTGGGGCCTTACCAACCTGCAACCTGTATCTCGAATCCACCTCTGTTCTTTAATAGGTATACATTATTGTAAATACGATGATTTATCTTGATCCGACTTAATTTGATTACATTTGCCGAAAAATATCGCATGATTCTGATCTCGTCTGTACCTAATCACTTAGATTTGGAACACAATACCTATTTATACAACACATATACCAAATCAACGTTAATTGTATCTTTCTAGAACGTGAATTGTATCTTTGTATCAGATTGGTACTATTTGGGGCTTTTAGAAGAAAATTCGCAGTAATTAGGACTTTAATTAGTGTAATTAAAGTTGTTATTACTGAAAATGTTCTTTTATGAGTTATAAAAGTAATAAAGTGTACTCCTGTTGCCATAATCTGGACTCGGATAAAATGTATTACTTTAAGACGGTGTAAAACTTTGACATTTTATCGAATTTAAATTCTGGAACCATCGACATATATTCTAATGATAGACAAGCCCTTTCATGGAAACTATTTGTCAAAATACTGAAAAGATAAAACAAAAGTTCGCTGCATCGCTACTAAATCGACATTATGTCATCTAACAGAACTTTTAACACATACAACCCGAAGTTTCTTAACGTGGAAGGAGTATAGTACTACCAGAAATACTCGTAAATCGATAAATACTACCAAAAATACTCGCAAAACGCTTAGTACCACCAAAAATACTCGTAAATCCTTTTAACTGAGTACCAAAATCCTTATCTACCCATACGTACAGTTCAGCAAATCTCCAACAGTTGTGTTTACTCGGTTCGCCTTCGTCGCATTCCCGTTCCGTATCAAAAGAACATAAAGGACGGTCGTTTTTTTTAATATCTGCATTTATTACTTTTCGCAACTGGGTTAAAGTACTAGCGGAAGGTTTTCGGGGTCGGGTTTTATTGTATAATGGGAATATAAGTGTTATGATAACTACGGATATTATATGAAGATGTTTTCAGAGTATGTGAGTCATACTTTTCACAAACAATTTGTCAAAATATTCTTCCGTGTTTTAATAGTTTTGCTGTTAATGAAGATACCAACCCGCACTGGGCCCACATGGTGTATTGCGGCCCATTCCTTCTTCTAGAGAGGAGGTCTGAGTCCCAGCAGTGGGAACATTAAAAAGGCTGATGATGATGGGATACAATAATATATTGAGCTGGAAATTACGTTCTATTTTGAAACCACTTCAACATTTTTAACAAATTAAAAAGTAACCAAATAATCGTAAAAGTTTACGGAAAAAAACGGAAAATTTTAATGTGGGAATTTCGACGTTGGTCGCAATTCTTTCAGGATTTTAAACCCCGCAGGATTGTTCAAAAGAGTTATTGCAGCCTTAGAAGGACAACTGAAGGATCACAGGTGGCTTTTAGTGCGTAAAAGTCTGACACTCGGGAGCTTGCTCCACAAATGGTTACCATTAAATCATAATTATACAGCATTATTTTTAGTTTATGTGAAAGCTCAATGTATTTTGTTCAGAATCAGTAACTGAATGGATTCCAATAGTTTTTACACCATGTATTTTTTTCCGAAAATTATTTTAAAAGGTTTGTGACCTTTTTAAATAATTTTCGGAAAAAAATAATTGGATACAACGGACACTAAGTACAACACAGGTATTAGGCGCCAGTAAACAGCTGCATACAAGTGCAAAACAAACTCTGTTGCCTGACCCGGTGACTACATATTTTTGCTATGTCAGCAAAAATACATACAGAACACACACAAGCTTGTAACTTTGTGATTTTTCATGATACAGTTATGTTATTTTTTACGTTGTGTTTCGTGTCGCATATATGTACCTACTAAAATTAATGTTGTATGTTCGTTTATGCGTTCAGTGCGGTTATAACCGAACTCTATGCATAGACAAACATAGATACCCAATCTTAGATGCTAGCTCGTCACATTGCGGTTCCATTTATCACCAATTAATGCTTTGAGGTGTCGGAAATTGAACTGGGCGGAGTATGTCTTCCATATACGTATATAGAGTTATGCCATATTTGCTACATGTAGCTTTGTGTTGCTTTAAAACAATCTACATCTACAATAATATTATAAAGAGGTAGTTTTTATGTTTTTTTTTTTGTTTGTAGGAGGTAATATCTGGGAGTGCGTACAAATAAATCAATTTAGGCGTTTGAGCGTGGAGTAACAAACATACCACAAACACATACATAAACTTTCGCTTTAACATTCGACCTGGTCGTCCTGGGTTTGGTCTTTACCGGACGGCCGGACGCGGGCCTGCGGTGTATGGGGTATAGTCTTACTAGTTCAAGCAATTCGATTCAAGTTAGCCGTCCAAGCCGTTGATTAAATCTGGACTGGATCTTAACACTTGTTTTCTAGTATATCCTTTATTGCTACAAAGTTAAAACTGGTTTCCAGACCTGATAATTAGATTTCATTGTACACTTCTGTTTACTAAAACATCGAAAGATCTTAATTGCGTTTCAGATGTTTGCCTGTTTCGCGTAATTTAATCCAGGGCTCGAGTCTAATTTGGTATAATTACAAGGGGTAAAGATCTTTGTGTGATCACCGGAAAACAGCCCTCAGCATCCCGCGAGCTTGAGTGAATTTAATTATATTTATACTGGGAAAATGAACCGAATTAAACCAGATAATATCAAGAGGTTGGAGAGTAAATACGACCACCTTTACAGAATATATTTGCGTAATTAAATTCACTAGAAGAAAAGCGTTCTGAATATTTTTATCTCCCTACTCAACTCTGCCAACCCCTCCTTCGAAATTCTCACTTTCAGCTATATGTCAATATTCTTCTTTCACCAGAATGCTACGTTCATCTAACACTGTCCTACTGCTTTGATCTTCTATATGCTGTTGATTTTTGTCATACTTCTTTTGGAATACAGTCCATCCTTCAGTGAAACCACCCACCACCTGCCAAATTTTTGTCTTTACCACCCTAAGTAGACTGGTAGAGAATGCCTAAGGCATTAAGTCCGCCTTTGTACTTTTATGTTGCATGAAGTTTTAATAAATTCCTACTATCCCTACTAATATTATAAATGCGAAAGTAACTCTGTTTGTCTGTTACGCTTTCACGTAAAAACTACTGAACGGATTTGGATCAAATTTGGTAGGTAGGTAGAAGAGACACTGGAATAACACATAGGCTACCTATAATTCCACTGTTGAGCACTGGTCTCTGCCCGCGCGATATAAACTGTAGTCCACGCGGGCGGAGCCGCGGGCGGAAAGCTAGTAAATAATAAATGCGCTTCCTCTTTCTCGACGGCCACCATTCAAAATGGGTCTTAATATCGTCTACCTACATTTGGACTTCTCTTAATTATAATGTTTGATATTTATCATAGTATATTTATTACTTTATTAGCATATTAATTATGTATTTTATTACAAGTATTATAAATAAAATCTTAATGATAATAAATTTGATTTTAAAGATTAATTTATTTATTGTTGCACACCTACTACAGTGTAGTGTGCAAAAATAAAATTCATTTAAATTAAAACATTGAAGGTCAAATTGATAATAATAATAATAATATTCTTTTCTATTCTATTCTATTCTTTAATCTATATATTTACATATAGAATTCTTCTGCACGTGTGTTTGTTACTTAACTCCTCCTAAACGGTTTGGCCGATTTGTATGTTTTGTGTATATTTAAGTGGGTTTCTAAATGGATTGAAAATACAATTGGACCCGATCACTGTGCAGTAGCACGGAACGCACTGGACCGTCTTTGTTGCCGTACGGTGGTGTGGCGTGTAGAGCGCTCCGTACCGGTCCGCCGGTTCGGTCGCACCGTATTCGGACGTCTGTTAATACTATAATGATCACTTGAGCCGGAACTGTTCGACGAGCGAGCCGAGGCGCTCCGAGATATCGTGTCCGTGAGCGGTGTCTATGTGTGCGTTGCTCGAGGGCGCTTTGTGTATAGATTGACTTCTGTAACTATATATTTTGTGGTACTATTCAGTTTGATGTACTACTCTGTCAAGAAATTACCGGGAAAAGATCAATAATACACAAAATGTCTGTTATTCATCCAAATTTATTTTATCACCTTCAAAGTATGCTCCTTTAGAAACGATACACTTGCGCCAACGAATAATCCATTCATCAAAACATTTTTTAAACGCTGCTTCCTGAATTGAGTTCAGTTCTCGCCGCGAATTCTCCTTTATGTCTTCTATTGATTGAAAACGGGTGCCACGAAGTGGTAATTTGAGTTTAGGAAAAAGAAAAAAGTCAGCAGGAGCCATATCTGGTGAATATGGTGGTTGCTGGATGGTATTTGTTGAGTGTTTGGTCAAAAATTCGTTCACAATGATAGCCTTGTGCGAAGGCGCATTGTCGTGGTGCAAATTCCAAGAATTTTCTTTCCACAAATCTGGCCTTTTTCGTCGAATTTGCTCTCTTAAACGCCGCATAACGCTCAAATAATATTCTTTATTTACCGTTAGACCTTCCGGTAAGAATTCAGAGTGCACAACACCGCGATAGTCAAAGAAAACAGTCAACATGACTTTGACTTTTGATCGACTTTGGCGTGGTTTTTTCGGTTTCGGATCAGTTGGAAGGCGCCACTCCGAAGCTTGTTGACTAGTTTGCATGTCAAACTCGTAATCCCACGTCTCGTCACCAGTAAGAATGCGTTAACATTTTCAGTGACTCCGAACACGAAATTCCATTGGCGATGCAAAATTTAAGACAAACTCTTTGTTCGATATTTTTGTCCATTATGAAATTCGCAATACACACTATATATGATATTACTAAAACCAGCACTGTATTTAATATAAATAACAGATGCAACTCAAACTCCGCGCCAAAATGGAAAACAGTTGTGCCAATCTAACAACTACAAAAAAACAAAAATTTGAATTTGGAACCATAAACAAATCATCCATTCCCGATACTTTTTTGACTGAATGTATAAGTAAAACCCAAAGAAAAAAAAGCAATTACTTAAGTGCATAGCTGTAGAAGTTTGCATTCTTCTAACCTTTTCGGCGCTTATCCATTTAGAATTTCGGGTCAAATTGCAATAAGGAATGTTTTTAGAGCACCGTACCCAATACGAAGGTATATCTAACCGGTATAAACATCCCATTTCTTAAAAAGGTCAACGGCAGGATACAAGGAGGGAATCCTTGACGCTGAGGCTACACTAGACCGCGATGCGATCGGCGATACATTTTTTTATGGTGGGAAAAATCAATGATCATCAATCATCCAATGACAACCCCCGCCTTGGGCGGAGCGGGAGATAGTGTCAGACGCTTACTGACTAAAAACCCATCCAGTTCCTTCTAGCCTTTATGAAGCTTTTGGAACCCTAGCCCCAGGCGACCGGCGATACATGAGCGATCAAAATAAATAATTGAAATCCACGTTTATGGCTACATTGTACGCCAAATATTACTAACGATATTTGAATTTTGTAAGCGACTGAAATAACAGTATTGTAATCATAACATCGGCTAAAGGGGATGCAACTCGACGTACATTTTCACTGTTTTTCATACAGCTGCTCTTACGCGATTATGACGTTATTACACATTTTTCATTAGATATTTTGAAATCACAGTATCTTGTAGATATTATCTAGGCTTTTATTGAAATCAATGTATGAATTTGTGTAAAACTAATCCAGTAAAGACCTCTGAAAATCTGCTATTTTGCATCAACTTGACACTTCATAATTTACTCAAAAATTTAAAAACTCAAAAAAGTATAACAATAGAAGTCTTGCAAATTTTATCAAGATTCTATATGAAGACAATTTTTTTCAAAATCGTTAAGGATTTTAAAAAAACACGTATTTCCTGGGACAAGTTTTGTAAAATATTCGAGTAAATCACGGAATTACCGAATGCTAACAGAGTTTTCAGACGTTATCTCTCTTTCCTTTTCGTCAAAGATCGCGTTGGATTGCGTTAGATAAAGTAACAAGCTTTTAATTACATAATTTCTCATTTACGCGACAAGTTCAATAGTGCTACTTAATATAATATGACGTCTGTAGCTACATTACGCGTATCGTCAACGCGTTGACGATACGCGTAATGTAGCTATCAAATTCTCTGTCACCGTTGCAACGGTGACAGAGAATTTGATCACTGATGGATCGCTGTGTAATGTTGCCACATTATCGCCAGATTTTCGCTTATAATGTAGTAACACTATATTCAACTCGTTTTACACTTCCAGTCGCATCGCAAATCGCTGGTCAATGTAGCCTCGGCCTGAGAATGACACACTACCCCAATCAGGTGGGTCTTGGCGGCGCGTCTCCCCAAGACGTAAAGCAATAATCAATAAAGAATTGGCACAACGAACCTATAGGTAAAACATAATGATAACATGTCTGTCTAGAACATTATTGATAACACGACTGTCTAGGACATTATGATAAGGCGTCTCTCATATCTTTTTCAATCACGGTGTCAAATGTCAACGGAGATTAGATAATAAGATAATATAGTGCACAAATGTAGCCAAGTAAGGCCAATGTCTGTTGAGACTGCGGGTTTTATTTATTTATTGTTGATAGGAAAGTTTTATATATTTATTGTTGAGAGATAGCGGTCAAGGGCGAACCCTTGACCGCTATCTCACCTGATGGAAAACGACAATGCAATCGAAGATGGAGCGCGATTTTGAATTTTTGACAGAGAACTTTTGAGTCGGTAATAGCAGACTTTTACGGACTATATATAGGTCCTGCAGTTAGCCTCTACGGTTCTAGAATACAATACATATAACTAGTTCTTGATAGACCGTCATTTGATGTTTTCCCACCACAAAAATAAATAATAAAATAGTTTTAATTTTTAATCTATATTACGCCCGCTATATTAATTATAATAGAACCGACAAGAAGTGACCAAGATTTTTATATGTATGTCGGCGGAGGATGCCGATTATCATTGAAGCTCTTTCCAAAGACTCTGTTTTGTGGGCGATGGCTGGGTATCGAGCAATAAATAGACTATTCCAGATCACAACTGATTTATTATGATGCAAGCTTTAGGTTTTCACTTCACATAACGAGCCGTGAGACAGTCCCCGAGAATAGAACGTTGCACATCGCATGACTGCCGACAGAGGAATGAGCCCTGGGCCTCTGCGCTCGGCACATTTATCTGCTCGGTTAACGCAAACGTCAGACCGGATTCTGTGAAGTGACATGTGTCACTTGTCACTTAGCTCGGTCATTCGTTCTCAAGCTTCCGTACTATTGACTTCTCCGACATATATATTTTATAACTTTATATTTAAATTATATTTAAAAGAGTGTCCTTTCTTGTACGTTCTTCTCCAAAGAGATTGACTTCTCCATTTGATTTATCCGTGATACTCATTGTAAAGCAGTAAACAGCTTCTAATATTACGGTCACGTTAAAAAAAATTTGGACGCGTAATAGCTCAGTCCTTTTAAGTACCGTGTCCGATCTACCGTCCATATAATCACACGTGTAATGGCGAACTACTCATTGTCCATCATCCAACTAATAATAAACCGGTGATTTATATGACAGATACGTAACTATGACTTGTAGTAAACATCATCAATATTTGATGACTTATAACTTACTAGCCTCTATCTGCGGATTCGCCCGCTTGAAAAATATTTTATAGGTACTAAGCGAATATGCTACCGGGATAAAATCATTTTCAGACTTATAGCGAAACTCGTACATGGTGCGAGCGAGTAAGGAGTTTAATGTTCTTTGTAAGAAGTTCTCTTTTGACCCGTTTAATACGCATAGTGCTGATTGTACTTTAGGGGATGTTTAATTATATTTAACTATGTTCTTTTTTTATGTGCTTTAGTGATCGTAAGCTTTCTATTAATTTAACTATTTCTACCCGTGAGAACCTGTTATTGGCTGTATGTTTATTATTATACTATTGTTATCCTTTTGTTGTGGCTGTTGGTTCTCCTAATAAATAAATACATATAGTATTCCAATAATTTTGATTATAAAGACATGTCAGATTTCTAACCACGTTTTTCTTGATCGTTTTGAGAGCAGTGGCGATGCCACGGACGACGGATGGACCACGGGGATTTTCTGAGAAGGAAACTCGTGGTCCTAGAACGCTAAGAGCAATTGAAGGACACGGTTGGTTTTAGTCAGTAAAAGTCTGACACGTCTTTTTGTCCCGTCATAAAGAAAAAACTATATTCAATTAGTTGCCTTTTGCAGTACAAAGGTAAATCTTTCAAACAATCTCTCACATAAAAAGCATCCTATGTACAACGCCCAGAGCAACTGAAAGACACGGTTGATTTTAGCCAGTAAAAGTCTGACACGTCTTTTTGTCCCATCATAAAGAAAAAACTATATTCAATTAGTTGCCTTTTGCAGTACAAAGGTAAATCTTTCACTAAAACTCACATAAAAATCATCCTATGTACTTATCTAGGACAAAGTGCACACTCGTGCCAAGTTTTATAAGAATCCATTTAGTCATTAAGGCGTGACAAGGTAATAAACAGACAGACAGTGTGACTTTCGCATTTACAATAAGGATTATTCATGGCTTTATACGGAATCCATAACGAATCATCATTGTCTTGAGATCATTTACATCATCAAATGACTGTAGTGAACAATGATTTTATAGCTTTATTGTTGTCGTAACTAAACCCTGAGAAGTTTTTGTCAACAGAACACAGAAAATTGTTCCAAGGGAACATACTACCGGGATGAAGGTTTATATATAAAGCAAGTATATTCCTATTTGTATCCTGTCTGCTATTCCAGGACATGATCTACTTGTGTACCAACTTTCATGGAAATTCGTTCGATTGTAATGAAGTAACAAACATACACAACATACTCACAAGCTACAACCTGAGAATCTTTAATCAAGAGTGAATAGGTTACTTCTAGGCCAGCGCGCTCCAACGTCTACCACATCGTAGCGGGTGCGATAGTAGTTAAGCGCGAATAAAGAACAAAAAAAACAAAAACAACGAAAAACAACAAAAACAAACAACGAATATTACAATAAAAAAAAAACTTACTTACTTAACTTACTTACTTAACTTAGTGTTATTTATAAGCTCGCGTTTGACCACTATCTCACCTGATGGTAAGCGATGATGTAGCCGACGACGGAGCACGCTTGCCTAGAAATAACCTATTTACCCTGGACTTAAAGACTTCCAGGTGGTCGTTACCAGGAAACACAGACTACAGCACGGAATTTCAGTCCTAAGAAATAATAACTTTTTAGATTTTTATTCTGACTGTTTTTTGGAAAACACAGGTGGTCTGAAAATTTTCCTACCTAACAAAAATACAAAGCATTTTTTCTTACAATTTATTTTTCTTTCTTTACATTGTCTCTTTGTCTACACACTTCTCCCAACGTTGCTTCCATCTCTCTAACCCGTTCAAATAGTAGTTGGTGTTTTTCTCTGCAAAATAATTATTCACGAAGTTTGCTTTCGCATTTGACGAAAATCTTTATCCTACGAGTGTATTTTTTTATTATTATTGATAGACTTGCGTTTGACCACCATCTCACCTGATGGTAAGCGACGATGTGGTCGATTACTAATGTTGAATTAATTTAATTATTAATTATTGAATGATGAACAAAAAGAAGTCGCTTAAAGCTATATCTTGAGAGTAAGGCCGATAATCAAGCGGTTTAAACCGAAATTTGTAGATTTTTAACCCTGGCAACCGCTGAGGTGTGAGACGGCGTGTTTTCTTGGTGAAAAAGAATTGTCTTTTTCTTAACCTCACATAGACTCACTCAAATGGCTGTCAAATAATAACTACGCGTCCAAATTGGCTGAAACTTTGGCGAGTAACAGTCAAAAGATGAACACTATCTTTCCTCTCAACTGTGATATTTATTAATATATTGTATGTATTATGTATGTTATATATTTATAGCTGAAGTTATATATTAATTTATATTTGGATTAAGACTTCACACATTCTTTTTTTTTGCTTGCTACACACTATTGTCTACATTTATTTTTAATTTCTCCTTTCACAGGTCTGCTGGAAGAAATTTCTTTAGAAATAAGCAGAACCTTTGTACTAATGTCACTTATGTATTATCTTTTTTTGTTATTTTTGTGTGTACATAAAATTTATGTACTATTTAATAGTAAAATAAAAAAATAAAAAAAATAAGATGCACAACTACATACATTAGCTTTTATTGACTAGTGCCTAACCTTCACATTGAGGTCGGAAAATTTTCAGACTACCCACGTAAACGTGGTTTTCAATAAGTAATTATAGATTCTATCTTCTTTGAGAGCTGTGCCTTTTTCCCCGCTAGCGCTCTTACATCGTTTTCACTCAACGTTCTTTGTGACATTTTTTTTTCTTTTTTACCCTGACCGTAATTAGCTTACAGCCTTGAAAACTGAACTTGAACTTTATAAAAGCTATTTTCAATCCAACTAGTTCTTGAGTATGGCACGTGCAATCAATTAAACTATTGGAAAAATGACTTTTCATAAGTTGTAATCGATGAGGAAGAATTAAATAAATATAGCTTGGTTTGGATATTTAGGCATCTAGTTTAAATAGATTTAGTTTGTTTATTGTATAAAAATATGGTAATTTTAAAGAAAGAAAACATGTTGATTCTGCCTAAATAGCCGCACTATAACAAAAATACAAAAACCAGTTTTCCTGACAGGTCATGTATGGAACGGGCATTACTGTGTTGCACCATGACCATAGACAACAGACTTGTCTAGGGCAGTCTAGGTTGTTTATTACCTTTTGATGCCGGTCTCAACAGAGACAAACAAAAATAAAAAAATAATAATAAATAATGTTTGTCCTGTATTTTTCTTTTTTTATGTGGTGTACAATAAAGAATATAATAAAGAAATAAATAAAAGAAAAAACATAATTTTACCAATACAATATAAAAACCAAGAATATATCGAAAAGCTATTGTGACTTTCAAAAAAGGAACGGGGCCAAAGCCACAGATGGTTGCCAAAAGCATGGAATTAAAGCATGGAAATAGTAAGTGCGTCTCGCTTAAAGACGGATATGTTGCCATATGAAAATAGACATTTGGAAATCCCACAAAATCTTCAGCACTATAATAATACTACTATACTGTCTAGTTTCAAACTGTATGTTATATACTTACTCATTATAATCAGCCATAATGTTCCCACTCGACGTAGGCCGCTTTGAGATAAGAAGTGGGCCGTAATCTCCCACTACACGGCCCTACTATGAGTTGATGTACCTACTGTTGTAGTTCAAACTTTCACAGTGACATACATTATTACTTATACTAGCTGTATATTAATATATGGGGAGAGAATTAATAATAAGGTTTTAACCACATTATAGCACTAGTGCGTAATGGTAATCAAAATGTCACAGTTTGGTAACAAGTGCCATTATGTACTTAAGTACAGCGCAATAAGAGTCACTTTATGAGCAAGTGTATTGAAAAACATTTTTTTGTAATATGCTGAAAGTCAGCACACAACATGTTACACACTTCTTCATTACCGCTGCGGTTATGAAGGCGTTTCTTTCAATTCCTAACTATAATTAGCAGATTTATAAATATACTATTCTGATACACGGGCATTCGCGTGGTTACGCGATCTCGCGCACTTTTCCGCACCAGTGCGGAAAACAGTCAATGGTGTGCTGAAAAGCGGTTTTCGAGCAAGTGTGTTGAAAAACTCATTTTTTGTTGCCTATTGTACTATGTTGACAGTCAGTACACATGTTGCTCCTCATTAACGCTGCGGTTATGAAGTCGTTGATTATTTAATCCCCAACTATAATTAGCAGAATAATAAACAAGATGTAACAGAAATAGACGAATGATGTCATACTGTCGCTGTACAGTACCAAAATAGATATTTGATTGATCGTCATTGCGAGTATCTATAAAAACGCCGGGATTTTTTCCATCGCTTCTTTTTTTAAGTAATTGATTTTCGATTTGTGACTCTACAGGCTTCATAGTTGCTAGACTACGATTAGAATCATTTCGATAATCGTTTCCTGTGTTGTTTTTATGACATCTGTCGCTCTTGGGTGGAGCGGGTCAGACTTTTACTGACTAAACACCCACACCTGTTGCTTATTTCCTTCGCTCGAGGGCCCCGAGGTTTTCTTTCGCATCACCCATGGCCCCAGTAGGCTTCGACCTTGCTGGACCCCTACGGTTTAATGAGATCTTTTTGAGGCACGCGTGGAACACTACGAACCGTCGACGAATCGGTCCGGACGGTTGGATGGCGAGTTATCCATTGCTTGCTGTTCACAACTCCGCGCCTACAGTGGCTGGAAATTGGGATCGGAATCTCGGTAATTGGGGCACGCGGACCTTTACCTCGCGCGTGTGGTCGCCTCCTTTGCTAGCATTACTGCTTCGCAGAACGAGGCGACCGCCTACAACTCCTCTTGGCTTCAAACCATGGCCTGTACACACGCCTGGCGCGAGAGATTTTATTGTTGCCGCCAATTTGTAGTTTCGATTTGGTTTCTGGTTGGTGATATTGGTACAAAAGTTACTGATAATGTCAAGTTACTTTTGCCCTGAACCTGGCCAAAGTAACTCCACTTTACGGGACTTAAATGGATGTAGGTAATTTATTATTTATTAATTTATCGTCGTCGTAATGTCGTTTTTCAATACATGTTTACTGTATAGACTTTAAAAGAGACACAGGACAAAGTCTAAAAGTCTATATGTATAAATGCAAAGCGTATAGTACGCCTAGTGGGGCCAGGGTTATCCGAAAGGGAGCTCGTGCCCCGGTATGAAGGCTAGTAGGAACGGGGTGGGTTTTTAGTCAGTAAGAGTCTGACACTATCTCTCGCTCCACCCAAGAGCAGGGGTTGTCATTAGATGATTTTTGCACACCGAAAAAAAAGAGTATAGTACTAAGAAGAAATACCGAAATAAACTCAAGGGTAGTCAGCTTGGAACCACCGGCCTCATCTAGTTTAAATTGACGAAAAAATTGAAACAAACAAAGAAAACACGTTTATTGACGTGTTAACGTGTTTTTAAAATCCTCTTGCCAAATAAATATCATTTAACTAATTGTTTTGTAATTATTTTGTGATACCTACACAAAATATTAAATCTTACAAAACGCTATAATATGACCTACGGCTAAAAAGACCACGTTTCAAAACGATTTAAAGAATTAAGTCTTATAAAAAATTAAGTGTAGGTACAAAAACTGAGATATTAAATAAAATGCAGACATTTTAAAGTCATTTGCAGATCATAAACACTACATTTATGTTATAGTCTATTGTTTTCTTATGCGTCTGTCTAGGAAGTCTGTATTAAGTTTTTGTTGCGGTGCATACAAGTTATTTACTATTTTTAGATCTTAACTTATGACTAACTTAATAGTTATTATGATTACTTTTCGAGATGGGAAATCATAATTACTTATCGCGCTTTATGGCGGAGCGGGAGAGTTTCACAGACTTTTAAATAAATAAAAGCAATTCCTTTTTGTTCCATGCAATATGTATTTTTACTTTGAAAATATGCAATCAATTCTACTGCCAATACTGCATAGAAAACTTTAATTACTTGATAATAAAGGTCAAAATAGCATAATTCTTTACTTTGGCCAGTTTAGTATTTTTAAAAGACATTATTCATTTTGGACATAATTATGAAAGTGGTGGTCATATAAAAAGTTACATTCTGAAAGAATACGTTATTCTCTTCAAACCCAAAAGTATAAAAACGCTGAGTTACCTGTCTCCTTGGAATAACAAACTCTATTTGGTACAAAACAAAGTTCAAATTCCATTACAATCCAAATTTTTAGGGCCATTTAATTACAATTGTTCACTTGAAAATCAACTTAAAACACACAGCACTAAAGTCCATACTTGAGTTGGTGGCGATGAATTTAAATTATTTCGAATTATGAATAAGTGTAGTTGAGATATAAAAATGAAACCTTTTCCGTAGACTAGACATCACTACATAGTATAAAACAAAGTTGTTTTTTCTGTCCCTATATCCCTATGTACGCGAAAATCTTTAAAACTACTCAACGGATTTTGATGCGGTTTTTTTTAATAGATAGAGTGATTCAAGAGGAAGGTTTATATATATAATAACATCCATTAAATAGTGGGGAAATACTATTACCCGAGCGAAGCCGGGGCGGGTCGCTAGTATTATAATAAATTGATGTTTTATGTCATACGAGCAGTGCTGGCCGCGTGGTAACGGCCGCAACTTACGAGTTATAAGTCGCGGGTTCAAACCCAGCCAGGCACATTACTTTGTGTAATTTATTTCATCACCACTGCTCTCAAAACGGTGAAGGAAAACATCGTGAGGAAACCGGCATGTCTTTTTACAAAAAAAAATATAACCGATTTCATATGTTAAAAAAACAGAAAGTACGACATAACTTTAATTTTGGAAGTCGGTGTTTCGTAATTTAACAAGAAGGCGCGTTTAATTAACATGCTGCGACGATGCACTTTTATCCTATTAAAAGTCTACAGGCTGCGTCTGACTTGCGTGCGTATCGCGTCTGTGTGTACTGCTGTAAACGCGCGTCAACGGCGCGTTTAAAAATGTGGTGTGCACAGGCTCTTCTTTTGACGAAACTGCAAAGACACATTGAGCATATAAAGAATGGGTTTCCTTAAATTATCTACGTGACTAAATAGTACATATTCGACTTAGATACCTAAATATTTCCAAATTAGGCATCCATGTAGCGGTCGGCTTTTAGGATACAAAATATTAAAAGTTTTTTTTTTAATATTTGAAAATGTAAGAAGTAACATGTAGGTAACCGGAAACAAAGGCTGTAAGATCGTTTAATATCGTAAGAATTTTTGAATTGTAAACTGTTTTTCCTAAATAAAACACAGATATATCTAGTACATTTTTTGGGAAAATAAATTAGTTTAATATACCTCTTTTTGGGGTAGCTTATAATATACTTTATTTCGCTCTGTGTGGAGCGAGCAAGAGTGAAAATCTTTTACTGACTAAAACCTACGTCTGTTTTTTCAATAGACGTTTCGGTGACGAACCTGTTTTAATTGAGATTGTACCAATATTAATGCGCAAAGACTCATTGAACACACCTAAGGCACAAAATAGATAGGTACAGAAGACAATCTACATACAAAGCGCGCTCGAGCAACGCACACATAGACACCGCTCACGGACACGATATCTCGGCTCAATCCCCAGTCGCACTCGCACAGTTCGGCGCAACGCGCTTATCCTAGTGCAATCGCCTAGCATAAGTATAAAATATGAAGTACATGCATGAGATTGACTTCTGTACCTATCTATTTCGTGCCTAAGGAATGCGATTCCGTAACTTACATACATAATTATATACCGCATATTTGATTTAACAAATATTTTAACATAAGGCGGTTTATTTGAGGAAGACGCGAAGCAGTAGGCTTCTGTATTATTTATAATCTACGATTAAAATACATAATCGGTACAATAATTTTTAGGTTTTTTTAAGGAAAATAAATTAATTTCTTATACTTATAAGGAAAAACTCTTGAAGTCGTTTATTTTGGAGCTTTGTCATAACCTAATATCTTAAGATTTAACTTCACTTAATTTACTAACTAGCTTTTGCCTGCGACTTCGCCCGCATACATAAAATATACCTTGTCACTCAGAAATAAAGCAGCTTTCTATCGGTGAAAAATTTTAGCAATTAGACCAGTAGGTACTTCCTCCTGCAAAAAACAAATTTTACTTCTATAAAGTAGTATAGTTTTTCCCAAAAAAATTTAAAGAGGTTACAAGTTGGACACTACCGACACTAAGTACAACACAGGTCACGACAGGTCATAGCGGGCATTAGAAGCCAGCGCACAGCTGGGTGCAAAAAACACTTCAGTCGTCTGGATGGGCCGGTGACTATGTATTTTTGCTGACATAACAAGCTTATGTACCTATAACTCGGTGATTTTTCATGATACAGTTATGAAATTTTGTACATAGATTCTTTACATACAGCGGTTTTTCATTTACTAAAACTAATGGTTTGTAATATGTTCGTTCCGCTTTTTATTTGAAGTTCCTACGCACGAGTCAAAAAAAGAGACACGTGTAATGTGTACTGTAATTGTGGAGGCATGTGTAATTTTTACCGTATCCGAAGCGAACCGTATTATTGAGCCTCCGTTGAAAGACTGTCTGTAAGCGGAATTTATCTCATGAACCGTAACGTAAACGTCACATATTACATATTTCTATTATCGTTGTAATTTCAAAAACGTTTTTACTTTTTCAAATTATTTAGCACTTTTTGGTGATTTTTTTTGTTTTGTAATCGGTTTTATTATTTTGAAAAGGTTTTTTTTTTACAAGCTTTTATTTATACAAAGTTTATATAAATACAACGTTTATTTATAAAGTTTATTTATATACAAAGTTTTTGTATTTACAGTATGAACAGACCCTTCATTTTTTAAAGAATAAATTGACAAAAACACTTAAATAATACAATAACAATACAAAATGGTTTATTGCCACAATAAGCCATAACATATTTACAAGTATTTGGAGCCTCCTTTTAATCATAACAGTGCCTGTATTAGGAGACTCCGCGCTTCCATATCATTGCCGTATGTACACAAACTAAAGGTAGGTTACAAAAAATTGTGTGCTGTGACACGAAAAAATAAGTAAATAATAAACTAGGAAAATAAATAAACAATGGCGACGACTTTTGCTTTAGGTGCCACTAAGAGAAAGACTGAAGATATAGATAGACATTGTAGACCCAGATACGCTACAAACGATAGAAGACGCAAAGAAGCCCCGGATCGATCTAAATTCCGAACAAAAGTTTAAACGCTTGTCCATCATAATGACGGCTTACGAAAGAATTCTGAAACTGGCATTTAGCTCGCAATCCCCAAGAGTCACGGATAGAATGGAAATAGATTCTTCTGACACCAACTTACTTGATGAGGCTTCACGGAGTATAACAGTTGGGAACCACATTATGAGTAAACTTAAATAGTGTGCAAAGTTTTATAGTAATGGACCTATTGCATATAAACATTATACGCCTGCCTATATTTGTAAAGATTCCTACAATTTTCCAGGATCCCATCATCAGATCTTGACCTTTAAAGAACTTACTTATACCTTTTCAAATAAAAAACAGGTCCAGGCATATCATATCCCAAATAATTCAAGATGTAAAAAATAAATAAATAATAAACTAATACTTATAATAAAAAAAGTAAAAATTTGTATTTTTATCTGTAATTAATAAACTTAAAACCTTCCGAACCGATTTAAAAAAAAATAATACATGTTTATTCTGTCTAAGTATTGAGTATTGAAATAGACGCACAATTACTTACAAAAATATTTTCCCC
Organism: Mythimna lalbum; assembly: GCA_949319445.1. Taxonomy (NCBI): domain Eukaryota; kingdom Metazoa; phylum Arthropoda; class Insecta; order Lepidoptera; family Noctuidae; genus Mythimna; species Mythimna lalbum. The sequence goes on from OX439365.1 coordinate 5,253,408, forward strand.
GTCAGGCCACACGTGGATCAGGCATAACTATGTTGCACCTTACGACCAGAGACAACACAGTAGTCTAGGTTGTCTATTGCATCTTTGACGCCGACATCAACGACACTAAAATTACCAACATCCCCAGTTTTTAACTTAATCTTGAATATTTTCTACTTTCACATAGATGGAGCCACTGGCAGGAACTAGTATAGCGTAATACAGAACTTCCTCCTTTTTTTAGTCAGTTAAAAGTTGTTGGTACCTTATTATGGTACGTACCTTCGTGCGCGAGGTGGGTTTTTTGACCATAATTACCAGGTTCTTTGCCGAAATAGCCTACACGTGGTGCGCTGGCAGGGCGATGCACTCTGGGTTCTCAACCTTGCTCAGTTCTGTTCAGTAGCGTAGATAAACGTGGGCGAATTGGACCCTTCCCCACGGCCTTTCACCTAAAAAGAGCCCTCGCTAATACGTGGCCTGAAGGCTCTTTAAGAACGAGTTTTTTTATTAATGACAGGCTCGCAATGATAGTGTTTTACAAATAACCCTATTTAAAGATTATTTAAATTTATGTTGAAAACTTATTATTAAAGTATTATTGTCCATTTTACATTGTTATACAGACTGAAAATAAGATATAATGAAATCTCAGTCGGGTTACAAAAACAGAACATTATAAATGCTAATTATCAACACATAAGACGTTTAGCCTTCGTAGCTAAAAATAGCCGTATTATTACACCACATGTGTCGACAAATCTTTCATTCCTTATATAGCTAAACAAACAATATCCGTGTGGATACTCGTATACGAATAAAGCATGCTTTGTGTGAAATAATTAGCTATTTAGTTCATCACCATCATCATCATCAGCCTTTTTAATGTTCCCACTGCTGGGACTCAGGCCTCCTCTCTAGGAGAGGGAATGGGCCGTAATCCACCACGCGGGCCCGGTCCGGGTTGGTGAATGTCACATGTCTTAGAGTTTTTGGTTCTAGGACATGCCGGTTTCCTCACGATGTTTTTATGTTTCCTATTTAGTTCAAAATTTTTAAATCCTCTTGTGGTCTAAAGAACAGCGCTCAAAACGTTCCCGCTGTTGTACTATTTCAAAATCTAAAATATATGATAACCGAAGGACCTCAACCATCATATCATTTTATTTTATGACAGCAGAACTGGAATGTTTGCTTTCCTATCAATTTTGATATTATTTTTTTCAATTGGTTATTATTATATTTTTTGGTTAATTTGATAAACATTTTTAGACATAGGTAAGTTTTTGTCAATAAAAGTCTGACACGCCCTTTCCGTCCAACCTAGAGTAAAAAAGTCATTTGACAATACTCAACTCAAAAAAATGGGCCCGTTGTCATTGATCCAAACTTCAAATCAACACTTCAATAGAATGACTAAGCAAAAACGTAAATAAATATAGGTACAATGTGCAATTGCACAAGTTATTTCTCTACTATGACCGGTATTAAGTAAGGGTCAACTTAAGGTCGAATAAAACGACAAGCCAGCGATGGCCGCGTTACAAATGTATTAAATGAAAAATGCATGAGCGCTCATGTTCCTACTAATGTAAAAGTAACATACGTTATTTAACCCAATAGTGACCATCAAACAGGATAAGTTCAGCCTTTTAGCTGCTTCTGGAAAAATGCTGATTTTTTAGCGCAACAAACACATATAAACCAACGTATTTTGCCCACAAATTTGTTCGCGTAAATGTCAGTTATGGTCGAATTAAAGTCGACTCTAGATAAAAAAATAGCCTTATGTAGCGTTGAATTTTGAACTGACAAATATATAATTCTTCTTTTTTCTTCTATTCTGTGCTATCACCTGTCATGCTATCACTAACTTCCTTTTATTTTGTATCACTCTTTACACAACCATCCGTATTTATTCTGGACTCTTTCTCGGTTTATCTATCCACACGTATACCAGAGGCCCCGTAAAACAAAAAAGAAGTGATTTTTTAGCATCTATGCACTAAAAATCAATCTGACGCGCCCTTTCTTTACGTCCATTTTTTCTTTGGTCTCCCTCTCACTCCATTCATCCACATGTATATTCATAACTCTTTTAGTAACATCTCTCCTCTTTACGTGACTTTACCAGAACAAACTATTCGCCTTCAACTTTTCAGTCACTTTAAAACTTCCTCTAATATACCATCTCTCCTCTTTACTCATTTCACACTTCCCAATATTCTCATCTCCGCCACATACAATCTTTTTCACGGTCTAACATTCTGATCTATACAGTTTGACAGGTACACAATTTTAACAATCTTATGAACCCAAAAAGACTTCTTGAAAACCATCATAATATTCAAGTATTTAAATTAACATTTGCTTAAATAAACAAATTGTTCACAAAATTGCCAATACCGCTTGATAAGTAACGGGGCATCTCATTTCGAATTTAGCAATTGTAATATAAGCAAGCACTGGCCGTAAGATCACTTGCTATATCTGACTTGTAAATATCTGTTGTTTTAAGTGAAAAAAACAACAAATTGTAAAGGAAAAGAAAACTGGGAAAAGGAAAAGATAACTTGTAAAAGATGATACAGATTGCTTTGTGTTTACTTTAGATATCTAATGGAGTGGTTGAAAGGCATGGGGGTTAAAATGAACTTGTTGTTTTTTTTTTGCCCCGACTTACGAGTTGTGAGGTCGTGGTTTTAAACCCGGCTAGGCACATTATTTTGTGTAACTTATTTCATCATCACTCCTCTCGAAACGGTGAAGGGAAACATCGTGAGGAAACCAGCATGTCGTAAAATAAAAAGACATATTATGATATCCACCAAACCGCATTGGGCCTGGTCGGTGGATTAAGGGCCATTTTCTCTCCTAGAAAGAAGGCCTACTTTCCATTAGACAAAGATTAGACGTTTATACAAACCGTTTTTACTGTTAGTTCAACTGATTTTGACTAGTATAGCGTTGGTGGTAGGTTAATATTGTAACCACTTCTGTGTTTTTAGTGCCATCGTTATGCCTACGGAATAGAAGTCAAAATCAGTTAAACGGACAGTAAAAAAGCTTTTGTTAAAATGTCTAATCTTATTGGAAATGGAATTTAGTCTTGCTTCACCTGGTTTTCGAAGCCGCCAATTACCTTCCTCTGCCTCTCCATCCATCAACATCATCTGACGAGCCTTCTCAGAAAAACCGCTTTTACCACTAAAGCTAAATTGCTCCATACTAAATTATTGACCGAAACATTCAATTTTATGGCAGACTCCCATTCAAGGTAGTACGTGTCTAATTCCAAAAGGTTTTATGATTATTGGAAGCCCTTTCAAGTTATGACTATTGCGTAGGTACTAACAGAAGGAAACTTTTACAGGGGATATGGGTATCCTTGTAATTGTGATAATAATTTTTGTTCAATAGATATCTTAGTAACTACAGGCTCATTCAACTATCAGCCATATTTTTATAGAGGGTTCAAGAGAACTACTTTTCACGTATTTCAGACCCCTGAAACATCCGCCACCTGGTCGTGAATTGCATTGGCGTTAGAGAAAGCACTAAATCGTTTTCGCATCTAGGTAGGCCGCTGCAAACACAACTTGGCGTAAGGGGCTTTTATAGACCCGTTGGATACTCAATGTGAGTGCAGTTCCTCTGTTCAGAATATGATCTACGCGTTGGATTGGCTCAAGTGGCCATATACCTACACTTTGGAGGACTTAATGAGTGCCAGCAATGCAGCCAAACTTAAGTTGCAATAGGGCACATTGCACGCAAAAGACGAAGCATTAGAAGGCCTCCCACAAGGTGGATATATGACCTGGTGAGGGTTGCGGGAATCCGATGAATGCGAGACGCACAGGACCAGACGTTGTGGCGACTCTTGGGGGAAGCCTATGTCCAACCGTGGACGTCTTTCGGCTGAAATAATGATGATGTTGATAACCGATGCTGCAGTCAACGTAGCCACTTACAGGACCCAAATAATTTATGGATTTTACATCAATACGAAAAGAAGAAGCTAATTGTACTCCGTTTTCTATTACAACGTTGTTTTACCGGTTTCAACGAAGCTTTTCGAGGAAACTTGTAAATACGGTTGGCATCTGATTTATTTTTGAAATCAAATCCAGGAACTCACGTTTCGTCGCCTACTTAGTAAAGCCGACAGGCGAGAGATGACATATGATTCTGACACCCAGAAAACGATTTTGTACGATTCTGTAATATTTTCACATTATGTAGCAGTATCAATTTATGAGATAAAAGTTAGAGCCCGTGAGGGCTATGCGTAATTAAACTGTTGGATGATAGAGTATTGATGAGAATCGAACTTCTAAATAAGGATTACTAGTAGAGAAAATTTTAAAGTTTATAAGATTTAGATTAACAAAGGAATGAAAATAATGTATAGGTACTATATTGTATGTCGCCTGTTAGTGAACTTAAAAGAGTAGCTTTATGGATATGACATTTTGTTTGTACACAAAAGGTTGAAACGAAGACAAAGGAGACTCGTCTACTGAAAAGACATATATGTCATACAGAGGCTGATATTTTGACGATTTTCTTTGAGTTGTGGAATATAACTCAACTTATTTTTATTCGATAAAATCACAGTAACATTATAAAGTTAAAGCTTGTATATGTTGCAGGGAAATGAGGATATCAGGGATTTGGTTAGATATTGGAACCAATATTGTTCATATTATTTATTAACGGTTTAATTAAATTTATGGTGAATCTAAGTAATACCGAACTTGTGCTCTTTGCTGACGATACGAATACCATTATAACGGCTAAACATGTAGATACTCTTAGTAATAAGGTAAACAAGACTCTGGCCCTCTTTTTTTTTCACGAAATCCCTAGGGATATCACGAAATCACGATAGATGTCGAATATTCTTGTTTATTACGTCTTGTTACTAAAAGTTTCTAGTTATACGACAAAACACCAATTTATCTTCAGTGATATGTCGTTTTACTAAAACGGGACAAGGGCAGGAAGATGATGATGATGATGATGATATGTCGTTTTACTAAATGCGGATCAATTCCGCATGCGCGATGAAATCTGCATGATATTAAAAGATGCGGGTACAGCCGCTAGCAGAAGCTAATCAAAAACTTCATACGACCCAAAAAATATTTAGATCAAATAACTTACATGATGAGGGTAAAACCTTTTTTTTATTTTTCAACCTTTTCTAACAGTCAAAGGTCTTTCACATCTGGCCCACATTTTTGAAAGGGGTATAAATTCCCATAAATAAATAATTTTAAAATTTATTACCCTCGAGGGATATTTTCGGGTATTCGATTTCCTCATCACATGCGACAGAGGGATAATGTATTAAGTACTCGAATGTTTTTATCGAAGTAAATTCTTTTTCATGAAGCAAATATTGTTTTTTTTTATTGTTATTGATAGGCTCGCGTTTGACCACCATCTCACCTGATGGTAAGCGATGATGTGGTCGACGATGGAGCACGCTTGCCTAGAAGTAACCTATTCACTCTTGACTTAAAGACCCTATGTTTCTCGAAGCAAATATTTTTCACCACTTTAGAACCTTTCGACCCCATCAACCGTACGTACATTATCTGTAAGTAAATGTTTAAAAGTGTTGCTTTATTTTTTTTCTAATTTTAATCATTATCTAATTTATTTTTTATACATGTCGTATTTTCTTTTTATCCCTTTGGCACCAGCTGCAGTGTACCGAATACGGTACACCTCATACCAGCTAACTTAAACCTTATTACGTAAAAATAAGGTTTAAGTTAGCTGGTAGTGAGGTGTACCGAATTCGGTACACTGGAACCTGAGAGGTATTTCTGTTAGCATTGTACCAACGTAAACTAACTGTTATAAGAATAAGATGGGAACTATCTCTTGAGATATCAGTATACTACCTAATTCAGGAGGCAAAGCATTTATATAAGAATGACACTTATTTGCAAATAAATGTTGATTATATTCCATAATTTTCACACAACGCTATCTAGTCTCAAGCTAAGCAGAGCTTGTGATATGAGTACTAGAAAACTGATAAACATACTTATATATTTCAAAATACATATATATTATAGATAAATTACACCCAGGCACAAAACAAATGATCCTGCTTATCACATAAACATTTGTCCTGGGTGGGAATCAAACCCACGGCCTCTGGCATAGCAGTCAGAGCCACTAACCACTAGACCAGACAAAGCAGTCTATAGACACAAGCTGGTTTTTATACCTATGGAATGTAAGGGATGTGATATATCGGTTTCAGATTCGATTACGGATACGTCATCAAATGTAATGGGCGGGTTTCTCGATTTTATGTTCGGATATTATCCGCGATATCCGCATGGTATGTGAACTTGTAAATCTACTGATAAGCCGTCAGAATTTAATATGCCTATTGAGTGCGGATATTACTATGTTAATAGCGTGCTTCACATGATGTTAATGAGTGTTGTTATTTATTTATATGATGCGTTATTTTTTTATTTGCAACTAAAAGAGTTAGTTATGTGAATAGATGGAGAGAGAGCGAGGCCAGAGAAAAGTTGGATGGATAGTGTGAGAAGTAAAAAAGGAGTCAGTTCGGGAACCTTTAAGTCAAGAGTGAATAGGTTTCTTTTTAGTAAGCGCATTCCATCGTCGACCGCATCGTCGCTTTCCATCAGATGAGACAGTGGTCAAACGCGAACCTATCAACAATAAAAAAAAGTTAGAGATAGGTGACGGGTGACCAGACAGAATATAAGAAAAAAACGTGTTAAGCCGACCCCAAATTAAACGGGACAAGAGCAGGAAAATGATGATGATTTCTTAGTTTGTCTAGTTAAGAAACAGACTGTCAAAAAACTTGCTTATCAGGGCAATGATTTTTAAAACGATAGAAAAAGATTTAAAAAGTTACAGAAATGTACTTTTTTAAGGTGGAAAATCATCTAATAACTTCACTAACTATCTATATTAGGCCACACAAATATTTGTTTGGTGCGGGTATTGAACCTGCAACACGCAGTGCAGCAGCCAATTGCTCAAGCACTGCGCCAAAATGGAGCCAATAATCGACGGCGCGTAGTGTTCTACGCGCGCTTCAAGGATATGTCAGCAAACCGTAGTGGTCCACAAGGGTCGAAGCCTACTGGGTTGTGCGAAAGTGAAACCCTGGAACGAAGACAACAAAGGAACAGGAGTGAATTTAGTCAGTAAAAGTCTGACACGCCCGCGCTGCCCAAGCCCCGCCCTTGGGCAGCGCGGGTATGTCATTAGAAGTTTCCCAACCTACAAAAAAAAAAATTCTTCAGAAATTTCGACAACTATTTTCTTTACCTGGATTATCAGGATCTTTCTTAACTAATATTTGCTCTTGTTTTGTCTATATTTCCTCCACCGCACAGATCAATCAATCAGGGAACTACTCTAATCTGTAGGAACTTTCACCTGAGATTGATGAGGCTCTTATCGGTTTACCTCGGCTTCGTATGTTTACTTCCTACTTATCTGTGATTTCACACTGTAGCTTATAATTAAAAAAAAAAACATAAACATAACTTTGTTCTTGATTATTTTTTTTTGTAGGAAATCCTCCAATGATATCTCCCATCCTTGGTCGGAGCGACAGCGCGTGTCAGACTTTTACTGACTAAAATCCACTCCTATATTCCGTCGTTTACCTTCTATTCCAGGGTCCCGAATTTTCCTTTCAAAGCGAACCCATGGCTCCAGTAGGCGTAGATCCTGCTGGGCCTCTACGGTTTTACTAGCATCTCCTTGAGGCACATGGAACACTACGCGCCCTTAACGACTTGGTCCGGACAGAACTGGAAAACATGATTTTAGAGGAGGTTTTATCAACTCTATGTTACTTATTTTCCCGACATTTAGGAAAATATACCAACCTCTGATTATAAAACCATTAATTGAGCCAAAAAAATTACGGATTAAAAAGAAATATTTTAATCTCGGGATCTAACCAAACCGTCGCATCGCACTTTGGGATATTTGAACGAATTTGATTACTAAATTAGATTTTTGAACAGTTTTCAGTAGGTATACCCCACAACCCGTCGATCGACCCAAATACCCGCTACGCAAAAGTAACGACAGTTTCACTTATTGAATATGGAACAGAAACAGCCAAACTCTTATACAGATGGGTTCCACCTTTCTCGAATATAATCCCGATATGACATGTATGTCTTGTACGATTTTTGTCATCAGTCGAATCGTGGAATTGAATATTATCTAACCCTTGTCTGGAGTATTTTGTATGTTTTTCCTTATATGTTTCTATCAATATTATTATTACGTTGATTGTGCTTCAGGAATTTGTTTTTGTGAATATTTTACTTGGTAATTTTTGTTACTTTCTGTGCTTATAAAATACTAGCGTTTGCCCGCGGCTTCGCCTGCGCATATAAAATATAGCCTATGTGACTCAAAAATAAAGCAGCTTTCTATCAGTGAAAAAATTTTAGCAACCGGACCAGCACTTTCAGAGATTACCTCCTACAAACAAAAAAAAAAACTAAACTTTCTTTCTTTATAATATTAGTGTAAGTGTAGATAAATGCTTTTGTGGGTTTCATGACTAAAAAAAAATCGAATCAGTATATTGCTCATTATCTCCAATATTCTGTCTTTAATGGGTTGTGCGAAAGAGGATCTTCGAGTTCTGCAACTATGGCATAGAAGGAAAATAGGAGAGGGTTTTAGTCAGTAAAAGTCTGACACGCCCTCTCACTCCAACCTAAAAAAAAATATTCTATGTTTCCACTTGTCTGAATCAAGTTGAAAGTTTCATCAGAAATCAGAAACCATTTGCAGGCACTTTTAAATTATCAAAATGTCGGGCATTCAAAAAAGTGAAGCTGAATTGCACGTTCCAAAGCATATATCTCTATTGAGAAAAAATTAAATAAGTCTAAACTTGATTTTTATTAGATTTTACTTTCGAAAACAAAACCGTACCAAATAAATCAAGTTACAAAATCTTCGTTTATTATATTCTGCGATACATTTCTACGAATAAAAAGTAATCAAAAGACAAATCGCTTCGGATACCCAACAAAAGAATTATCCGACTCGAAGTTCACATGGATTAGATCAAGAACGCGACGCAACAACTTTTTTCATATATATGTACGAGTACACACCAAAGACCTCACAGCCACTAGACGGCTCAAGCTTGAACTTGAGCGCACCAAAACAATTCTGTCAACTAGCTGAGGTACGGGGGAACGGGGTACTGCGTTCTGATTGGTCAAGACTCATCATCGTCTCCCTGCCCTTGTCCCGTTTTATTTGGGGTCGGCGCAACACGTTCTTTTCCTCCATTCTGTTCTGTCACTCATCACGCTATCACTAACTCCCTTTTCTTTTATATCACTTCTCACACAATCCATCCATCTTTTCTTTGGGCTTCCTCTTCTCCTCCATCCATCCACATGTAAATTCATAACTCTTTTAGCAACATACGTTTCATCCCTCTTCTTTACATGACCATACCAAGACAAACGAATTCCTTTCAACTTTTCAGTCACTGGCGCCACTTTCAAACTTGCCCTAATTTATTCATTTCTCACTTTATCCATTCTCGTCACACCACACATCCATTTTAACATTCTCATGTCCGCTACATGCAATCTTTTTTCATCCGTCTTTTTCACAGCTAGAAGCTATTATGAAATTATTCTGTAGTAACCTACATTAGATCTATAAGTCATATGTGTTGACAGATATCCGTCGCATGTTTATTAGACATCTAGTGGTTATAAGGTCGTTGGTACCTACCTTTTGTAGTCACATTATAAGAAACCCCAGAGAATTGTAAGTAACTTTGCCTACTTTTTGATAATAATATTTTCTTTTATCTCGCATATTGAATAGGCATATTACTGAGATTATTTTCTTTGTACAATTTAGGCATGTATTGTTTGTGAGATAATTTATTTGATTTAGATTATGCTAGCGATCCATAACATTATTTTTAGTATATATGAAACCTGAATTTAGTTTGTTAGAATCAGTAACTGAATCGATTCCAAACACCATGTAAATTATTATCTGTAACAAGCAAGTTGTATTACGGGAATACTGTATTTATTCTTTAATATGAGCATCTTAACTATTAAATATTATAAATTTATAGGTATATACAAACTTAAAATAATAATATGTACAAACGAGTAAAAAAGGCAGAAAAACGGGGAAAATTCAAAGGACATCAAAAAATTCGTCCACATCGATGTCAATGGGAAAAGTGCCCAGAACGCCGGTAGCATTGCCACTCTGGATGGCAATGCTGATTCGTTGACCGAAGGAAAGCCCAGCCCTCTGGTCACGCGAAGAGTCGACTAAACGTTTGCTGATATCCTTAACAACTCAATGAGCGCTCGGACCCCATGGCCCTAGTGTTTCAACCCTAAACACCATGTTATATTTTTTCCCATAAATATTTAAAAAAGGTCATAAGTTAGACACCCTAAACAGGTTACGGCAGGTCATAGTGGGCATTAGGCGCCAACGCACAGCTGGGTGTAGAAGCAAAACAGCCCCCCTTCAGTCGCTCGGCTGGCCCGAAAACCACGTATTTGTGCGAACAACCAAGCATAACAAGCTTATATGATTGTCATTTCTCATGATACAAGCACATAGATTCTTTACATAAAAATACTAGAGACGTGTTTTAGTTTCAACTATATTTATAATAAAACTAATGTTGTATACAGCATACAAAATGTCATCCAAATCGGTCAAGTTTAGAATGATCCGGCAGGGAAATAAAAAAACCAAAATATTAATTCTCAAAACGTCTGTTTTACAAACAGGTAATAATATTGTAAATACATAATAGTACACCAAATTAAATACAGCAAATTAGATCTACAATAATTATCTATTGAATTCCATGAATTGCTAATTAGGCCTCTTCCTCTCTCTTACATTTTCCTGTGCCCAAATTTTCATAGAACCATCAATATGTATACATATGGATTGCAATAAAGTATTGAGCATTAAATATTGAATATTGAGTATTAGATACCCAAAAATATCATTTGATATACAATAACAAGGCTATCATAACATTGATTACGCTAAACCAGCGCCACATAATAGGGTGTCAATCAAGCCGCTGAACTCCCAGCACTCGTCATACCTACGTCACCCCTGAGTAGGCACTGGGTTTGACGATGTGTCGAGTTTCACACCCCTACCTGTTTACCCAAGTAGAATAAAGGTCGCCACACACGGGCCACCGGCCACAACTACAAAACGCCTTTGGAGGGTATGCGGAACAGAGAGTAAAGTCCCGCAAACCTCCTTTGAAAAGGGAGGATCCTCCGACCAGACCGGATGTTATGATCTGGTGGGCTACTGCCCGATAGTTGATGTCGGGCTGTCGTATATGTTCAAATCGCGCGGAGAACTCTGATTGCGCGATGCAGGATTTCGTGTTTTCTTCGTAGTTCTTATGTGGCGTCATAGATGTCGCTATACGCCGTCACTCACATCACTGGCATATTTCCTATATGGTAAACCAGGCATACAATCCCCAGTCGGTAACGTGCCCCAAGTGCGTAGGCGTGGGCCTGCGGACGGCGACCAATACGTAGCTCGCCGTCGGACCGTCCGAGCCCAAGTCGTCGACAGCGCGTAGTCTTCCACATGCGCCTCAAGGAGATGTTAGCAAAACCGTAAAGGCCCAGCAGGGTCGAAGCTTAGTGGTGCCATGGGTGATGCGAAAGAGAACACCCTGGAACGAACGCAAAGAAGAAACAGGGTTTTAGTTAACAAAAGTCTGACCCTCCCGCTCCTCCGAAGGGCGGGAGATGTTATTAGATGATTTCCCACTTAAAAAAAAAACAAAAAAAACGTAATATTTTTCGAAAGACAGAGTTTTATATTCGCTCTTTGTAAATATACACCATTAAATGGGAGACATATTAATCGAGAAATTTCCGGGATAAGGCCGTGGCTTGCCGCCGTTGGAACTTTTAGATGAAAATGAATATTGAATTTGCAAAAATACAAACTTTTCTTTCTTTTTTTTCTCATCGCTGTGCACTCGTGGGGGCGATCGGTGTCGGAGACTCCTCGCACCGGGCCTTGTTTCAGGCCATGGTCCGGAGCTAGGAGGAGTGGCAGGCGGTCGCCTCCTTCTGCGAAGCAGTAATGCTAGCAGAAGAGGAGGCCGACCGCATCAGGCAACGGCGCTCTCGCCGCCACCGCCGGGATTCCGATCCCGATTTCCGGCCACCGTAGAAGCAGGCTTGCGGACGGCGAGCCATGGGTAGTTTGCTGTCCGACCGTCTGGTAACTGTCTGGACCGAGCACATAACGTCGACGGCGCGCACTGTTCCCGCGCGCCTCAAGGAGTTATCAGCAACATCAGGGGTCCAGCCAGGTCGAAGCCTACTAGGGCCAGGGTAATCCGAAAGGGGGCTCAAGCCCCGATATGCTAGAAGGAACACGGTGAATTATTAGTCAGTAAGAGTCTGACACTATCTCCCGCTCCGCCCAAAAGCGGGGGTTGTCATTGGATGATTTTCCCTACCATAAGAAAGGGCAATTTTTAATTTCATATGTCTCTGAAAATAAATGAGACGTTAGGATGAAATAAATTCCGCGTTCTCGTGTCGACAGTTTGTAAGTGAATAAAATTCTCCGTAACTTGTCTATGCGGATAAAGAGATGCAATTAATGTCGTGGTCGTGACGCGTTCATGTTATTTGACACCTTGCCTTCAGAGGGTTAATTAGTAGGGGCATAAATGTGTATGTATACAATTTGAAACATATACATTTTTGTTGTATTTTATTTGATACATAAATATTTTTTCTATTATTCACACACATTACACAAAGCGTAAATCTCTATAGAACGAAGACAAATGTGAAATAGAGGGAAATAAAGAAGAATGTACAAACAGTCCATGGATAATTTTTGGACAAAAATAAGCAAAATATAATGATACCAGCTAAAAGATGATCAATCTTGACCGACGTTTTAAGTTAAAGTTTAAAGAGGTAAAGTTTGTTTTTAGTTTGTAAGAGGTAAGTAATCTCTGAAAGTACTGGTCCGATTGGTAAAAATTTTTTGCCGATAGAACGCTGCTTTATTCATGAGTGACATAGGCTATGTTTTTTAGCATCAAAGCCGTAGGCAAAAGCTAGTTAAAAATAAAATCAAGATCTCGACAGACGTCCACCGTTCACTAACATGACGCGTGTATCAGACAGCATTAGGAATGATGAATAAGCAACATTGTAAAAGATTATAACTAGATAAATTCTAGTTATTTATCTTTCATGGATGTTTTGCACTGGGCGAGTCATTGATAACTTCATGATATATTTATTACTCACAAAGGGCAAAGTTCAATTATAATGAGTAATTATAACTAATTAAAATTAACTTATTATTATTGATTAACCTAGATACCTAGATAAAAATAGAACTTTGTTACCTACTTTAAATACATGCACTGTGATTCTTAAATTACTTATTACAATTCAACTTAAATAGTTTTATTTTTGTATGAAAATCTAAAATATGATACCTAAATTTTTATAAGTCATAGGACAAAAGTTGTTATTTATAACAACTTTTGTCCTATGACTTATAAAAATTTAGGTAAAGAAAAAAAAAAAAAAAAAAAAAAGGTAAAGATGTTAGTAACATAGTCCTGGTTGCAAGTGTTTTGCAACCCTGTATATGTGAAATATTAAAACTAACTTACAATTATTGGTACCCAACATTTTTAAGCTAAAATTTAATTATAAAAGAATCATCATCTTCCTGCCCATATCCCATTTTTATTTGTGGTCGGCGCAACACGTTTTTTTCTTCCATTCTGTCCTGTCACTCGTTACGCTATCACTAACTCCCTTTTCTTTCATATCACTTCTCACACAATCCATTCATCTTTTCTTTGGCCTCTCTTTCCCTCTTCATCTATAAATTATAAAAGTATATATCAATCATATATGACGGCGGAAAACTCCACTCCCAAAGCTACTACTCCCGTTTTAATACAGTAAAAAAAATTACATAAAATCACACTAATTCAATGCCATACACGGCAATACGGAGGAACGAATTTTCCTGACTTATTGAGTACGTCATTCAAAATTGTTATGCGCATATTTATTATGCCGACATTTTGAAAAGCAAAAGTGTTGCCTTCTTATACATTCGAGTTGCGATTGTCTCTTAAAATATTCTACCTAACTGTTATTTTGAGTAATTTTTAGCTGCTTCTGTAGCCATAAAGGACAAGGAATGCATACATTTTCTCGTAGATTCTTGCGTAGGTACGTGACTGCAGCACCCCTAGCCAAGTAGCCTAGATAATCTGCAATCGACAATCGTCAACGCTAGTCGACAAACAG